>CM041782.1:204537269-205137269 GCA_023374045.1 Limonium bicolor
ACCAAGCTTGGAAACGTTTAAACACAAAATGTGCTTTAAGGAGCCTTAAAGCACATTTTTGAAAAATTGTCTTGGAAATGGGTTTTGAGTGGCTAAATGTCCATCATTACTCTTTAATCAACATGTGTACTACTTAGTATCACATTAGGAAGTCTAAATCAATGGGAAATCAAAAATTTCACAATTATGTGCACTAATTTGTGAATAGTGCTTAATTAGCACTAAGTCACATAAGTTGTCTAATTGGTCAACAAAGACCATAAAACCTCCTATTATCAAAAGGGGGCCGGTTTTATACATGGTGAGTCACCACCACATGTTAGTAAACTAAAGAAGGGAAGGAAAAGTAAGTAAAAAGACTATTTACCTTTTAAACTTAAAATATCTTCTAAACTTGCCTCTCACCTCACCTTTCTTCATTTCTTCTCATTCCCACCATCCCTTTCCTACATTCTCTCAAGATCCATCGGTTTTGCTACAACAAACCTCACCATCTCCAACTTCATTTGCTTGTAGCTCCTAGCTTCACGTACCAAAATCAATTTCAAGACTACCATTCTTCTAGTTGGAGCAAGCTCTTCATTTCTCTCTTTTAAAATCTTCAAGAACTCCATTTTGGTGCCATGAAGAATCTCCATTGAAGGATCTTGAGCTCATCTTTCCATTCCTTGTCATTCTCCTTTGCTTCAAGGTAAGGAAAACCAAAGAAAACTTCATTTCCCCTTGTTTTATATATGACCGAGAATCACCCATTGATGGTGTGTTCTTTTGATCTTTCATATCCTCATTTCAAACTTCAATGGAGTAGGAGGAGTCCTCCCTTGTTACTTGTTCAAGTTCTCTTTCAAATTCCAAGGTAAACATCAATTTTAGTGTTTTAAAACACTTATGTAAACTAGGGTTTATATATGAGTTTAGGTATGAATCTTAAAGCTCATTACCCTTATATGTGTGTATGGATAGAAGGTTGACAAGTAATCAAGTCCTTGCTAATTTTCAATCCAAGGAAACAGAAAGAAGTTTGGAAGGAAAAGAGGTAAATAACCTAACCTAATGTGGTTTGATGTTCTTAGGAAATGAGCTTTAAAATGCTTAATAAACTACCTAAGGAGCCAATGGTAAATAAGCTAGAAAATATCCTCAAGGAGGTTATTAAGGGAATATGTAATGTTGTGTGTATTTGCAGGTTGAAGACATTTTAATGTGGAAATTCAGTGTTTAAGGTTTATGCAATTAAGGGCCTAAGTGCCAAGCAATTTAAGCTTCTGCACTATATTGTGATGTAGTGTAGTTTAAAGGTTTAGTTGTGTGTAAAGAATGTTTCTTGTGGAGATGAATGTCTTTGATGGTTAAAGGATGAAAAACAATGGGTTTTGTGTATATGGATGGTATTAAGGATATATTCAAAGTGTTCTTGAATGATTTAAGTTGGAGTCTATGGTTTGTGCTTGGTGTGGGTGTTTGTGTGTATGGAATGTGTATTAAGGGATTTAAGTGTTCTTGATGATTTAAAGGTGGAGATCTATGTGTTTTGGTGTAGCAATGTGCTAGTGAAACCATGCCAAAATTTGGCTAATATACAAGGAGTTTTAAGTGCTTAAATGAAGTTTGATGACCTAGGTTGTACAAGGAATGGTTAAGGTTTAAATTGGTGAAGGAAAGTGAATTAAGGTGTTCTTAAGTGTTAAGATTCCTTGGGCATAGTCTTGGAGGATTTAGAGACCAAATGGATGTTTTATACACCCCAAAGTCATGTCATGTGAAGTATTAAGACTTGTGCAAGTTTTGGAAGGCAAGGGAAAAATAATGTATTGTAAAGAATAAGAATGAAATTATGAGGAAGACTTGGGAAGTTTAGGAAAAAGAAATGATAGGGATGCAAAACAATGCTTTTGGAGTAGTTATTATGTGGTGGAGAACACTTTGGTTGGTAGATGTAGTAGGTATAAAATGACCACTTAAAAACTTGAGGAAAAACATTACAAGTGTTAGGAATTTTGCATATAAATGAGTAATTGTTAAGGAGTTTAGAAAATGAGTTTTGGTGGTTGTCTTATGAAGGTTTAATTGTGCCAAATGATGTTAGAACACATTAGGAGGCTTGAGGACAAGTTTGGAGAAAATTTGACAATGTTTGGGAAGTTATGCAGTCGACCGACCCGGGGCCGACCCTGGCTGGGTCGGTCGGACTGTAATAAGGCAGACGGAATGTTTCTGTGATCGACTGACCCAGGGGGTTGGGTCGGTCGGTGGTCGGTCGACCCATACATGTAAAAAAATAGAAAAGAAAATGTGGTTTAAGTGGTGAACCCTAGTGGTTGTAATGGGGATGAACAAGTGTAAGTCAAATGAAAAGATATATTAGGGTGAGTTGTAATGACAATTAAAAGAGTGGAAAATTGTAATCAAATATGAAAGTAAAACAGGTTGTAATATGGAGTAAGTTGTTAACCGGGAAGTAAGAACGGTAATTAACCATTCGATTGAATGAACTATAGGAACGAGAACTGGTAGAGATGGCAGCCGGGACTAAGAGGTCGCCATGTAAGGCTAGCCATCCTCAAAGGTGATAGGTATGGTTTTCTTGCAACCTGTGTCCTACCGGATTACACCGGCTTGTATGCCAATGTGTTTTTCTGAATGTTTGCCACCTTGCAAGAATAAGCATGAAATGAGTTTATAATAATTCGTTAATGTGGCGTGTTTAACTTTGATACCATTAAACCTAAAAAGTGTTAAACCTTAGCTAACCAAATCTAGGGTCACTTAAGAGCGGTATTCGGATTTAACGACCCAAACCATGGGAACGTTCTAACCACGGCTATGCGTGAGTTAGTTGAGTGTTGTTTGTGCATGTAAGTATGTTTACCTCCCTTGTGTGTTTAACCCGGTGGTAACACCATATGATGTGCGGAAGTGAAAGGTTCCATAATGGATCTCTTAACTATATATATATATAAATGGGGGGGTGAGGAATCCGGTCATTCCGGTCGCGTGTTGTTTGGGAGTGGGTATCCATATTTGCCTTACCTTGCTCCTTGTTATGTTATGTTATGGTGGTTCTTCCTTCTTGGATTACAATCATCGGTAAGCTTAACCAAGGCTTACCAACCTCGACTATTGTTCGGGACTAGAGGGTTATGTACGGTGTGTTCGGCACTATATTGAGACTGACACATCTCAGTAAAGTCAATATGTACGGTGTGTTCGGAACTATGTTATATCCGACGCATCTTAAGTAAATTTATGTTCTCTATGTAGAACAATAAGTTATTTGTATAAAGAGCTTAGCATGGGAATAAAAAGGTTCTCTAGGCACCAATGAGTTTACTAACTCACATTTCGGGGTACGTGTCCTCACGTGACCCTCTCCAAGTTATGTTGTATATACGTTAAAGTGTGATATGAGTTGTTATGTGGAGTACGTGGTTCATGGGTGTAAATCCCACTTTGTTATAAGAGAAATATAAGTATGACCCGATTAGTGGGTAAGTGCCGTCTATTAAGGAAATAGCTCCATTAGAGGAGGAACCCTCAAGGGTTAAGGAACAAAAAAGTGAGCTAACGAGTTTTGTTGTGTTGAATGAATTGTTGAACCCCATTGTTGTGGGTATGCAATGTGTTATGTGTTTATAGTTTTTCATGCATGATTTAAATAAAATCAACCGCATGCTTAGACGACAATTAGTTATGCGTGGCCCGGTAGTATGCGGGCTGCACGATTACCATACCAGCATTGTGCTGAGCCCCCTGGGGGGCCACCCTTTCTCTCTTTCTTTTCAGGTACAAGGTGTTGGAAGCCGTTCGAGAGTAGGACGGGGTAGTTGTTTTTACATGGGTAGTTAGTTAATTGAGTTCGTATTGTAGGTGTAGTAAGACCGATATTGTTGTCGGCATTAGTTTGTAATTACTCGGTACAGTTGGAATGTATATGTATATTAATTGTTGGAAATTGGATGGGAATGTAATGTGTAGTTGCTCGGGAATCTGGTCCATCAGACCGATACAATGTATATGTACTAGCCTTGTTAGCCACGTGGGTGGTTAACGGTGTGTAACACCATTGAGTTAAGTAATGTGACCAGTTAAGTTTTCCGCTAATTTGTTGTTAAGTGTATGGTTGTGGTTGGGGTGTTACACACTAGCTTCTGCTGCGTGACCCTGATAACTTGGGTTATTCGCCCTTCTTCTTATCGTTAATGTGTTACACATCACCTTTTTATCCCTTTTATTGTGGAAATAAGGTTTATTAACCAAGTGTGGTATTCTTTTATTGTACTTGAGCTCAATGAGTTTTAGGTTTATAACCAGCTCTCTGACAATCTATTATACATACTATTCGTACTCTCACGATTATTCATTGAGTTCCTCCGACTTATTGTCGGGTGAGGTTAAGTCACTACTTAGTTGTAGTGCTTCCTCTGTTGTCAGTAGCTTCTGAATTATACCAGTTCCTTTGGTTCAGTACAAGTGTTCTTTACTTGTATGACCTTGCATTTCCTATGCATCGGTCCTAGTGACTTTCTTAAGTCTTCTTTCTCTCTTTATTCCAATGGAATTCACGTCTTGTGATTGTTGGTGTGCTTTACACTCTTCGTGCTTCTTTGGCCTTGGGCCGCATGGTTTGTTTCTAAGCTTTTGCTTAACTAGCTTCTGCCCTGATCGTTAGTGAAATGAAGAATTTACCACGATTTACATTTTCCATATTCCTAGCTGTCCCACTAGATCATTAGCTGCACAAGTGCAATACCAAAACACTCAGTCCTACAGAGTGCAGAGGTGTAAACGATTGACAGTAAATCTCATATGTGATCGCAATAGGAATAAATACTTCTGCCTGTCATCTCGTGTTTACAACTCCGTGTCATTGTCTAACTACTTCCTCATAGCGGTCGCTTGTTGCGCACCATATTCTTACTCATTATACAACATCATTTTTACGGTCTTTGTTACTATGGTAGCTTATCTTTACTCATTGCCATTGTCGTTGTCACCATTTCCTTATGGTGTGAATACACCGAGGGTTTCCTATGTTCGTGTGTATGACGGTTGTCGTAGCATACCGCAATGTTACTATCTTCCCAATGTGGAGATGTTTTATTTCGATTTAGGTTTCATGTGTAGGTTAGTTTACCTCACATTCCTTCATCATTTATGATACAATTTCTCAAGTATCTTGGTTGACAATGGATGAAGTAATTTACCGGGTTACAAGCTCTCATGAGCGTTGGTCATTCGTGGTGTCCAATGTGCATTCACCTTGATTGTTTTTGACAATTACTGTCTCCCTAGTGCTGAGCATTGGTTTTAGGCTCTAGCTGTGCAGTTTCATTTTTGTATGTACATCACCGGGACATCCCAAGAAACTTCAAGGATTTTCTGGTCCCGTTCTCCAATTGGAGAGCATTCTATCACTGATAAGTGAAAGTTCTTGTTGGGAGGTTTATTTTCACTCATAAGTCTCATGACAAGGTTTACTACGTTAGTCTCTGCTTGTGTACTTCCGCCATTAGTACAATGATTCACCATATGCTTGGGTGCATATGGAGTATACTTACTCCTTCGAGTCTCTATGCTCTTTAAGCGATGTGCTTCTACAGTCCACATTATGCATATTCTGTGTTTGCTTCTAAAACGACCCATCTTTGGTCTTCACAGTTGCTCTCAAAGCCTCTTTCTAGGAGTAGTGGACTGGGAATCTCATTTTCTTATTCGATTACCTCTTGGCAACAACTACATGCGCAAGCTTTGTTGTTATGGTAGATGGAAGCCTTTTCTAAGGGTTCACATCATCACCGCATTGATGGTCTTCGGTTAACGAGAGGTACCTTCCCTCAGGTTTCTCGTAGTGTCCAAGTATGGACTAGACCAGTATTGTCATCATTATAATTCCTATGCCTCTGTGCTACCATTGCTATAGAAGGCATGCAGGGCAATTACAAGCTTCGTCAACTGTATACTAGACTGATGTTCTAGTGGTAGTGACACTGAGGTAGCCATTACCCTAAGCCACTCATTATATTAGGTTCAAATTGGGCGATTTGATTGTCGCTCTACTCATCGTAGGAAATAAAATTATTCTACTTGCCATTCTCGACGGTTCTTCTTATCATTTAACATGGGTTTGTAACCATTTAAATCTACATGGCGTAGTTGGCTCATGGCTTTTAAGCCAGATTGCTGCGAGCTATGCTCTCTATAGGCTGTCTATACATGTTTTCACCTCCTTACATGCCATCATAGGGTTGGAGGTATCTACTGGACTCCATAGCAAGTTGTTGCATCATGCTTCCGTTCATGGGAGGCCCTTTAGGCAGTATGGTATTATTCAGTTCCTCTTAGTGATCTAGGGTATTCCCTGTTAAGTGGGATCCCTTTGATGTCCTAACCGAGTGTTCGTTCTAGATCCCATGCTCTTATCATGATGCTGTGTCTGACTGTTGTTAATCCAGACACCCTTCAAGGATTGCTCATGGGTGTTGTTAGGTTACGCCATCACACCTGGCTAGTGTTCACGATATGTTGTATTAGCTACTCCGCCTTGCTGTAGTGTATTTAAACTATCATGTTTAGGGTCATAGCGTCTTCCATTCTTGGGTAAACTGTTTATACTTCTTCATAGTGTTCTTGACTAGGTTTAGAATCCTCTTCAATGATAGATTATGCTCCCTGGTAGTCTTTGTAATTGTTCTTGAGAACTCCGCCCCGTTTGTTGAACATCGTTATGTTCACGTTAGGCATTTGCCTTACCGTGTTTAGGCTGGGTATCCCTTCCAGCTGTCATGTATTTGGTTGAAGTCTTTGAGACATATACAATGTCTATATTTACTAGTCTGCGCTCTTCGCACTTCCTAATCCTCATTCCTTATCTTCAGATGGATTCTCTGAGTTCTTTTATACTTATCACCTAGATGAGTAACTTTCTCCTTGGTCTTCTGAGGTGTCCAGCTGTTCTAGTTTGAATTTACTCATGGTCCGTAGAACGGAGTTGACTACTTCCTATGTTTCGTACACTACGTGTACACATACATGGGGTACCTCGTTGGTACATTACCACTTACCTGACTATCTGTTAGGCCCGCAAGCTCCTTCGGAGTGCGGTCATCCCACATCCCATATTTGGGTACACTCGTAGTGCTCGTCACACGCCTAGGTGAAGTATTCTATTGTCAACTCCTCTTGTATCATTCTATGATACTCACCGTAATTCTGTTGGTTTGGTTTTAAAATCCAAGGTTTAAAAGAAGGGTTGTGGTTTTGAAAGAAGAAAAATTTTGGGTTTTAAAATTATCGTTCGGTGTTAAAAGAAATTCTTCATGGTGTAGCCATGTTTGAGGTCTTGACCAAGTCCAGCTTCTCGCTGACTGGTATGTTCTTAGTACAATGGTCGGCTGTTAGGCCTTTCCAAGGTTCCATTCTTCCAGTTTTTAGGATGTGTGATCCTGTAGTCGCTTCATTGCGGTCACGGTACCTTACTAAGTACTTGTGGTGTGTTAGGGTTCCTCTACATGTTCCTGTTCTTACTGCACTTGCCGTGGCAAGTGCGTGATACTGGTGGTTTTTTGGGTAAACCTATACCGGTCACGGTATGGTTTCCACTCGTATTTGGTAGTCTCGCCGACTCTTTCTTTGATCTATTGCTTTATGTTTGGGATACTCGGTCTTTTAAGTAGCTTCTCAGTGATCCTGACGTGGCTGTCGTTGACCGGGGTACTTCTCCAATCCTTGGAGATCCTTATTTATTTGCCTTGTGTTTTTCTTTGTTGCTTATTCCCACATGTTTACCGCGGTTATTGAGCCTGCACTTGTCTAGGCATTGCTTCCGTAGTCCTGTCGGGTTATATCCCGTGAATGTTCTCATAGCTGTGCAAGCATATTGGCCAGGTATTGTAACCTCCTTGGCGTGTAGTTTTGGAGTTAACCACTCCTGATTATGTCCTTAGTCAGCTAGCATACCGTTGGTGGTGTTATTTAGCTATTACTGTCCCGTAGACTTGTGTCTCAGGTTTTGTTACTGTTCCTTTTTCCACTCTCTTGCACGCTTAGTGCTTCTTTTCCTGCTGCTGGCTAACTAGCCAGGTTTCGCGACTGCTTAGCACGCTGCCCCATGCTGTTGTAAGTTCTAGCCTCCTTATGGTTGGAGTACTCATTCTTCCGCATTTAAGTGCGGGTATTGTTGTTCAACCGGGAACCATTCTCCGGGACTTCTAATTCTTGGTATCTACTATATGTCAGGTTCTTGTATACTGTATGATTATTTCACAACTGCCAGATCGGGTTTTCCCGAGTATTAGAGGGTTTTCCTGCTCTCTGGCGTTCTTTCCCAAGTTATACAATGGGGATGCGGTGGGCGAGACTGATATTGTAGGTATCCAGTACACACTAGGAGTTCCTAACTAGCATATCTCTAACGCTATCACTCAGCCCTTAGCTCTAAGCTTCTAATTCCTAACTCAATATTTCCTAAACTCGGCATTTCCAGTCATCAGAGCGATACTTCGCTCTGATACCACTTTTGTAACACCCCTACCGCTAATACTGTCATTACCGTCTAATCCCTCATACTTACATACCTTCACAGCGGATACTTTCTTACACAAAGGTGGGTGATACAATGCCGTTAGCCGCCCACGTGACTAACAAGGCCTACTACTACTCACAGCATCGGTCTGATGGACCGGAATACCCGAGTACTACACAATTACAATACATGCTCTAATTACAAACCGATTACTACAATTCTCCATTCAATACAATACTCCATACTTACAGTACCATATACCGAGTTTACTAAGACCCAAATTCAAATACAACAATTCCTTCAAGTTTATACATACTCATTAAGAGTCTAGCATCTACCCATTCCTCACAAACTACATACTATCTAATACATGAAGGTGTACCCTTTGGTAGATACACCCGCACTTCAAAGGCTACAAGCCTTATACAATTCTTTACTATCTATAATTCATTCCTAGCTATCTAAGCATCACCGCCGGACTCTTACTATGACCATAAACGCTTCGGGTACCTGTACAATAAAAATAGTGCCCCAAGGGGCTCAGCTTACGCTGCATATGAAATCCGCATACCCCGCTGTAACACCCCAACCGCTAATCCTATGCTTACCGTCTAATCGTCCGGTTAATCTTGTACAACGCCGCTAACCGCCCATACGGCTAGCTAGGCTTACCTTACTTACAGTCACGGTCTGATGCACATAGTGTACCGAGCTACTAAATTACTTACCAAAATACCATATACCATATACTTACATCAATGGATCACCGAGTATTTAAGTGTATTCAATTACATCCTTTCTAAGTTCCAAAAGAGTGAGTTTCTACCAGCTACTCATCTATACCCCAGTCCAATACTTCCACTATCCAAAAAGGTGTACCCCATGGTACACCGGCTAACAAAAACTTACAGCCGTGTACTACTCAGTACACCAATCATAAATTCATTGTTTACAATCCAAAAAGAAAGACAAGGAAATTAAACTTCAACTCTCCTAGTCTTCATCCTTCGCGAATACCTGCGTGTAGTAAAAATGGTGCCCCAAGGGGCTCAGCAAACGCTGAGTATAAACTCCGCATATACCGCGTGCTAGCTAGGGCACGCCGACTATTTGACGTCCACTAAACATGTTGTTCATTTATTTCACACATACATGCTTGCATACAACATACATTCATTCACAATACATTATCCATTCCAAGGCAACAATACAATAATGCTCACAATACTTACCTTCAAAAGGTTAGCCAAATTATGCATCCGGGTTAATCGGAATGCTTTTACTCTTTTACTCATTACTTACTTTTTCTTACTTACACTTACTTACTTCCATTTACTTTACTTACTCATTCTTACTTACTTACTTATACTCAAGTTAAGTCGTCGGGACCTCCGGCCTTGGGGACTACGCCGTCCCACCTCCGGGATTTACTTGACTCACTAATCCGGGATGCTACCCACTTAAGGGATTTGGGCCACGGACCAGTTTAAGAGTCAGGAATTGGAGCCAACCTCTCGTGACTCCGCATCCTCACGCGTGGCCGAAACTATATCGGACTTCTACTCATTCCAATTTAATTACCAATTTAAGTTAGATTGGTTAGCTTGTTAGGAATAAGTTAGAAGCCCAAACACATTCACAATCGGTCACAGTACATTGCAACATTCATACAAGCATTCATATTCATCCATACATTTCATGAATTATACAAACTAAGATTTAAGAAAAATATTCACAACATACCACACTACATGTTCACAAGTATGCATATTAACTCCGATTCGTGCATTTATCTTATTTGGTGATCAATTAGCACACAACACACAAATCAGAGTAACCAAGATAGCATACGGGGCATGAGGAATCCATACCGTTCACCGTCGTACGTGTTCCCAAACGTCCTTCCGGTGTCACAAATCAAATCCTATGATATACATACAATTGGATGATTAATCTAACTACCATCAACTTAACTCCTACTTACTATGTCCTTATACTTCTTACACTTACACTTTACTTACTTATTTTTCATTACTTGAGTTTTACTTCCTTACTTAATGTTGGTATACTTACATACATGTACATATATCTATATATGTAGGTATACATATATATATATATATATATATATATTATTAATTTAAATAATTTTTTTTTTTTACTGGACCGAACTTGCGACCGACCTTGCAAGTCCGGTCCATTCCAGTAGCTCACATTACCGAATTTTCCTGGCTCGACCGAACTTGCAAGTCCTGTCGCAAGTTCGGTCCATTCCAGTAGCTTGCATTACGGGAATTTTTCTGGCCGACCGAACTTGCATGTCCGGTCGCAAGTTCGGTCCATTCCAGAAGGTTTCATCGGTGAATTTTTCTGGCTCGACCGAACTTGCATGTCCGGTCGCAAGTTCGGTCCATTCCAGAAGGTTTCATCGGTGAATTTTTCTGGCTCGACCGAACTTGCATGTCCGGTCGCAAGTTCGGTCCATTCCAGAAGGTTTCATCGGTGAATTTTTCTGGCTCGACCGAACTTGCAAGTCCGGTCGATTCCAATAGGTTACAGACGAGGGAGAATTTTTCTGGTCCGACCGAACTTGCAAGTCCGGTCGATTCCCAGAGGTTTCCCGACTTGCATCCGGGCTCGAAGCCCCGAACTTGCAAGTCCGGTCGCAAGTTCGGTCCGGCCCAGTATTTGCATTTTAATTTCTGTTTTCAGTCCTCTCTTTTACCCATTACTTCCCCATTGTTCCTACACTTATTCCCACATGTTATAACACTAATTAGACCTCCTAATACACCTTAGTTCATTCATTAACTCTTTACACATTTCTAGGTAAATTTTGCCAGTCTCCCTTATATTTTTATACTCTCACCACATATTCTAGTTCACAATTCAACACCTATTTCACCTTTTTTAATAGACATCAATATACAAGCTTCCATACACCATTCCCAAACACTAAACACTACTAAAATTTCCTGCACACTACTTCTCATTCCCAATCTGTTTGTAACAGTTTTTAAATTGTTTTCCAAGGTTCAAAACACTTGCATTCCCTTACACATTATACTACTAATGCATTACCATTTTTACAATACATATTTTTACTTCTAAAAATCTGTTACATACTCATTTACCAAGCTATACAAAGATGAGCTTAATTACCTTGTTTTCTTCTTCTAGTTTCTCTCTCCTTCTTTCTTCTCTCTTTCCTTCCTCTTCCTCTTCCCACCGGTTTAGCAAACACAATTCCTCTCACACTACAACCCATTGATATGCACATTTCAATACACCATTCTAATACACAATTTAACCCTAACCATTATGTGTTCTAATATATGTTTTAGGGTTTAGAAATTATATTACCTTCCAAGAGTGCAAATGAAGCTTGGAGTGGTTCAAGAACAAGATTTCCAACTCCTTCAACAAGCCAAAATTGGCTAGAACACAAGAGGCCAAACAAGGGTTTAGTCTAAAATTCGTTTTGCCCTTAAGGCTAGGAAAACAATGGAGTTTTGAGAATATTTTTACCTCAAAAGAACAAGGAGAAGGAGGGCCTTCTAATGGTGGTCTTGAAGCTCCAAATGGGACATACCCATAAAAACGAAAACGTTGGTTTTCGAATTTTGAAAAGATGGGAATGTAGCTCTTGGTGAGAGGATTCCAATGGTGTAGTTTTTATAATTTTTGGAAGAGATTTGAGGGGGTTACAAGAGGAGAGAAGGGAGAGTTTGTGTGGGTTTGTCTATTTCTCCATGGAAATCGCATGGAAGAAGGAGGAAGAGAAAGAGAGTGAGTGAGGGGGATGCTTCACGTGAGGGAGGGGAATAGGGAGGAGAGAGAGTGTAAAGTGAGAGTGGGGTATTTTTATTATTTTGTCTTGTAGTATATTAGATAAGTGAGGAGAGTGAGAGAGGGCTCCAAAAATCGGCCCACACTACCACTCACACACACACTCTACTTTTTATTTTAAAAGTGGACACATAAATTTTGGTTATTTATGCTTCCACCCCACAACTTCCCGTTTTTGACAGTTTTTACTAATCTCTCGTTTTATTGATTTTATTGGTTCTAAAGCTTCACTAATATTTATTAATGATTATTTAGTTGACCAAAATTGTTACGAGTCTATTTGACCCGCTTAAAGACACGTTTTCCCGGTTACCTCGAAAAACGCGCTTTAAGGTTCGTTAGTGTTTTTAATCCATTTTAAGGATCCGTTTTCTTCGAGATTTGTTCCCTTATGATTATTTATGCTTAATTAAGCTTCTAAATTATTTATTAGCCTAATTAATCACTATTTTTAATTACGGGGTATTTCACCCGCGTACTAGCAAGGGTACGCCGACCACTTGGTCGAATACATGCAATTCATTTTACTCATACATACATACATGCTTTCAATCATAATACTACAATACATCACGAAGCATACATACATACATTTCCATACACACAAGGAGGACATTACAAGTCAACCATATACACTTACCTTTACGGAATACACTTCTACAATACATACACAATGCTTGTTAGCTTCTTTTACCCACCCGGGTTAATCGGGTGTACATTACTCTTTTACTCAAGGTCAATGACTTACACTAGCCAAGACCGTTACTCATATAATACTTTACTAACTTACTTACTTACTCAAGTTAAGTTGTGGTGACCTCCGGGCAGAGACTACACTGTCCCACCACCGGGCTTTACTGTGGCTCACCAATCTAGGATGCTACCCATTTAAGGGATTTGGTCCATAGAAAGGATTCAGGCCAGGAATCGGATCCAACCTCTTGTGTCTCCTCATCCTCACGCGTGGCCGAAACTATATCGGACTTCTACTCATTCCAATTTATTCAATACTCAAGTTAGGAGTTAGATGGTTAGGAATTAGTAGAAGTCATCACATCCATACCAAGGAACAATACAATACACAAGTACACCACAAGATACACATACACTTCATTCTCATCCATTCATTTCATGAATATACAAACTAAATGTTCAAGGCAATATAACAAGAACAATATAAAACAAGCACAAGTAAGTGCATTAAAGTCCGATTCGTGTATTTATCTTATTTAGGTGATCAGATAAGCACACAAATCGGGGTAACCAGATTAGGATACAGAGCGTGAGGAAATCATACCTTTCACCGCCGTACTCGCACTCCCGGTTTTTCTTTAGGATTCTACTATTCGATTCCTATACATACATGAAGTTGTATGATCAATAATCTTTCATTGACCTACTCATCCCTTTACTAATACTTCCAATGTATACTTACTAGCTCTCTACATTCCATACTTGGTTTGGAAATCATTCTTTACTCATTACTTCTTTAACTTGTTTTTTTTCATACTTACTTTCCTACCATTTTTATTCCTTTAATGGTGTATTACCAAAGTCCCATATGCATATATGATTACCATTTTTTTTGGGGTCCGACCGACCTAGAGGTGACCTGACCGACCCAAAACCCTCTGGGTCGGTCGAAGTCAGAAAGATTTCAACTCTGGAGTTTACCGGGACCGGCCCTCGACCGACCCAACCTCCTGGGTCGATCGAAGTCAGAAACTTCGACTTCTGCAAATTCCACACCCAACCGACCCACGACCGACTCACCCGTCTGGGTCGGTCGAAGTCAGTAAGTTCCATTCCAGTGGTTTATGCCCCGACCGACCCACGACCGATCCAACCTTCTGGGTCGGCCGAGAGCATAATTGTCCTACAGAATTTGTTTTTGCTTCCTTTTCTTACCCATTTCTTCCCCAATCTTCCTACATACATCCTATCATATTTTAGTACTAATTAGACCTCCCAAAATACCTTAGTTCATCCATTAAATCACTACTAAATTCATTTCCCATCCTTATATTGATTTACACAACTTTCCTCATTTCCATTCTAGCACTCATAGCAGTTTTTGTTCTTAAGCTACATATTTTTACTCTAACCTTTACCATTCAATACTTCCTCTACCAATGCTACTCCTAGCATTCTCAATGCATTACTCCTATCCTAGTTCCATCCCATTACCTAGATCTTCTCCAAATCTGTTTCAAGGTGTTAAACTACTCACCTTAAGTTCTCCAAATACACTTAGTTATTGTCTAGGTTATTCCTTATTCTTACACAATTAAGTCCTCTAATTTCTAGACAGATTTTGACATAGTCTCCCCTATAATTTCCACTTTGCCCACACAATGTTTGTTCACAATTTACCACTCACAAAACCTATTCATCCAAGGGCATTAATACTCACATTTCAACTTCACTACAACACAATAAATTTCCTGTACATACACATTCATTACCCAATGCTTCACTCAAGCTTTTAAACATCTTTTAAAGCTTCAAAACTGTTACATTCTCTTCCTCATTATACTACCACATACTTACTACTCATTACCATATACATTACACATTTCTAATACTCAAAATCTGTTACACTACACCATACGAAACCATCTCAAGGTAAAAACATTTACCTTGTGATTTTAGTTTATCCTTTCTTTCTTTTCCCTTCTTCCTCTTCCTTTCTCTCTTGTTCTCGGTTCCAATGGAGTTCACACTCCCATGCTACAGCCCATATTAATACACAATACCATTTCAATACTAACCCTTAATCAACCTAAAGCTTAAAGCATATTTTTAGGGTTTAGGAAAAGATATTACCTTCCAACCAATGAGTGAGGCCCTTGGTTAGCAAGAGAGTGAGGTTTCTAGCCCAATGGAGAAGCCAAAATCGGCTGGAGTACAAGGGACAAAACAAGGTTTCAATGTGAATTTTTGTTTTGCCAAATGGAGCTAGAAAGAGATGGGTTTTCAAGATTACTTTTTTACCTCAAAATGACAAGGAGATGAAAGTGCTTCTAATGGTGGTCTTCAAGCTCCAAATGCAGCACACCCATGGGGATGAAAATGGGTTTTTTTTATTTTTGAAAGGAGGAAGATGTTTTCCTTGGTGAGAGGATTCCAATGGTACAATTTTTGTAATTTTTGGAGAAGGATTGAGTGTTGAACAAGAGGAGAGAAGAGGAGTGTTGGTGGTGGTTCTTCAAATCGCCATGGATGGCTTAGGGAAGAAGAAGAAAATGAGAGAGGGAGGGGGAAACCGTGAGTAAGTGAGGGGGAGTAGGAGAGAGACTCACTTTTTGCTTTTTACTTATTTTGTTTATCATTTAGCAAATAAGAGGGAAATAAAGAGAGTGTGTGAGAGAGAGGGGCAAATCGGCCACCTTATACACACACACACACTTTTGATTTTTATTTGCAACAGTGGGCACATTAGTTTTGTTTTATTACAGTTTACACCCCACAACTCCTCGTTTTTACAGTTTTTACTAACCGGAACCTGTTTTCCGGAATTTCCTCGTTTAGTTAATTTTATTGGTTCTTAAGCTTCCATTAATGCTTAATTATAGTTATTTAATGATCTAAAATTTTTACGGGTTCGTTTGAACACTCAAAGTCACATTTTTGGGTTTTCTCGAAAAACATGCGCTAAAGCTCTATTAGCGTTTTAATACATTATTTGGATCCGTTTTCTTCGGGAATTGTTCCCATATATTATTTAGGCATTATTAAGCCTTATGAATCCACATAATACTCTAACCGAGGTCTCGTACCTCCTATGGTTATATAACGCTTATTTACCGTTTCTCGCTTTTTAAGCGTTTCTTCATTTCTTTTGGATTTATTTTCCTTACCAATATTACTTAGGCACTATTAGGCCCTTAAATACATATTAGAATAATTTTAAATCACTATATTTAAGTTCAGGGTATTTCAGTCCGTGTGTGGGGCAAGGGCGGTTGAGTGAATTTCGTGTGTGTAAATTCTCAATTGAAATGTTTTTTCCGGTTTAAACCTATCTCGTGTTCATTCCTAAACTATCAAGTTTAAATTGAGTCATAGATACGTCCACAACCGGTCGGGGACGCATCGGGTGCACTAATTAAGTTTCAATTGGTATCAGAGCGGGTCTCTTCTAGAATGCTAACTGCTTTAAAAGAGGATAAAAAATGACACATGCAAGCCTACTAGCGTCAGAAGAAGGTTCTGCACCAAATTGACCACCACTTTTCAATGGAGGCAACTACACTCACTGGAAGAATAAAATGGAGTTTCACATCAAGTCTGATGATCCCAGGATGTGGAGGGTTATATCACGCGGTGAATATAGCTTCCAAGATGCTCAAGGACAAGACATTTCAGTGGACAACATGACAGATGATCGAATCAAGAAGTTGATTTTCAATGCTCGAGCAGTAAGGATTCTACACTGCGCACTACTGCCTGAACAATATTCCAAGGTAGCTTCAGCTAAAACGGTACAAGAGATTTGGAAAACTCTTGAAGTCATATATGAAGGAAATGATGAGATCAAAAAGACTCGCATTAAGCTGTTGTTGACTCATTGGGAGCTATTCAAAAAGGAAGACAAGGAGAGCATCTCATAAATGCACACAAGGTTCACCAAGCTCATCAACGAAATGTTGATACTTGGAAGAACAATCTCTAATGAGGATCAAATCCGAAAATTCCTCAAATCTATTCCAGCCTCTTTTGATAGCAAAGTCAATGCCATGCAAGAAGTACATGATCTCTCAAAGATGTCCTTGGCAGACATGCTAGGATCCCTGATGGCTTTTGAGTTAAAGCTACAATAAAGAAACTCAGAAAGCTCATCTAAGGACAGAGAAAAAGGCATCACCCTTCAAGCAGCTGAAAATGAAAGATCCGAGTCAGGAGACAATAATGATGAAATGGTCCTCTATGCTAAGTGGTACCTTTGAAAGTTCATAAGAAATAAGATGAGGAAAGGCAAGGAGCCCAAGGAGTCGGATGATCAAAAGACAACAAATGACAAATGTTTTGGGTGTTCAAAGCATGGGCACCATATCAAAGACTGTCCTCAGCGATCCCGAGAGGACAACGACAGGGTCAAAAAGTCTGACCGACGATCATTCAACAAAGGGCCAAGGAAAGAAGCCTTCGTTGCTGCATGAGGAGACTCGGAACTAAGTGACAACAATCAAACCTCAAACAGCGATCTCTCAGAAGATGATAAGGCTCACCTATGCCTTGAAGAAGTGTGCTTGATGGCACAAGACAATGATGCCTCAGAATCAGAAGAAGAACAACAACATAAGGTAAACTATTCTAAACTTAGAAGGAGAATTCAAAAGGCTAAACTTCTAGGACTTAGAAAGTTTTCTCTTATATTAGTTTATCACCTAGAGGCAATAGAAACTGAAAACAATGAACTTTTAGAAGAAAATGAAAAATTGGGAAAAACCTAGGATAAAGGCAAGAAAGATAATCTCATGAGGGCACTCATAAAATTGCAAATCAACTATAATGAAATTGTATTCGCTCATGAAAAGTTGAAGTTAGAAAAACAACCTGAAATTGATGAACTGATTGTTGCGCTTAACACAAAAGAAAAGGAACTAGCAATAATCAAAGAAAAACATGCTAAGCTAGAAGCTATTCCTCGGACACCCATATGGAGAAACAAACAACAGGGTACCAATCAAGGACCAGTCGTAGAGATGTCTGCTGCTTATGCAAACAACCTAGTCATCATGAATCCCATTGCTATAAAACGTGTTTTTATGAGGTATTAGTAACTCAAGAAACTAGGACTGAAATGGGTAGTCAAAAATTATCTTAGAACATTCAATGGTGGAAATGGGTCCAACCTTTCTATGGACCCTAACCCCACACCACTAACGTGTTAAGTGCAGGATCGAGTGGGAATGGACCCCTGCTGGTACATCGATAGCGGGTGCTCTAAACACATGACAGGAGACAAAATGAAATTCTTCTCACTCGAATCAGGAAGCCAAGGAACCGTTTCCTTTGGCGACAATAAGAAAGGGAAAATCATCGGTGTAGGTAAGATTGGTTTCACTTCAGATTATGTCATTGATAATGTAAATTTAGTTGATGGTTTGAAATTCAATTTGCTTAGTGTATCTCAAATTTGTGACAAAGGTAACTTAGTTCATTTCTATTCTACACATTGTAGCATAGTTAATCAGAAAAATGGTAAAGAGTTGCTAAAGGGAAAAAGATGGAAAAATGTGTATGTAACTAGTCTAGAGGATATTGACAGTCCAAATCTTCCATGTTTGACTGCATCAATAGATGACTCCACTCTATGGCACAAGAGACTAGGGCATGTTAGCATTTCCCTGTTAAGGAAACTTGTCATGAAACAGTTGGTAAGAGGTCTCCCTAAGATTAAGAAATCTGAGACAAATCTTTGTGATGCATGTGTAAGAAGTAAGCAAACTAAGACTTGCTTCAAATCAAAGAACATGGTCAGCACATCCAAACCACTTGAATTACTTCACATGGATTTATGTGGTCCAATGAGAATAAGAAGTTTTAGAGGAAATTGGTATGTATATGTAATTGTTGATGACTACTCACGATTTGTTTGGACAATATTCATTGCTTCCAAAGACGAAGTCTTTGAGAAATTTCAAGCATTTGCAGGAAAAGTCCAAATACAACTCAACCACAAGATCAAGGGTCTCCAATCTGATCACGGGTCAGAGTTCAAAAATCAATAATTTATGGAGCTGTGTGATCAACTTGGAATAAGTCACACATACTCTACACCTAGAACACCCCAAAAAATGGGGTAGTTGAGCGTAAGAATAGAACTCTACAAGAAGTAGCTAGAGTCATGATATTGGGAAGCAATCTTCCTCAAGTTTTCTAGGCTGAAGCAGTGTCAACTGCATGCTACATCACAAATAGAACGCTCATACGACCAATTCTCAACAAAACTCCCTATGAGCTCATCAAAGGAAGGAAACCAAACATAAGTCACTTCAGAGTCGTTGGCTGTAAGTGTTATATCCACAATAATGAAAAGAGATCCCTAGGAAAATTTGATGCCAGAAGTGATGTGGCCATCTTCCTTGGATACTCAGAAAGAAGCAAGGCATACAAAGTTTACAACAAAAGAACAATGAAAGTAGAAGAAAGTGTCCATGTGGTTTTTTATGAGAACAAAGACCATGAAATCAGAGAAGCTGAAGAGAATGAAGGATTTGGGTTTGATCCAGTTAAACAAAACTTCAATGAGAACACCAAAGATAACTCACCAACTGATATTAACTTGCTCGAAAGGTCAGCAACAGGTCAACGACATGTCGTCAAAGAAAGAAATAATGTCGAGAACCCTCTATCACCATCAAAAGTTCATCAGTCACAGACTCTATACAAAGATCGTCCATTGGAGAATATCATATCAGATATCTCCAAAGGAATTTAGACCAGAGCGTAAACTCGTGATCTCTTAGCTCTCTCAACGACAGTCTCATCCATCGAACCTAAGAACATAAAGGAAGCTCTTCGAGACCCAGACTGGATCAACGCAATGCAAGAAGAGTTAAATCAGTTTGAAAGATGCAACGTATGACATCTTGTGCCTCGACCCACTCATCAAGGAGTACTTGGCACAAAATGGGTTTTCAGGAACAAACTGAATGAGATGGGAGAAGTAGTCAGGAACAAGGCTGGCTTGGTAGCTCAAGGATATCGTCAACAAGAAGGAATCGACTTCCTAGAAACCTTTGCTCCCGTAGCAAGGATGGAGTCCATTCGACTATTAATTGCATTTACTGCACATAAGGGAATCAAACTATTTCAACTTGACATTAAGAGTGCTTTCTTAAATGGATATGTTAAGGAAGAAGTCTATGTTGAACAACCCCCAGGCTTTGAAACACATGAAGGAAAGGACATGACTCTTAAGCTTGACAAAGCTCTTTATGGGCTCAAACAAGCTCCAAGGCCTTGGAATGACCGCCTATCCTCCTATCTGTTGGAGAACCAATTCAAAAGAGGTAAAGTAGACAAAACTCTGTTTGTCTACAACAATAAGAAAGATTTCTTAATTGTGCAAGTGTATGTTGATGATATAATTTTTGGAGCTTCCGATGAGAAGTATTGCAAGAGGTTTGAAGCCCAGATGAAGAAAGAATTTGAGATGAGTGATCTAGGAGAATTGAAGTTTTTCTTAGGACTTCAAGTCCGGCAGGATGATGAAGGGATCATCATATCCCAGCAAAAGTACGTAAATGATTTACTAAAGAGATTTCGAATGGAAGGGTGTAAACCTTTTGATACACCGATGGCAGTTGGCACAAAAATGGGCATCATGACTGGTGACCAACCGGTCGATCAGCGATCGTACAGGAAGATGATCGGTTCTTTACTATATTTAACTACTAGCAGACCTGACATTATGTATTGTTATAACCCAAAGTTTCGCTGCAATTTATTTCGGCACAAGTGATTTTATGTTGTTGCATTTTGGATTCAGGACGTGGGAGTCCTTCAGATTAAAGACAAGGGCAGAAGGGTCTTTCTTCTCTTCCGTTTAATTTCCCTGGTGAGAATAATCTCTCATTTATTCTCCCTAATTAAATACTTAATTTCCTTAATCAGTATCTTCTTTTCCCCACTACCAATTCACGATCTCAGTCACGCTCTCTTTCCTGTTCAGTTTTGGAAAACCGTAAGACGCTCCTCTCTTCATTGTTTTCTCTCTCTCAAGCTCTCTTCTCTGTTGATCGATCTACTACGCTGCTGTCTGGGGAATCTGAGATTGTTTTATGCTGCCACGTTGCTGTCCTCCTTGCAATCAGGTTGGTGTATCGTTTGTTAGTATTACAATTCAGTTGGTGAGCAACCTCTTCAATCCCTAATTCTTCCCTCTACAATCTGATTGTAATCAGTGAATTTCCCGACGCCTCCGTCGATCTTCTCTGTTGTGGACTGCTGCTTCAGTCTCGCTATCGAATTTAGGTGAGCGTTTGTTTGGTTCTCGTTTCTGTTTCAGATGTTGGGTTGTGGGCAGTTTCTGATTAAGGGTTGTACTTCTCTGCGTTGTTAAGGATATTCGGTGGCTGATTTAGATTGCGTTTTGGCCTACACTGTTGTGTTGCGTTTGGTGATTGCGCTGTTCAGATTTGAAGATTTCATCTCTGCTGTAATTGAGGTAGGTGGCTGATGGATTCGATTAGTGTGTTCAGCCTTGGGGCGTTTCAAATTCTAGTTTCAATGTGTGAATTGTCTCTGCGTTATGTTGTGAATTAGTCTGTTTGTGTTGTTTTGATAACTACAAACCCCCAAGGTTGTTTTCTGCAAACTTGTAATGTTTTGACATTGTTTTGGTGCCTCTGTTTGTGTGAAAATCGCCTCTGTTCTCTGAGTTTTTCGGCGCGTCCGAACTTCTGTCCGACCTTGGAAGTTCGGACATGCCCTTCTGCGCTTTGAACTTCTGAACTTTTTTCCGTGTCCAAACTTCCGTCCGAGCTTTGAAGTTCGGACGGGGTGCGAGGACGAGTCCGACTTACAAGTCTCGAGTGGTGTCCGAACTTGTAAGTCCGGACAGAAGTTCGGACACTCTCATCTCCTTCTTCTGTTTTTGCTTCGACCTGTGTCCGAACTTCGTTGTTCGGACACATGTTCGGACCCTACACGTGTTTGATTTCCAAAGAACGTCCGAACATCCGCCCGAGCTTTGATGTTCGGACCCCTATGTCTCTGCTTCTGTTTTAAGGTTCGACCTGTGTCCGAACATTGATGTCCGGACACAAGTTCGGACGAGCTTCTGTTTTGACCATAACTTGCTCGTTTGAGCTCCGTTTTGACTTCCGTTTGCGGGGTTGGATTCCCCTTCTGATTTCCAAGCTGCCTATGTGCTTTCTGGTGCCTTTGGTGCACATAAGCTTAATTGTTTTAAGCTTCTGTTTTGGGACCTAGTTATCTCTGTGTCTGAACCTTTGGATGGCTGGTCTCGCTGTCTCGTAGCGTGCTATGTAGGATCCTTCTGTTCACGGGTGATGTTCCCCGTTCTGTTCACAGGTGTTTCATCTGTTCTGTTTACGGGTGAGGTTTCCTCGTTCTGTTCACGAGCTGGTTGCTCGTTTTGTCTGTATACCGTGATCAACTAGTGTCCCGCTCTGTTTTCTGATTCTGTCTGTTTCTGACTCTGTTTAGTCCTTTATTGTGTGGACTTCTACTTCTATTTTCTGACATGTTTATGGACTCCTTGTGACTCCTTTTGTTTTGTTAATATTCTTAAAATGTTTTGAGCATGCTGGTTGATGAAGTTGGTCATCTACTGGGCATAGTTGTTTGCTCATTCCCCTACTCTATCTAACATTGCAGATTGATCAGCGAAGGTCACTTTGCTCAGCTCTGGAGTTTAGTTCGTTATGTTATTCTGAATTCTTTTGAGACATTTGTATTTGACTTTGAGCCTTTGGGCCTCTTCGGTTAGCTTCCGCTTTTGATATTCATTTTGGTGGGTTCTGTAATAACTTTTGGGATGTTACGACATCATTTTGATTATACTTTATTCAAGTATTCGTTTTGGGCCTTGTTTGATTATCTGTTTAAGTTCATTTGTTAGAGCCTTGCGTTATTATGTAATAATACGCGGCGTGTAATACCCCTAACTCCTAGGCCAGTGTTTGGGGGTGTTACATGTATAGTGTTTGCTTATGTGCCAGGTTTCAAGCAGATCCAAGATAAAGTCATCTCACAACCGTGAAAAGAGTCCTACGATATCTAAATGGGTCCATGAATCTTGGTCTATTCTATCCTAGATTCACAAATTGTAACATTGTAGGATTTTCAGATGCAGATTATGGAGGATCTATCACTGATAGGAAAAGCACGTCAGGGACAGCATTCTTTGTTGGATCATGTTTGATCGCATGGGGATCAAAGAAACAACAAAGTGGCCATCTCAACTGCTGAATCAGAATACATAGCTGCAGCAAGATGTTGCTCAACTCCTATGGCTCAAGCAACAAATAGGTGACTACGGTGTCAAAACAGGTATGTTACCTATCATGTGTGATAACACAAGTGCCATATCTATTTCCAAAAATCCAGTGCGTCATTCTCGTACTAAGCATATTGATATTAGGCATCACTTTCTTAGAGACTGTTGTGAAAAGAACTAGTTGTGTTAAAGTATATTGCTACTGAAAACCAACTAGCAGACATTTTTACTAAACCTTTATGTAGAGAAAGATTCAACAAGATTATTCATGATCTTGGAATGATATTCATTGATCACAATTAAATTGTCTTTTATTTCCCACATCGGTCACCGACACGTGAGCAACACCTTAAATTAGTCATTCTGTAGTCAAGGATCAGTATTGCTTTGAAGTGATGTCAAACGCCTACTTGAAACAGATATGTCATCTTTTCCACAAAAGAGAGATTAGTTTAGAGATAGTTCAACGGGTAAAAACGGGAAAATCACCAACGATCGATGACAGACTGTCACGACTGCTGCCCGTTATGAATAGTACCGTCAGGACATGTCAGCAGCGGACGAGGAGCGGTCGCCAACCGTTACTCGAGTATTATTAAAGGGCAACGAGAGCTTTGTTCTTGTCACACTATGGCCCTCGTTATCTCTAAACTCTTAGAGCTTACACACAACATTGCTCTTCTCTCTTACAACATTCTCGTGAGTTTAAGTGCAAAGATCCCTTGCCTCACAGCCATTAAAGAGCACCCGAGCAAAAGTTCTAAATTCCAGTACAAAATCCTCTACACTAAAAATGGCACCCAAGACTGCTCTTTGATCAAAAGTAAAAGACACCCTCATGGAAGCTTCCATGCAATAAGTGGCCGACATCCAACAGACAGGATCTCCAACTCGACTGACAAAGGAGGAGGAAGATAAGCTTACGGTTAAAGTAGTACAGAAGGGAACCTTCTCGCCAGTGAGGTAGAATATATAAAATCCCACATTCCCAAAACCTACTACCTCATCGAATCCGGCACTTTCAAATCCACTATCATTCCTGATCCTACTCACACAAAAGAACCTAAGATGTCTTCTTCTGCCCCCCACCTAAAACCTGCAAAATCACCACAAAGCAATCCAAAGCCAAACAACCAAATTCCAAGGGCCATTCAACCTCCACAACTGGTCGTATTACTCGCGCATCTAGGCGCGCCCAAAAACAAATAGCTCCACAAAAATCCCACTCAACACCAGAGAAGACAACACGTCGGTTACACTTCACCGAGGAACAAGAAGCCTCTCCTTCAGCTATCGTCAAGGAAGTAGTTGAATCACTAGAGGAAGAGGAAGTTCAAAGTGACGGACTGTCACAAAAGTAAGCCTCAGTGGAAGAGATAGGCCAGGAGGAAGGTGTAACTACACCCGACTCTGAAGAAGAGGAAAACCTCATAGCCACTTTCAGAGAACCAGTCATCGACAGGTCTCCGACACCTCAGCAACAACCTACAAGCGGTGATAGCGACACAGAGTCACTAGCACCTATTATTCACATGCTCGAGGAGCGTGCTCACTTAAAGAAGGCCAAGGGAAAAGGAAATACGGGCGCTTCTTCTGGAACCAAGGAGGTCGAGGAGCTTACTCAAGTCGAGAAATCAGTTGCCAAGTCCCAACTCCTCCACAGTCCTTGAAGCGACTAAAAAGGCTCAAAAAGCTAGAGGCGCCATTGATCAAGGTCGAGAACGTCAATGACCGCTCCTGTCCCGTCTTACCCAAGACAATGGATATGGAATGGATGAAGAAGATGGGTCTGGGTGAGGTCATTGAGATACTGAGTTCTAAGGATGGGTAGACTTCTTCTAGGAGCCTATCCCTGTCTACACCGAGCTGCTCAAGGAACATATGAGACATCTTGGACCACTCCAAATTGATGAAAATGATGACCACCTCCTCTCGACAGTCCAAATGACTCAAATTACCATCTCCAAGTCTTGGATCTGCAAGACTTTCAACCTAGAGCAGAAGGTCTAGTCATCCGCAAGGAAACAACTTGGAATGACCTAGGACACCAAGGAGGGAAGATGGTCAACTTACTCAAAAAAGGAGCAACGATGAAGAACTTCAATGCCGTGGACATGTCCATCACAGCCAGAGTCCTCTTCAGCTTAGTCACCCACAACATCACCCCAAGGAACCAGCGCACTCACATAGTCAATGCCCGGGATGTGAGATTGTTGTTCGCACTCAAGACCAAGGAGAAAATCGATCTTCCAGCCATGATTATCCTCACTCTAGATGAGAGTCGTCAAGTAAATCAAGGTCTAGTGCACGGGGGAGTGGTCACCACGGCTCTCCTAGAGAATGGAGTGGACACCGACAAGTTCCACGAGTGCACGCGCACCGCTCAGGACTGCATCTGCTCCGAGATGCTATCCAAGATTGAGATAAAGACTAAGGGAGACAAGCTCGTTGCCATCCAAAAGCCCACAAAGAGTGAGGAAGCACGATCAGAACCTCGACTACAATCAAGAGCTTCAGCACTCAAGAGAAAGAGAAGTCTCTCACCGGTCCACGACAGGTCGGGGACCAGTCTGGATACTTTAACTCGGGACGTTCTTCAGCGAGTAAGAGTCACTCCTACCGTTGTGCAGGCTGTCTCCAGTGAACCAAGTGTTCATCACATGGTTCAAGGAGCAATAGATTTTATAGATTCTCACATAGCCGGAGTGTTCTGTGTCTCCTAGAGACTTGAGTGAAATCGTGAGTGCTATATCTAGGATTAGATTTTCTCTTTTCCATTAATGTTTCTTTCGCCATTTGACTATCTGTTTCTTGGTCAATCTTTTGATATCAATGAAAATGCAACTGTTTTTTGTATACTTGAATACTTATGATGGGTAAGAAATAATTTATTGTATTGGATGCTTCTTCCTTGATTAAAAATTGCAAAATGATCTGAGATATCATTAAACACGTCACTCCATCTAAACTATCTTGATCATGTTTTGTAGTTTATACTCTATGGAATATCATGGTCTTTACAACATCTTACGTCGTGTAATCGCTCCCTATTTTGCTGTATGGCAAAGGGGGAAAGAAAAAGTATATGTACTTGTGAGAGTACTTGTGAGACTATAGCTATCGTCCTTGTATTATGTATCATCTGAATGAAAACTTTATCTACTTTGGTCATAGTATAACATAAAAGTTGTCACTTATTACAAAGTTTTACATTCTTAAAACCCTTAACAAACTCAGGGGGAATACCTCTCATAATTTTGAACTTTAAGTTGTCAAGCACATATTATTTTTTATCAGTTGTCATCATCAAAAAGGGGGAAATTGTTAAGTCAAGGACCTTTGTTTTGATGATAGCAAACCTGTGGTGTCTATCTAACATGTTTGTTAAGCTTATAATTCAGATAGACATGTGAATAAGTGGCTTAGCACGTAAGGTTGCAAGCGCACTTAAGTCATGAGTGGCTTCGCGCAAGGTTGCAAGCGTGCTCAATCCATGACATGTGCCCTACCAGTCGGGCACCAGTCGGCGAGAGCTCTGGAGAACTTCTAGCAATACACAAGCAGTCAAGAACCACACCATCATATATATCTTTCATCAGACATTAAACAAGGACCAAAAGGAGTTAGCAACGTCGACAAACTCACTCAGATGATTCACACCCATACAAGAAACTTGCTCATGACAAAAGGTGTATCTCATTAATGTACAAGATAACAAGATAAACAAAGGCTATTAATGAACATCATTACATAGCCATGATAAATTCAGAAGAGAGCATTTATGAGCATTAATGAGCTAGACAAGGTCAGACAAGTTGAAGTGTGCAAGTGGTGACAGACCACTTGGGAGACGCGCCACCAACTTGCCCATTCACAAGGCAACGCGTGTGCTGTTGGCTCCAGATCAAGTTGGAAGAAAATTTGTTGTAGGGTGCGGCTATTATATTCAGAAGAATGAGTACTCTACTTTTAGAGTCTACAACTCATAGTTGTTAGTTGACATCTCAACTAACTTGTATATATACGTGCATTAACGTCCTTTGTAAGTTAAGCTTGCTAGAGAGAAAAAGAAGAGATACAAACTGAGCAAGTGTGAGTCAGACTAGAGTGTGTGTAAGTGCTAGAGAGTTGGTGAGCTAGAGAGAACTGGGTTGGAGTATCAATACGGGGGTATTTGATAGAACGACAGGTCAGGGAATAGTTGGGGAACCGTAGGCCGATAGTCAGGAGAGGGTTGACGACTTTAGGGGTAAAGTTGAAACTGTCCCGGGAGTCGGTGTGTGGGGCAAGGGAGGTTGAGTGAATTTTGTGTGTGTAAATTCTCAATCGAAATGTGTTTTCCGGTTTAAACCTATCTCGTGTTCATTCCTAAACTATCAAGTTTAAATTGAGTCATAAATACGTCCACGACCGGTCGAGGATGCATCGGGTGCACTAATTAAGTTTCACTGCCCACTAAAGAAGAAAGACGATCAAGAGCAATCGTCATTGGTAGCAAATGCAGCATAGGGAGACTCTGACTCAGAAGAACCAGAGATCGGGACGTCCGGTTTAATCTGCCTCATGGCCCACAAGAATCAGGGAGAGCAGGCCGTGGACAATGAATCTTGGTTTCCGGACAGTGGATGCTCACGACATATGATAGGAGACCCTGACAAGTTCATGACTCTCTCTCAACACAATGGGGGAAAAGTCACTTTTGGCGACAAAGCTTATGGTGAAATCATTGGTATTGGAACTGTCGGAAATCCCTCATACTTCAAAATAGATTATGTCAATTTAGTAAATGGCCTTGGACATAGCCTTCTAAGTATCTCTCAAATATGTGATCTCTCTAACGTCGTTCTATTTGCTGCATCAGACTGCAAAATCTTTGATGAACAAACAGGTCTTCTAAAAGCCACTGGTGTAAGGATGAAAAATATTTATAAGCTATCTCTTGAAAACCCTAATCTAGATGGAACTCTTTGTCTCAGTGTACAGGATAAAAAAATCCTTATGGCATTTCCGATTAGGTCATGCTCATGGCAAACTGCTCAACAAAATCAAAAACGTTGATCTCATTGTTGGTCTTCCTAAGATAAACTTCCTTCAGACCGATTCACTCTACCCTACATGCGTACAAGGTAAACATACTAGAGCAAGCTTTTCAAGAAAACCGGAAATGGCTATAAATTCTCCGCTAGATCTATTACATATGGATCTATGCGACCTAATGTGCGTTCAAAGCAAAAGTGGTAAGAAGTATGTTCTAGTCATTGTGGATGACTACTCACGCTGGACATGGGTACTCTTTATTAAAACCAAGTTGAAGACATTTTCTGAATTCGAAACCTTGTTTTATATGATTACTAACAAACTGTCTACCTCAGTCAAAACGATACGTTCTGACAAAGGTACAGAATTTTGTAATATCCAGTTTTCTGAGTTTTGCATGATAAAAGGAATCGTGCATCAGACATCAGCTGCTCGTACTCCATAACAAAACGGAGTAGTGGAACGGAAGAATCGTACTCTAGTGGAAATGGCAAGAACAATGCTCATTGACAGTAGCCTACCAGCCTCATACTGGGCCGAAGCTATCAACACAGCAGCATACATTCTGAATCGGGCGTCTATTCATCCCTTCCTTGGAAAAACTCCATACGAGATCCTCAAAAGATGTCCTCCTTCTGTAAGCCATCTACGTCGCTTTGGCTGCAAGTGCTTCATACATAACAATGGAAAAGATAATCTAGGCAAGTTTGCCTCCAAAAACGATGAAGGAATCTTCCTTGGATACTCATCCCAAAGCCGAGCTTATAGAGTACTCAACAAACGAACAACATGCCTTGAAGAAAGTCCTCACATTCGCTTTGAAGAACTTTTAAATTCTAGTGATTGCGAGAATAGCCCACACGTACCTCATGAAGATACCTAAGACACAACTTTCATTGAAATTCCAGTAGCAACCATCCCTCTACCCAAACGCCTCTTCAGACAGACTCATCCTCCGACAACGACGATGACCCTGATGACTCGTTCAAAGATGCCTCACCTACCCCCACTGATGACCCACAACCTCACCCTCACACCATAACCACAACCACTCCTCAAAATCACCAAACACCAAAAACCTTCACCACCCTGCACTCAAGCTCCACAAGAAAATTCCAACAAGCCTCCGCTCACCCAATAACCCAAATACTAAGTGATCCCACACAAGGTGTTCGAACCCGCAGCGAAATCCATCAAAATATCTACGCCTTTAACGCCTTTATTTCTACAATCGAACCAAAAAATATCCAACAAGCCCTAGGGGACCATGACTGGATCCTCGCAATGCAAGAAGAACTACACTCTCTACAACGCCACTCTGTTTGGCGACTTGCTCCCTGTCCAACAAACCATAAGCCAATTAGTACCAAGTGGGTGTTTTGAAAAAAGCTAGATGATCAAGGGAATATCTCTCTTAACAAAGCTCGACTCGTGGTTCAAGGATACGCTCAAGCTGAAGGAATTGACTACGATGAGACCTATGCTCTAGTCGCTCGAATTGAGGCAATTCGAATACTCGTGGCCTACGTGGCTCATCGAGGTATGAAACTTTACCAAATGGATGTAACTGCATTTCTGCATGGTTATATCGACAGGGATGTATATGTTGCTCAACTGCCGGGATTCAAAGACCTAATCCACCCCGAGTGTGTCTACAAGTTAGACAAAGCGTTATATGGACTAAAACAGGCTCCACGATCATGGTATGAATGTCTCTCATCCTATTTATTGTCTCATGGGATTATCCGAGGTAAGGTTGACAAAACTCTTTTTACTCTCACCAAAGGTGAAGACATACTCATTGTCCAGATGTTATACCCAAAATTTTGACCCCCCCTGGTTAAGATCTGTAAGCCTTTGGTGTTGTGAGAGGCACTTCAATCAAGTCATGAGGGATTCCGGCTCGATCGGCACATTCCGGGGCATTGGGAGCAGTTTCGTCATCGTCAGAGGCGTTTTCGTAATTTTTAAGGCTCCCAAGACCTCCTATAGGCTTTCTCTCTCCTTTAAAAGATGCTCAAATCAACTCGAAATGCTTTGAAATTTTAACCCATGATAGAGGATGATAGTTTAAGCATAATGGCGCTGGAATTTTGATTTTTCGAATTTCCAATAATTTTCTAGCAATTTCTAATTGAATCTGACGAGAAATTGAATTTAAAAATATTCCAACATTTAAAAAATTCGATTCCACTTCAGAAAAATCATAATTGCCATCCTTGACACGTGGCTAAAATTTCACAGCAAAATTCCTTTGGGAAGTCACATATTTAAAATTCCAAAAAATCTTACTTTTACTAGATTTTCTTTATCTTTAAGAAAGTCTAAATAAAGAGATAAATCTTTTGATCAAATGAGAATTTCACAAGCTCAATAACCCTAGGAAGTCAGAAAGCATTGCCTCCCCTCTCTCTCTCACGTTTTTCAGCACCCGGCCACCAAAATCATACCGAAAATCCCCCGAAATCACCATCTAAACTTGTTTTCCAATTCCCAAAGCATCATCAATCATCAAAACCCCACATAAACACCACCAAAACGTGAAGAACGGTAAGAACCACCAACAACCAGAAGCTTGGTTGGAAAACCTTTCGGGTCTGCCATCAACGGAGCACTCGACGAATCCCGACGTGAAGAATCATTGTAAACCCGAAGTTAAAATAGGTAGAAGTTCCACTTTCCTAACTCCCTACGACTTTATCAGTCTTGTCTCAAAATTTGGGTTCAAACCAACTCTTCTCGGCCTCTATATTACAAATTATTTTAGCTACTGCCTTGTTACTTGTTTGCTAAGTTTCGTGCATTATTCGACTTCAAACTGAAAACTTTTAATTACTAACATCTTGTACATCTTTCAGGCTACAAGTACATAAATTTTGAGCTAAAAACACCGTCGGGAACCATCGAAAACCCATTCTCTGTGGGTGGTCTGTGACCTCGGATGCATGGTCCGGGACCACGGACGAGTTGTCCGTGACCACGGACACCCGCGGACAGTGGCGGGATTTCTTATTTTCGAATTTTTCAAATCTTAGGGTTTTTAACAGTACACGTCCGGGCCCACGGACACCCTGTCCGTGGCCCCGAACTTTTCAAGTTTACGTTTTTATTTTGGTTCTGTTTTCGTAATCATGTAGTTTACCTGGGGTCCGTGGTCTCGGACATTAGGTCGGTGGCTACGGACATAATTAAAGTTTGACCTAATTCTGCCCTCGAAACCCTAGTTTAGGTAGTTTTAATTTCACTTTTATTTTCTGTCAAAAAATGTTAAAAATTCAAAAAACAATCAGAAGCGTGCACTTAGGTTAAAACGACTCGTAAGAAGCCGTAATTAAACTAAGTAGAGGAAAAACGACTTCTAGGGGTAATGAAAGTAATTTGAACCCTAATTAAGTCAAATGTCAAGCCCCTGAACCCGAACGCTCCTTTCTTAATTTGATCTAGGTTAAAATTAGGTGGCGACTCATAATAGGTTCCAATGAGCTAGCTTAGGTTTTAATAATTATTGTTATATGACATAGTTATTAATCTTAGGTTATAAGTGGACCTAAAACCCGACTAGATCCTAATCAATTTAATCAATATAGGATAGGGTAGGGTTTAAAAATTGAGGCTCACAGAATGGCGACTCTACTGGGGAAAACTTCTTAATATTAACTTTTTTAATTTTAAGAAAGAGGGTTTAACCCGAAATTGTTTATTTATGGCTTTATTAAATTGTCTGTTTACCTTCGTGCGCACTTTAATTTCTGCACCTCTGCATCATATGAGAGCGAGGGTCCACGCAAACCAATTTCACCCCGGGACCCGTTTGAGGGTCCCCTGTCAGGGACTCACACCTTTAGGTGATGTGAATAAGTTGGGGAAAAGAGGAGGGTGTCGTCTAACCACACCCCCTTAATACCTGGGCTTTATCCCCAAGTATTTTCTTGGCAGTGTCCTTAAATAGCCTTGTTTGGTCATCCAAAGACCCGACCGTAGACGCACACCCTTTAGGTGTTGTGAAAAAAAAGTGGGGAAGCCCAAAGAGAATAGCGTGCAAGCCCTATTCCTTTGTGGTGACCTGGGCCCATGCCCCAAGCACCTCTCCGGATCGATCCATACCCGGTTTGATTTAAACGTCTAGTGAGGACATGTTAAATTCGTGTGGGCCTTATTTGCTTGTATGATCGGCCCACTACCAAGCCTAGAAATTGTTAGGAACTTCTCCTACATCAACTCCGCCCAACCCGAATTGGCAGCTTTATTGTTTACGGCCCAAGGGCCTTGTTTGGTTTAACATGTGAGTCATTTGCGCTTCAGCCCAACAGTTTAGATTTAGGTGATTTCTCTTTCGGCCCAATTTCCAGTTTAGCTCTAGGCCCATGAAAAACAAATCCACTTTAAGCAATCCATAAGACATGAAAATCAATTTGGCCTTTCCATTTCGGCCCAAGGCCCATTCCAGTCTAGGTAAAGTTTTTGTTCGGGCCCTAGCCCAAAGTCCTAGATCTGGGTGTCATATTTTTTAGGCCCACTCAAAACTGTTTGTTTTGGTTTCAACCCATTCGAATTCAAGATAGTTTGCGTAACTCTTTCATTCTAGTTTCTGGCCTCAAGGCTCAACAGGAACATCAAACAAATCTTAGACTTCAAAGTTTCTCTCTCGGCCCAGTGGCCCATTCACAGTCCATGTGGCTTCCTTCAACCTGTATGCATCATTTCCAGATTAACGACATTCAGGCCCATACATCCATTCTAGTCTAGAAGTTCATCAGACCCATATGTCTTACTTCTAGCCCAAACACTTTTCGGCCCAGGCGCCACAATCCCAAATCACTCCAGCCCAAGCGCCACACACATTCAGGCCCAAGCGCCACATCCTTAAACACTTTTTGGCACAAGCGCCACACTTTCAAACACTTTCAGGCCTAAGTGCCACATCTTCACAACATTCTGGCCCAAGTGCCACATTCTTTAAACATTTTGGCCCAAGCGCCACATCTTCATAATATTCCGGCCCAAGTGCCACATTCTCACAAACACTCCAGTCCAAGCGCCACATCCTCAAAATATTTCTGGCCCATGTGCCTCACTTTCAATTTATCTAGGCCCAAGTGCCTACCCACATCCATGACACCATCCAGGCTCGAGTGCCTATCCACATTCATGAAACTATTTCAGCTCATGCACCTCACATTCAGTTCGTAAAAGATTCAGGCCCAAGTGCTTCATGTGTCATCCATGGGCACTCCTAGTTTAGGCATTTTGCAGAGCCTGCTCACAATCCAAGAAGAAGGCGGTCACACTCATCTCAGCGATGTCCCAACGGTAGAGAGCTCGAGTCTTCAGCAATGAAAGTCTTCACATGCATAACCTGCCATAACATTCATCTTTCAAATGCATCATTCAAAGTTTTCAAAGAATGGCTGTTTTTCAAATCACTAATAGAAGACAATGGTTTTATTAAATCATCTTCATAACAAACGAATTTTTCAAGTCCGATTTCAAAATGCCTTTTAAGATGAGGTTACATTTCCTGACAATGGAGCATGAAGATTTGTCTTTTGTCTCCAAAAATTTGAACATGTCCGTCCAAACACCATCACTAAACATCTAATATAACCCACAAAGCTGCTCAAACTCCACATCTATTTAATTAATGTCATAAACCTCAGATCAATACTACGGGCAATCTGAGTTTAAAGACCAATACTAATTATTTCTTTCGTTTAATTGTGTGAACAAATCTCTGAGTGAACATTTCACGAGAGTGCCTTGAGTGGTAAAACCATGAGTGAACGAGCGTGTCATTTTTACACGACTCCAGTGAGACCACATTCAAAGGTAAGGTAAACGACATAACTCCGACTGAAGGAGATAATTTGTAAATTTACTCTTAGACCTGTGAAAAGTAACAAAGAACGGATACACAACTATCAGGAATGATGAAGCACCTAGGTACAGCACCACATAGCCAAAAGCTTGTAAGTCATGTCATTAAACTCTAGGCACCCCCGCTGAGCCTTTCATATATCCCTTTTCGATATTATGAACTCCACAAAATAACCCTGCCAATGATGAATGTCCAACTCGGTGACCAAAGGAAGCGAGGAGTCCGACTCTCAGATACTGTCTCATCAGTCCAAAGAAGCAATGCCACTATTAGCATGACGAACCGATCCGCAAATGGTCCCAGAGTGACACAGGATCCAAAGAGCTCACATCAAAATAGCTCTCGAAGCCCAAAACCGGGAAACACAAGAACCCGAAGGCAAAGTCAAGAAAGGATAAAACAAAGAGGCGAACCCAAAGTGCCTCGAGGAAATCCGAATGACGAAAAGAGGAGAAATAGTGTAAAGGACGACTTCAAAAGTCCAAGTCTAGAAGCTCGAAAGCAACGTCAACACGAAGCGGCTGGACGACTTCAAGACAAGGAAGATGATTCCGAGAGAAGACGCAAGGTGCAGCTTTGGTCACCCCTTTAGCTCCACGTACCTAAAATATCCCTCCATGGTCCCGTTGTCTTTCATCACACCCCATGGCCATGTTATCAGCTTTAAAGACTTCTGACTTGATAGTTGTGTGTCCAATCACGTGAAAGTAACAGATCAAACGCTTAAATCCATCAAATATCGAATTCAATGATCTAGAAATTATGACCATGAGCGAGAAATGAGTGTAAACACCAAACACATCGAGTGTAGGTTAGGAAGCACCAAATCAAAACATAAGCCTTGACCCTGTGAGGACGAGACTTGTTCGCACATTTAATCAAAGAAAATACTAGGGGCAATCGGTCGTTCCGATCGATTGCCATGAACTCTAGCTCAGATTGTCCTAAGGCAAAATACTGGGGCAATTGTTGGTTCCAACAATTGCCATGACAACACCAACCGAAATTTGGAGCTTAAGCATCACCACCACACAGGCCCATATAAGCCCTTACCTCCGCGTCACCCCACACGGGCCCAGATAAGCCCTTACCTCCACATCATACCACACAGGCACACATAAGCCCTAACCTTCACACAAACACTTTCAGGATCGTCATAATCCTGATCATCATCCAAAACCACAACCCAACCTCAGGCTTGTCATAAATCCTAAACACCAGCAAAAGCTTTTAGCACCACAAAAAAAAACACCACACTCTTCCACCAGTGGCATGTTCATCTTCTAAGAAACAAATTACAGATATGAAATTCTTAGTCAGGAAATGATTATTTCACTTTCCTTTTTCAGTAGAGTTTTTCTCAAGCATTGCCACGTTTGGCACATTTTCCAGTAATTTCTTGCTTTGGACAATTTTTAATCCTTATCATAGCCACGTTTGGCACATTCTCCAACAATTTCTTGATTTAGACAATTCTTTATCCTCATCATAGCCACATTTGACACATTTTCTAATGGGTTCCTGTTTTGGACAAGTTTCCTACGTACACTTTGATTGTATTTTGTCATGCACCTTATCATTGCCACGTTTGCCACGTTCATAATCAACTTTCATCATGATCATTTGCATAAGAATTTACCTTTCATTCATCCGTACGAGACTCTTCATCATAGGCCCGAGATATAGATTCTCACCCGAAGATACAGATTCTTCAGAGATACAGATTCTCACCCGAAGATACAAATTCTTCAGAGATACAGATTCTCACCCGAAGATACAGATTCTCACCCGAAGATACAGATTCTTCAGAGATACAGATTCTCACCCGAAGATACAGATTCTTCAGAGATATAGATTCTCACCCGAAGATACAGATTCTTCAGAGATACAGATTCTTCAGAGGTACAGATTCTCACCCGAAGATACAGATTCTTCAAAGATACGGATTCTCACCCAAAGATACAGATTCTTCAGAGATGCGGATTTTCACCCGAGTAGCAGAACTCACCAGAGTAGTAGAACTCACCTGAGTAGAAAAACTTAATCCCTTAGGCTCGTCATAAGACCTAATTGCATTCATGTAGGCTCGTCATAAGACCTAGTTGCATTCCCTTAGGCTCGTTATAAGACCTAGAACCATCCTTAGGCTCGTCATAAGACCTAGAACCATCCTTAGGCTCGTCATAAGACCTAGAACCATCCTTGGGCTCATCATAAGACCTAGTTGCATTCCTTTAGGCTCGTCATAAGACCTAGTTACATTCCTTTAGACTCGTAGTAAGACCTAGTGTTACCCTTTAGCTTACCCACTCTCATCAAACACATTGCATTCATCTCATTCATATAGGCTCGTCATAAGACCTAGTTGCATTATCCAGGCGCGTCACAAGACCTGGCGACAGAAAAGTTGGCGAGGTGATGGCAATAAATCCTTCTGTGTTATGTCAGCTTACTTTGGGATCAACGAATGGTGAGCGAAGGCAATAAGTCCCCAGGGTTTTTACCAGGAGTTATCCCTGCACACCGGCTTGGGGGGCGATGGCAATAAGTCCACATTGGGTCCAGCCAGGAGCATTGGCACGGGTTTCGGTCCCCAGAAGCATCCGAACATCATCCGCATCATCAGCATCATCAACATCATCAGCATTACTGGCATCATCAGCATCGTTGGCATACCAGCATTCTTGCATTTGCATACCACCCAGTTTTCACATTTTAGGTTGTCAACGCCTTAGAATCGCTTGACATTATTTCATTTTACTTTGTAGGTTGTCAACACCTTAGAATCGCTTGACATTACTTCATTTCACTTTACTTATAGGTAGTCAGCGCCTTAGAATAGCTCGACGCGGCTTGTTAGTCTCCAACGGCATGCAGGGTCTGTTCACGATCCGAAATTTTGGGGCATCACTCAAACATCAACCAGACTTTTCATATTCATTACAAAGTCAGGTTGACGGGGGCAATCTGTTATACCCAAAATTTTGACCCCCCTGGTTAAGGTATGTAAGGCTTTGGTGTTGTGAGAGGCACTTCAATCAAGTCATGAGGGATTCAGGCTCGATCGGCACATTCCGGGGCATTGGGAGTAGTTTTGTCATCGTCAGGGGCGTTTTCATAATTTTTAAGGCTCCCAAGACCTCCTATAGGCTTTCTCTCTCCTTCAAAAGATGCTCAAATCAACTCTAAATGCTTTGAAATTTTAACCCATGATAGAGGATGACATTTTAAGCATAATGGCGTTGGAATTTTGATTTTTCGAATTTCCATTAATTTTCTAGCAATTTCTAATTGAATCTGACGAGAAATTGAATTTAAAAATATTCCAACATTTAAAAAATTCGATTCAACTTCAAAAAAATCATAATTTCCATCCTTGACACGTGGCTAAAATTTCACAGCAAAATTCCTTGGGGAAGTCACTTAATTAAAATTCTAAAAATCTTACTTTTACTAGATTTTCTTTATCTTTAAGAAAGTCTATATAAAGGGATAAATCTTTTAATCAAATGAGAATCTCACAAGCTCAAGAACCCTAGGAAGTCAGAAAGCATTGCCTCCCCTCTCTCTCACACGTTTTTCAGCACTCGACCACCAAAATCATACTGAAAATCCCCCGAAATCACTAAACTTGTTTTCCAATTCCCAAAGCATCAACAATCATCAAAACCCCACATAAACACCACCAAATTGTAAAGAACAGCAAGAACAGCCAACAACCAGAAGCTTCGTTCGAAAACCTTCCGGGTCTGTCATCAACGGAGCACTCGACGAATCCCGACGTGAAGAATCATTGTAAACCCGAAGGTAAAACAGGTAGGAATTCCACTTTCCTAACTCCCTACAACTTTATCAGTCTTGTCTCAAAATTTGGGTTCAAACCAACTCTTCTCGGCCTCTATATTACTAATTGTTTTAGTTACTGCCTTGTTACTTGTTTGCTAAGTTTCATGCATTATTCGACTTTAAACTGAAAACTTTTAATTACTAACATCTTGTACATCTTTCGGGCTACAAGTACATAAATTTTGAGCTAAAAACACCGTTGGGAACCATCAAAAACCCACTCTCCGTGGGTGGTCCGTGACCTCGGACGCATGGTCCGGGACCACAGACGGGTTGTCCGTGACCACGGACACCCATGAACGGTGGCGGGATTTCTTATTTTCTTATTTTTTGAATTTTAGGGTTTTTAACAGTACACGTCCGGGCCAACGGACACCCTGTCCGTGGCCCCGGACTTTCAAGTTTACATTTTTATTTTGGTTCTGTTTTCGTAATCATGTAGTTCAATTGGGGTCCGTGGCCTCGGACATTAGGTCCGTGGCTACGGACATAATTAAAGTTTGACCTAATTTTGCCCCCGAAACCCTAGTTTAGGTAGCTTTAATTTCACTTTTATTTTCTATAAAAAATGTAAAAAATTCAAAAAAATCAGAAGCGTGCACTTAGGTTAAAACGACTCGTAATAAGCCGTAATTAAACTAAGTAGAGGAAATTCGACTTCTAGGGGTAATGAAAGTAATTTAAACCTTAATTAAGTCGAATATCAAGCCCCCGAACCCGAACTCTCCTTTCCTAATTTGATCTAGGTTAAAATTAGGTGGCGACTCATAATAGGTTCCAGTGAGCTAGCTTAGGTTTTAATAATTATTGTTATATGACATAGTTATTAATCCTAGGTTATAAGTGGACCTAAAACCCAACTAGATCCTAATCAATTTAATCAACATAGGATAGGGTTTTAAAATCGAGGCTCACACCAGATCTATGTGGATGATATAATCTATGGATCCACTATTCCAGAATTATGTACCTTCTTTTCTAATCTAATGAGTAAAGAGTTTTAAATGAGTGCTCTTGGAGAATTGAAATTCTTCTTAGGTCTTCAAATCATTCAACCAGAGAACGGCACTCAAATTCATCAACAGAAATATCCAAGAGCTACTAGTTAAGTACAAGATGCAGGACTCCAAGGCGACACCCACTCCAATGTCCACAACTGCAAAGCCACATCTCGATGAAAAAGGGATTGCTGTTGATGCTACACTATATCGAGGTATGATTGGATCCCTGTTATACCTAACTGCAAGTCGACCTGACATTCTCTATGCTGTATGTCTTTGTGCAAGATTTCAGGCAAATCCAAAAGAATCCCACTTGCAAAGTGTAAAGCGAATCTTTCGCTACTTAAAAAATACCCAGGACATGTACCTCTGGTACCCGAGTACCCCTGATTTTACACTAATGGGTTATAGCGACTCTGACTTTGCAAGCTCCTTATTAGACTGAAAGAGCACGTCTGGCACCGCACAATTTCTAGGACTATGTCTTGCAGCCTGGAGCTCCAAGAAGCAAAACATAGTAGCCTTGTCATCTGCCAAAGCTAAATATGTCTCTACAGCTGCTTGTTGTGTGCAGATACTATGGATACAACAACAACTTCAGGACTATCTCATTCTTCCCACTTGTACTACAATTTTTTGTGACAACAATAGTGCTATTGATTTATCTAAAAACCCTATTCATCATTCCAGGACAAAGCACATTGAAATTCATCACCACTTCCTAAGAGATTGCGTTAAAAAAGGGTTGATACAACTAGAGTACGTTCCCAATTCCGATCAACTTGCAGACATTTTCACTAAACCGTTGCAATGAGGTCAATTTGAAACTCTGCGTTCATAACTAGGTATGACCCGTATGACTTAGCTAAGGTTGTATCTCCTTCTCTTATTTTACCATTGGTTGGGTGATATGCATGAGTATGTCTGATGACCTAGTATGTCTATCATACAAAACAAAACACCAGCGCATTAAAAATATTAGTTTTCACATATGAAAAACAACCCGTGAAATAATCGCCCTGTAATCCGCTGCTACTTATCTCACCCAATCAGATAATTCTACCTGACATACACAGTATGCTTATATTCAGACGTAAATACTTTCTACCTCTTAGCCTGTCTGTCCCAACCCTTCGCCTACACTGTCTTCACCTACCTTCGATCACTCTCGTAACCAAAACCCCTTACGCCATGGCAACAAACCCCAACCCAAACCAAAACTCCATGTTTTCCGACGCCAACCTCCCCGATGATCCACAACTTCTCCAAGCCCTAATCAACAAGCTCACATTCCTGCAAGCCAAACAAACACCTACCTCCACCTCCGTCTCCACCGCCGTAGCACCCGACATGTCGATTGACACCCACCCTGTCACCACCCCACTGCCCAATATCTCTACTACACCAACTCTCACCATAAACCCCATGGCGTCACCACAAAAGTCGGAAACCACACCCTCTTGTTAAGATAAGATCCTTTAGTTTTGATGATAGCAAACCTTGTATTGTCTATCTAATGTGTTTGTCAAGATTCATGTTTCAGATAGACAGGTGAATAAGTGGCTTAGCACGTAAGGTTGCAAGCGCACTTAAGTCATGAGTGGCTTAGCACGCAAGGTTGCAAGCGTGCTCAATCCACGACATGCGCTCTACCAGTCGGGCACCCGTCGGAGAGAGCTCCGGTAGAACTTCTAGCACAAACAACCAGTCAGACACCGCACGAAGATATCTCTCATACTTAAAGATAAAAATCAAAGACAGAAGACTGCAAGGATCGACACATTCAGATAAAACACATACATCCACATAGGCAACTTGTTCAAGACAAGCTCACGACAAAAGGAGAAGTTCATTAATGTACAAGATAACAAAGCTATAAATGAACATCATTACATAGCCGTAATAATTTCATAAGAGGGCATTTATGAGCATTTAATAAGCCAAATAGAATCAGGAAAATTGGGCAAGTGGGGCACACAAGTGGTGATCGACCTATCAAGAGGGTTGCCGCCAACTTGACCAATCATGAGGCGACACGTAGTCCAGACACCCCAGATCAAGTTGAAGACTCCCTGCAAGACTAACGTGGCTAAAATGTGAATAATCGAAGTTGTAGTCGACTCCTAGAAGTCTAGGGATTGATAGGACGGTTGTTACATTCTAACAACCGTGTATATATACTTGCATTTATTCTATATGTAAGTAAGCCTGTACGAGAGAAAAAGATAGAGATAATATGGGCAAGTGTGCATCAGATTAGAGTGTGTGTAAGTGCTAGAGAGTTGGTGAGCTAGAGAGGATTGGGTTATAGTATCAATACGGTGGGTATTTGATAGAACGACAGGTCGGGGAACGATCGGTGAACCGTAGGCCGATAGTCAGAAGAGGGTTGACGACTTTAGGGGTAAAGTCGAAACTGTCCCGGGAGTCCATGTGTGGGCAAGGGAGGTTGAGTGAATTTCGTGTGTGTAAATTCTCAATCGAAATGTGTTTTCTAGTTTCAGATTATCTCGTGTCCATTCCTAAACTATCAAGCTAAAATCGAGTCATAGATACATCCACGACCGGTCGGGGACGCATCGGGTGCACTAATTAGTTTCACCTCTCCTACCTAAAAATCTTCACCACCAATAACTCCGATCATACCCACACCAGACACCATAACCAAATCACCAAAGAACATCCAGTTTGGCTCCCTTAAACCTCCTGTTGAACAACAGTCTCAAAACCCTCAACCTGACTCCCCCACCAAAGTTTCCGAAAAACCGGAAGACATCCAAGAACTTGAAACCCAGCCCCCTGCCCCTGAACAATCTCCACCTTCAAAGAAAACCCGTCGCTCAAAAGCAACTGCTCCCCGTCCTCCACCCACTAGAACTCTACGTTCCAGAGCCAAATCCCAACCGACATCTTCTAAATCTACTCCTGTCGTCACGGTCCCTCCACCTTCACCAGTCATCGCAGCACCAGTTCCAGAGAAGACGATGAGCGCCACAAACTCATCTACTCAAGCCGACTCTAACACAGGCATTACTTCAATCCGAAAGCGACTACGTCCTCGAACTGAATCCATCCCTCCATTACCACCTCCAAGACTAGGCCTGATTCATACCCACACCATGGTCTACTCCATACCCTCAAATGACTCCGCCTATTCCCAAAACTTGGTGAAAGGAAAACTATTGGTTCTTGAGTGGTTACACTCGATGGACTTCACCATGTTTGAAGAGATGTTCATGTTTCAGAACTAGATCCACCTGTTTCATGGCATTCAAACCTTCCACGAAGAAGAAGCCTACCAGTTCTACAAACTGTGTCATCTGTAAAGGGAAAATTATGACCGAGGTACATGAAAAAGCCATTATTCTTGATTCAAACGCTATTGCAACTCATTTGGCCATACCAACCACTAGACTAGAATTTTATGATAGGGCTGGATTTCCTAATCTAGGGTTTATTTCCGCAACAGAGGTTTATGATTTTTTTCTGGCAAATAGCCGATTCGGTCACTCTTTAGACCGACCCACTCTCTCCACCATACACCAAATGCTCCACACCTTAGTGATCAAAAATCTCGTCCCTAGAAAGGAAGGAAATCAGTTCGTCCAGCCACTTGATCTTGCAACCATGTACTGTCTGATTCACCACCAAAGAATAAATCTTCCCAAACTTATCCTCAATCACATAGCCTCAACTATCTCTTCACCCCGCCACTCACTGAGGTATATCTTTTGGTTACCAAAAATCCTTACCCACTGTGAAATCTCCTTTGATCCTTCCAAAGCCAGTCGTATAACCGAAACCGACATACTTGGTCAGATTCTGTACAACAAAACTTCGTCACTTCAGATCAAGTCTGTCTCCAAACCAAATCCTCTATCAAAAAAATAACCTACTCCCAAAATAACTCCCACTCCTGACACTTTAACTCTCACTAAAAGAGTTACTGTGATAGAAGAAAACCTAGCTGTTGAGACATAAAAGTGTTGCAGAGATAGTCAATCACCTCGACGGAGTCACTCGTCCTCGACAAAACACAAAGAATGAGTTACGCACCAAACTACAAGAGAGTCTGTGCAACTGAAGAAGCACCACGGACCCTTTCATGCCGTTATGAATATTAAGGAACGGATTCGTCAATTCTCCAACGCTTCAACGGTCATATCACTACCCTAGTCGTATCCGAAGTTCACGGCCCAAGTCAGACTAGAATTACCTGAAGACGCTGTCCACTAAGTTAGTTCCGACAATTTCAGAACTGACTCCTTCGAGCCGTTACTCTTAGAACTAGTATAAATAAGTCATGTAATAGCTAGTTTTCACTCACGCTTTTTACAGAGAAATATTCCAGAGATTAGATAGAGAATTGCCATTGTAAGTCAGAGAGAGAATTCGTACCAAATCAGTTAGTGCATCTATATAGACTCTGCCTAGGAAGATCCTAGTTTTGCTACACTTACCATTGAGCTGATTAGAAAGTGTATTGGGTGAGTGAGTGAAAAACCATGAAGTAGATCCCTTCTACTTAGTGGGCATTTGTAAGTTATTTTGTTTTGACTAGAAAATAAAATAGCTTATATGTGTATCTTGCTGAGCTCATAGAGTCTTTCTATCTTTCGAAGTATTAATCCATTTAATTCCTTTAAGTCTTCCGCGCACTCAGTTCAACCAATTCGATTAAGTGCTTCTACGTTTCAAGTGTTCTTACATACAAAGATCAATTGAGTCAAACCATCTCATAGACTCACACCTTGAGTTGGTTTGAGTCAGCCGTCCGATCCTACACATGGTATCAGAGCCTTGCTTAGGCTGACAGTCATTCAACTAGCTATGGCAGACCTCTTCGCCAATCAAAACAACGAAATGCACTTCGAGCATCCTAGACTCACCTCCACAAACTACGATCATTGGAAAAATGAGATCGATTAACACATTCAGTCAGTCAACTCTGAACTCTAGGAGATAGTCACTGGAGGAGATCTTGCAGTCAATCCAGATCGATCCACATGGACTGCTGCAGAGCGCAAAAGGTATAAGCTAAATCGACAAGCATCCCGCGCAATCTACACTTGTCTGTCCATTCCAGAACAAAGAAGAGTCAATCACTGCAAGTCTGCAAATGAGATATGGACTCTCCTTCAAGCTACCCACGAATGAGTCACTGAACTCAAGAAATGCAAAGCTCAAGAACTTCGAATGGACTATGAGAATTTTTCACAAAAACCAGGTGAGTCTTTGGAAGAAGTGCTTGATCATTTTTACTTACTAACAACTACTATGCCAGAAATAAACATTTTACCGAATAGAGAGAGTGTCTTGCACAAGTTGCTTGACAGTCTTAGAGAAGAGTGGGCAGAGACGGTAATCTCCAACAAAGCATGCAAGGACTTATCAAAATGGAGCTGCCAAGACTTAGGTTCCTATCTACAATCTGTAGATAAGTACAAGAAGAATGTTCGAAAGAAGTGTGGTAATACATCCCCTTCTTCTTCTAGTAAAATTACTACTTTAAATGACCAAGCCTTGCAGGTTAATTCGAATTAGTACACTCAAGAAGGAGCCTATGTTGCTGATACTCAAATCAGACAGGCTAAAGCCGAGTTGGTGGATATTATTGTTAAAGAAAGTGAGGCTGAGACTATGGAAGACTTTGTCTTCATAGTAAAGAACTTCCGAAAATTCATGCGCAGCCAACCAAATTGACAGAGTCGGTCGTTCTCAAATACCTCTAAACAAGTCTTCACCTCTGTCACCTATTTCAACTACAATAAACCCGGTCATTTCAAGGAGGACTACCCGTTACTCAAAAACCAGTATGGAAAATCCCAAAGGAGGTCACTGATGGCAGCCGTCGGTTGGGGTGACTCAGACTCCTACGATCAAGACACAGAGGCAAGCGGTCTAGTATGTCTCATGGCACATGATACAACTGAGTCCATGATCCCCGACAATGAGGTAACTCGCTCTCATCTTGAAACAGATCTTTATAATATATCTCCTATGGGCTTTATGACTTTAATTGCTAAAATTGTCTCTGAGACTAACTCTCTTAAAGCAAGCCTCACCAGCAAAATTTCCGAGTTAACTGAGGAACTCGAGATCTCAAAGGGTCTCATGTATGCTTTAAGAGATGAAGCTGAAGAACACAAGACTATTTCTTGCTCACTTAGATAGGATTTACAAGACTCACGACGCCATGTTGATTCCCTTCAAAAGGAACTCGATGACACCAAAAGTCTTAGTCAATCCAACCAAAGCGAGCAAAAAGAGTCACTCACTCTGATTGACTCCCTCAAACATGATCTTACTATCTTTACCGATAAATGTTGCTCTCTTCAAAACGAGTTAAATGCTTCAGAATCTAAAGTCATGTCGTTAAACTCTTCTGTCAAACACCTCACTCAAAAACTGAAAGAAAAAGAACATGCTCTCTCTCTCAAGCCAGTCAATTTCTTCAAACAAGTCACTTCCTCCGAACTACCTGAGTGGGCTAACTCCAGAATCTAGGAAGTTAGTCGAGATCGTGATGATCTTCGCAAAAAGGTAGAACAACTCTCTGAAGAGATTGTCAATCTGTGATCTGGAGTTGGATCCACTCAATCCAAGCCCTAGTGGCACAAAGGTAAGTTCAACATTCCATAAAATATGTCCAAATCCAACAACAAAGCCAAGCGACAACAACAAAAAGAAAATTTTGACTCGTGGTGGAAAGGACAGCAAAAGTACGTTAATCTTCCTCCTACTAAGATTTGCGGTTACTGCGGGAGCCTTGGACATAGGGACAATGCTTGCGATAAATTGAATAAAGATCTTTCGTTCAATCTTAAAAGAGTCAGATTAATTCTTGAAGCTAGAGAAGAGTTAAAAAAATCTGGCTCGAAAAGGGAACCCAAGTACATCTGGGTTCCCAAGTCTAACAAATGATCTTATGCTTGTAGGTGAAGGCGAATGAAGACTGTTGGTACCTAGATAGTGGATGCTCTCATCATATGACTGGAGATCCAAATCAATTCAATTCACTTTCATCCTACAAAGGAGGTAAGGTTACTTTTGGAAACAACAACCAAGGTGAAATCGTGGGAGTTGGCTCTGTAGGTAACCCCTCTAATTTTAAAGTTGTTGGAGTCCATCTGGTCACTGGACTTCAACACAGTTTGTTAAGTATTTCTCAAACTTGTGATAGATTCAATTTGGTACTTTTCTCCTCTTCAGATTGTAAAGTTTTTGATGAGCGTACAGGTTCTTTAAAAGCCATTGGACGCAGAGAAGGAAATCTCTACAAAATGTGCTTAAACTCCATCAATCCATATGACCAAGTCTGTCTAAATGTGCATTCCAAAAATTCACTCGTATGGCACGCCAGACTTGGTCACGCAAATCACCGGCTGCAGAACAAACTCAAGAGTAAGGATCTAATGATTGGTTTACCCGATTCAAATTTTGACACAGACTCCGTCTGTGAAGCGTGCATAAAAGGTAAACACACCCGGTCATCCTTCAAAAGTAAGTTAACTCTCTCTACTAGCTCTCTGTTGGAATTGCTCCACATGGATCTTGTTAGCCCCATGCGTACTCAAAGTAGAAGTGGTAAGAGGTGTATTCTGGTCATCGTTGACGACTATTCAAGGTGGACTTGGGTCATCTTTCTGTCTGCTAAGGATGAAACCTTTACGGAGTTTGCCAAACTCCATAAAGTGTTTATCAATAAATTCTCATTTACATTAAAAACCCTGAGAACAGACCAAGGCACTGAATTTTACAACAAGTCGTTTGATGAGTTTTAAAGGGATAACGGAGTCGATCATCAAGTTTCATCCGCACAAACTCTAGAGCAGAACGGAGTCGTTGAACGAAAGAATAGGACCTTGGTCGAAATGGCGTGTATCATGCTTATTGATAGTCAACTAACTCCATCATACTGGGCAGAGGCTATTAATACAGCATGTTATGTGTTAAATCGTGCCTTGATCCACCCATTTCTTCACAAGACTCCCTATGAACTTCTCCGTCAACGCAAACCCAATCTTATTCATCTCAGGCGTTTCGGGTGTAAGTGCTATATACATAATAACGGTAAGGACAACTTGGGTAAGTTCTCTCCCTAGAGTGATGAAGGCATATTTCTTGGCTACTCTTCTAAAAGCAAAGCTTATCATGTTATCAATCTATGAACTCAATGCTTAGAAGAGAGTCCCCATGTCAGGTTCGATGAGTCTCACAACGTTGGCTCGTCTTCTGATCAACTTGACTTTGCTCCAGACGATTTCCTCACTGATCCACACTTCATCCCGTCCCTATAAGCAGACTCCAAGACTCCCAGTCCATCACACCTGATAACTCCCCAAGAAAGGAAAGCAACACCTCAGACTCCGCTAACTTCGACAATAACTCTGAAACACCCCTTCCTCAAAATTTGAATTTTGACTCTACTGACAAAGACACAACCCCTCCTGCTTCACATCGACAGTTCCAACAAAAATCATGTCACCCTCCTGAAAACATAATATCCGACCCACATTCAGGTGTTCAAACACGCTTTCAAGCTATGCAAAACCTATGTGCCTTTGGTGCCTTCCTTTCCAGCACTGAACCATGAAATATCAAAGAGGCTCTTCTAGATAGTGACTGGGTCACTGCTATGCAGGAGGAACTAAATTCTCTCCAAAAACATGATGTCTAGGAATTAGTCCCTCGACCCACGCATCAACAAACCATTGGTACTCGTTGGGTCTTTCGTAATAAACTTGATGATGCAGGACAAGTTTTCATAAATAAAGCTCGTTTGGTTGTTCAAGGTTACAATCAAGAAGAAGGGATTGATTACGTGAAACCTTCGCACCTGTAGCACGTCTTGAAGCTATTCGCATGTTAATTGTGTTTGTTACATTCAAAGGTTTTACACTATATCAAATGGACATCAAGACGGCCTTCCTTCATGGTTATATTGATAGAGAAGTCTATGTCGAGCAACCCCCAGGGTTCACAGACTCCATCCATCCCGGCCACGTCTACAAACTCTGTAAAGCCCTTTATGGACTCAAACAGGCTCCACGAGCATGGTATGAAAGACTCTCTACATATCTCTTGCAAAATGGTTTCTCTAGAGGTGGCGTAGATAAAACATTATTCATTCTAGATTCATCACATGACTTACTTCTAGTACAGATTTATGTTGATGATATTATTTATGGTTCTACCAGTAACACCCTCTGTGAACATTTTGCTAATCTTATGAAGAAAGAGTTTTCCATGAATGATTTAGGTGAGCTAAAGTTCTTCTTAGGACTTCAAGTTCAACAGGAAAAGGAAGGGATCAAAATTCACCAACAAAAGTACATCAAGGAACTCCTTGACAAGTACAATCTCACAAATGTCAAGAGCATGTCAACTCCTAGCTGCACATCTGTTAAACTTCATCTTGATGACAATGGAGTCGGTGTCAATGCCACAGAGTATAGAGGAATGATAGGGTCCCTCCTGTATCTGACTGTCAGTCGCCCTGATATTCTCCATGCAGTCTATCTTTGTGCCCGCTTTCAGGCAGCGCCAAAGCAGTCTCACCTTAAAGCAGTCAAACGTATCTTTCGATACCTCAAAGGTACAAGTACACTCTATCTATGGTATCCTCAATCTTCTACTTTTACCTTATCTGGTTATAGTGACTTCGATTGGGCTGGTTCCCTCCAAGATCGAAAGAGTACTTCAAGTAATGCACAGTTCTTGGGTCTTTGTCTCGTTTCATGGTCCTCCAAAAAAACAAAATTCTGTGGCACTTTCCATAGCTGAGGCGGAGTATGTCTCTGCTGCAGCTTGTTGCTCCCAACTCCTTTGGATGAAACAGTAACTCCAAGACTATCATGTTACCCAAGAACAGATCCTAATTTTCTGTGATAATAAAAGCATATTCGAAAACCCAGTTCAACACTCAAGAACCAAACACATTGAAATACGCTTTCATTTCTTGAAGGACTGTGTCAAGAAAAAGTTAATTCAGCTTGACTTTGTCCCAACAGAAGATCAACTTGCAGATATCTTCACTAAACCCTTGTCCACAGCACGATTTGAAGCACTCCGATCCACAATTGGATTGACTCCGTCTACCTAGACGGTCGCATCTCCTTGCTCCTACCGTAATCGTCAGCATGTATCCCCTTATGTCTCACTAAGTCTGTCTTTGTTTGTGAATGAATATGTGAACTGTGTTTTGCTTGAATAACTCTATGTACCTATCACTACACACACACATCACCAATCCACACCCGTTCAGCTAAATCCCCTCCCTTGATCTGATTTTTCTCACTTAACACACGCAACAACAATCTCTGCATCTTTCGCCAACCCTTTTTCACCTTTATATTGCCTACATCACTCCTAAGCCCCTCTCACTCACAATCCCTTCTCACTCCACTCTAAAACATCCTAACAATGGCGGGAATTAACTTCAATGGCATCAACATCCCAGCTGATATTTTCCAAGACCCGCTTCGCCTTCTAGCATACCTCCAGTCTCTGGCAACCCCTAATCCATCCCCAGTCACCACCACCACTCATTTTCCCACAAAAACCACCGCCACTCCATCTCTCACACACTCCGCTACACCACCGTATTCCACCCACAACATCTCCCCACAACCAACACCTCCATCTACAGTCAAGACTGACATTCTTGAAACAGATGTCGAATAGATCACCCCACTCCAAACAAAACTGATGTCCCCACCACCTCAACAACCAAACCCTAAATCCGACGAACCTGCCCATCAACCACCACAACCTCAACCTAAAAAATCTCCAACACCCACTCCTCAACAATCTCATGAAAAGTCTGCAACCCCAACTCCTTCACCATCTCTAAAACCTAAACCCCGAAAAAGAAAGGCCAAAACAACCCGCCCCACAGCCAAATGTGTCTTACGCTCATCTGTCAAGGTCCAACCAGCCTCCTCAGCTTCTGGTGAGTCTTCCCCGGTCCAAGAACTACCAGCCAACAGTCACGACACCTCTACCGGCGCCACTTCAACAAGAACACAGAAGCCACCCAAGTCGTAGTGCTATAGTGCAAAGATAGACCCCTTCTAGCAACGTTATATGCTTTCTGATCCTGTTGCGGATCAAAACATCGTTAAGGGTAAATTTCTTGACTTTTCGTGGGCTCTGTCTACTAATCTGAGAGAGTTGGTCAAATGTTAGAAATTCAGGGGTGGAAAAGGAGTCCTTCCTGAAATTCCCAGGGTCCCACACAACAAAATCTACCGCTTTTTCTCTTCTAAAAGAAAAGTGGGCTCCCCAATCCCCCGAGGTGATCTTTCGATACTCCACCAACTTCTCCATATCCTTGTCATCAAAAATATTGTTCCAAGAAAGGAGGGAAATCAAATGGTCAACTGCTTAGATCAAACCATTATGTAATGCATTCTCAACCGTCACCTTCTCAATTTGGCCCACTTGATCCTACATCATCTGGCCCAGTTTGTCAATACTCCAAAGCACTCCCTCGGTTATGTGTTCTGGCTCCCCCGAATATTCAAATTCTTTTAGGAACCTCTGATGAAATCCACACCAGAGTCTATCGAGGAAGCAGACACCATCAACCTCCGATATTTGAACCGGCTCACTTCAATCGACAAATCCAAGCTGCTGCCTCCACCATCAACTCCAATGACGGCTGGTCCTTCGACTTCCCTAGAGACAGTCCCTCAAGACACTCTTCTTCAAATTCTGGAGAAGGTTGAGTGACTTCTCTCACAAGCGGTAGAGCTAACTCAGAGCAACTCAAGGATGCTGGAGAGACTCACTGGAATTGAGACGGCTGTGACGGCCATGCAGGACAACCTCCTTGATATTCAAGCGTCGATTAACCCTATCCCCGAACCCTAGCCTATGGTGTGTGTGTGGTGTTAGAACTTAGGTTGTTTTAAAGTTCTAAACACTGTTCTATGGTTTGTTTGTGAATATTTTGACTGACTCCTTGTGACTGATAGGGCTTCCCTCTGATGAAAGCAAAAGGGGGAAGCGGTGAATCCCGTCTGGTGTACGGGCAATTCTGTTGTTGTTTTTGGACTGTTTGTGAATTCTTGCTGCCGGACTGTGTGGATTAGTGATTAATTGCCTACTCTATTATGCCCGTTAAATGCCTACTTATTATCTGCCTTGTTATTTTCTGCCTGGAGTCTCTCATCGATTAAGGGGGAAGCACAATGGAGTCTCTGGACTCTAATCTTTTAATGCTGCTATTAAGGGGGAACTTTGACAGGGTCGGTTCCCCTAGTTCTTTGTGTTTTTTGTTTTTTTTTTCAAGATTGACTCAATCGGAATTCACGGAGGTTTGCTATCATCAGCAACAAGGGGGAAACTATTGAGACATAAAAGTGTTGCAGAGATAGTCAATCACCTCGACGAAGTCACTCGTCCTCGACAAAACTCAAAGAACGAGTTACGCACCAAACTACAAGAGAGTCTGCGCAACTGAAGAAGCACCACAGACACTTTCATGCCGTTGCGAATATTAAGGAATGGATTCATCAACACTCCAACGGTCATATCACTACCCTAGTTATATCCGAAGTTCGCGGCCCAAGTCAGACTAGAATTACCTGAAGACGTTGTCCACTAAGTTAGTTCCGACAATTTCGGAATTGACTCCTTCGAGTCGTTGCTCTTAGAACCAGTATAAATAAGTCATGTAATAGCTAGTTTTCACTCACGCTTTTTATAGAGAAATATTCCAGAGATTAGAGAGAGAATTGCCATTGTAAGTCAGAGAGAGAATTCGTACCAAATCAGTTAGTGCATCTAGATAGACTCTGCCTAGGAAGATCCTAGTTTTGCTACACTTACTATTGAGCTGATTAGAAAGTGTATTGGGTGAGTGAGTGAAAAACCACGAAGTAGATCCCTTCTATTTAGTGGGCATTTGTAAGTTATTTTGTTTTGACCAGAAAATAAAATAGGTTATTTGTGTATCTTGCTGAGCTCCATAGAGTCTTTCTATCTTTCGAAGTATTAATCCATTTAATTCCTTTAAGTCTTTCACGCACTCAGTTCAACCAATTCGATTAAGTGCTTCTACGTTTCAAGTGTTCTTACATACAAAGATCGATTGAGTCAAACCATCTCATAGACTCACACCTTGAGTTGGTTTGAGTCAGTCGTCCGATCCTACACTAGCTAACCTATCCACAAAGATATACATGCTCATCGACGTCCTCAACAACAACCATAAGAAGACGATGGGCATCTTTGTAGGAGGCGTCCAAAATCTGGTCGAGGAGTTCAGGGAGACGTTCGCTAAAGCAGTTGCAGCGGCAAAAGCGATGGATGATGCTACAGTTTCGGGGGAAGACGGGGCAACGGCTGCTGAGACAAGAATGGACCAAGGAGCATTTTGCCCCACTACCTCTTAACCCATAGTCCCTAGGATGACTGACTTTTGAACAATTTTTATGCTCTGGTGGTTTGATGTGTGACATTTAGATACTTTGTTTTTGGATATTACTGATGTGTTTCCCCTGATGTTGGCAAATGGGAGAAGTGGTGTATCCCGCGGCTGGTTTATGCGGGCGACTATGTGTGGACACCGAGTGCCTCTAAAGGCCTCGCTATGTTTTGGATTTGTTTTATATTTCTGCTAAGTAGATTACGAAGTAGTTGCGTATCTCAGTTTCATCAGCTCTTATTTAACTGCATTATCTTAAGGGGGAATATTTGCTTAAGGGGGAACAAATAGTGAGTTGTTCTCCCGAGATAGTTGCTCTGCCTTGTTGTTTTTTCAGGTACACTCGTTGAGACCACCAAAAAGTTTGTGTTGGATACACTGAGTTTGCCATCATCAACAAAAAGGGGGAATTTTGTTGAAGACTTGGTTTTAGATGATTGCCTCCTCAGTCAGAGTCGCGCTGCAGAACTACTAGCCCTCAAGATCTTTCAGCTCGAGTAGCTCTGCACCCACACTTGGACATCTACTTTTGATGGCGCGAACTTACATTGACGAACTGGTCGACCCCGACTTTCACGGAAACGTGGATGACATGCGCGACATACTCTTGGGAGATCATGGAGTAGCTAGTGCCTCCGATACTTGCGCACCACATTCAAGTCGTTACCCCATGACTTCACTCCCGATATTTCAGGTGCCTTTAAGTTGTATATAAGCTCAGATTTGTAATGACATTAAGTACGCATCCTAGACTATGCTTTAGAGAGAGAGAAAAGGATTGTTTTAGAGAGAAAGCATTTCGAGAGATCTTAGTGAGACTTAATCAATTAGATTAGGTGTTTATTACCTAGAGAGCACACATAGAACACTCCCCTTTACTCCTTGTTACGCATTGATCAAAGCCGAGAGTAGAGCGAGTGTTGGATGAGATAGAATACTTCTGTCGAATCCCAAGATAGGAAGCTAGGTTGTAATTCACATTGAATTTCAATACAAGCAGAATCCTATCTTGTCAATTTTAAACAAAAGCTTCTGCATCATTATCTTCTACGAATACTTGTTCTCTAACCAGGGTTGGTCTGAGACTAACACCTCAGACCTACTCGGTCAGCACCTCGATCCTATCACTCCTGATCACCTTTCTTCTGTCCAGAACGTTAAGAAGCAGCAAAAGAAAGGGGAATCCTTTCTCTTCATCTTTTCACACCAAATATTCACCTTTGATTAATTATTAATTGTTGTAGGCAACTAAAAATGATTTCCCTCTTCCTTGAGCTTCGATTTGAGAAAGGGATCTTGAGATATCCACCATCTTCTTCACTGATACTATTCACAAGCTGGTAAGGGTTTTGTTGATTTCACACCTTTAAACTCATTTTTAGTCTTAAGTCCTTCATTAAAGCTTAATATTATGTTAAAACCTTGAGTTTAAACGAAATATTGTTGGCTTTGGTGAAAGTTCAATTTTGAGTTCTTCCCATGGCCTTCTATGGCCGAACTTGACATTAAAAGTTGGGACTTTATGTTCTTGAAGCTATTTTTATGGTTTTAAAGCTTGAAGAACATTAAAGGAGTATAATGAAAGGTTTAGAAGTGAGTTGTGAAGAGGGAAAAGCATGAGAGTAAAGAAAGAAAGACATCCGGTCTCTTGAGGCTGGAAGGGATAGCCTAGATATCGCCGGGCTGGAACGCGTTTCGGCCAAATAGGTAGTCAAATATCTCGTTTATGTACAAATGCCAGCCTGGCAATCAAAAGGGAGAGACAGGCTGGCAATCCCCGATCTAGCAAATGTAAACATTATAAATAAGAGGGCACCCCCATAAGAGGGACAGGCTTGACACTTTGGTACAATTCATACATCCTTTCTCTCCATAAAGCTCTCTTTCTTCAAATCGGTTTTGGGATCAGGTACGCAGCAAGATTTGTCGAGGAACAGGAGGGAGGGTACTTTCTTACCTTTTTCATTTGGCGCCGTCTGTGGGAAAAGAACGGCTCAAGATCTTTCTTAGCAACCACGAGTCCACCGGAAGTAGTCTGATTACGAATAAAACAATGAAGCTCTGAAACTTTGAGATTGTGTCTTTTGCAGGTGCGAGCGAAGAAAGTGCGCACGCAAGAATGGCTCCAAGAACAAGGAAAACACCCCGACCTAATGGCGAGGTCAACGATGCGGGAGTGACCGAAAATAATAGAGCGGAAGCTGAAGGTGTGATCTCCAAGCAAGCATTGGAGGAGATGCTAAAAAGTTTAGTCAGAACCATTAATGAAAGGATAGTGGAGGGGAATGAGGTCTTGCAGCAAGAACTGATGCAGCGAGATGAGGAGTACCAAAAGAAATGGGAGGACATGACCAAAGCGCTCGAATCACTCAAAAACCGCGGCTCTGAAGCGAGCAACAGCCGAAGAAAGGAGCAGCCAGGGAAAACTCTGATCATCAACGAGGAGACTGAGGAGGACGATTCAATTGATATGACTCTTTATCCCTTCTCCGAGAAAATCAGGAAAGCAAAACTTCCTCCCCACTTTGTTGCACCAGCGGTGGAGAAATACGATGGAACGGGGGATCCTGCTCTTCACATCAAAAGATTTATGTTCGCAATGAACACACAAGGGATAAGTTCTCTCGCTCTTTGTAATTTGATTCCAGGAACATTGTCCAAAAGAGCACTCAGTTGGATCTCAACAAGACCCCCACAGTCGATCTCAAGCTTCAAACAATTTACTGAGGAGTTCCAGCAATATTTCGCCGCAAGTAAAAAAATCAAAAAAGAAACAATAGAGCTAATGGACCTCAAGCAGCGAAAAGGAGATACGGTGAAAGAATTCAGTGAAAGATTTCATAAACAGGTAGCGGAAATCGATGACATTGACGAAAAAATTCTAATCAAAGCTTTTGGAAACGGGCTGGCACAGCCAAGGCTTGCTGGGAAGATCGCAACAAAGGCTCCAAAAACCCATGGGGAGCTGGCTGAAATGATCCACGATTTTCTAAAATCAGAGGTGGTGGAGAATAAGGCCAGAGACTTGGCAAATAGCTTCAAGGCGATTGGCGATAAAAAGGGAGGACAGAATGGGAACGGCTCATCCGGCAACGCATGAGGGAGTTCATCTGGGGGAGGCTCAAGATACAAGCCTTATTACAAAGCCCCATCCCAAGGACCACAGTACCAGAGCGCCAGGGTTGCTGTCCAAATCGATCCGGGCAGGTATGTGGCGGCGGTCAAAGAAGGATATCTACCCCCACCAAAGAAGCCTTATCCAGGGGAGATTCCGGTAGCTTTCTGTGAATATCATGGCTGCAAGAGTCACAGAACCGCAAATTGTCCCACTCTGGCCAAGGAGTTGCGAATCATCGAAGAAGAAAAGAAAGGCAAGGGAAAGCAGATGGCAGGTCAGCAGAAACAGTATGGCAAGCAAAACCAGTTCTCCTCTCGAAATCCAGGAAGAAGAGGTCCATCCAGAGCTGAACCACGACAAGTCGGTCGGTATGATCTCAGGTCTGTAAAAAGGTGAAGAAATTTTTTGTTTCTCTAAGCATTAGATAGGTCTTGTCATACCGGTAATGAGGCGAAAGCTGTGTAACTGATCCCCTTTTGTTCTCAGGAAAGACATACATTGTAAAAACAAGCCTTCCGGTAAATCCCTTCCGGAAAGAATAGAAGTCTAATAAACTTTTTCTTTTAAGCAAATTCTTAGGTCTCTTTTCAGAGGTAGGACCGTTGACCCCAAACGAAAGAAAAAGACATATTCATGCAGTACATCAAGAGCTCCTAGAAAGAAAAATTGCCAAACGAGAAAGTCTTCCCCAGATTTTCTTTACCGATGAAGACGAAGAAGGGGTGTTATATCCTCACAACGATCCACTTGTCATTCGGGCGCAAGTAAATGACAGGATGATGGAAGGAATCTTGATAAATAGTGGGGCTGGGGTGAATGTCATATCAGCCGAGACAGTTAAAAAGCTGGAAATCCCAGAGAATAAAGTCAAGCCATACTCAGCGGTCCTCGGAGGCTTTGTTGGAGGCGTCTCTACCAGGTCCTCAGGAAGCATAGACTTCACCATAACATTGGGATTAGGAGACGAGCGAAGAACTGAAAGGCTTACAGCTTTCATCGTACCAGGACTTTCTGGATACAATATGTATCTCGGTCGACCGGGGATTAATGCCTTCAAAGCAATATGCAGCACTCACCACCTAAAAATGAAGTATTTAACCAAGGCTGGAAAAGTGGTAACCATAAAAGGGAGCCAAAAAATGGCTCGAATCTGTGAGGTCCGCATCATGGAGGGTATGTCGGAAGGAGGAATGGTCAAAACGGTGGGGTCAGACAAGGAGTTCAAGGGAAAGCTACCTCTCCCACCAGAGCCGGATCAAAATGAGAAGGCTGTGGAACTTCTAAAGATTCACCAAGAGAGGTACACTTAAAAACTGGCCCTTCTAAATTTTTTAAAATAGGGAATGCATTCGGCAGTGGAGAACAAACTCACCTGATGAGATTCCTGGAAAAAAGAAGGACAACTTTCACTTGGAGTACGGACGAAATGCCCGGAATAGACCCAAGCGTTATCCAGCATGACCTGCGGGTAGATCCGAAGCATCCGGCCATCCGGCAAAGAAGAAGAGTAATAGGAGAAGAAAGGGACCTTGTGGCACGCGCTGAGGTGCAAAAACTGCTCAAAGCCGGATTCATCAGAGAAGTGTCTTATCCCAAGTGGCTGGCCAACGTTGTAATGGTTAAAAAATCAAATGGCAAATGGAGAATGTGTGTGGATTTCACGGATCTAAACAAAGCATGTCCTAAAGACTTCTATCCATTACCATCAATAGATAGATTGGTCGTCTCAACGGCTCAAAGTTCTGTCTTAAGTTTCTTGGATGCATTCTCGGGATACAATCAAATAAGGATGAATGAAGAAGATTCAGAAAAAACATCTTTTATTACCTCGACCGGAACCTTTTGCTACAAGGTAATGCCTTTTGGATTAAAAAATGTGGGTGCAACCTTCCAAAGAATGATAGACAAAGTATTCAAACAACAATTAGCCCGAAATGTGGAGGCATACGTTGATGATATTGTGGTAAGAAGCAATTCTTGGGCACAGCACATGGAAGACCTGAAAGAAACTTTTGACACTCTAGACAGATACCAAATCAAGCTAAATCCGGAAAAATGTGTATTTGGAGTTACAAAGGGGAAGTTCTTAGGCTTTATCGTCGGGCAAAGAGGGATTGAAGTAGATCCCGAAAAAACCCAAGCAATCCTCGATCTATCGCCACCAACGAACATTAAAGATGTGCAAGCATTGAATGGAAGACTCACGGCCTTAGGAAGATTCTGTTCAAAACTCCAAGAGAAGTCAATACCATTCTTTAATATTCTAAGAAAAAACAAGAGATTCCAGTGGAGTCAAGAATGTATAGAGGCCTTTGAAAGGATCAAGGAAATGCTCAAAGAATTGCCAAAATTGGGTGTTCCAGCGCCTGGTCAAGACCTATACCTCTATCTATCTGCCACAGATTAGGCGGTGCCGGCTGTGCTAATAATGGAGGAGGAGAAAAAAGAGATACCAGTATATTACACCGGAAAAATCCTAACCCCAGCAGAAAGTCGGTACACCAACATCGAAAAAATATTGTTTGCATTAGTCGTTGCGTCTCGAAAGCTTCGACCTTATTTTCAGTCACACCGGATATTCGTTAGAACAAATTGGCCTCCAAAGCAGATAGCAAACAACCCAAATGCATCTGGATGAATGGTCAGTTGGACTGTCGAGCTCACCCAGTACGAAATCCACTTCCTCCCTCGAACAGCTATAAAAGCACAGGCTTTGCGGACTTTATAACCGAGACAACCTTTGCCCAAAAGCAAAAATAGCCCGCAAACCCACATGTCATCCTAGTTGATGGAGCTCGATGTAAGACTAGAGCGGGAGCCGGAATAGTGGTCCAAACACCAGATGGAAGAACTCTTAACTTTGCGTTCCGGTTGGAATTTGAGGTAACAAATAATGAAGCAGAATATGAGGCTCTCATACGGGGTTTGGAAATCGCCACTGCCTTAGGGGCAACAGAATTGGAAATATACTCGGATTCAATGTTGGTGGCACGACAAAACGACAATATTTACGAGGTCAAAGAGGAGAAACTTGGGAAATACTTGGCCAAAGTCCAAGAAACAAAAGCGAACTTTCAGAAGTGCGAGTTAAGGCATCTTCCCCGAGCGGAAAATGTAGAGGCCGATGCGTTGGCCAAATTGGCCAGTATGGCCGAAAGAATGCCTAGTAAAGTCTGGATGGAAATAAAGGCGAATTCAAGTTTGGAAGAGGTCCGGGTGTGCGCCATTGAATCGGACACAGTAGCCAAGTCTTGGATGACACCCATCATTGAATACATACGAGGCGGAAGTTTGCCACAAGATGAGAAAGAAGCAACAAAGATAAAGCGAAGAGCCGCATCTTTCTTCATAGAGCAAGGGCAACTCTACAAAAGATCATTCGCAAGACCAGCGCTTAAGTGTGTCACCATAGAGGAGGGAGCAAGGCTCATGAAGGAGCTACTCGAGGGAATCTGCGGAAACCACCAAGGAAAAAGGGCAATAGTTCACAAAATCCTTAGGCTAGGATACTATTGGCCGGAAATGAAAGAGCATTCTAAAGAGTATATACATAAATGCATCAAATGTCAGGAACACGGGCACAAAATACACAATCCCCCAGCCACGCAAAAAGCTATACTATCCCCGGTCCCATTCGCCATGTGGGGGTTAGATATTGTTGGACCTTTCCCGGAGGCATCCCCCGGAAGGTACAAGTTCATCTATGTAGCCATCGATTACTTCACCAAGTGGGTGGAAGCCATGCCAACAATATCTATTACCGCAAGAAAGTTGCAAGACTTTATTTGGAAATAAGTGGTCTGCAGGTTTGGAATCCCAAAGATAATAGTGACAGATAATGGAGCCCAATTCAATTGTGGTAGCTTTCGAGCATTCTGCAAGGAATGGAAAATCGATTTGAGGTTCGCATCGGTCGCTCATCCGCAAGCAAACGGCCAGGTGGAAAACGCAAATGGGCAAATCGTCAAAGCTATAAAAAGGAGGTACGATAGCAAGAAAGGAGGATGGGCGGAATTGCTGCCTCAGGTTCTTTGGTCCTACAGAACGACCAAAAAAGGACCAACTGGAGAAACTCCATATAGATTGACCTACGGTCTGGAAGCAATTGTTCCGGCTGAGATTGTAGTCCCATCAATTAGGTGGGAATCCTATGACGAGGAGAACAACGGTGAAGGAGTAAAAGACAGCCTGGATTTACTTGAAGAAACTAGGGTCATGGCTCAAGTCAAGATGGAAAGAGATAAGGCAAAGGTGGAGAGATACTTTAACCAAAGGACAAGGGAAAGAAGTTTCACTCTGGGCGAACTGGTCCTTCGGGAGGTAAAGCAGCCAAAGAAATTAGAGCCCCAATGGAAGGGACCATTTATAATACAACGGCGAACAGGGCAAGCCTCTTACCGCCTGAAAAACAGTGAAGGATACGAATTGCCTCACTCTTGGCATGCGGAATGCCTTAAAAAGTTTTATGTATAAAAACATTTTCACAAAATCAATAAAATGAGGTATTCTATTGAAACAAAGTTTATTCGCTTGAAATGTACCATCCGGCCAGCGTGCCTACAGGCTATCATGCCTTGAAATGTACCATCCGGCCAGCGTGCCTATAGGCTATCATGCCTTGAAATGTACCATCCGGCCAGCGTGCCTACAGGCTATCATGCCTTGAAATGTACCATCCGGCCAGCGTGCCTATAGGCTATCATGCCTTGAAATGTACCATCCGGCCAGCGTGCCTACAGGCTATCATGCCTTGAAATGTACCATCCGGCCAGCGTGCCTACAGGCTATCATGCCTTGAAATGTACCATCCAGCCAGCGTGCCTACAGGCTATCATGCCTTGAAATGTACCATCCGGCCAGCGTGCCTACAGGCTATCATGCCTTGAAATGTACCATCCGGCCAGCGTGCCTACAGGCTATCATGCCTTGAAATGTACCATCCGGCCAGCGTGCCTATAGGCTATCATGCCTTGAAATGTACCATCCGGCCAGCGTGCCTATAGGCTATCATGCCTTGAAATGTACCATCCGGCCAGCGTGCCTACAGGCTATCATGCCTTGAAATGTACCATCGGCCAGCGTTGCCTACAGGTTATCGCCTTGAAATGTACCATCCGGCCAGCGTGCCTACAGGCTATCATGCCTTGAAATGTACCATCCGGCCAGTGTGCCTACAGGCTATCATGCCTTGAAATGTGTCATCCGGCCAGCGTGCCTACAGGCTATCATGCCTTGAAATGTGCCATCCGGCCAGCGTACCTACAGGCTATCATGCCTTGAAATGTGCCATCCGGCCAGCGTGCCTACAGGCTATCATGCCTTGAAATGTACCATCCGGCCAGCGTGCCTACAGGCTATCATGCCTTGAAATATACCATCTGGCCAGCATGCCTGTAATGTCTAGGAATTTTCTTAAAAATAAAACTAAGCAAAGTATAAGGACCTTTGGTGTAAACAAAAGGCGCATACAAAGCATTTGGAAATCCGGTCGCTCCGGATAAAGCCAAATGAAAAATGTATAAAGCCAACCCGTAGTGAGTAGTCTGAACCAATTGAGAGTACAAAAGCAGTAGTAGAGGCGAAAACGCTAAATAATTACCCAAGTAGTAACCCAAAATACACTTATACAAGGTCCCTACACTAAGAAATCGCTCTTTCTAAAAAGCATCTATTCTTTAGCAGGCTTTTTTGCAGCAGACCCTTCAACCGGATGGGACACGCTCTCCTAAGAATTAGATCTTCCAACGGCCTGATGAGAGCCGGCAACCCCTTGGCGCATACCACTGTCGGGAGGAAGGAAGGAAGCCTGATCAGGCCCGAAGACTGTCTCACCAGGGAGACGGCCGAACTTCTCGAAATCCTCAAGGAAGTTGCTCTTCTGAGCAACTTTGTCAAACTCCAGCTCACTATACAAATCGTCATCCAAAACTTCTCCCCTCTTCAGAAAGTACCTGGAGATGGTCTGGCGACAAACATTAGTAATCTTCCGGCTCTGAGAACCGAAAGCCTTCTTCAAGTGTGCAATGATGGTTCCCTGCTTCTTCAGCTCCTCTTGGGTCCGACGGGCGTAGGTTGTATGCTTGGCAATATCTTCCTCGAGCTGTAGGACCTGAGCTCGGTAAAGATCACGGTCAGAACCCATGGCAGAAAGTTCCTCATTCAGTTTGTCAACGCGGTCGGTGAGTTTCTCAACATGTCTTAGAAGATTTTCAAGAGTCTAGTTGAAAAGGGAAAGAAGAATGGGATCGGTAAGAATAAAATATAAGCACAGAAGACGGCCGGAAAGAGACCGATAAAACTCACCCTTGGCCGGGACCTTGGCATTCTCGGATTGAAGAAAGGCGGTGGCTTCCTCTAAGGCTTTCACCTTTTCTTCCAGAGAGACCTTCTCGGCCGCAAGAGCAACCTTACTGGCGGAAAGAACCACGTTTTCCTCCATTAGGAACTGCTTCTCTTGATCAAAGGCAGCCCGAGTCTGCTTGTCCAGGGCATCCTTTTCCTCGGTCAGTCCGGTAAGCTCATGAATGAGTTTGGCTTTGTCCTCCACTAAAGCCTCATTCTGCCTGGTCAAAACCTTTTTGTCCACCTCAAGGGACTCGACCTCTTTCTCAAGAGCAGCATTCAGGTCCGTAAGGTAAACATTATCTAAAGCAAGGGAATCCACCTCCCTTTTGTGTGCAGCTTGTACCTGCCACAACAAAACTTCCAAGTCAGACAAAGCATGCGTTGGTATCATGACATCCTTTTCGCCGGAAGGCTTGCAGTGTACCTGTTTCAGGATACTCTCGGTTTGGAGATTCTGGTTTCTCAAAGCAAACATCTCTTCCCGCAAGTTCTTTAACTTCAATTCATACTCATCTCGAAGGCGAACACACTCATGACGAGATGACCGCAACTCCTTGTTTAGAGTATTTGTCCTTTCTTTCACCTTGCGGTCAATCTCGTAATTTACGAGATCAATGTAAGTATCATGGGAGGAGCGGGTTTGCTTCAGCTCAGCTTCAATATTGTTGGCCCGACTTTTCTCGTATTGCAGGTCGGATTGGAGCTCCCGAGTTTGAACTTCAGCACTCTGAGCCATTGACATAACCTAAAAGAAACAAAACATAAAAGGTTAAAGGAGCACCAAGAAGGCATAGGAGAATGGGAGGAAGATTGCACTAACCCGAAAAATGCCTTGCCACATTAGGTTGAAGACCTCTCCCATAGGAAGGGAGTGACGCATGATAGCATCGGCTCCTCCGCTCCCGACCCTCAGTTTCTCCTTGGTAGCAGTAACGATGGACGGAGGAGCGAAGATCCCGTCCGGGTGATCAGACAGCTTTATCGCCTCCTTCCAAGCATCGGTATATCGAGCAGTATCCAAAGAGATCCTGCGCAGGGGTTGCCCAAGGTGATAAAACCATCCCTCCTTCTGGGAAGGACCGGTAAAATTCCCCTGAACAGGAGGGGGTGGAGAGGAGGAAGAGGCGGTAATGTCCTCCCTTTGCTTGCTTCAGAACTCTGGGTTCTCAGGCACTGGTCGATATTCCTTCACTCTCTCGAGTACTGACTCCTTGGCCCCAGGAACATCGCATGAAGTTGAGGTGCCAAGAGCCTCGCTGTCCCCTTTAGATTCGGAAACCTCCGTAAGAACAGCCTTCGGTTTTGATACGGTTTTCTTCCGGAGTCTTTGAGTACCGGAAGCCGGAACAGCAGCAGTAGGGGAGGCAGGGCCGCATGCAACCTCGTTGTCAGGAACGGTTATAGGTGCGCCTTGAGAGCCTAAGAAAGGGAGGGTTAGCAAAGAGCATGCAAAAGCGGAAGACAAAAGTTTTCCTCAAATTAGAAAGAGCAATACGTAGGTCAGTCTCTTCCAAGGCAACACCATGGGCTGGATCAGAAGAAAAATATCCTGCCAAGTCAGGAAACAAGTCACAAATAGGAGTTGGATGACCAGACTCCTGCCCTGGATGAGAGACAGACTCCAGGCCTGAACCAGGAGTAAGGGGAAGAAAGACGTGACGCCCAGACCCTGGACTCACGTGCCAAGTACCTGGCAAATCACCGCTCAATCGGGCTAGGGACTCAATAATTCTCTTTTTCTTCTGTCCGGAACGATCCTTGTCATTGTCACCCCTTTGTCTCTTCTTAGAAGAAGAAGCATCCCCAAGAAGTCTTGTGGCCGCATCAACGGCCGCATCAACAGACGCATAATAATCAACTTGCTCGTCACCCATTTTAAAGTTAACAAAATTCCAACTGTTGAAGGGCCCCACCTTATCTCCTCTGGAAAAGAAATCTACCAGAACGACGCGAAAAGTAAGAAGACGATAAAAGGTAAAAGATTTAGGTAAAGTAGGCCAAATAAAGCTTACTATGATATTTCTTCAGTGAGTCTAGGCGCGCCGGGGTAAAAAATTGGGAAACCATAGGCTGCTTGCTGCTCACCATCTTCAGGATTTTCGAGATGGGCATGTCTTGCGTTGGAGAAGGGGGGCAGCTAAATTGGCCTTTCGGGATCGAGGAGCAGTAAGGAACTCCCAAAAATCGGTCTGGTGGTGGGACAATGACAAACCATCGGGAGTTCCATCCGGAAGACGCTTTCTTATAGTCGAAAAGGGAAAAGCCGGCCTTCACCTTGATGGTCAGGCTATCAGGATCGTCCCTTGTGGAGAAGAATTGGGCGAACTCGGTTGCCTCCGCCCGAATTTTGTTCTCCTCACAGAGGAGAACATAGGCGTGGAGGTAAGAAATTGCCTTTGGGTGTAGGTGAGCAAGCACGCAGCAATGGCGAATTAGGAAGCCCATAACGAATGGGTGAGGGGGCACGGTCAGGCCACGGGAAAAAAAATCCGCATAAACGGCATATCCGAGCCCAAAATCATCGTGGGGGTGTGAATCAGAAGAAGGAAGATGGACGCGAGTACCCTGTGGGACTTCGACATTCTTTAGGCAGTAAAGAAGGGAGGAAGTGTCCAGGGAGGATGGAGAAGGCTCCCGATCGGCAGAAAAGGGCGCAGTAGATTTCAAGTAAGAAGGGCGAAAGCCCTGGGATGAAAAGGTACCTTGAATCGCCTCTTTTGCAGGAACAAAATTTGCTGCTGCCTTGTTTTTCTTTGAGCTAGAAGAGGCCATTGAGAGAGATGAGCGGAGGAAGACAGTGGAACAAGGGAAGATGGAGAAAAGATTCGGAAGCGAAGCGTAGGGGAAAAGCGACGAAGTCTGGAGTGGGTAAAGGAGAGAGAAGATATCAAAGATAAACCTGGAGTTTTAAAGAAAACGGTTCCCACTCAGCCAATAAAAATCAATAAAATAAGGACTCTGCACCTTCCTGGAAATGGGACACTGACACAAAGCGCCTCCGAAAATTCTACATCAAAAAGGCGCGAGCATGGGCAAGTTTTCTTTTCTTTTTTAAAAAAAGGAGAAGGGAAAAAGCAAGGAAAACTTGTGGGACTAAGGAAAGGAGGCCGGGACGGAAGTCAGAAGAAAGTCAATCCGGAAAATCATAAAGAAACTAAAGACAGGCAAGAATTTTTCTCAAAAGCATGTCGAAGAAGAAAAAGTTCTACTTTTACATTTAGGGAATCAAAAGTAGAACTTGTGGGACTGATGAAGAGGGAAAAGCATGAGAGTAAAGAAAGAAAGACATCCGGTCTCCTGAGGCTGGAAGTGATAGCCTAGATATCGCCGGGCCGGAACGTGTTTCGGCCAAATAGGTAGTCAAATATCTCGTTTATGTACAAATGCCAGCCTGGCAATCAAAAGGGAGAGACAGGCTGGCAATCCCCGATCTAGCAAATGTAAACATTATAAATAAGAGGGCACCCCCATAAGAGGGACAGGCTTGACACTTTGGTACAATTCATACATCCTTTCTCTCCATAAAGCTCTCTTTCTTCAAATCGGTTTTGGGATCAGGTACACAGCAAGATTTGTCGAGGAACAGGAGGGAGGGTACTTTCTTACCTTTTTCAAGTTGAACGCCTAAGGTGACTTAGTGCCAATTTTTGGGTGAAAGAGGAATGTATATCCTTGCTTTATTTTTTAGCATTATTGACTGGTTATTGGTTGTATGCTTCTGTTTGAATGCTTTGTGATCTCCTAAACATCAGGGATGACACTTGAGCGTGAGCTAGATGACAAGAACTTGGATCCAAGCTAAGTTTACAAAAAGGTAAACTTAAGTTTGTCCATGTGTGTGCCCTAAGGGGATGTATGATGTGAACTGTCCATAGTACTAATTAATTGTGTAAGTTTTCGAATCACCTCTTGCGATCAAGTCAATGTGAAGGTGCCCATTGGAACCTTGAATGGTCAACAAAGAAAGGTGAAAGATTGGTAAGATCCTTGTGATCAATGTGTATATGCTAAAAACAAAAGAAGAACATGGATGTGAAAATGAAGTGGTGTTGCTTATGGTGAGAGAACTTACTTCTGACTTACTAGTGATCTTAAAGACCCTACTGTGTAAATGTTGGAAGAGCGTCATGGATTTGATATACTTTCTATAATGGACAGCTTGCTATCTATGAGATCCTAATGATTAAATGTGTCATTAAGAACTTGATTATTATATGTGTGTCCTTATGAGACACCTTGATTGTTGAACGTCAACACCAAACTATATGATGTAATTGTGGTTGAGGCTATGTGCTTTGAAATAAATGAAGTTCTTATGGAATGTTTAGATAAGATGATAATGTATATGTTGATTAAATGAGAAATGCTTTAGATCGAGCCTCAACTACCCCTTCTTTATGAAGGTGTGTGGTTATTTATGCTTGGGATCGAGCCACGATGACACCTTATTTATGAAGGTGCGTGGTTATTTATGCTTGGGATCAAGCCCTGACGACACCTTCTTCATGAAGATGTATGGTTATATATGCTTGGGAATGAGCCCCTACGACACTGTAACAGCCCAGTTTCAAGTTGTTGGTAGATATTGTTCGATTTGCCACAACTCAAGGTTTTGTTTCTGAGGGTCAACTAGTTACACCACTCAAAACGCGTCTACCATGGAGTATCCTCACCCTTATAAGAAGTGCTTCGTTCTCCCACTCCAACCGATGTGGGAGCCGTTTTGTGGCACACCACTAACCCCCCTAGAGGGAGCCCAGTGCCCCCGTGGGTCACTAGCACATCGATCCGACCACCGGCTCTGATACCATATGTAACAGCCTAGTTTCAAGTCGCTGGTAAATATTGTCCACTTTGTCAACTAGTTACCCCACTCAAAATGCATCTACCATGGAGGAGTATCCACACCCTTATAAGGAGTGTTTCGTTCTCCCCTCCAACTGATGTAGGAGCCGTTTCATGGCACACCTTGAGGATTCTAGATTGGGATTTATCTCCACGCGATGTGAATTTACGTTTGAGGTTTATCAATGGATATTGTGGTTTTGGGAGTTTTTCACAGGATTAACTGCTTTGTCGATGGATCCCATAGGTGCTCCATATTGATTGTTGGTACCTTGTACCTTTCTACATATATATATATATTTGCGCTGTGAACAGTGAAACGCAGTTAAGCTCTACGATCTACTCTATGGACTGATGATTCATAGGGGGTGTGCACACTTAAGGACTTAGGGTGAGGTGGTGTTTGACGGTCTCATAGGTGACTGTCCATATTTGTGTTATGGTTGATTCCTGTTGAAAGCTCCCCCGTTGTTCTTAACGATTTTACTTTGGTTGCTGGAAGAATGGTTTTTATTGCTGGCTTGTGCTTTCCCTCGTTGGATTGATTTATGGATAAAAAGCAATTTCAAAACGTATTTGGCATAGTGAGGCAGGATTTACTTAGTTTCACTAATTTGTGTGATCCCTTCGTGTTTTGTATATTATTTTCTGATCGTAGGTTTGGATTGCTGAAGGTGGGGCTGGGAATCACGCTATCACTTAGTCATTAGGGATATTGTTCTAGTAGTTGAGATACATTATTTGTGTTATAACATTTTGAGTATTTTGTTGGATTGTTTTGAGTATAGCCCGAGCACTTAAAGAATTGAGTGTGGCGGTAGCACTCTGGATTCGAAGTATTTTCTGTTGTGTTTTATGGTAACATTTACTACATTTGCTTATAAGATATTCATAATCTATTGGTCTTAAATTTTGTAGTCATTTTATACTTTTTCTACCTTTATTTGCATTCTGATTTTCACAACTTTGGACTTGTCCAAACGTCCATCCTGACATCCATGTTCGGACAGGCCCCGAGAGTGTTTATTTTTCGCAGTTAAAGTCATGTCCGAACATCTGTCCGAACTTACATGTTCGGACAGCATGCGAGGACGGGTCTGAACTGTAAGTCTCGGCATTGGTCCAAACTTACATGTTCGGACCAATGTTCGGACCACGTATGAAATACCCTAAACATTTATTACCTTAATTAATAAGGAATTTATTTAAATGAAAAAGAATAATCAATAATTATTCATCTAATGAGTAATACTCATCATAAATATTAGTATATAAATATATAGTCCAAAATGGACACCAAACTATACATAAAAATCTCTAACCAAAGAGAGAACATTAATAAGGAGAAATCAACTCCTAAAATTAATACCACATGTAACATATTAATACATGTGCTAATATCACAAATAAAGTGATAAAATTACATAAAATACATTACATAGTCAAATTAAACAACAAGTGCAACAATCACTTATATATATATATACATTAAAGCAAGAAATAACATATGTTACCACTTAACACATTAAACAAGTCCATTATACACCATTAATGTGTAACATTAATGTGCAAAAATTCAAAATATCCTCCCCCCATTAAGAGTTCAGCCGGCCAGCCTTAGAAGAAAAGAGAGGGAAAGATTGAAAAAGCAAAATTGGCAAAAGTAAACAAGTACACCTAAGACATAAAATAATGGCCATGTGTACTAACACCCATTCCTTCCCCCATCTTCCTTACAATTTCCGGCTAGCACATCCACTCCCTTCTTTCCTTATGACAGCAACAGCTCCTTACTCCTCTCTTCTTCATCTAGCTCCAAACTTAGCCATTAATGGTGGAAGGACAAAACAAGGTAAAAAGCCTCATTTTCTTCCTTTTCCTTGCGTTTTCTCCATGGTGCTTCCTCCCATTTGATTTCCCTCTTCATGTAAGGTGCAAAACTTCATCTTGAAGACTCCATCCTCGGCTGAAACAATCTAAGGAGCTAGGAGGACTCCCTTGAAACCTTAAGGTAAGAAAACACCCTTTAAAGCACATTTTTCTTCATCCTTGTTCATGTTCCAAAATAAGCAGCTTCTTACACCTCTTTCTACACCATTTTATACTAAAAACTAAGGTGGGTTTATCTCCTTTCCTTGAGCCAAAGAGCTGCTCCAAAACACCTCTCCAAGAGCTTCAAAAACATGGTAAACCGAGGGCTATTCATGGCTATTTAAGATTCTTTCCCCCTTGTGTTTCTACATAAACTGAACCCATTCTTCCTTCCCTAGATGGCCGAGAGTGTGGCCTGAAACCTCATCAAATTTCTAAGGTAAAAACTCTCTCCGGAAAGTTCAAGTTTCCTTCTTTAAAACTCCTTAGAATTAATTACCTAGACAAGTTGATAACTTAAAGTTCTTCCTTGTTCATATGGTGACCGAATGGTTCTATTTTACCCCATGAAGTACCGAGGTTGTAGGAGCATTTTTCCAATGGAAAAATCTAACTTCAAGAAGGTAATTTACTAAAACAAGTCTTAAGGACTACAATGATGGTTTAAGCTTAATTTCATGAACAAAAATCTAATTTAAGGTTTATATGTATATAGTGCCAAGCAGGTGGAAGGCTGTGTGGACTTCTTTGTGATTAAAGCAAGGTAAAAATGGTTAAAACACTTTTAATGCTTTAAAGCTTATGTTGTTGTAAAATCAATTAGGGCTGAAAACATGTATGAGTGTATGGGTTAATTAAACCATAAAAATGTGTAGTAAATGATGGTTAAGTGCTTGGTTAGTGAACATTGGTGCTAATGACTTATTAAAGTCATAGTTATAAGTTAAAAGTGAAAGAAAAGTGATTTAAAAAGATAAAGGAAAAATCTATAGAAAGCCGTGAGTTATAAGTGTATTTGGGACATTTTAATGTCATTTTATGAGTATGTTTTATTATGTGTAAGGCCATGTGTTTAGGCCATTTTATTATGAGCATTTAAAGCTTTAAATATTAATTATTAAGTTTTTGGGGATAAAATTATTTATATAAAAATCTGGTGTTAAAGTTTGATTTTAGTGGAAATAATCACTTAGGAACATTTTAGATAAATATTGATGAATTTAGGTGTTACATAAATTAAGTATAAGGTCACAATATGCTTTAAATGAATTTTAAACCTTATAAGTGTTTAAATAAGCAAAAGACTTATTAATGGGGTCAAAATGTAATTAAATAAAGTATAGGGTGCCAAACAGTAAATAAAGCCATGAGGGGCTTATTTAGAATTATAAAAACATAAAATATTAATTTATAAAATTAAAGTGTTTAAATGTAAAACTAGAGAAACAAATGTGGCCAATTCATAAATTCTATAAGTATGGGTCAAAGGGATATTTTGGGTGGTCAACCTTGACCACATGTGAGGTTTGACCCGATTAAAGTAATAGGAATAATTAATTTGAAAGTTTAAAGAAATATTAAGTTTAAAATAACAATTATAAAAAGTAATGGGTGTATTGTATAATTTCCGAAAATTAAAGGTTTAGAAATGGATTATAAAGACCTTGGGGTCTGTTTGGAATATTAAAGGATTTTTGGGTTGGTTTTGGTGATTTAATAAATTAAGGATTATAATATACAATTTTATGATTAAATTGTCACATTTATAAAACTTATGGGGCCAAGGTGTAAATAACCAAAAAAATGGGGAGAAAAGAGTATTAGAACAACTTAGGGGGCTGTTCAGAAATTTAGAAAATTATTTGGGAAGTTGTTGAAATTAAGTAAGTTAATATGTATAATATAAAGTTTTAATATTAAATTGTAAGCCTATAAAATAAAGGAGGTCAATATGCAAATAAAAGGAAGTTGTGGGCAAATAGAATAAATCTGGAAAGGAATTAAGTGTTGTTCGGATATATATATATATATATATATATATATATATATATATATATATATATATATATATATATATATATATATATGTGTTATAATATTTGGAAACCTTGGGTTATAAATTAATTAAGGTTAGAAATGTAATAAATATAATGTTTGGGGAGATTTAATAAATAATCAAAAATTAATGGGGAAAGATTTGTAATTTCCGAAACATAGCTGGGCCGGTTTAGAATTGTCGAAACTATAGGCTGATATAATATAAAGTTTAAGATGTTATAATGGGACATCATATTAAAGTATGGGAGGATATGTTATGAAGGAATTAATATGGTATAAGTATACCTTATAAACAATCACATAAAATAATGTGGTTAAAGTGGAAATTTGGGAAGTATAATATATGGCTAGAAACCTTATGATATAAGGAATAGGATAATGTACAAAATACATTGTATAATATTAAGATAAAATCTTAATAATAAATTTGTGAATAAATGGCACAAATAAATAGATGTGTACTTCACATGAAATAATGAATTAATCCATTATGGGAAACCTTATAATTCACATGGTATGAATTTATAATATAAGGTGAAAAACGCAATATGATTGATAAATCATATAAGATTAATGTGGAAAGATTTATGGGGTGGAAATATAAGTATAAGTAGTATGAAATAAAGTAGTACGAGGTGAAAAAAATAAATATCGACTATAATAAAACATTGGTTTGGAACATTGACCGAGTCAAACTACATTGACCAATCAACACAAGTTGACCTGGTGAATAAGTTGACCAATACATAATACAATATGTAAATAAAAGTTGGAGTATAACTTGGTCGAATGGAATTTAGTAACAAGCAATGTTATATATATTCAATATATACGTATATGTGTATATAAATATACTAAGGCAAATAACCCTAGTAAATAATGTGGTAGTAATAAATATTATTATGATACTAAATATCATGTTCTTACAACTATAGAGTATAATAGAACTTAAACCCCGAGATTAAATGGGAAAAACCTGAGTCAAACAAATAACCTGTTAAGGGGTTAATTATGAGATAAGGATTAGGAATTATTCTGGGATAATAAGATAGATCCAAAATATGGATACTGATATTAGAGATATATATTCCAGTAAATTGGGTTGCGAGGTTCAAGCTTCGGAAGAGATAGAGGATAAGCGTGATCCGTCATGCTAGCATTGTTCATCGGTGAACGATATGTGAATGAGTGGTCTGAACGTCCTAAGGGTTTTCTTGGGTTCAGACGTATTGTGTGTTTAAGTGTTAAGAATAACTATTGTATGCATGTTTGTATGTGTTATATGATTCGACCGTCAAAGTGTTTATTACTTGTGCGTGAACGTCGATCGGACGAGGTGATACCCATTATCACCCAACTTGTGTATGAGCAATTAGGAGGAACTCTGAGTACTAACCTATGAGTGTAAACTACTCCTAAAACACTAAGTGAGATACTTAGTTTAGAGACCCGGTATTAACAGTCTCTAGAGCGATGACTCGAACTGTAACATCACCTAGCAGACTTTTAGGTATATGTGTAAGACCTGATGGGCGTCTAATGAATGTGTTCTCCAATTACGAGATCAAAATCCAGGAGATTAATTAAAATGATCAAACAATGAGAGTGTTAAGATTTAATGAATAAGTGTGTCTAGTAAATCCTGGGTTGCATATGTTCCAGCAGGTTGTGCAAAGTGATCACTATAAAGGAACTCCGATGAAGTAACTTTCGATTTGTTAATCTAACGAGCTGGATACGATCGTTAGTAGGAGTGTGCTACCGTTGGCACCATGGCTTCAGCCACATGGACGTCTACCACTGTAGACAAGTAAGACCATCTACCCACTGGTAGTATGGCACAAGACTAATGTCTAATTATGAAAGTGTGAGGTTAAACGGGAAATTGTCCTTAACATGACTCCAGTATGACTATGTGTGAATTGATAGAAGCGGGGCTTCGAACGATGGAGATTGAACAAGAGAAACGAATTTTGTTCAACTAACTTGTGATCCTTACTAAACTACATTGGTTGATATCTTTCAAATGATGTGGCTATTGTGAATTGTTGTGTGAATATTTGAATGCTTGTTGTGTGTTTAATTCCGCATTTACATTTATTTTATAAGCATGTAAACGGAACAGCATGAAACAAATCTCATGTTAAGCAAGATGACTAATCAACCTAAGTGACCTAAAGGGTCTAGGATCACATTATTAGCATACTCGACAGTTGGCTGAGCCTTTATGGCCTCACATTACAGGTGCGTAGTTGTTGGAGAAATTAACGCGAGAGCACGGGTTATTTTTGAGAATTAGTTAGCGGTATACCTTTCGATTATAACATAGGATTGACTTTCCACTTTTGAACTATTGGTATTGATAGGTAGATTGCTCACTAGTCATTTTGGGATTTAAGTGTTGTAATTTTTGGATTAATATTGTATCCCCATCATCTCGATGGTTAGTGTTGCATGATCGAATTGTTGTAGAAGTGACGCTTCGTTATTTGCATGGGTGAATAATGGCGTGTAACACCCTGGATTATGTTTAGTTTATTTTCCGCTGCGACGTCTTTATTTATTGCTACAATTCACGTTAATTAATCTCGTATTTAGTGTATGGTTAATGGGAGTGTTACAACGTACTTGGATTTTATCGGAACTTGTGTCCGGACTTACATGTTCGGACACATGTTCGGACGTCTATATGTTTAACTCTCGACTTGTGTCCAAACGTCAATGTCTGGACACAAGTTTGGACGCTTTCACCTTCTGTTTTCAAAATCTCGATTTGTGTCCGAACATCAATGTCCGAAAACAAGATTGGACACTTGGGATTTCTCAATACGTTTTCTTCTCGGCTTGTGTCCGAACATCAACTTCCGGACACAAGTTAGGACAAAGTTTCTTTTTCAGTTTTAGGACTCATTTGGAGTCCGTTTGCGGCGTTAGTTCTGTATCAGCGTATTCTTTCATTTGAGGCAAAATCCAGGGTGTTACACATAATGAATCATAAAGTATACTAATCACTCAAAATACAAAGAAATACACCAAAATACAAAGGAATACACCTTGTTCATAACTATACAAGTTACAACCTAACACATGAAACAATTCTAAATGAATAACATGTAACACTTTAATGTTACAAGTTTCAAAAATGATAAAAAAACCCCATAAATATCTCTAGTGTGGTCGGCCAAATAGGAGGGAAATCAAGAGATCAAAAAGAAAAAAACAAGTTGTACGTGAGCGAGGAAGGTTCCTAAAGTAATAAAAAGTCTTCTCCTAGGGAACTTCAACACACACCTTACTTACACTCTCTCACTCACTCAATCCTCTCTTGCCCATGCTATCTATGACCATCCCTCCTTCTCCCATACGATTTTGCATCTTCATCTTCTTCCTCCTTCTTCTCTTCAATCTCCTTGAAAAGCCATTAATGGTGAAGTAACCTCTTACTCTTTTTTGCTCTTTAAACTCCATTTTTCATCTCCAAGAAAACCAACAACCCTTCTTATACATTTATTTATGAAAATCCACTATTTTGGAGGCCAAAAATCTGTAGAAAAAGCATGAAGAAGAACTATCCAAGTTCAGCCAAGTTAAGGTAAGAAAGGTTTCTTAAATCTCCTTCATTCCTTCGTTAAACAAAGCCAGAAAACCACCACTCATTATCCTTTTATTAGGTCCTAAAATCAGCAACTTGTTTGCCAAAAATTTGAAGAAAAACAATGGTGAAATGCTAGCCAAAGTCATCCAAGTAAAGGTAAGAAAAATGTGCTTTAAGCTCCTAACTTCTCCTTTGAGTTATGGCTGTCAAAAAATCCATCTAACTTAGCTCATTCTCTTCATATTTTGTCCTATAAAAATGTATCTTCATCAACCACCTATGCTGGCCAAAAATTACAAGGAAAAGCATGCCTAAAACAAGCTAGACTTCAATCAAAGGTTAGCCATGAAAAACTAGCTCTTTTAATGCCTTAGACATCTTCTACTATAAGATCAACCAAGGAAATAACTCTCAACCTCTTGTTCCTAGCTTGGCCAAAAATTAGAGCAAAATATCACTTGGATACTACAAGGTAAAGATCTCATCTTTTAGCACATTTTTGTGCTTCAAGCCCTTAATTAAATTCCTTTGGATACATTAGAAGTCTAATGACTTAACTCTACCCTTTTTCCTCATCTTTTAATGGCTAAAAGTGAAGAGCCAAGTGGGCTGTGGGTGGCTGGAAATCAAGGAAAGAAAGAGAGGAAAAATCAAGAAAACCAACACTAAAAGTGTAAGTTCTTCATCTAAAGCTTTAAGTAATTAATCTACCATTAAACTCTTGGATTAGTACAAGGATGATATGTCTTTCCCTTATGTAGAATAGGGCCAAAAATCTTGGAGGGAGACAAGCCTTGGAAGTTCAAAAACAAAGCTTGGAAATTAATCAAGGGTAAAAATCCTTACCTTAAGGCTTATTTTATTTTTTTTAAGTGTTTTGGTGTGGGTTACTAGTTAAAGACAAAATTAATTTGGAAAAAATGGTTCTGAATGACCTAAGTATGAACATAAATATATATTAACATATTTGGTTATATTCATAAATGATTTATAAGTATAAAGTGTCAAATTTGGCTAAGTATAAGTGGTTCTAAGTGAAAATCAACCATTGGACTTTATGGGTAGTGTTCTGTCCAAAAATAGGCATATTATTATGTGCACTTTTAAGTATTTAAAGTTTATTTTATGGCTTGTATCATGGCCACAAGTTCAGTTAAGACTATAAGCATTTTTGGTGTTTTTAATGCTTTAAAAAAGTTAAGCATTGGTATGGTATTAAGTTTGGTGAAGAATTTGATATTAAGAGGTTATTTGAAGGAGTAGAACCACCTTAAAAGGTTGGGATAGAAATACCTATGAATTAGGTAGTGTTTGGTTGGAGTTAAGTGCCAAAAATTGGTTTTAAGAGTGATTAGAAACTTAAAGGAAGTTCTAGTGATTTGATGGGTAAAAGATGAGTGGTTAAGTGTAAATAAACAACAATTGGGGTGTCCAATGGTAATTAAGCCGAAGGTTAGACTTTGTTTGGATAATTAGGAATACAAAATACAAGTTTTCATATAGTTAAGCAGTTAAATGAAAGCCCTAGAAAATATTAGGGGTTAATTCATAATTTCTGAAAAATTAAGGTCAAGGCAGATTATTGGGTTAAACTTGGGAAGATTTAGGGGCCTTGACCAAATTATATAAAAAGAAAAGGTTAAATTGGAATTTGGGAAGAAACAAGGAGTTAATTGTAAAGTTTAGGAAATATAGGGGTCAAAGTGTAACTACTAGAAAAATTGAGTCAAGATAGAATACTTGGTCAACTTAGGAGGGAAAATTTAGGGTTTGACTAATTAAAAGAAATCAATGATGGAAATGTGATTTAAGGAAAGTTTAGTAGTTATTTGTAAGTTTAGGAAAACTTATGGGGTCAAAATGTAATTTTATACAAATTAGTGTTAAAATCAGAACACACCATTATGGGGTATGTTCGGAATTTTTTAGGAAATTTTGGGTGGAATTTTGATATTAAATTGAAAGATTATAAAAGATATAAGTTAGGAATTAAATTGTAATGTTAGAAAATAATATTGGGTAAAACTGTAATAATAAGAAAGTAAGAGGGTAGGCCGTGAGATATAAGGAGTTAAGAATGAAATATAATATAAGGTTGAAAGATTACTTGACATAGCATTAAGACTATGATCTTAATGTCAATATTTGGAGTTAGTATTAATTATAGGAATTTTATAATTCATATGGAAAATGAATATATATGAATATATATATAAGATATTATAAGCTATTAATAAGGTTTAGGATTTAATAAATTTAGAGTGATGGCTATATGGTTGGGAACCATATTAACTAACATTAGATAGAAGATCTAAATGTTTGTATGTACAAATAATACAAACTAAAGGAGTTTGTAACTCACATAAAATAATGGAAGTTAGTATGAAATAAAAGGTTTTATAATTCATATAAGTGGAGTATGAATATTTGGAGTGTTATAAGTTATATAACATGATTGAAGAATTAAATAAAGTATGGTGGAGTTTATTGTAAGGTAGGGAATTTCATTATGTAACATTAAAACATAAACACTCAATGTTATGGTGTAAGGGTTAAACAAATAATGGGATTATATAATTCAAGGAATCATATTATGGATTATATAATAGTGTTGACTAGTACTTTGATCAAGTCAACCAAAGTGACCAAAGAGGGTCAAGTTGACCAACTCACAAATTAAGTGGGAATTTAAATGTCAGGCTAATAATACTTTAAGGTCAATTATATTAAATATCATATAGAAACAATAACTATATGAATATGTATGTATACATATAAATGTATATACCCATGGATAAAAGAGATGATATATGTGAGAATTAAATCCTATGTTGTAAAGGATCGAATAACTAATCCCGAACGTGAGTTAAAACCCGAATAATAACGATGATTAATCATGGGGTGAAATACTAGGGGATTAGTGACTATACGGGATACCGACTTTGTTTCAGATTATAGAGAGTTAATACTGAGCCTCGTATTCCAGTGCTAGAGATTTAGAGGATGAGCTCGGGATCACACGTAGCAGCTTCTACCTTCGTGAATGGTATGTTATTGTGTGGTCTGAATGTTACTAAGGATTTCCCTGGGTTCGGACATTTGTGTGATGCTTGCTAAGAGCGATATGTGTACATTTATATTGATATTCTTAAATGATTTATTTCCTCGACTATCTCGCGTTATTAATTGTGCGTACGTCTTTCAAACTATGACAATACCAAACACAAACTTGAATCGAGTTATGATAATAGATAAAGAATTACTGCTCACGAACGATTACTGAGATACAACATACTATCCTTAATCGACCTAAGTAAGTACCTTAGGCAGAGAATCGGAATACTATTCTCGAGAGCAATATGTATTCGAACATGGAAGTAACCTAGAAGAATTCTAGGTGAACTTTAAAGACCTTAAAGACAATAACATGGAGAACTTATTCACTATCACCTAAGAGTAGATCTTAAGTAAGAGGATTAGGAGCACTTAATCACATGGTGAAAAAAATTGAACATGAGAAGAAATTCAGAGAATCCTGGTTGCGCATTGTGATCACAATAAAGCGGATGACTGTTACAGCTTACAGGTCCACTCGTTATATTTATTCCAATAGACCAGACTGATCGTTAGACAGATGCCCTGCTGTTGGGGACGACTTCGGCCCTTAGTAACCCGACATCTAATAGGGAATAAGAAGGAATCTGATGCCCTACTGTTAGGGACGACTACTGCCTTTGGTGACCCACCATCTAATAGGGGTAAGTAATTGGTTGAGAACATGTCATCTTCTAACACGATGACTGTCAATGACTATGATTTAAGCAAATGGAACAATTAGACATTGGCTAAACATTAATACGAGGCTTTAAGTGTCTCTCGTAAATATGAATAACAAACAAAGGCCTTGAATGTCGGATAACGAGAATCAACAAAGGAAATAACCCTCGTATCATTATCGTACGCACTTGTTTATCGTATCGATTATATGTACAAATTATATGTGGATTTGTGTATGCATGATTGGATGCTTACAGGATGTTTATTTACCACACATCTTTGTTATATACATGTAAAACAGAATAGCATGTAAATGAACCGCATGATAACTCGACTAATTAACTTAAGGAGTTTAAAGGTTCATGCCGGTTACACATTAGCATATTCAGCAGTTGTGATGAGCCTTTATGGCAAACATATTACAGGTGCGTGACTGAAGACGCAAGCCGAAGTGCGGGATTATGGGGGTAGTTAGCGGTATACTTTTGTTATCACACTTTTGGACTTTGTTTTGTATTATACCGCTATTGTACACGTTTTCGGATACTTAGACTGCTCACTTGATTATGGACTTAGTATTGTATATATTGGTTATCTATCTCTCGTCATCACAGCGTGTTAAATTATGTTGAGTTCAGACGCTTCATTACTCACATGGGTGAGTAATGATGAAATACCTCAAACCTTAATATGTTAATTAATTATGTAATTATGATTTTCTAAGGCTAATTAAGTCCTTAAGACCATTGGTGAAGAAATAAAAACCAAAAAGAAAAAGAAAATGCGTAAAAGTCACAAAACGTGAAAACGCGTATTTAATTATTTTAGGAGGCATATCACCTTCATTGTGGTTATAAGTATATTTTTTATACCCTAATTACACACTAAGAACATGTGGGAAAAATTCCGGAAGAAAACGGATCCAAATAATGCGTTAAAACGCTAACGGGGTCCTAAAGCGCGTTTTTCGAGAAAACCCGAAAACGTGACTTTAAACAGTTAAACGACCCCGTAAAATTATGGTTGATTATATAACTATAATTAAACATTAATGGGAGCCTAAGAATCATTAAAATTAAAGAAACGAGAAAAATCCGGGAAACGGGTCCGGATTAGTGAATAGTGAAAAAACGATAACTTGTGGGGTGTAAATTGTAATAAGGGTAAAAATACTCCCTTCCTTTGTAAAATAAAAGCTGGCACTCTTTTTCTGTGAGTCTCACACGTTTTAAGCCCCTCCTCTCATTTCCTTGTTTTGCTTTAGTCACTAAAGGACAAAATAATAAAGCAAAGTACAAATTTTACTTTATCTTCTCTCTCCTCCCATTCTCTTCCTCTGTTACGATTTTCTTTCTTCTTCCCAGACTCCTCTCTTCTTCCTCCTTCAGCCATGGCGATTTTTACAGCCCTCCACCAAGCTCCTCTCCTTCTTCATTATTCATGGTCTAAACAAAGTCAAAACAACAAAAAAATTACACCATTGAACTCCCCTCATCTTGGTGATCATTTCTATTTTTTCCAAATCTCAAAAGCTCAACGTTGACCAACATGGGTATAACCCATTTGAAGAGGAAATCACATTTTCTTGAGCTAGGCTTCATCCTCTTTGTTCTAAGGTAAGAAAAATCCAAAAATACCCATCCTTTCTCCATTTCCTAGCTTAACCGATTTTGGCCAGTTTTGAATCTCCATTGTTGCTCCTATTCTAGCTTGGTTTTATTACTCAAATGAGGAGCTGGAGCCTTGCCTTGTTGACTGACCAAACTCAATTCTAGGGTTACAAGGTAATGCCCTAATTTTAGTGCTCTAAGCACCATTCCCTTATATATTAAATTAGTTTATGTGATTAAGTACGATGATTAGTACTTATGGTCCCCATTTGAACATTGGCTAGTGGTTAGTAAGGGTGCATTGCCCCTTGGCCGAAATTTACATGAGGAAGAGAAGAGGAGAAAAGAAAGAGAATAACTTGGAGAACCAAGGTAAATGACCTACCTTAGTTCTATCCTATGTTTTTTTAAAAAAATTTGTGGTTGGGTAATTTAATTGAACGAATCAAAAAAATTGTGTTGGAAATGTGTTTAGTGAATATAAGATGAAACTTTGTGATGATGTTTAATGCTTAGTGCTATGGTGAGTGGTGTTTTAAATTAAGGGCCTTGGAGCCAATTGGTTATGTTTAGTGCATTATGTGGTGTTGATGAGATTTGAAGGATTCCTTGTGTGCTGGTAGAGCCCATATGGGTTTGGCTAGTTTAGGATTGAAATTGATGAGAGTTGATGAATTTGGATATGTAGGTTTATGGGGAGGTCATGGCAAAATTTCGGTAGAAATGTAGAAGCTTGGATGGTGATGTGAGCTGGAAGGGTTTAAGTGTTTAACTAGGTGTTGTTGGGAATTGATTTGAGTTAGTAAACCACTTGGGGAGTGTTTGTTTAAAGGTAGGAGATTTTGCTAAAATCTGTAGCAAAAGGGAGTTGTTTAAATGCCTTGGGAGTTTTAGAAAACAATGAGGATTAAGGTTTTAAGATTGAGGCATGAATCTTGGTATGAGAAGTGCATTATCTAGGAGGTTTTGAAATGGTCAACTGGAGTGGGAACACAATGCAAATCACCAAGGGGTGAAAATCTGTAGCACCAGTGTGCATAAGTGTAACAGAGAAAGGGAAATTCATGAATTTGAGCAAGAATTTGAGTAGGGATTAAACCTATGTTTTGAAGAGATTTAGAGCATGTTTTAGTGTGTTTAAACATGTAGGAAACATGTGGAAAGTTTAGGTAATGATTAGAGGTGAATTAGGGGTTGAAAACTGATCAAAAACTGTAAATTTTGACAGTTCCAGAGGTGGTCCGGGTTTGCAAATCGGTACGCAAACCCGGACCATAGCAAAAACATGGCAGAAGACCATCCCAGGGGGTGGTCCGGGTTTGTAAACCCGGACCACATGAAAAATTGTCTAGAAAGTGAAATCCGTGGTTGGTCCGGGTTTGTAACCCCGGACACAAACCCGGACCATGCTAAAAACTTACCAGAATGTGTTTTAAAGTGTTGTTATGATGGAGAAGTGAATGGTAATGGTTTTAGATGTTGACTAGGCCTTGTTTGGTGAGTTTAAAAGGCCTTAAAAGGTGTGAACAAGTGTTAGGTTGGATGTGAGAAAGTTGTGAGTTAAAGTACACAAAGTTAAACCGAAACAACGGGATAACGGGTTAAGTACGGGAGTAATAGAAATTTACATACCGTAAGATTTTGATGTTAATGAAAATATTTGAACTAATACCAGTTGTTGGAAAACTACCCGGGGAGCGTGAGGTGACGCGTTGGAGTAAATCCTCGGGAACACGGTAGAGTAACCCATGGTGTAAGGTATGGTTTTCTTGCAACCTGTGTCCTACCGGATTAAACCGGCTTGTATGCCAATGTGTTTTTCTGTGTGTTTTCCACCTTGCAAGATAAAGCATGAAATGAGTTTATAGTAATTCATTATTGTGGCGTAATTAATTCCGATACCGTTTAACCTTAATTATGTATTAAATAATAGCTAACCGACTTTTGGTTCACATAAGAGATCGGTATTCGGAATAAATGTCCCAACCCACGGGAATGTTCTAACTACGGCTATCCGTGTGTTAGTGTATGTCGTGATTAAGTGTGATGTATGTGACTTGTTTAGTATGTTGTTGTTATTGGATACTGTTATCCGTGTTGTTGAAATGGGATGCGATTCCCTTATGTGATTAACAGAGTTAGTAAAACTATGTGATGTATGTATGTGATAAGTTCCATAAAGGAACCTTTAACTAATAATTATATGTTATGTATGGTGAGGAATCCGGTCGTTCCGGTCGCGCGCGTATTGTTTGGGAGTTGATGTATATATGTGAATTAACTCCCATCCTGTTATGTTAGGGTTGTTTTCCTTCATTGGATTTCGACCTCCCATTAGCTTAGCCAAAGCTTACCTACCCAACTTCCAATCGGGTAGGGGGAAATCATGTTTAATGTTGGTAGGGTGTTGATGCCTAAGTTCGCTTCGACTCCCTCTTTATTATGTTACGGTTGTTTTTCCTCCTTGAATTACAACCACCCACAAGCTTAACCAAGGCTCATCATTATTGGAGCTAGGGGGAAATTGTGTAAGGTGTGATCGGTCCTATATGAGGCCGCCACACCTAAGTGAAGAAAATGTATGTATGTTGTGCTCGGGCTTATATCACCCCGGCACTCCCCAAGTAAAGTTTATGTTCTCTAAGAAGAATGGAATTAAGTTTGTGTAGGTTATTAAGTGAAATGTGTTGTTATGTTGTGTGTGCTAACCTTGTGTTTGTGTTTTGTTAACGGATGTGTGCTTTTAAGCATGATGTATGTGTGTAATGTGTGCATGTTTAAATAAAATCAATCGCATGCTAAGACGACAATTAGTTGTGCGTGGCCCGGTAGCATGCGGGCTGCGGGATTACCATACCAGCAAAGGTGCTGAGCCCCTTGGGGGCCACCCTTTTCTTCTCTTTCCTGTTTTAGGTACAAGGAACTGGAGGCCGTTCGAGAGTAGGACGGGGTAGTTGATTGTATGTGGGTAGTCATGAAAATTGTGGATGTGCTGTAGGTGTAGTAAGACCGAAATTGTATCGGCGTTAGTTGGTAATTACTCGGTACAGTTGTAATGTAAGTGTATAATGAATGTTGAACATGGAACGGGATTAATGTGTAGTTGCTCGGGAGTTTAGTCCATCAGACCGGTACGATGTATGTATGTTGGCCTTGTTAGTCACGTGGGTGGCTAACGGCGTGTAACACCAAAGAGTTAAGTGATGTTGTGAGTTGAGATTTCCGCTGCGATACGTTATTAAGTGTGTTGTTAGTAGTTGGGTGTTACAAAAAGTGGTATCAGAGCGAAGTATCGCTCTGATGACTGAGTTACCGAGCTTAGGAAGTACCGAGTTAAGAGTTTAGTACTTTTGGGTTAAGGGTTGAGTGATAGCGTGAGAAATACGCTAGTTAGGAAATACCAGTGTATACTAGATACCTACAATATCCATCCCGCCCTCCACAAACCCTATTTTATAACTCAAAAAGAACGCCAGAGAGATGGAAGTCCTCTCTTACTCGAGAATACCCGATCTGGCTGTTATTAAGTGTCCTTATAAGTACGGAGAACCTGTCAAACGGTAGATTCCGAAGGGTGTGAATCCCGAAGACGGTCTCCATCTGAACAATGTTTGCCGCATATAATAGCGAAAAGTGAAGAATCTTATGCATAAAGGAATAGAATTTCTGGCACCCTGGGTCGACATGCGAAGCAGTCAAGGACAACCAGCTTGCAACGCACCAACTGTACAACAGGCAGGAAGCGAAGTAATGAAACCAGGGACGAGCGTCTACGGGACTACAATGTTAACTAGTACACCAATGGTATACCAACCGGATTAAGGAACTATGACGTAGTACGAGGAGGATACAATACTAAGCAAAAAGGGGGTCTCCCAGAATGGGAAACACCCTAGTTAATGGTTATCATGTGAAGACAGAGAGAACTACCCAAGGAATTGTTGTTAAGACGGTAAGATCAAGCAAGGGCCAGCAAGGCCACGGATGTTAGAGCGGGTCAAAGCAGTGCCGCAACCGATGTGTATTGATCCAGTAGCCAGTCAGCATGGCGCACTTGCCAAGGCAAGTGCTGCTACAACAAGGCTGGCGGCAAATTATTAGCAACTATAAAGTACTTAGTAAAGTACCATGAAGTAAAGTGAGATCATCATAACTGTGGAAAGGCTTAGCAGCCTGACCTCTATAATTGGAAATACACCAGTCAGCAAGAAGCTAGACTTGGTTAAGGCGAGAGAACGTTGTAAAACCAGGAGAATTTTTCTTTCAACTTAAATCCATTTTCAAAACCTTTTTCAAAACCAGATTTTCTTTCAAACCCATTTTATTTCAATTCTTCTTTTCTTTAAACCAAACCAGAAGACCTACACGAGCCTCAGTGCCGCATGGTAGGTAAGTTATACCCAGTTTACTTTCGAATAACCGGATGGAAACCGGTAAACCCAAGGGTAACGACCCGAGGAATGGATTGAGTTCATAATAATACAACGGTGGATAAACCTTCCCTGGATTAAGTTCGGGAAGCACGGAAAGCATATTATCATAGGATAATATAAGAGGAGTTAACAACAGGATACTTCACCAAGGCGTGTGACGGACACTACGAGTGTACCAACAGTAATGTGGGACGACCGCACTCCGATAGGAGCTTGTGGGCCTGACAAACCTTCTTATGGGGTAGCCGGGCAAGTAGCAATGTATCAGTAGGGTACCCCACATATGTATACGAGTGGAGTCTAGAACACGGGAAGTAGTCGACTCCATACTACGGTCCGAAGTAAAAGTCAGACAAGAGTAATAAACTACCATCGAATGGTTGAAGTAAAGGAACCCAGTTAAGTTAAGAGGACTAAAGGGATTAGTGAGTTATTGCGAGGAAATGTTTAAGAATCTAGAAGTGTGAAGTGCACTGACTAGTAAGTAAAGACATCGCATATGTCTCAAGGATCTGGATGGATGAACACAATAGCTGGAGTAAGTACCCAGCCTATATATGGTGAGGCAGATGCCTACTATGGATATGTTAATGTGCAATGATCGGGATGAGACTCCCGAGATGATCACTAGAGATATCAATCTCACTAAGGAGAATATTCAACCCAGCAAAGAACGCGGGGCGAAGTAGAAATTAAACATACCAATGAGTGCAAGCCAGATGAAAAGGCATAACCTAATAACACCCAGGAGTTATCCTTAAAAGGGTGTTTGGGTCAACAATGGTTGAACAAGATACGTGACAGAAACGCAAAGGCTGAAATTAACACCAAGTTTAAACACAAGTCGTCAGAGGGAAGTCTGACATCCTTGAAGGGGCATCCCATGAAAGGAACCGTGATACTACGACCTTGTCATGGAGCCCGATACCAATCTAAACCATGTAATGTGTGTGGACAGCCTACAACGGGCAGAGCTCAAAGCAATAAGGCTTAAAAGCCACAAATCGAATGTGTTAAGAAAATGTTATTGATCACAGAAGTTTACGTTATATAAGTAAGTAAGCGGATAACGAACCACTGCTTAAAGTGTGGGGACACCTCTTGATATTGTGAGACCGCAACAGCGGTAGTTACGTGAACTAAATTCAGAGAATGTGTTAAGAGTTGACCATGTTGTTACTACGTAGAGAAGTATTCGTACCAGTTGTGCAGACGGAAAGGGTGATAAGCCTAATGGCAACCACCATAGGTGTGGGATGCTAGATGTGTAATGAACAACGCTCAAGGAGCATAGAGGCTCGAAGAGTAGAGTATTCAGCAGTCAGCCGAATAAGTGGCAAAACACAGTGTAATAGCGGAAGCTAATATAATAGCGGATGCAGTGTAAGTTAATGTTATACAATGAGTAAGAGCACGGTGCGCAGTAAGCGACCGTTGCATAAGTATTGTTAAATAATAATGTGACAAATAAAACCAGTTATGAGTTAAACTCAATGGACATACAAGTAAGTGATGATACACAAACTGGGCAATAAGCCAATGGTCGGTACTATGTGATAAGGAACTCAGTGTGAATTCCTATTGCAATCGCATAAGAGATTTACTGTCAAGAGTTTACGCCTCTGCACTCTGTAGGACTGAGTGTTTTGGTATTGCTCTTGTGCAGTAATGATCGAGGGAGATAGCTAGGAAGTTTGGGAAATGTTAAATGTGATAGAAGAACAAGACTTATGGTGTGATAAAACCGATGCATAAGAGAAGCACGGTCGTACCAATCAAAGGGTACTTGATTGGCATAAGTGACTACAGTAAGACGATTATTAAACATCAGTAAGTGTTGAAAATAACCAAAAGAGTACTACACACTAGGTAGTTACTCAAATTCAACCGACAACAAATCGGAAGAAATGAAGTAAATCATTGTGGAATACAGTAAGTTATCATGGAAATAAATAGAAAGTTTGTAACTCACCGAGTTCGCTCATGGTAAGTGAAACCACGCGTCGGTTGAGAAACTGTTATTACCAAGATAAAGGTGATAATCGAAGATGTGTAATACAGTAAGAATAACGTATGGGGCAGATTAAGCTCTAAAGTTACCAAGAGTTGCGCAGCAGAAACTAGTGAGCCAGCAATTCAAGTGTTGAATGTGAATAGTGAACATGAGTGAATGGCTAATTATTAACGCCTAGAAGTTTCACAGGCCAGAATCGAAACTGATTATGAATTAAATAAATTCTAAGGAGAATTCTTGGTTAGGGACTAAAACCGCCAATATGGCTAAGATACTCAACCAGAACACATTGTATAATAAACCGCGTGGAGATACAACACTTCACGACGGTAGGACGTTATAAACCAGTGATTAAGTGATTGATTCCGTGGGCGTAATCCCTTTTAAGGGGGGTAGAGCGTAAAACCACTTAATGTCTGTTACCGTACAAGTGTACGTGAACTATAGTGTGCATAGCACAAAATGATTTATTTGATGATTGGTGTGTGTGTTACATAAATATACGCATTCATTCATGGTTTAATGGTGGTAATTGCGCACAGAAGATGCGAATACCATTGTGATAAGTGTGTTATTTGTTAATAAATGTGTGTGAAAGTATAAGTATAAGGGAGTAGAAAAACTCCCGGGGAATTAAAACCCCGACAGTATATGTTCATATGATACTAAATGTAAAACCGTGTATTGTATTTTGATAAGGTATATATATATATATATATATATATACAGTATTGTGATTTATGAAGAGGTATCACACCGACATAGAACCTAGTGAGAATTAAATTCCCTAGGTAACTTGGATTGAGTGGAATCTGGATGATGATTGATAGACAGAGTTCTATCCCTTGGAGATGTAATGATCGTGACTAGATGGATTAAAAGATAGAAAATGGTATATGTTTGAATTAGCCGTTGTTTGAAATTGAAGTGGGAGGTGAAACTTGATTATCATGAGATCAAGGGAAGCCGAACACAAATTGGGGTGGAAAGATAGTTCAACTCTGATGCTGATCACATTAGGGTTGGATGATTCTTGAAACTCCCTATAAGTGGTCACAAATAATCACATCAAGAATATGATGCAGTTAACAATAATTGGACTTGGAGTTGTATTGAGTTTTCAAAAGAGTTTTAAATTGGGTTTCAAATTTTCAATTGGTATTTTCAAGACTTCAATAAATATTTTTAAGATTCTTAAGTGTTACTTTCAAAGGAAGGACTACTTTGATTTGACCTTGTAAAGGATTTCCAATTAATATCCTTCCAATAAAGGATTTCGTTATACTTAACCTCATATAGAGTATTTTCGTATTACTTGCTCACGAGCTGAGGACGTATGAGCCTTTGTCTTCGGACCTGACATGAGAAGTATATTTTAAAGATGTATGCAATTGTTTTGATCTCCCAAAAGAACGGGGACCAGAGTGTCCATCACGACCGGTTCTGCGGGATCACAGTGTATATGTACTCAACATGGGTCTCGAACCCATGAAGAGATGGAAAAGGAATTTCTGGTTGTTATACATGCTAAGACATGTTGTGTGATATATGTAATAAACATTGTTGTGACCTCGAGTCCTAATGTGGTTGAGTTCCGGAAGTGTTATGTTACCTAGACCATGTGTCTAAAGGTTGTTATGTTATCAAGACCTAAGTGTCTAAATGTTGTTATGTTACCCAGACCTAAGAGTCTAAGGGTTGTCATGTAGGTACAATGTTGTTAAGGTACCCGGACCACTAAGTCCGAGGTTACTATGTGAGTATGTTATGTATGTATGGATGTGGATGTGTTACCCGGACCGTTAAGTCCGAGGTTGTGATATAGAGTATGTTGGAGTATGGAAGTTTTGTTATGCAAGTAATCCCTGTGTTCTAATTCAAATGATGCTTGGGAAGTGTGAACTTCGAGGACGAAGTTCTTTTAAGGGGGGTAGATTGAAATACCCCAAACCTTAATATGTTAATTAATTATGTAATTATGATTTTCTAAGGCTAATTAAGTCCTTAAGACCATTGGTGAAGAAATAAAAACCAAAAAGAAAAAGAAAAAGAAAATGCGTAAAAGTCACAAAACGTGAAAACGCGTATTTAATTATTTTAGGAGGTATATAACCTTCACTGTGGTTATAAGTATATTTTTTATACCCTAATTACACACTAAGAACATGTGGGAAAAATTTCGGAAGAAAACAGATCCAAATAATGCGTTAAAACGCTAACGGGGTCCTAAAGCGCGTTTTTTGAGAAAACCCGAAAACATGACTTTAAACAGTTAAACGACCCCGTAAAAATTATGGTTGATTATATAACTATAATTAAACATTAATGGGAGCCTAAGAATCATTAAAATTAAAGAAACGAGAAAAATCCGGGAAACGGGTCCGGATTAGTGAATAGTGTAACAACGATAACTTGTGGGGTGTAAATTGTAATAAGGGTAAAAATACTCCCTTCCTTTGTAAAATAAAAGCTGGCACTCTTTTTCTGTGAGTCTCACACGTTTTAAGCCCCTCCTCTCATTTCCTTGTTTTGCTTTAGTCACTAAAGGACAAAATAATAAAGCAAAGTACAAATTTTACTTTATCTTCTCTCTCCTCCCATTCTCTTCCTCTGTTACGATTTTCTTTCTTCTTCCCAGACTCCTCTCTTCTTCCTCCTTCAGCCATGGCGATTTTTACAGCCCTCCACCAAGCTCCTCTCCTTCTTCATTATTCATGGTCTAAACAAAGTCAAAACAATAAAAAAATTACACCATTGAACTCCCCTCATCTTGGTGATCATTTCTATTTTTTCCAAATCTCAAAAGCTCAACGTTGACCAACATGGGTATAACCCATTTGAAGAGGAAATCACATTTTCTTGAGCTAGGCTTCATCCTCTTTGTTCCAAGGTAAGAAAAATCCAAAAATACCCATCATTTCTTTCTCCATTTCCTAGCTTAACCGATTTTGGCCAGTTTTGAACCTCCATTGTTGCTCCTATTCTAGCTTGGTTTTATTACTCAAATGAGGAGCTGGAGCCTTGCCTTGTTGACTGACCAAACTCAATTCTAGGGTTACAAGGTAATGCCCTAATTTTAGTGCTCTAAGCACCATTCCCTTATATATTAAATTAGTTTATGTGATTAAGTACGATGATTAGTACTTATGGTCCCCATTTGAACATTGGCTAGTGGTTAGTAAGGGTGCATTGCCCTTGGCCGAAATTACATGAGGAAGAGAAGAGGAGAAAAGAAAGAGAATAACTTGGAGAACCAAGGTAAATGACCTACCTTAGTTCTATCCTATGTTTTTTAAAAAAAAAATTTGTGGTTGGGTAATTTAATTGAACGAATCAAAAAAATTGTGTTGGAAATGTGTTTAGTGAATATAAGATGAACCTTTGTGATGATGTTTAATGCTTAGTGCTATGGTGAGTGGTGTTTTGAATTAAGGGCCTTGGAGCCAATTGGTTATGTTTAGTGCATTATGTGGTGTTGATGAGATTTGAAGGATTTCTTGTGTGCTAGTAGAGCCCATGTGGGTTTGGCTAGTTTAGGATTGAAATTGATGAGAGTTGATGAATTTGGATTATGTAGGTTTATGGGGAGGTCATGGCAAAATTTCGGTAGAAATGAGAAGCTTGGATGGTGATGTGAGCTGAAGGGTTTAAGTGTTTAACTAGGTGTTGTGGGAAGTTGATTTGAGTTAGTAAACCACTTGGGGAGTGTTTTGTTTAAAGGTAGGAGATTTTGCTAAAATCTGTAGCAAAGGGAGTTGTTTAAATGCCTTGGGAGTTTTAGAAAAACAATGAGGATTTAAGGTTTTAAGATTGAGGCATGAATCTTGGTATGAGAAGTGCATTATCTAGGAGGTTTTGAAATGGTCAACTGGAGTGGGAAACAATGCAAATCACCAAGGGGTGAAAATCTGTAGCACCAGTGTGCATAAGTGTAATAGAGAAGGGAAATTCATGAATTTGAGCAAGAATTTGAGTAGGGATTAAACCTATGTTTGAAGAGATTTAGAGCATGTTTTAGTGTGTTTAAAACATGCAGGAAACATGTGGAAAGTTAGGTAATGATTAGAGGTGAATTAGGGGTTGAAAAACTGATCAAAAACTGTAAATTTTGACAGTTCCCAGAGGTGGTCCGGGTTTGCAAATCGGTACGCAAACCCGGACCATAGCAAAAACATGGCAGAAGACCATCCCAGGGGGTGGGTCCGGGTTTTAAACCCGGACAAAACCCGGACCACATGAAAAATTGTCCAGAAAGTGAAATCCGTGGTTGGTCCGGGTTTGTAACCCCGGACACAAACCCGGACCATGCTAAAAACTTACCAGAATGTGTTTTAAAGTTGTTGTTATGATGGAGAAGTGAATGGTATGGTTTTAGATGTTGACTAGGCCTTGTTTGGTGAGTTTTAAAGGCCTTAAAAGGTGTGAACAAGGTTAGGTTGGATGTGAGAAAGTTGTGAGTTAAAGTACACAAAGTTAAACCGAAACAACGGGATAACGGGTTAAGTGTAGTAATAGAAATTTACATACCGTAAGATTTTGATGTTAATGAAATATTTGAACTAATACCAGTTGTTGGAAAACTACCCAGGGAGCGTGAGGTGGACGCGTTGGAGTAAATCCTCGGGAACACGGTAGAGTAACCCATGGTGTGGGTATGTTTTCTTGCAACCTGTGTCCTACCGGATTAAAACCGGCTTTGTATGCCAATGTGTTTTCTGTGTGTTTGCAACCTGCAAGATAAAGCCATGAAATGAGTTTATAGTAATTCATTATTGTGGCGTAATTAATTCCAATACCGTTTAACCTTAATTATGTGTTAAATAATAGCTAACGACTTTAGGTTCACATAAGAGATCGGTATTCGGAATAACGTCCCAACCCAAGGGAACGTTCTAACTACGGCTTATGTGTTAGTGTATGTCGTGTTAAGTGTGATGTATGTGACTTGTTTAGTAGTTGTTGTTATTGGATACTGTTATCCGTGTTGTTGAAATGGGATGCGATCCCTTATGTGATTAACAGAGTAGTAAAACTATATGATGTATGTATGTGATAAGTTCCATAAAGGAACCTTTAACTAATAAGTATATGTTATGTATGGTGAGGAATCCGGTCGTTCCGGTCGAGCGCGCGTATTGTTTGGGAGTTGATGTATATATGTGAATTAACTCCCATCCTTATGTTAGGGTTGTTTCCTTCATTGGATTTCGACCTCCCATTAGCTTAGCCAAAGCTTACCTACCCAACTTCCAATCGGGTAGGGGGAAATCATGTTTAATGTGGTAGGGTGTTGATGCCTAAGTTCGCTTCGACTCCCTCTTTATTATGTACGGTGTTTTTCCTCCTTGAATTACAACCACCCACAAGCTTAACCAAGGCTTACCTACCTCATCATTATTGGAGCTAGGGGAAATTGGTAAGGGTGACGGTCCTATATGAGGCCGCCACACCTAAGTGAAGAAAATGTATGTATGTTGTGCTCGGGCTTATATCACCCCGGCACTCCCCAGGTAAAGTTTATGTTCTCTAAGAAGAATGGAATTAAGTTTGTGTAGGTTATTAAGTGAAATGTGTGTTATGTTGTGTGTGCTAACCTTGTGTTTGTGTTCTGTTAACGGATGTGTGCTTTTAAGCATGATGTATGTGGTAATGTGTGCATGTTTAAATAAAATCAATCGCATGCTAAGACGACAATTAGTTGTGCGTGGCCCGGTAGCATGCGGGCTGCGGGATTACCATACCAGCAAAGGTGCTGAGCCCCTTGGAGCCACCCTTTCTCTCTTTCCTGTTTCAGGTACAAGGAACTGGAGCCGTTCGAGAGTAGGTACGGGGTAGTTGATTGTATGTGGGTAGTCATGAAAATTGTGAGCTGTGTTTGTAGGTGTAGTAAGACCGAAATTGTATCGGCGTTAGTTGGTAATTACTCGGTACAGTTGTAATGTAAGTGTATAATGAATGGTTGAACATGGAACGGGATTAATGATTAATGTGTAGTTGCTCGGGAGTTTAGTCCATCAGACTGGTACGATGTATGTATGTTAGCCTTGTTAGTCACATGGGTGGCTAACGACGTGTAACACCAAAGAGTTAAGTGATGTTGTGAGTTGAGATTTCCGCTGCGATACGTTATTAAGTGTGTTGTTAGTAGTTAGGGTGTTACAAATGGTGCTAGCACCAAGAGTTAGAACGATTGGCTTTATTTTCCACTGCGACTCATCTTTTAATTATGTTAATTGCTGTAGTTATTACGAGTTTACGAGTATGGTAGTTACAGATTTGGCTCAACAGGATGGTGAGGGTCAGAGGCAGATCCAGAGTTTTAAATCTTATGGGGTCCAATATTTTAGTGTACATGTACATATAAATATATAAATATTTATATATTGATTTTCATACTAATATTTAAAATATTTTACAATAAACCTTTACGATTCTTCATTGTTGGTTTTCAAAAATAATAGCTACTTCTACTTCTATTTTTTTTAGATAATGCTATCGACTCACATAACTAGTCTATCCACAAATCTTAAACCAACTTACAAAATATACCGCATCAGAAACCAGAATGCTCAAACAAACAAAAAAAGAAAAAGAAAAAAGAAGCTAAGTTTGAAGTATAGTGAAGTCTCTTAACTGTTGTTAATTCAGAAAAGAAAATTATTTGGACCGGACTGCGTCAAGGGGCTAGAATATTTTCTAACCCTCGTATCATTATCGTACGCACTTGTTTATCGTATCGATTATGTGTACAAATTATATGTGGATTTGTGTATGCATGATTGGATGCTTACTGGATGTTTATTTACCACACATCTTTGTTATATACATGTAAAATGGAATATCATGTAAATGAACCGCATGACAACTCGACTAATTAACTTAAAGAGTTTAAAGGTTCATGCCGGTTACACATTAGCATATTCAGCAGTTGTGATGAGCCTTTATGGCAAACATATTACAGGTGCGTGACTGAAGACGCAAGCCGAAGTGCGGGATTATGGGGTAGTTAGCGGTATACTTTTGTTATCACACTTTTGGACTTCGTTTTGTATTATACCGCTATTGTACACGTTTTCGGATACTTAGACTGCTCACTTGATGAAATACCCCAAACCTAAGTATGTTAAGTAAACATCAAATCATGATGTAGTAGGGCTAAAATATGCCTTAGAAAGATTGGTAGACAATTTAAACCAAGGAAAACACAAGAAAGGCCTAAGGGCAATCAGGGCAAAAACGTGCTCTAAGCTTGGAGAGACTTGGGTGAGACCCAAATATATGATAAGACCTTAGTATATACTAATGGTCATTTTAAATCAATTAGCAAAGAAACCAAACTTGAAAACAAGTTAAAACACAAAATGTGCTTTAAGAAGTCTTAAAGCACATTTTTGAGAAATTGTCTTAGAATTGAGTTTTGAGTGGCTAAATGTCCATCATTACTCTTTAATAACATGTGTACTAATTAGTATCACATTAGGAGGTCTAAATCAATGGGAAATCAAAAATTTCCCGATTATGTGCCTTGATAGTGAATAGTAACTATTTAGTGCTAGTTAAGACATAAGTCAACTAAGTCAATTAATTGGTCAACAAAGACCATGTTAGCCTTATTTAAGGTAGGGGGCCGGTTTTTCTAAGGGGGGAGTCACCACATGAGTCATCAAATGAGAAAAGAAAAGAAGAGATAAGAAAAGAGTACTATTTGCTTTATTAAAGAAAATACCTTATATTAGCCTACTCTCTCCTCTTCTTCATTTCTTCTTCTTCACCCATGGTTCTTCTTGTTTTCTCTGTTCCAAACCGTGCCAGCCAGCCTCCATTGTTGCTTCACCTTGCTTTGGCAAAAACTTGCTCATTTTAGCTCCAAATCAAAAACTAAACACAATTATTCTTAGTTAGGTCAAGACCTATCTTTCTATCTTTTCAAATCTTTCAAAGCTCCATTTTGGTTGCATGAGAAAACTCCATTGATGGAGGAGGAAAATCAAGTTTGAAGAGCTCATTAGCTTCTCCATTCTTTAAGGTAAAGAAAATGTAAGAAAAACCATGTTTCATCATTCCTTATACATGGCCGAAAATTCCTTCTCATGGGGCTATGTTTTTATGCCTGTTCTAGCTTGATTTATTCACCAAGGACTAGTGGAGGTCCTATTTCATCAATGCCAAAGTCTACCTTGAGACTTCAAAGGTAATCATCCACTTTTATGCCTTAGAAACATTTCTAACCTAGGTTTTTATTCCTTGAGGTTAGTGCATGTTAGTACTCATATGAGTCCTTGAATATATTGATTAGAACATTGGCAAAAGGAATTTAAGTGGTGGCCGAGCTATGCAAGAAGAAGGCCTAAGGGAGATTAAGATAAGCTTGAGAAAACAAGGTAAAATGCTTACCTAATGGTGGTTTAAGATTAAGGAATGAGTTTTAGATAAGTACCAATGTGGCTTAGAGCTTACATTGGTATGGGTTATAAACCTAAGAAAAAGGAACTTAAACAAGCTTATGAATTGTGATAAAGGAGCTAATGAGAATGGGTTAGTAATAAGTTAAGGTGGATTTTAAGGCATTATAACTATTATGAGATTGATGAGTGTATTTGCAGGTTGAAAGCTTATATATGTGGGAAATTCAGTGTTTAAGTTTAAGTCTTTAAGGGCCTAAGAGCCATGTCATTTAAGAGCCTTAGTGCTATGCAATTTAAGATTATTGCAATATATTGAGGTTGTTGTGAATGAGTTGGTTGGTGATGAGATATGATGAGAAAGAACTTGAGGTGTGTGAGATGGTTAAATGAGGAAAAAATAATGGTTTGGGCATGCTATGATGCTAGAGGTGCTATGGCAAAAATTTGAGTAGAAATAAGTGTTTAGGCGATGGTGGTGAACTAAAATGACCTAGGATTTACTAGGAATCATTGTGAGGAATTTGAGTGGAGATTAGTTAACTAAGGAGTTCTTGAGGTTTAGAATGACCTAGAGATGTCTAGGAGGAATTGGAGGAATGGTTGAGTGTTTTGAACACACCAAAATCATGAGATGAGGAATGTAAGACTTGTGCATAAGAGTAAGGAGAAGGTGTAATGCTTAAGGTGATTAGATATGTTCTAAGGGAAATTAATGACTAGGAAGTACTAGGAAGTCTTAGAGGTGTCTTGATGAAAAAGGGGTGAGATAAGTGTTATAACGAGTTATAATGACTTGGGCACTACTTTTTAAGGATTTAGGAGTCAAGAGAATGTAATTGAGTAATTAGGACTTAGGTAAATGTTGGTAAACATCTAGGAAGGAAATAAGGAGCTGGTGGGTGGGGAAGCTTAAGCTTATGAAGGAACTTTAAGTAAATGCAATAAAAGAGTTTTAGATGGTGAATGAAAGCTGCTTGGGAGAGGATGAATAGTGATGAGGGAAACATTTGGCATAGTGGTTACATTAAGTATGAACCACCCCTAGAAACTAGAGGAAAACATTACAAGTGTAGCATTATTACAAGGAAAAATGCATAATGACTAAGGTGGATTTTGGTGGATGGTTTAATGTGTTTGGTGGAGGTTATAAGGTGGATTTAAGGTGCCAAGATGGTGTTGGACCTATTAGGACACTTGTGGAAAAGTTTGGAATTGAAAGAGGCAATTTAAGAGGATGGTCTGTAGAGGACCGACCCAGGGTCCGACCCAGTTCTGGGTCGGTCGGACCTTGTTAACCCAGCAGAAAGTTTCGGCAATAGACGACCCATAAGGATGGGTCGGTCGGTGGGTCGGTCGGTCTAGCTCTGGGTCGGTCGGATGAGTTTCAAGAGACGGAAGAGTTTCTGTAATGGACCGACCCAGGGGTTGGGGCGTGGGTCGGTCGGGTCGACCCTTAACACTTAGAAAAAAAAAAAAAGAAATTTGAATTCTAAGAATGGTAATGGGTAAGAGGAATACCTTGGTAGGGTGGTAATGATTAGGACCCTAAGAACTTAAGGGATTAAGTTAAGTAAGTATAAAACTTAAAAGTTAAGATTAAGTTTGTAAGATTAAGTTGTAAGACTTAAGAGGTGTTAGGTTGGAGTCATTAAGGGGTAAGTAAGTTAAGTAAGATAAGTAAGTTGGATTAAGTTAAGTGATTAACAACCTAAAACTGAATGAATGTTTTAGGACTTGGGAGTTTGGACTCCGGAAGAGAGTAAGCAGCCGAACGACCAACGGTGAACGGTACAGTTGTTTCTCCCGTGACCTGCTTGCTAACGAGGTGTCCCTCGGCTTGTGTGCTAGTTGTTTTTGTGTGCTCACTAAACAAGATAAAGCATGCAACCGGAACATATTATATATGCATTGTATTGTTGTGTGATGTTTGAAAACTAACACAACCTACCGTGAGAACTTACTAACCAAGTTTAGTAAGGAATTGAGTGAGACTAAGGAACGCCCCATAATAAGGGACGATATGAACCGAAAGAGGTTAACCAACAAACAGGGTTTTGAGATAATTACTAACCAAGTTTAGTACTTACTGAGTTAAGAATAAGAGTTAAGTTTTATGGTTGTTGGCTAATGCCCAATAAGGCTTAGCTAGCACATGGTGTTTAAGGTGTCTACTAACTGGAACTAGAGTGAGGAACCCGGGACCGATCTCCGGTCATGCATGCTAAGGAAAAAGGGGGACGATATCTGAATCAGATCCGCCCTCCGCTTAGGACTTGTCTTCGGACTTGTAGCTAGGGCTTGCCGGCTCGCTACGCTGGATTCCCGTCCAGAGTAGGTGGCATTAATATGGTGCGGTGGGATCACTAAATCCCAGTTGGACTTAGGCTACAACCATTCCCTTCCAGGAACGGTTTGTATTCTGAGATTAAGTTAAGGTTAAGATAAGTTACAATCATCCCTTTCTAAGGATGATTTGTATCGTTAAGATTAAGATTAAGTTAAGATTAGGATTAAGGTGAGGTTAAGTTAAGTTGCAACCATTTCTTTTTAAAGGATGGTTTGTAATGTTAAGATTAAGATAAGCCACATCCACTCCTTACTAAAGGATGGTTGCTCCTAAGATTAAGTTAAGACTAAGATTGAGGTGAGTTGAGGATGGACTAAGATTAAGAGGGAACATTACTTAAGGAGTTAAATAACTAACTCTCTAATTAAGGGAACGCATTTAAGTCGTTCATTGTGTGTGAACTTTGATTGTTCATATATGGATTGTTGTTTACAGCATTTACTATTATGTTGTGCATTTAATCAACCTCCATGCTATCGACAATTAGTCGTCGTAGCCACGTTAGCTTGGGGGCCATGAGGGGATCGTACCAGCATTCGTGCTGACCCCCTTTGGGGGCTGTTTTTACTACACAGGTACATCAGGAGGCGACCGTCGCAAGAGTAAGAAGAGGACACAAGTGTTAAGAATTAAGTGTGACCTACGAGTTGTGCATGTACACTCGTATGGCAATTGAGTTAGTAAAATGTATAGGTTGTGAGAGGATTGTAAGAAGGTTATGTAAATGGTTAAGGTTGTTAGACTAATGTTCGGTATATTCTGTAGTCAGACCGTGGCAAGGTCCTGGATTGTAAAGAATTCTGCTGTGACATGTGTATATATATACTGTTAAGTTGCGAGACCACATTTGGATTGAGTTGGGGTGTTACACTTGATTATGGACTTAGTATTGTATATATTAGTTATCTATCTCTCGTCATCACAGCGTGTTAAATTATGTTGAGTTCAGACGCTTCATTACTCACATGGGTGAGTAGTGGTGCTAGCACCAAGGTTAGAACGATTGGCTTTATTTTCTACTGCGACTCATCTTTTAATTATGTTAATTGCTGTAGTTATTACGAGTTTACGAGTATGGTAGTTACAAATTTGGCTCAACAGGATGGTGAGGGTCAGGGGCAGATCCAGAGTTTTAATCTTATGGGGTCCAATATTTTAGAGTACATGTACATATAAATATATGAATATTTATATATTGATTTTCATACTAATATTTAAAATATTTTACAATAAACCTTTACAATTCTTCATTGTTGGTTTTCAAAAATAATAGCTACTTCTACTTCTATTTTTTTAGATAATGCTATTGACTCACATAATTAGTCTATCCACAAATCTTAAACCAACTTACAAAACATACCGCATCAGAAACCAGAATGCTCAAACAAACAAAAAAAGAAAAAGAAAAAAGAAGCTAAGTTTGAAGTGTAGTGAAGTCTCTGAACTGTTGTTAATTCAGAAAAGAAAATTTTTTAGACCGGACTGCGTCAAGGGGATAGAATATTTTCTAAAAAAATAAACCAAAGTAACAACTAAGAGGAATTGAACTTCAAACTATTAGTACTAGTAGTTCTTAACCACTAAACCACATTCACTACTTGATGGTTATATCATTTTATTATACTTATACAAGGTTTTAATTTTTAATTTTAATTTTATAAAATAGTTATGGGTCCGGGCCCCTATTGGACCCCATGTGGGTCCTCCTCTGGTGAGGGTGCAAGTCAGGGGAAGACAAATTTCAACAAGGCGATCCTTGGTGATACCAGGGGTTGCCAGATAGTATGATTTTTTTGCTTAACGGTTGCAAAAGTTGGGGTAGGCTTCGTGCAACCTTGTTAGTCTACGTGTCGTATGTTTTTACACCAACCATATTTTTGTTTTGGATAACTTTTGTCAATAGTCTGCCTAATCACCCAGTGCATAGTTGGTTCAAACTCAAGTGAGATCAATCGGCGGACTCTGTCCAGTTTGTGACACTTCTATAATCTTATAGCTGGGCTGTTTGATTGGTTGGGTCTATCTTCTTATAAATATTGTCTAAAATACATTTCTAATGGTTGTTGTCGTAGGGTTTGGTCTTTCTTCTTAGATGGATCTAACCAGTGGCGGACCCAGAGACTGCAAATTATGGGGTCACTGACAAATAAAAATTTCTATAGTTAAATTTTTATGACATTTGTGGGATCACTAAGACATAAAATATCTACTATTTTATAAAAAATTACATTAAAACTTACTATAATTAATTTTTTTTACAATTTTTATAACATTTGTGGGGTCACTAAGACATAAAATATCTACTATCTTATAAAAAATTACATTAAAACTTACTATAATAATTTTTTTTTTCAAAAGTCATGGGGTCACGTGACCCCATGTCACCCAACCTAGGTCCGCCCCTGGATCTAACGTTAAGGCTTTCGTTCAAATTGGATGCTGTATGCATGATCAGCTAGTTCCAGACCAATGCTTGGCAGGTTTATTGTGCTTTATCTCACGACTTTTGTAAGTAATCAATAGTGATATAATGTATATTTGTTAAAAAAAAACCGCGAAACTAGGACATCTGACATTTTTTTAAAAAAGTAGAACATCTGACATTATATGTATGACCATGAGAACACCATGGTTAGAAGAAAAGACATCGAAACGACGAGTTCGTCAAAAATTCGGCATACCCTTAACGTCGTTAGTTCACGGCAAGGCGGGGGACAAACGGTCGCCGTTGTGTCTCGCTCTCTCTATCTCTACCCCTTCGGCCATCTAGGATTCATCTCCTCCTCCGTGTCTTCTGGCGAAGCAGAAAGAAGCAAGCCCTAAATACAAAGAGAGGGAGAGCTCTGTTCCGGTCAGCATAAAAAATAACGATTGAAAAGTCCCGCAGTTAACCATCTTTACCATTTATTACTTCTTTCTGCCGCAGTACGTGGGCGTGTGTGTCGGCGGAAGACAATCTCCGAAGCGCTGCCCTCGTACCCCCCGTCGCTTGGTGCCGATCGGCGATAAGATCCAATCCGGAGCCGGAGCGACGCCTTCGCCGCTATTAGAAACTCTTCTTATTTCTCGCCCGATAGGCGCCCTTTTGTCTGTGTCTACAATATCACTGGTCTGGTGAGAAAGCAAAAAAACCTCTATTTGAAATTTAATGCCGCTGTATAATGCCTTAGAATGAGATTCAGAACGTCTTGATTTATGCCCAATCATGAGTTTCCTTATCTTTTTAGAATTTGACAGTCATTAGTTTGTTAGCTTTAGTTCAAATTTACCGCTTGCTGAGATTTGGTGCGGTAATCGCTGTCTTGATTTTTCATACGGTTTTCACTGTATGTTTCTTCTTTTCACCGATCGAGTTTCGGTTATTCGTTTCGTTGTCTTTATCAGTTCTCATTGCTGTAACTATTCTGGATTGTTGAGGGGTTCATCTGCTAAATGCTAATTCTCTTTTTTTAGGCTAGGACCTGTCGTTTGCCTATGGTAATAAAAATGCCTTAATTAGATCGGATTTATGTCACTGAGATTGGAATGTTTAAAATATGATTTTTTAATTGAGTGACTGGGATTTGTAAGCCTAGTCCCGTATCAGTATGTCTGGTGTGATGATTTCCTAATAATCTACATATATCGTATGAGTAAAAATTGACTAGTATCCTGGTCAGGCAGTGATCTTGTTAGGACATAGATGAAATTTGATGATTTGTATCTGTGAGATGACTTGCCAATACTCATTGAAACATATGCTCGGTTTGCATGCTTCGTTAGTCCAGGCACTTTGTAAAGGAGGTTTCTGCAGACCTAATTAGTGATGGGATGGAGGTTGAAAAGAGAGTTCCTTGACGTAATTGATTTCTCTTGTTTTTGTGTAAGAATCATAATCGATTATTGCAAATATGGTAAGCTTGATTGAAAAGAGATTTCCTGTTGACCGGTTGATAGTTTAATTAGAGTTTGATTATTTGGCCAGTTCTTGCCCTTCTATCTTAAATAGAAACCTGCTTGATTGGCCCAACCTCTCTGTCCGTTTTCCTTTGTTATGCTGTGCATTTGTTTATTTTGGCAAGGTATTTTTTTTTCTGTTACTTTTGACCTTGGTTTTCTGAATAATCTTCAGTAGGAAGAAACTGTTAGTAATGGACCTACTTTTTTTTTGGAACCAGGTTTATGCATCTACATATGAGATGGGATCCCGTGGAAAACTACTCTTTGATCTTAATGAAGCCCCCATGGATGACTCTGAAGAATTTGATGTTAACACCAGCTTAATACCCCAAAAGGCTTTCCCTCTTTCAACTTCCGAAAATCATAATCTATTATTGACCACCATGAGCTCATCCAATATAGCAATTAACAATGCCTTTTCTCACCACTCTTCTGTTTCTGGCTTCCAGCCTTTTGTGAGGTCCAAAGTTTCTCCTGGTCTAGAGCAATGTGGCGATCAGAAGAACATCATAGAGAGGAACTCAAATACTCTATCATTGCCAAATTTGAGCATCGATGATGAGAAGACCACACCATCATTGGTTGATTCTGTTGCAAACAATATGGATGTTGAAAGAGAAGAAGGGGAATGTTGTGACGGTGAATTACCTGAACGTACCAGTGCATATGACATACCAACTGTTGGAAGTAGTGACGATCTGCATGGATCAGCTGCTGGTCGGGATCACTCTCCTTACAATGCAAGCATAGCTTTATCTGTAAAAAACGAAATCCCTCATACATCCGAGTTACAAGATAAGCATGACTTCGATCAAAGAGGTAGTGGTAGTCACAGTTTGGATGGAGATGCTGAAGCTAGTAAATTTAATGCTGACCAGAAGGATCTAGATTTGATTCCTAAAAGAAAGGAAGTGAAAGGAATTGAAGCTAGCTATGCACAGAAGTGTGCAAATAGTCTTGGAAAAAAGCATAAGTTTGATGAACATAAAGAGGCAATGCTTGGCAAAAAACGTAATAGACAGACCATGTTTCTGAACTTAGAGGATGTCAAGCAAGCTGGTGCTGTTAGGTCTTCAACTCCAAAAAGGCAGAATGTTGCAATGTCTAACAGTCGTACATTGAAGGGAAACTTGACTGTTCCTCCTGCCGTAGAGCGTAATGGAGAAAAACAGTTTGATCAGAAACCAAAGGATCAAAACCTTGTTGGCCTATCTTGCAAGGAGGATCGCAATTCCATGGAACCTAATGATCGAAAATCTGAACATGTCAATAGTTCTAATGCTGGACTTACCAGAAGATTAAGTAATTTGAATGATGCTATGGTTGGATCGAATCCTCCCCCTATCACGAGTCAAGGTTCTGGGAAGCTATTTTCTGATCCACATCAGCTGAAGAATTTGGCATTGCCTCTCAGGAAGCCCGCTTCAGGAAGTCATGGATCTGTTGATCAAAAATCTGGAAATGGCAAAAAGAATCCTCCCAAGAAGCAAACTGGAGTGGTCAGTCAGTTTCAGGACACTTCAGTTGAGAGGCTCTTACGTGAGGTTACTAGTGATAAGTTATGGCGTACCACTGGTATGACCTTATAATCTTTCCATTGCGTTATTTCTTCTGAGCTGCTACTGGTTCCGTTTTATTTGAGAACTGGAAATCATACATCTTGGCTGTTATTCATTTAATGTTGTTTTTATTTATCCGTAAATTTGTTTGTTGTTTTACTGGTCATGGTTGAGTAATGGGCTGTTATTTAGTATCATTGCTGCAGATGAAATTGATTACATCGTTCATAATGTCTGTTGGTAGCAACAATGAAAATTCCAAGGGTTAAGCACATGGCTTGTGCTGCTCTAATCTAATTTAATTTAATTGGATCAGGAGTAATACTTTATTACTCAAATGCTGATTGTGATCTGTGCCTCTTAGATACATTAGTTTATTTTGTAGAATCTATTTTCAATGCAAAAGAAATGGTTTTGTTCATAACCTGGCATTGGAAATGCTTTTCCGCAACCTGTGCACTTAAATCACATTTGATTACCTGGCTGTGTGTTTTCTATTAATTTTCTAAGGCAAGCGCGGGTGAATGTTATATTTACATTGCTTTGCAGAGGATACTGAGCTTCAGTGTGTTCCTGGTCAGTTTGAGTCTGTGGAGCAGTATGTCAGGGTTCTTGAGCCATTGCTGTTCGAAGAGTGCCGTGCACAGCTTTATAGCACTTGGGTGGAATTAACAGAAGCAGGTTCAAGGGATGTACATGCAATGGTTCGCATTAAGGTTGTTGAGAGGCGGGAAAGAGGTAAGAGTATCTTTCTGTTTTCGACGTGTTATTAAACATTTGTCTTTCAGCAGTACAGGTCACTTACTTGATCTAGAACGGTTCCCACATGAAAGGAGTGCTGGTTCTCGATTTTTATTGTTATTACGGTTTGACGACCAGGCACTAAAGCATTGTTCTCTGAACTGGCTGGAATATTATGAAAGTTGTAGTGCCATTGAACATATTTGGCAGCGATTTTACAGGTGGTTCAGATGTATAGGATCTTTTGTCTTTCTTGCATTTGCTGTGTCATTCTGTCAAATCAGATGCATATTTTATATGATATCACATTATATGAGTTCTTTCTGTTTCTTTCCAGTTTTGTTCATGTTAATTTTATATTTTGTTGTTTATCAGGCTGGTTTGATGCGATTGTTCTTCCCTTAAATGAAACCAAGTGGCAGTTTAAGGAGGGTGATGTCGCAGTTCTATCTTCATCCAAACCTGGATCAGGTAGTTCTTAAATGTAGTGTATGTTTTGACATGTTTCTGCATTTGCATATTAAGGCCCAGTACAGAACTGGCTTGAAGTTCACTGTTAACATTTTCTGTCGCAAAAACAGCCTTTAAATTCTCACTTTTACCGCATTTTGTCATCTCTGAAGCTAGTTCCTGCTGGCTCATAAGTTTTTTTTTCACATTATTAAAACCTTGACTTTTCGTTTGCTGATCAGTCCGACCTAGGAGAAATAATAGGTCATCCATTGAAGATGAGGAGCCTGATGCCATCAGTCGTGCAGTTGGGACTGTCAGGCGGCATATACCTGTTGACACACGTGACCCGATGGGCGCAATCCTTCATTTCTATGTTGGAGATTCCTCTGACTCAAACAGGTTACTCAAAACATTCATATTAGTTGAGAGATGCGTTCCATAGCCTTTACTTTTCTTCTAACTTTTAATTGAGTGTCCATGGCTTATCTTTCCTGTCTAATAATTTGCTTTATTTTTTTTGGGGTCAGTGCTGATAATAACCATATTTTGAGGAAACTTAAGCCTAGAGACATCTGGTTCTTAACCATCCTTGGCTCTCTTGCCACTACTCAACGCGAATATGTTGCATTGCATGCCTTTCGGCGGCTTAATACACAGGTGATTACATGCATTTTTCACTACACAATTTATGCCCAGTGTTATATTAGCATGCTAATTGATGTGATGAATTCTTGTTTGGTAGATGCAAAATGCAATCCTTCAGCCAAGTCCTGAGCACTTTCCCAAGTACCAGGAACAGATACCAGCTATTCCTGATTGTTTAACACCAAAATTTGTTGAGCATTTGCATAAGGCTTTTAATGGTCCCCAGCTGGCAGCAATCCAGTGGGCTGCAACGCATACAGCCGCCGGTACTAGTAATGGGGTTGCTAAAAGGCAAGATCCATGGCCTTTCACATTAGTCCAAGGCCCCCCTGGTACCGGTAAGACTCACACAGTCAGGGGAATGTTGAATGTAATCCATCTTGTTCAGTACCAGCATTACTATACTGCGTTGCTTAAAAAGCTGGCTCCAGAAAGCTACAAGCTGGCTAATGACGGCAACAATGACAATGTGGCATCTGGATCCATTGATGAAGTCCTACAAAGTATGGATCAGAATCTGTTTCGCACTCTCCCGAAGCTCTGTCCAAAACCCAGAATGCTCGTTTGTGCCCCCTCAAATGCTGCAACCGATGAGCTTCTATCTCGTGTACTTGATCATGGGTTTATGGATGGTGAGATGAAAGTGTACAGACCAGATGTAGCAAGAGTAGGGGTTGATTCACAATCACCAGCAGCCCAGGCTGTCTCTGTTGAACGGAGAACTGAGCAACTTTTGTTCAACAACCGAGAGAAAGTTTACGAGTCTCTGCAGTATCTCAAACTACGTGAAAACCATATGTCTCATGAAATGAGTTCACTGCAGCGACAACTTACTGCTGCAGCATATGCTGGCCGGTCCGAGGGCTCTGTTGGAGTAGATCCTGATATTCTTATGGCCAGGGATCAGAATCGAGATGCATTGTTGCAAAATCTCGCTGCTGTTGTAGAAGCCAGGGACAAAATTCTGGTGGAATTGTCTCGTATCCTCATAGTGGAGGCTAAGTTTCGCCCTGGTAGTGGATTTAATCTTGAAGAAGCTCGTGCGAGTCTTGAGGCAAGCTTTGCCAATGAAGCTGAGATTGTGTTCACCACTCTTTCAAGTAGTGGGCGAAAGATATTTTCTCGCTTAACCCATGGTTTTGATATGGTTGTAATTGATGAGGCTGCACAAGCCAGTGAAGTAGGAATTCTCCCGCCACTTTCTTTAGGTGCTGCTCGTTGTGTCCTTGTTGGGGATCCTCAGCAGCTGCCTGCAACTGTGATCAGCAAGGCAGCTGGGACATTGTTATACAGCAGAAGTCTCTTTGAAAGGTTTCAGCAAGCTGGTTGTCCCACAATGTTATTATCTGTGCAGCATAGAATGCATCCTCATATAAGGGATTTTCCATCAAGGTACTTCTATCAGGGGCGTCTTATTGACAGCGAGAGTGTTTCCACTGCACCAGATGAGAAATATTACCAAGATCCTTTATTAAGACCATATCTCTTTTATGATGTTACACATGGAAGGGAATCTCATAGAGGTGGATCTGTATCATATCAGAATGTTCATGAAGCACAATTTTGTCTTCGCTTATATGAACATCTTCAGAAAACTGTGAAAACTATGGGATTGAGTAAAGTTACCGTTGGCATCATTACCCCATATAAACTGCAGCTCAAGTGCATTCAGCGTGAATTTGAGGAAGTACTTAAATCTGAAGAAGGAAGGGATCTGTATGTTAATACAGTTGACGCCTTCCAGGGGCAGGAGCGTGATGTGATTATCATGTCCTGTGTCCGTGCCTCTGGTCATGGGGTTGGATTTGTTGCTGATATTCGTCGAATGAATGTTGCTCTCACCCGTGCACGCAGGGCCCTATGGGTGAGTAATTTACACGTATAGAACATTAATATGTAATTTTGGGTTGGTCTGTCTAGCTTTAACTTGTTCAAATTGTTTTGGTGGCAGATCATGGGAAATGCTAATGCTTTGATCCAATCTGATGATTGGGCAGAACTAATAGCTGATGCGAAGGCAAGGAAATGCTATATGGACATGGATTCTCTCCCCAAAGATTTTCAGATAGTGAAGGGACCATCTTACAATCCTTTTCCTAGCAAGTTCAATCATGGTGCAAGGGGATTGAGATCCAGTGGATTAAAACCAAGATTCTCAGACATCTCTGCAGATTACAAGCCGGGAGCGTCTGCTGAAGAAGAGGATAGGTCGAACCATCGGCCTATGAATGGGGTTGATAACTTTGGTGATAGATCACGAGATTCGAGGCAATATGGCATGCAGAAGAGACATAACCCTTCAGGGGCTCCTCAGAAAAGAGATCCTTAGATTCCTCTCTTGTGAACATTCTGGTATTGCTATTAGTTGAGCATGGGACTACTCAGCATGGCCTTGGTTGAACTGCTGAATTGGATGGGTATGACACGTCTGCTGGGTTGGATGAATAGGCATGAGTCATTTTCAGCCAATTGAGCTATCACATCTAGGCAATTCAATGAATTTCCTCGAGCGGAATGCCTAACCTGCTCACTTGTATTCTATCATCGAAAGAATATTTATCAAAGGATTGAGCTGAATCATCAGCAGTAATCCATTATGGCTACATATTTCTGAGTGGGATCATGAGGCTCATGCTTACCATAATCGTGAATGCTGCATTGAACCATCAGAGACAGGACTGGTCGAAAGATGCTCCATTTTCAGAGGCTAATTACTTGGTGTAGTACATGGGCTCACCTCTGACATAAGAGTTAAAGTTGTGTGGGCTCTTCCTTGTGCACAATGCGGATGACTCGAGATGCTTTTTGCTGTTGCTATCAGAGATTTGGGGAGGGATCAAGGAGGAGATGCACCTTAAGTGCAGCATGTCTGCTTGTGTGGCATCGTTTAGAAGGGCTGTGCACTTTTTTGTCATGTGCATATGCATTCATTTGTTACCGCTTGAAAGCCACTCAACCTCACATGAAACTTATTCCTTCACTATAGGAAGAGATGGAGGTACATGATTGTACAAGAACATTCTAGTTCCACAGGCATATGAGGGGTGCAACCAATTTGTAAATAGACATCCAGCAATGGATTTAAAGGAAATTCTTTTTTCTTATTTGTTCAGTCTGTCAGTTCTTTCATTGAGTACGTACCTTATCGTTTTTCAATAACTATTATAGGGATATTAATAATTATCAGTATCACGACGCTTAAGAGTTGGATGCTACTTTCATCCTTTTGATACTTTCCCATACTCTTCTGTCATTTAATACACTTTCCATTGCTTGGTTGGCTCAATATCTAGTGAAGTACTTCGCTGCGAAAGTCTTTTTGAATGACACTTGCATAGAACATGAGTGAGTGTGTTTGAGTTAAGGATGCAATGTTAATGGTGGATGTGTGTTTATATGATGGCTGAATTTGAACTTTTGACGGACGCTCTGTGTTTCTACTTTAACATTGTTGATAATGTGAATGTACTACAGGGAGCTACCAGAATTGTGGATAACTGGATAACTTGTCTATATGGACTAAATCAAATTACTTAATGGTCCTGGTTGAAGAGGTCTTCCTGCTGACTAAGTTGTATGGCATGACTCTTTTACTGATGCTATGACAAAGAATGGTTTCTGAGGGGGAAAGCTTCAGGAGTGTTCCTTTCGAGGTAACTATGACCTCTGAGCATGGATAGTGATCACCTCAAAAGATGGTAGGCAGCTCAAATTATCATGTTGCAATTAATTTGATATTATTTTCTTGTTTATGCATGATATTACTTTATTCCTTGATCATTTGTTGGATCAGGAACTATGGATTTCATTAAGTTGCTTTGCAAAACGGCAATGCTAAAGAGATGTGCATTTTTGGGTTGTTTGTGAAATGATGGATTTGAGACAACTGCGTCTATGCGCTGGGTTGGTTTGCAGGTGGACTTGCATAATTTATTTGCTGATGTGCATAGGAAATTTTTGGGAAGTTGGAAATGTTTTCAACTATGGCTCTGCAATTATATATATATAAATTTGATCCTTAAAAGAACAAAACTTCTACACTTCAAAGAGGGGGTCCATTCTATTTCAACATTGCTGATATGAAAAACTTTGGGTATAGATTTAATTCAAGGATACATCAACTGTACTGGATTTTCAGTTCGGTGAGTGCTAAGGAAGTGTTTTGATATAGTAGGGAAAGGAAATGGGAAAGTTGAATGGGTGGAATTGTGGATGGAAATGAGAATGTGAATGAGAATGAAGTCTTTGTTATGGATGGGATGGAGAATAGAGTTAAGTTGATGTTTGGATGTAAAGGCAAATGAAAATGGGAATGTAATCATGATACGTTTAGATTGAGAATGGGAAGATACTTCAACATATTAAATTATAAAATGAGTGTAAATGTTTATACCATGATTGTTGAAATTTTGTATAAGAATAATTTTTGATGAAATTCAATATCTTCACTTCTATTAATATTCATCGAAGAATTTCAGTAATATTTGTTATCTCTAATTAAGTATTAGTATGGGTATATAAATGATAATTGGTATCAATTTATAGCAAACTTTCTAATGTTTATGATTGATTGAAACCACATAACTAGCCTATATATGTATAATATTGTACTGTTAATATGAAAACGTAGTGTTATGCTTCTAATGAAAGTCATAATATCTTTCATCCTCAGCAAATAGAGAAAACATGGCTGGAATCATGTGGTATAGTAAAAGTACAAGTTTTGCAAAAGATAATGCGTCACTGTAACTGTTTAAGAGATGCAAAGAAAAATGAACTTTGCCTATTCCCGCGCTCTCCCGCCCTCAGAATATGGGTATGAAAGAAAGCTAAAGGCGGGGGTAATGAAAGGGAAATGATTCACTTAGATATCTTATATTCGATTGAAACAAATAGCAGAAAGAGATCACCAACAATATTTTCCTTGGCTTTTGGTATTACTAGATGGGGAACCTCTTATTCCCTGTTAACCCGTAATAGGGCAGTAATCAGCTCGTTTGACAAAGCTCCTCGATGCTGGCTAGGAGATTCTGAGTTTATTTAGAGTGCTCCTTATTCTAAATCCACATCTGAGAAGACTTTAAAACATCTTTGTTATTCTCAAGTGCATTGTCAGTCTTTCTTCTTCAAGACTAGGTTGGAACTTGGAACTGCACTGTTTCAATATTGGTTTTAGGTTACATCCTGTCAGTGCACTGCCTTACCTACACTGCCTTATCTACACTATCTTTCAGTACGTGTAGCCAAATCTTAAAATGCTATTTTATCATATCCCTTATTTTTATGGAACAAGGGTTCTTGATAACCTGCCATGTATCAAATGATTCATCATATAGCTGGACCAGTATGTATTGTGTAGTATTGCCATTTTTATTACAGAGCTGGGCTTTCCTACTTCAGTACTTCCAATGAGCAATCTATGCTATCTGACAGAAGCCTTACTCGTGTTATCTTTCTGTAAATTATCAAATGATTGTAAATTGTAATATCTCAAAGGGGGAATATGTCCTTTTTGTCCAAGTCTTCCTTCAAGTCTGGTATCTTCTGCTTGTTCATCAAAATATGATCCATTGTCCTCCATATTGTGGTCCTTGTTTGCAGTGCAATTGTGTTCCATTCTTGCTTGTAGACAGGGAACATTTGCCTTCCTAGATTTTGACCCAGCCCCTACTTCTCTAGATAGCCCTTTCAATCGTTTCTGTTCCCAAAATAGTATCTCCTATCATCGTTTGCAGGTTACAATTGTGATTTGCTATAAGTTGGATTGTTTGTGACTAGTTCTATGTTTTGTCCTATAAGCCTGAACTTATATATGACCTAGTGGTGTATGTCTTGCTTGCCAGGCATCTGTAAAATGATAATGTTGATCTATTCCATCCATGATAAAATATCATCTGCAACATTCAAACTAACTGTGCCCGGTCATCTCCAAATCGTTTTTATCCACCTTCCTGACTGTTCCAGGGACGTGTGCTGATTGAAACAGACTTCATATGTAAACTGGAGACACTTTCAGGAACTCGGAAATGAAACAGATTAAACAATGTTGGTGGTCCTCTTCGTATCATGTTACGAAGTTTAGGAGGCTCACATTGGAGTCATGGCCCGTTATGGCCAGTTCGAAATAAACTAGTCTCAGTAATCAGTTAATCTAAGAAAACACCTTGTCTCAATGACCATTTCTTTTCCCATATTATGGTTGAGTTCTCTCATATAGCTTGTAAAATATAACCAGGGTATTGAATTTTTGCTTGAGTGCATCGACTATTTTGATTTCTCTGTGGAACTATTTGCTATTGAATCTGTTTTTTCCCTAGCTATTCAAGCTCTGCTACCATTTGTTTGACAGGCAGCACCTTTCCATTCTGTTGATTGGGATTCCACTGTCATGCTATTTCACTATTGACGCTCATCTGGAGCTGGGATTTTTGCCTATGAGTTACTAGAATTGTGACACTGTTCTGCTTGAAAAACGTATCCCGCATGTAAAATGATTTTGTTCATGACTGAGGGGGTATATTACGGATGCTTTGTAGTACTTGATTGTGGTGCACTCTCTGTTTTTCCCCTTTTCAGGTGGACTCGCTGCAAGATCTCCATGGCCTAACAAGCTTACTGGCAACAGACTTGAAATGGTGATAACGTCCGAGGGTTTTAGTTCATATCCCCGATTAGTTCCTCAATGTGATTGAGTTGAGACACTTTGTACTGATCCTAAAAACCATTGAGACTTGCTACTGCTTTTCGAGAAGGTATATATTGAATTTGCTGTTATCATTACCACTAGTTGCTTGCCATCAGTTATGCTCTGCTGTCAAATGTATGTTTTTGGTCAAATGTATGTTATTGGTTCTTTTAGATAAGCTGGTGCCATTGTGTTCTACGGTGTCACACTCCAATAACTTTATGGATAAATTATAAGACGATATGGATAGGATGTCGCCTGATGTTCAGGAGGTAAGGCACTGAAAGAACATCCCCACTTTAATCAGAATATGGCACTGTGCAACAAGGAAGCTGCTTGACATCAGATATGCTCTAAAAAAAACGTGGTTTTCGGGCTCTTCTAAAGTGAGACTACTTTGAGTACTTTCTCGCGCATCTTGACATCCCACAATACTATGGTAGATGCACTTCCGCAATAAGTTAGAACGAAGCAACCCAAAAAAACTAAAATGGAACTTGGCAAATATTCCTTTCTAGTTACTATCTACTTCGACACTAACACTGCCATGCACATGAAGCAACCAAGTTCCTATTCATCCAGCCAAGGTAAAGAGCACCATCTTTTTCCTCTAGCCGATACCTCTGACTGTAGTTCTTCAACAAAGTCTTGATCGTGGTGTTCACCAGAGCTTAAAGGGTAAGGCCTGAAACCAGCCATGGCAAACCTCAACCTCCACTTCCCTAGAAGTTCATGCCTCTCCAATCTTTCTGCCCCTTCGCAAGCTATCAAGTTCACAACATCTCTAGCCAAGCAGTGTTGCTCAACATTGATCCTGTCCTTGTGATCTCTCGCCAGGGTTACATCCATTGATTCAAACACTGCTGCATAGTAATCAAGAGTCTCAAGGAACCTGGGGAAGAATGCTGCACTGTTAGTATTACACTCTTGCTCCACAAGTGTGACCACTTTTGGTGATAAGCTCCTCACCATCCTCAACAACTGGTCCCGTTGGTTCTCAGTGCTCACACTCTCATCAGGCATGTGGTGGAGTGTAAACGCAAAGTTAATCACCAAAGCTTCACCCGGTCGAATTCTGAGGCTATCTCTATCAAGTTCAATCGGGGACAACGCCAACCCTTGGAACTCAAATGGCACTCTAAATGACCGCGCCAATCTTTCCAGTCTGCGCCCAATGATCTGGAGTCCTCCTCCACGAGCATATGCGGAATACGGATCATCAATACCCGTCACCCGGATCTGAGGTGGACCACCAGGACGTGCTGCAAATGCTTGAATCAGTGTTACCCATTGACTCCCTTGTCCTATCTGGAAGTCAATGATGTGTACAGCTTGTTGATTTTTCATGGCCTCTGCTATAGCTCCGTTTGCTGACATATATCCGAACTTGATGTAGGGGCAAACCTCGTACAGGATTTGCATGCAGGAAAGCAGATCTGATCTCTCTGGTTCCTTGCATCTGAGAGATTTGCATATTGAGCTCCCTGATTTTGCTAACCTTGCGACAAGACCTTCTAAGAGGTATGCGCCCAGCCTCTGGATTGGTTCCCCTGAGACAGAGACCAATTGTCTGAGCTCATTGATCAGACACTTGGTGAATGAGAGGTCGTGTTCGGAAATGGCCTTTGCGCAAGCAATGAGTAGGCCTTTGAGGTCTCTCTGGGTGATCATCTCCATTACTTGGTGGTGCCGGTTGTAATTTTTTTGGGAAGACACGGAGCGGGGTGGCTCGTTCTGTAATCGATTATTATTGATGTTGCAATCGGTCAGGTCAGGATCAGGACCCAGCATTGCTGTTTCCAGTTCCATGAGTTTGTACTTGAGCTCACTCACGTCATGTGTTACGGTTGAGCTGCTTATAGGTGAACCGGCAAAAGAGGTATTGTTCTCTGGTGAATGGTTCTGCTGATGCTCACAACATGGGTGAGAAATGGTATCAAGCTGTGATATGGGAGTTTCATTGGATGAGAAGCTTACATTTGAGGGGGAGTTATTGTAAACACTCTTGTCGAAAGTGCTATTGTTGGCCAAGGAAGATGATGATGATGATTCGAGGGTGGAGCAGCAGTAGGAGGAGGGTGTTTTGCAAGAGGTTTGGTTATTAGCGTGATGAGGAGGAGCATTGTTGTACATAAGGTGATGTGGGTTGTTGAAGATTTGGAAGTGTGTGAGTAAACATGACTCTGATTCTGGTTGTGGCTGATGACAGAAACCAGGGATTGGCATCATCGCTGAGTTTCCCCAGTGGTTAGGTGCTTGCATAGTAGGTGTGAGAGTCGAGATCTATATGCGCAGTGGTGATCCGTCAGCTTTGATTATATGAAGAGCAGGCAGGGAATCATCTGCGGAGAAGCAAGAAAGGTAATTCTGTCGTATCAGGTATCGGTAGTCCTAGAACGGGCACTTAAAACATATGAAATATGATAGTAGTTTTGGGAAATCAGAATCAAACCAGTAAAGATATTATCGATCTTTGAATTCAACAAATGGGTTATGAGTAGTCTTTGTTTTTTTTTTTCAGGGAGAAGAAAGATGCAAAGGTACGTAGTACTAAATTAGCCAGTTGATAAATATCAAAACGGGGAAATTCTGTCACAGTGTGCACAGAGAGAAGTAGCTGGTGCCTGCTGCACATGAATTTCTGGCAGAATAGCCCTCTTTAAGTGGGAAAATAACACAGAAGCAGGTGGACTGTAGCTTGCGTTAAAAGTAAGAGATCCCAGGGATCTGAGATCTCTATTTACTACTACCCAGGCATGAACTGAATTCTTGGTTGTTTTCGTTGAAGAGCGGCTGAGTAAACAGCTAAAAAACGAGAAAGAAGGTCGATACTTACCTAGAAATTTGTTTCCGCCGGGAGGTTGTTTGTTTTCTTCCCTTATGCTCGGAGGAAACGTACGACTTGGATGGTGTATCAATATATGTGTTTGTGAGTTACAGACAGAAGGCAAGAAATTGCCGTTTGTGAAAGAAAGGCACCTGCTGCAATCATATAACCAACTTCAGCTTAAGAAAAGCCAACAAAGGTTCGGCACTCTTTCTTCTCTCTCTAATGTTTTCCACTAAAACTCAGGGTTTATACTAGTAGTATTTCGAGTGGAACAAAGGAAAGGTTGTGGGTTTGTGGTGGTGGATGATGAAGCTGGAGATTGGGACCCACACGTCGTAGTCTGAGAACCTGAAGCAATGCTGCGCTTATATAATTGTGTTCGTGTCTGTGTGTGAGAGAGAGAGAGAAAGAGAGCTCAAAGTAGTTCAGCTTATGACTTACGTAGCTGGTTCCCTCCAAGTAGCAGTATTGTTTCCATTTGGCCTCTTCTTCCTATATCTCTCTGCACACAATTGTTCGGATAAGATTTAGACTCAACGTATGTACTAGTAGTATTTTCTCTTCGATGGAATTGGTAACTTGCAGATGACAATTAACTTTAAACTGACACAAATGAAAAGGAAAACGCAAAGGGTTGCACCTATCGCCTCGATTGAGCAAGTACCTAATAACTATTACATACTACTACATATTCGAAAGTTGTTAATTTATAATAAAAGGAGTTCGAGGCACGTCTTAACATGCCGTCTTCTCATTTTTATTAGAATATTGAACTTGAATTTTAAACAACATAGGAGGAAAGGGAATCCTGTCCCTATGTCCTTATGTCTCCCACATTTAAAATTTCCACTTAAAAAGGTGTTGATGTGTCGTGCTGTTTTATAGACATTGGACCCACCACTCCACTCATCTTTTTCTCCTTTTAGAAAAATTAAATTGGAGAGAACTCTCTCTATTAGCTCTTTTATTACCGCTATCTGCGATTCCATTCAAAGAATGAAAATTTGTATTGCAAGGTATTGGGAATAGTTCGAGCCCACTTGCAAATTAACCAAGTGAGTATGATATATTTTTTTTGATAGAAGATTGGGATTCCAGTTACAGGCTGCGATACTGAGAAAAGAGGTTGTCCACTGAAGCCAGTGGGAGACGCATGATACAACAATGTAGAGATGTGTGACTCCACTCAAGAGAGAGTCTTTTGACAGAATCTACCACCGCAGTCCAGTTCACCGGAAGGTCCTCGTGATATTGTTCAAAAGTTTATCCTTACTATTCCTAGGGTGATAAATTAATCCAATTCTTATTTCACTAACGCTGGGTAGGTTACTCGATCTTGTTAAGAAGAGATTAGTTACCACTTACAGCTACATAAGCAAGCAGCTCTTAGTTTTGAGGTGTTGAGGAAATGTCCTATTATTCTATAAGCACTATCTTCTCAGAACCTTCAAACTTTGGATTGCAGTTCAACATTATTAAACTTCTTATTTCGGGTTGAACGCTATGCCTTTTGTGGGTTAAACTCTAATGATGGTCTACGACATCCACGTCTAGGTGATTTATGACTTACAAGAGGCATATGAAGTTCAAACTGACCAACTTTTGGCACAAGGTTGATACTTGATCCCCTCTAGCACACACTTGGGAAGAGGGTGTTTTTTTTTTTTTAAAAAAAAAGTTGTATTTAAATCCAAGATTGATCCTATTTCCAGAGTAGGATCTGCAGCTCAAATTCAAGCCATGAAACAAGTGACGGCAAATTAAAATTGAAACTAACGCACTTCACATAATTAGAAGCTTTTGTACAATTTGTTTGTCTTTGGGTCAAAAAGAAAAAAGTATAAACAAAAAAATATATATTTCAATTTATAATTTCTAATTCTGTGTAAATTTTATAGAATCCATTCCACCACAAGGCCCAAATAGTAAGTATAAATCATAGTTCTAATATTTATGTATTTATTTCATAATATTTCGTGTTTCAAATACTAGAATGAGTATCTGACGAGATAGAAAAATCTTTATCACAATAGGATGACATAACTATTCTCTGTCTTATCAAAAGGATCAATTATAACAAGTCACACACTCATAATGGAAACAACAACTCTAGTCGCCATCTTTATATCTGGTTTACTTGTAAGTTTTATTGGGTACGTCTTATATACCGCTTTTTGGCAACCCTTTCAACAATTAAAGAGATCCTTTCGAGGAACACAAAGACTAGTTCAAGTTATGAGCCTTCCTGATATTGAATGAATATTGGGAGGCTCATCAGATTACACATAATGAAAAAAAAATTCACCCCTTTTTAGTTGAAACTTTAGGTGGTTCAAGCCCCGTCAGTCTCAACGGATCAAATAAATACATCCAAAACTCTATTAATTCTAGTTACTTCAAAAACAGACTTTTCATATTGAACAACTCTCCTTTTCTTACTCATCTCATCCAAAATTTGACGTTTTCTCGGGTTAAAAGTTCCCTCCACGGCCCTTTATTGTCTCAAGGACTGATTGGATAACTTGAGAGCTCAATTACATCAACCCTTTAACTGCTAAGTGCCAACATCCCGAGGCTATCGATAGTAAGCAAAGGACTATAACATAGAAGATGGCTAGTTGGGTCAAAAAGGATGATCCATTAACACCTAGCAAGTCAAGAATTTGGTCTGATAAGGAATGCAAATGAAGCTATCTTTCCTACTAAATGTATGGTATGATCTATCTTTGGACCTATCATTCGATCCGTTGAACCTTCTTTTGAAGAAGAGAGCATGCACAACCATTGGACCTAGGAGCTTTGCCCGAACCTCTTTACGAAACGCTCAAACGAATCGGAAGGGAACAATTCGAATAAAATCTACCAAAATAATAGAAACCCTTGTTACAATACTTTTATGAGAAGACTTTTTTTTATCAAAAATGCAAGGAAGCGTCAAGAGAGTGGGCCGAGGATATAAGGGATGAAAAGAAAAGTGCATGTTCTATGCAACCATAATGATGTGCCAATCCAACCATGCCATAGAATGAATCAAAGAACTGAAAACATTTCCAATCTTGATAGCCATGAAGTACAACACTTGCTTTCGCCCCTGTAGTGCGAATCTACCGAAAAGAAGCCTTTTTTGAGACAAACTCCAACCCTATTACTCTTTCCCATGACACTATCTGGTTCAGGTAGTGAAGTTCCTCAGACTTAGGGGGTGACTGAAGTTCCTAATCCTCCCTTATCGGTCAAGGAAGAGGTCATTCCTTTTGCTTTTAGTCAACTTGATTGCCATTGGATGCTCCTCTTTCTCTTTCACGTCATTGGGCAAGCAACTCTTGTCCTACTATCTATTCATCCCTCTTTGGAACGCCTGAAGCTTGACATGATGAAGGCGCTTTTCATTTCTTTTTTTGCCTTCCCGAAAGAGGGAATGGCCCTTCGCTTCGCCCCTTCTGTTGAGACTGAGATAGAGGACTGGGCTTTCTCCCTCTTCTACCGAGAGGCCGCGGGAGTCAACTCAAATAACTTTGAGCCTCATTCCTCTAGTAAATGGATATACGCTCTCCCCTTCACTGCAGGCTGAACAAGGGACTCATAGATTCATTATTTTCTTCCCCGCCGCCTAACTTGCCTACACCTGCATGCGTGCTTCCCTAGAAGGGAGGAGGCACACATCGTAACAATTCACTGTAGACAAAATTTCATTAAGAGGAATCAGCCAAGTAAAGAAAAGGTCAACATCGGAATGTGTATTTGAAAGATTGTCCTTGGGCGGAAGAGTGTCCATATGAGTTCGTTGAGGTGTCTACACAGGCCCGAGGTCTTCTTTTATATTTTATTGAGAGTTTAGATTGATCCACCTTAGTGGAATGAAAAGGAAGAATTGAAAAAAAAGGGGGATCCAACTTAGGAAAATAGCAAATGAATTCACTTTCAGTATTCGGAGGCAGGTCAGGGGTTGTGGATACGCCCAACTTCTTCAGTTTGTGAATGAGGTTGGACCAATGCTACGAGCTTTCGGAATCCAATGGAATCCTCGTAAAGTAAATCATCACGAGTGTTACAATTCATTATCTTATCGTTGCTTCTTCCCTGTTGTGCATTAGCTCTCTTCAAAGGAATTTACTAAATGGCCCTTTTAACTCAGTGGTAGAGTAACGGCATGGTAAGGCGTAAGTGATCGGTTCAAATCTGATAAGGGGCTTCTTTTTATAATAAAAACAGAGCCATAGTATTCATAGTTGAACGTACAATAGTTAAATTACTTTTTGCTATTTTGCAAGGAAAAAGGAACTAACCCAAATGTATTATAGGAAGCAGAATGGATTCGAGTACTTCTAAAGTTGAACCAAAATTCATTATACTGAATAATGCTAAGATAAGAGAAGTCATCTCTTAAATGACCAAATATTTCATTCCAATTTTCAATTATTCTAATCTAATCGTTTCGAAATGACTTAACAAGCAGGTCCAGGTCCAACTCGTTACGAGATATGGGTGACTTTGTGTCACATAAAGTGGTGAGTTTAGACTTCAAGGATAAGGTGCGAAGGAATTGCACGCTGGTGATCCACAACCTCATGTTCATGTAGGTTTGAATTTGGTTGGAAGTCTCCTAGATTTGACAAATATGAGACTAAGATATCCATACTAATGAAATTGATGGATACAACACAACAAAAGATCCTAATTAGCTATCCAAGTTTCATATAAGATTTTGCCTTGTCTGGAATTGTATGAACTCTATGTCCTATCACATGACCTACCACCTTCCTATATTGTTGTGTTTAAAGTGTGCAAACTTCATTCTCTGGATGGTCTTGTTAGAGCTTGCTTTGAACCTTTGCCTAGTTGTCTTGTTAAAGTTTTATGCATGTTGCGCACAAACCATGATTTGTGTTTGGTGAATGTGCTCATGCACACTCATTAAACTCGGTTTTATTGTGAGATCTTGGAATTAGGTTGGTTTGTGTCTATATATAAGGAGGAAACCACATGCATTATTTAAGGCACATATCCAAACTCTAGTTTAAAACTGATTTGATAACTAGGTTAAAGGAGGGTAGTTTAAAAGAGGATGTAGTGAGAGAAGAAATAAAAACTTCAATGACCTAAAAGTTAGCGAAGGTCAACAACTTGGGTGATAAGCCAAAGCTGCACTTAGCGTCGTAGATGGGTTCTTGTTGTACCAAGATGGTGATAATAACTTGGGTGAAGGTCAACAACTCCTCAACGTTATGTGCTAAGGGAAAGCGAATCGATTGATATTTTGTTTAAGTGTGGTGAAAAGATCAAGTCTCAACCCCCTATTAGCAGTGGCAGGCGCAGAGGGGGGAGAGTAGCCCCCCCCCCCCCCATGAAAATTTTGAAAATCTGTCAAATGCTTTTATAAATTTTTGAAAAAATACAATATAATATAAAGTTTTAAAGAATCATAATGTCAAAAAAAAATTTATTCCCCTAAATAAAATTTCTAGGTCCACTACTGCTTGTTACTTGGTTGAGAGATTAACCACATCGTTAAAAGAGTTTATTGCTCTACCAGTGCGCTGAAGGTCAAATGCTCACCAGTGTAAGGGTTTGTCGCCACATCCTTTTTGAAAATATAAATGATTTTAGCAACTTTACTCATATATATACTTTTGTATCATATTTTCATTTATTTAATTTTACACGTATTTTCCATAAAAAAATAGTCACAAAATGGTTTAGTTCTCTTATCTTATGTATCTAAATATATCAAAGTGAGAGTATGGATTTTTTTTCTGGTTTCTTTTTTGTCCCCTCACGGAAAGCCACACTTGAACATCACCCTGTCTTACACTTGACAACCAAACAGACATCCTTTTTGTTTCCTCTTCCTTGCTTTCACACTACATACAAAACAAACCTGTAACTGTTTATGTTTACCATTTTAACGACACTTGCATGGAGAAGCTAAACCCATCTGTCTCCATGTTCATCGATTGTAAGTATATCTTAATGTTACTTTCATTCAAAGACGCGTTGCAGAGCCCAGTCAAACTGATTTATTAGGTTAATTTCTAGAATAAGAACCTATTCCCACTGCCCTACCACGGTGTTATTCGTCCGTCGGTTCTTCATCCTTTCTCTATTGGATTGGACCCATGTGGACAGAAAACCCTACCTCCACTTGATCATGTCTTCTCTCTCCTACTGCTAGGCTAGCTACCAAAACTTCTATACCTTTTTCTTTTGTGGAGAAAACATTGAGGAGGTTTCCTGATTACCGTAATCGTTGGATCCATCTCCATTTTGATCCCAACCCAACAATATTTAAATACTACTCCCTCCGTCCTGAATTGACCGTCCTGTTTATTATTTGGATATGTCGTTTGACTTCAATTTTTAACATATAAAATAAATTAATTTTAAAAATTTAACTTTTACATATGATTCCTTACATGATAAACTATATGTTATAAAAGTTAGTTTTATAAAATTATTTTATCTTATATGCTTAATATTGAAATGGAAAAACGTGTCATAAAGCAAACAGGACAGTCAATTCCGGAGGGAGTATAAATGGAACTCGAATTGAATATGGGGCATCGAATTGGAACGGAATCTGAAATTGAATTAGAAAAGCATTTCAAATTAAATTGGAACTGAATATGAAACCGGAACTGTAGACAACTGATTTCAAATCTGAATCCTAATCTAATCCACCCTTAGAAGTCAGAACTAGAACCTTTTTTAAACTAATCTTGACCGGTCCTAAATTCAAATCCGCTGTTCAGGAAACGAAACAGGAGAATCCGGAACGAGTGGCCACCATTTGTTTTTAACAATGATCCAAAACTTTAAAACAAATAACCCGTTGATAGAGCGTAGTGACCCTCTAGATTTACTCGGATATGTTTAAGAGGTAACTATTATCAACAGCTGCCATGTCCAATTCACCATGGGGACACAGAGTCATTTGTTTTTGTAAATACTATGCTGATCAGAAATAATTTTAAAACTCTCAAATAAAAGAAGTATACTACTCAACCTTTTATACTGTGTAAGGACGAACACAGATTGAAGTGGGTCTATATGCTTTTCTTCTAGATATTTCTTTATTAAGCTGCATTCTTATATATTGGCTTCACCTGTGTATGGCTGTATTTGTAGTTCAATCCAGGTGTCAAATATTTTACAAATTGTGAGGGAAAAGGTGAAGGCAAAATGATCATGAGGGGACGCCTTTCTAGAGGTGAGTGTTGTCTTATGTTTTCAGGTTGAGTCTTCAGTAAATTTCTGTTGTGTTTCTTGTGTTAGTGAGTTCTGAGCTATAGCTCATTGTGAGGTCCGAGCTTTTGAGATGTGAGGGTCCTCTCCGTGTGTGTTAGTGTCTGTAGAATTCTGGCATTTAAGGTGCATCAGTGTGAGTTTTGGGTTTCGTCGAATTTTGAGGATGAAGTTCTTTTAAGAGGGGTATAATGTTGTGTCCTAGATTTTTTTAATTTTGTTCTAGTTCGCAAAGGGGGCTTATGACATTTCTTATCTTATGGTTGATTATGTTATATTTTAAGGGAGGAAGGGCGAACGAGTCTTTTGCGTTGTCATTTAATTATAAGTTAGAAGGGGAAGTTTCTTTTCACGTTATCTTATTTCTCCCTCATTTCTCATTTTCTCCTTCTTCCTTTCTATCGCTCTCAACTCTCATTTTGCTTTCTCTCTCCCTTTGCTCTTCATCTCTTCTTCATTCTCCTCCCTATGGTTAATTGGTAGAATTGTTCGCTTGTGCAATTCCATTCATTAGTCGGTCGTCCTTCAGGTTTGAGTTGTAGATTTGATTTTAAGTCTGTTCTTTGTTGTACTCCCTACTTTTTTTTTACTTTAGTTTTGAATTCTGATAAATTCAGTTCGTGTGTTCGTCGAGTTCGAGTGGGGATTCGAGGAGGGTGTTGTGTGGAGTTCATAGAGTTGTGCGATTTTATGGTGAATTTGACTTGAATGTGTTGATTTGGTTGGGTGTGCTCACCCACGGGGGTTTCTGGTTTTTCGTTTCCTGTATGTGTTGATTTGCTCTTTGATTTTACAGTGAATCTTACTTGAACTTGAGTTATGTTTTCGCTCCGCTAAAACCCCATGGGATATAATTCGATCGAGTATTTTGTTACATGGCGATATGTATATGTCAATGATGATTTGGGACTTAGTTTCCCATATGTTTTCGCGTTTGATTTTGAGAATTTTACTCTGTCCGAACAAGCGTTCGAACTTGTAAGTTCGGACAGCACGCACGGGCACCTCTGATTTGGCGGTTTTTGAGATGTTCGGACTTTTTTCCTAACATGTAAGTTCGGACAGACGTCCGGACACCTTTGAATTTTCAAACCCGACATGCGTCCGAACATGTAAGTTTGGACACATGTATGGATGTGTGTGTTTAAGGCTCGGCATGCATTCGAACATGTATGTTTGGACACAGGTCCGGACACGACTCTTTTGAAGTTTGGACACATGTCCGGACACCCCTCTGATTTCGCCTAGAATGTTCGTTTGAGCTCTGTTTTGACTTCCGTTTGTAGGGTTATGATCCCCCTAACTATGTATAAGCTATTTTGACATGTTTTAGTATGTTTTTACATGTATTTCTGTTCTAAAACCATTCGTTATGTGTCCGATCTCCAATTTGCTCTGAAAGTGAGTTTCAGCCTTTGTCTTCTATTTGGCTTCCGTGTTTGCTAGTTTTAGTGCATGACTATGTTTTGGTAACAACATTTGTGTCGTTTGTAAAGCTTTTGTGGTGTGGTGTTTGTAACTCACAACACCTTCTGTTCTACAAGTTAAGCTTCTGTTTTGGGACCTAGTGAATTAGTCTTCTAAGCCATAGCTGGCTGGGTCAGGTTAACCCGTAGCATGCTACGTAGACATCATTCCATTTCTGTGGGACCAACGAGTTCTTTGGTCTTTGGGTCATTTCTGTTCTGGGGCTAATGGGGTCATTGGTCTTCGACCATTTCTACAATGTCGATGGATCATTCAATTGGGTCTATGACCTTCCTATATATGCGTGCTGTGAGCTAGGGTCTCACTTCTGTTTTGTAAAGTGACCTATTGTGGACCACTCTGCTTGATTCTGCTCTGTTTAGAGTATTTTCCGTTTTGTGAACTTTGTGACTCGTGATTTTTTGCTTTCGTCTGCTCAGTCTGTTTCTGATTTTGACGGTGTGTTGAGTGATTTCCGTCTTCTGAAAACCTTTTGATTTCTTCCTAGGCTTCCGCTATTAAATATCGGTTTGACCTCTGCTTAGCTCTGTTTTGATATTAGACTTCAGTTTAACTTGAAGGTTTTCTGCTTCGATTTCTGACTCTGGCTTGCCAAGCATATTCATATATATGTATATATGTATGTTTTGTAATATGTTTTGACATTGCGCAACTGATGAAGTTTATCACCTGTCGAGCTGTGGTTTCCTCACCCCTATTATTCCGTCTGATTTACAAGTTTTAGCATATGGTTGGAGCCTTCAGTTTTTGCTTTTAGTTTTGAATTCGGATTTTGTATTTGTATGATCAACTTTGTGGCCCCTTTTGTACTTTGCAGCCTTGTGGCTTTTGTATGTATTTGTAGCTTTGGCTATTGTAAGATGGTAGCTTCCGCTTGTAAGTGAATGATCAGCTTGTAAACTCTTGTAATTATAATATATGAGTCTTTTGTTCAGTTTTGGCTTTTGATAGAGTGTAGCCTTGCGTATCCAGGTAGTAAGTGCGCGGCGTGTGATGGTCTCAGAATCAGGGTGGTTTTGGGGTCGTTACCGAAGGTGTCTTTGCCTGCAAGGTTTGATAATTAATAAACACAATTTGATTTGAAGAAGAAAGGCGTGACCAAACTTTTTCTTGATATTCTTCTTATATATATCAAGGGACAGTAGATAGGATCCAAGACCGTGGATGTTCCACTTAAATAAGTCCTTGGAAGCTTTCGTTGAGATCACACTCTTTGTCCACTCTTCTCGTAGGCTATCAATAAGCTTATGAAGGACACTCTCCTTGTCCAAAAGAATACCAAGTTCCTGCATCACAGAAGTAAATTCATAAAATTTGTTAAGAACATCTTCTAAAGACTCACCAGGCTTCTGTAGGAAGTTTTCGTAATCCATCTTGAGTTCTTGAGCTTTGCACTTCTTTAGTTCTATGATTCCTTCATAAGTAGCCTGGAGGAGTTGCCATACTTCGTTTGCAGATTTGCAATGATTGACTCTGCGTTGTTTGAGAAGAGAGAGACATGTGTAAATAGCACGGTGTACTTGACAGTTTAGCTCATGTCTTTTTCTTTCCACTGGGGTCCACTGTCTCCGGTCAAGGGGAATATATGCATCATTGATTATGATTTCCCATAACTCAGAGTTGATGGACTCCAAGTGCTGCTCCATCTCATTTTTCCAGTGTTCATAATTTGTTGAAGTGACCCTTGGATGCTCGAAATACATTTTGTTATTCTGATTAACAAATAGATCTGCCATGTGTAGACACCGAAAATTCTCACCCCATAAAAAGCAAAATTCAGAAAAATAAATCAATAAGAGGGTCGTCGCCTTTCTTTTCAAAACTTATTCATGTGCATACCAAAATGAAACTGTCATTCTATGACAAATTTTCCAAATCAATTTTCCGTTTTCAAACCCATCCATTTTCAATATTTACTTATTCTACCATTTTATTTTCAATTCATTTTCACGTTAGTCAGTTCTGTATTATTCGCATGTTCATCTGTCTATTGGTTTTATTTTGGTTTATGCTATGTTGTTCCTTGTTTATTTTATCTCATTTCATTTCATTGATACCTCTACTTGCATTTTCTTTATTACTACTTGTTTTTATTTTGTCTTTATCACTATTAGTTTTAGAATTATTTTCATCATTTTATATACATTTTCACTATTATTGTTTATACTAGTATATTTTGTTTTGCCGCTAATTTAATCAAGCTTCCTCGTCTTATTTCATTTTATTACTTGTTTATTCCATCCTATTTACCGTTACTCATACATAGCTAATTCAGTTTCCAATTTTATAGAATTCACTTGTTTTTTTTTACTTCCACCATAGTAGCATTATTTCATGTACTTATGATGTTATTATGTTTATCTTACATTTCATTATGTTTTTTATTTTATTATTTACATTCCTTTATTTCATGATTATTCAAAAAGAAACCATTTCATTTTGTTAGATAAAATTGTTTCTTGTTATTGTATATTTATATGTAAAATGCATCTGTCTTCGTAAAGTCATTCAGTTTGAATTAGAACTCTAGTAGTTTTTTTCACATTTATACAGCGAGTTCTAAGTTAGCGTAGCAGGTAAAGGTGTTCACTTGGTAATCAACTGATCCTGGGTTTGAGACTTACACAAACAAAAAAAAGTTATGGCAGTTATATACTGAGTTAAGTGGTAGTATAGCTGGTTATTGTGGTAGAAAGGATACTAGAGGTCTATGGTTTGAATTTGTAATAGAACATTGGGGCTTTTATTTTTATATTCTGCTGGCAGCCCATTTTTCCTTGGCCCAACTCGCCTATGAGCCCAACCGGATTACATACCCAATCCGCCTGATTTGTCCCTTTCTTCCATCTTTTAGCCCTCAGCCCAGCACAACTCATGCCTATTTGATCCAGCCCCACGTGAAATGAAATTGCCCAGGTTCCTATAAAAGGACACCAAAACAAACCCTATAGGAGAACTGTAGCCGACAGTCCCTCAACCGATGTTTTCTTTTACTCTCAAAACCTCAGTAATCTACTCCCTCATTTTTTTTCAGACTTCGAATCGGAGAGATTGAAGAAACAAAATCGCCTCAATACTTTCTCAAAAATGTTAGCCATTTCCACCAAACTTCATACTCGACCTTCCCTATCCTTCAACTTCGTTTCTGATTCGGCAGCAGAGTAAGTTTCTTCTTGTTCTTCACCGATTTCTTCCGTCCAAATGAACTCCATGGAGAGGGATGGTTTTGTAAGTATCGACTTCAGGTGTCAATTTCTGCTCTCACCTTCCCCACCCATCTCTCTGTTTTCATATATATATTTTTGTCATTTTTACCGATTTCTTCTGGGCTCACCGAGAAATCCCGAGAGGAAAACCAAACGAGGAATCATGGCTTCGTCAGACTTGTATCTGATGCTAAGTGTCATGCTCCCCTTCCCTCATTGTCTTCTCATTATATTGCGAACTGTTCTCCTGTATACAAATACCATCGTTGTCTTTTGGGTTTCGTTTTTTCTCTGCATTTGTTTATAAATACCGAGCTCCCCATGAGCATTGGGGTTCTAGAAATGCAACAATCGTCTATTTTTGTTTTCACTCCTTTCCCGGTTTTCATTCTAGGATCTGCTAAATCTACTGGTGTATACTATTTGTTGTGTTTATGATACTATCGAATGGGAATGTTTTTTTTCCTTTTGTCCTGACTGCTTTACTTCTTTGTTTTTCCAACTCTCAAAGGAACGCTCTACATTCTGGTTCCTCTTCTGTCTTGTTTTACTACCCGTGTTTTGTATCTCGTACAAATATACATATGCCTTAAGCCGTGTGCCCTGTATTCCAACGACTAACTGATTCGGAGTTTACCGCTGTTGTTTTATTTCTCTGTCGATGTAAATCTCTTCAGTCTCATTTGAGTTCCCTGACCAGCAGGCTCACCTTCTCCCTGCGGGCATCCAGGTGTTTTGTTCCTGTATATTTCATTATTGATTAACCGTCTAGATTTGCTGGTTTATGAATATTGATTCAATACAGTCGGATCGGTGATTGATAACCAATAACCACTGCTTACATGAATGAAGTTTGAACCTCTAAACCTTTCCTTGTAGTATCCTGATTGTCGTTTAAACCATATGAACTACCTGTCGTGTGGTGTTTCTTTGTTCCGATTTTTCTATCTCTTATTTCGCAGGAAAACCCCATTACCTCACTGTCTGGTATTGCATTCTTATCTAATGAATCTGCCAGTTTTACAGATTTTGATGCATAACTTGAGAGTTGTGATGTATGAGCTTGATTGCGTTTTGTTGATTCTATCACACATGCTCTGTGTGTTTATTAATGTGCGAAATCATGGGGAAATGTCTAGCTGCGACTTCTCTAATTTGATTTGCGAGAGGCTCATGAATTCTGGGAATGAGTCTAGTTTGTAGTATTTAGTTTTGATGCTTCTGTTAAGTACTTGATTTGGATCGATCACATCTATGTAACACCCCTACTACGCACATCACATTACTTGAAATCGCAGCGGAATATAAACAACTAAACAGTAACTAAATGAATGGTGCTACAACGCCGTCAACCACCCACGTGGTTAACAAGGCTGAATAAATACAAGTGTACCGGTCTGATGATCAGACTCCCGAGCATAGAACTAACAACCACATATATACATCAACAAAATACCGAGTGTTTACATAAATCCTTCATGTATACGGTCACTGTAAACTGTCATAACCAAATATATAACACGCCACGGGAGCACAGGCGCATCCCGGGCCAACATCCAAAAGTACTCAAAAGTAAACTACATCCTAGGATCTAGAGCCACTCCGCTTCTTCGATCCTCATCCTGCAGTAAAGAAATATGGATCCCCCGAGGGGGTCAGCAACCCTTGGCTGGTATGGTTAACGCGCAGCCCATCGGCTACCGGGATGCGCGCAAACTATTTGTCATGATGACATGGCATTCATTTTAAAACACACAATTTATACATATATATCACATCATGGGTATTGTACACATCATCACATACATCACACAAGAACAATTCCTTATAGGAAGAGAACCAACACAGTTAGTCCCCATTGAGAGCCTAGAGAATGTTGCCATGCTCATGCTTAGCTCGTTACATAACTCGTTACCGTCCGGTTAGATTGAACGGTTAACTTAAGACAAGGTGCCTCGGATATAGTGACCCAAGCCCACCGAAATAACACATAGTATGCCCCTGTGGCCCGACGTGAGTCAGTAAAATAGCCTTGGTTAAGCTAAAAGGGAAGGTTGGAAACCAAATTGGAAACACAACCATAACATATAGAGAGAATCGAACCGGTTATGACATCGACTCCCATACTCACACGCGTGGCCGGAACAGACCGGACTCCTCACTCCCCCCGTTAGCACTTGTTAGTAGTTCATCATTGAACTCAACAAACAATTCACAATCATAGGTCAAGTCTCGTTAGACACACACAAGGGAAGAGAGAGTCATACTTAACAACATAATAGTATTTAACAACTGTAAACTCTTTACATGGTTTAGTCTTACAAAGTCATAAACACACAGAAAAACAAACAACACACAAGCCGGTGTAAACCGGTAGGCAACAGACTGCAAGAAAACCATACCTCGGTCCTTGCCTCGTTTGATTTCCTCTGTAGGTCACTCCTATACATAGTTAATAACGTCGGTTAATTATTTATTTAACTTCAAACTTACTAAGTATTTAACATGATTGTATGACATGTTTTAATGTCTACCCTACCCTAGGTTACCTTCATTATACACCCTAGGGTTAACTACATAAGTCACATTCTTTTCTGTTTTTTTTTTTACAAGTTTAGGTCCGACCGACCTTACTAACCGACCTTGTACAAGGTCGGTCCATTCCAGAACATATTCCCGTCAAAATTTTCTACTCCGACCGACCTTGCAAGTTCGGTCGCATGGTCGGTCCATTCCAGAGAGTTTCTTCCCTTTGAAAATTTAGCCCGACCGAACTTGCCAAGTCCAGTCCTATGTTCGGTCGATTCCAGTAACTCAATCCGTACACAAAATACAAGCCCGACCGACCTTGCAAGTCCGGTCCCCATTCCAGAAGCCAATTCTCGCAGGGTAAACTGGGCTCGACCGAACTTGCAAGTTCGGTCGCAAGTTCGGTCTGCCCCAGACCTTTGTTTTCCTTTTTACATTCAACTCCAAACTTCACCCCATATAACCTAGTACCCCCTAACCTCATTTGGGCACTTCAAACACACCTTAAGATACCCTTAAACACTCATAAAACTCATTTTCTAATTCCTTAAACCTTTACTCATTTCTTCTCAAAATTCCTAACACTTATGCTATTTCCTCCTTAGTTGTTCAAGTGGTGTTTCATACCTATGATAACTACTATCCCAAAATGCTTTCTCCTCATTTTAACATCATCTCCCAAGCATTATTTCTCACAACTAACTCCTTATGTCATTCTTGAAATTCTTTTCCAAGTTTACACTTTCTCCTTATTTTACCAAAGTTTGCCTAAGTCTTTACCTAAGTCCAAAATGACTTTGGTACATACTAAAACCTCAAGATCATGCCTAAGTCCTTGTTACACTCTAGAACACTTCCTAGTTCATCAAAATTCCTTTAAAACATCTTGAACTCCTTATACATTTCCTAAATTTCGACATAGGTTCTCCTAGCATTTTGTTACACCAAAGCACATTGTTTTCACCAACAAATAACCAAGAATTCTAAAAATCCATCAAGCACTTTCTTATACACAAACTTCACTCATATAGCACCACATCACAATATAGTGCATAATTTAGATTGCATGGCACTTAGACCCTTTAAATGACATGGCTCTTAGGCCCTTAAGATGCATAAATCATAAACACTGAATTTCCACAATATATTTGCCTTTGACCTGCAAATACACTCAGCAACACATATGCCTTTTACTAAGCTCTTGAGAACACTTTACTAAGTCATTCACCATTTGCTCTTTAGGTAGTTTTAACAAGCATTATAAGCTCATTTCTCCTAAGGCATTAAACAACATTAGGTTAGTAGATTTACCTCTTTTCCAAACAACTCCTTTCTTGTTTCCTTATAAAAACCGGTAAGGTATTTGATTCCTTGTCAAGTTCTAAACAATATACAAACATTATAATGAGTATTCAAGCTATAAGCTTCATCTCATTGTAAACCCTAATTTTACATTGTTTCAAAAACATTAATGTAGTTGTTTTACCTTGATCTTTGAAGAGAGTTTGAATATAATTCAAGAGAGGACTCCACCTAGTCCATGAAGAGTTGGAATGAAGCTAGAACAAGGTCACACAAAGAGCTCCATTAATGGGTATTTTCGGTCACAACAATAACATGGAGGAAATGTAGTTTTTATTTGAGATTCCTTACCTAGAAGCAAAGGAGAGTAATAATATGTCAAAATACAAGCTCAAGCTCCTTCAATGGTGGAACTCCTTGGCACCGAAATGGGGCTCTTGAAGTTTTGAGAAGATAGGAATGAAGAGCTTGATGAGAGGAAGAGATTGGTGGTGTTTGTTTTTGATTTGGACAAGTGAGCTAGATTTTACAAGAGATCAAAGATGGAGATGGTGGTGTGTACTATTGCAAACCGTGAGAGAATGAAGAAGAGAGGTTGAAGATGGTGTTTGGAACCGTGGGAAATGAAGGATAGAATTGAGAATGAAGATAGAATTTGCTTTTAAGAAGATATTTGTAGTAATAAAGTAAAAAGTAGTTTTAATTAGTTCTCTTTATTTACTTATCATATCAACTAAAGAGTGGTGAGTCACCACACTTAGAAAACCGGCCCCCTATAATATAATGAGGGTATTTTAGTCTTTGTTTGTCAATTTAATCACCGTATACAACATATGTTACAAACTAGCTTATAAAAATCACTATTCACCAAAACAAGGCACTTAGAAGTGAAATTTTTGATTTCCCATTAATATAGACATCCAAATGTGATATTATATAGTACACATATATATATTTAAGAGTAATGATGGACATTTAGCCATTCAAAACTCATTTACAAGACAATTTTTCAAAAATGTGCTTTAAGACTCCTTAAAGCACATTTTGTGTTTAAACTTGTTTTCAAGCTTGGTTTTCTTTGGTAATTGGTTTAATATGTTCATTAGTATATAAATGAGGTCTTGGTAAGTTCATTAGGTCTTAACCAAGTTTATCCCAAGCTTAGAGCACATTTTGGCTCTTATTGACTTTAAAGCACATTTTGTGTTTTCTTTTGTTTAAATTTGTTTACTAATGTTTCTAAGACTCTTTTTAGTCTTAATACACCATATTTAGGTGTTTAAACAACATAACTAGGTTTGGGGTATTTCAATCTACCCCCCTTAAAAGAACTTTGTCCCCAAAGTTCATACTTCCACATAACCTAAATATTAGAACATGAGAACACATATCAACAACACTTCCATATCACATTAACAACATCTTTACATCACATCGGAAACATGGTCCAAACAATAAAACATCACAACATCATTCAGACTCAGCGGTCTGTAACATAACATAGACAATGTATACATATACATGTCGCACACAACCATAACCGAAACGGCTCTACCCCCCTTAAATAGGGGTACGCCCCGTACCCTATACATACAAACACTAAGAAGTAAACAATGACGGGTACTTCGCCTTCATCTTATCTTCCAGCTCCCAAGTGGCCTCCTCAACGTCCTGGTTAGACCAAAGAACTTTCACCAGTCTCACGGACTTATGGCGAGTGTCTCGAGTCTTAGTGTCCAGAATCTGTACCGAAGTCTCCACCGATCGCATGGTTGGCTCTAAAGTTAGCCTTTCAGGCTGAAGCACATGAGACGGATGAGACATATACTTCTTCAACTGGGACACATGAAATACATCATGTACCTTGCCCAGCTCGGTGGGTAAATCAAGTCTATAAGCTACCGGGCCGATCCGCTCCGTCACAACATAAGGCCCCACATATTTTGGGCTCAATTTGCCTTTCTGGCCAAAACGAAACACTCCCTTCATGGGGGATACTCTCAAAAATACCTGATCGCCCACGGCGAACTCCAGGTCACGTCTACGCACATCTGCGTACGACTTCTGTCTATCCTGAGCTACTTTCATGTTAGCCCGGATCTGGCGAACTTCTGCCTGAACTTGCTCAAGATACTCTGGTCCTATAATGACTGTCTCACTCGACTCATCCCAGCATAATGGCGTGCGGCATGGTCTACCGTACAAGGCCTGGAAGGGAGACATCTTGATCGAAGCATGGTAACTGTTGTTGTAACTAAACTCGATCAGATGTAACTTGTCAATCCAGCTGGTCTGAAAGTCAAGTGCACATGCACGTAGCATATCCTCAAGTGTCTGAATGGTGCGCTCACTCTGACCATCGGTCTGTGGGTGAAACGCTGTACTCAATTTCAGTTCGGTACCCAATGCCTCTCGTGTAGACTTCCAATATCTGGATAAGAACCTGGTATCTCTGTCAGATACAATTGTCTTTGGTACACCATGATGTCTTACAATTTCTTTATCAAAGAGTTTTGCCAGTCTTGCCACTTTCCAGGTGTCCTTCATCGGAATGAATCGGGCCACCTTGTTCAGTCGGTCAACAACAACCCAAATCATATTCAGACCTCCCCTTGCAGGAGGAAGCCCTACTACGAAGTCCATAGATATGTCATGGAACTTCCACTCAGGCACTGGCATTGGCTGCACCATACCACCAGGCCGTCGGTGCTCAAACTTGACCTTCTGACAAGTGAGACACCTCAACACATAGTCATTCACATCCTTTTTCATTCCAGTCCACCAAAAATATCTTTTCATACCTTTATACATCTTTGAAGCTCCGGGGTGAATCGAAGTAGTAGAACAATGGGATTCACTCAATATGCGCTCCTTCAACTCAGCGCTATTCCTGGGTATACACAGTCGGCCATTAAGCCTAATCAGGTCATCATCGTGGAGTCTGAAGTCGTACTTCTGACCCTCGAATGTGCCATCAATAAGCTTCTGTCTAATCTCCATCATGTACTGATCCGTCATCTGAGCACTCCGCACCTCTTCAACCAAGCCAGTATGAGAGACTAGCGAATGGAGAGAGTGTGCTCGGCGACTCAATGCGTCAGCTACCACATTTGCCTTACCCTCCTTATATTGCAGATCAATATCGTAGTCATTCAGAAATTCAACCCACCTTCTTTGCCTCATGTTCAACTCCTTCTGAGTGAACAAGTACTTTAAACTCTTGTGGTCAGAATAAATCGTCACACTTACCCCATACAAGTGATGTCGCCATATCTTCAATGCGAAGACAATGACCCCCAATTCTAAGTCGTGGGTAGGGTAGTTCTCCTCATGTTTCTTCAGCTGTCGGGAGGCGTAAGCTACGACCTTCCCGTGTTGCATCAACACACAACCCATACCCCTGCCTGATGCGTCGCAATAGACCTCAAACCCATCTGGACCGTCTGGTAGTGTCAGAACCGGTGCAGATGTCAGAGCATCCTTGAGACTCGTGAAAGAACTCTCACAGTCGACTGTCCACTCGAATGGTTCATCCTTCTTCATTAAGGAAGTCATCGGCTTCGAGACACTGGAGAAGTCCTTCACAAACCTCCTATAATAACCTGCCAGACCGAGGAAGCTCCTGATGTCGGGCCTAGGCCAGGTGCGCACTGCATCTATCTTTGCCGGATCAACAGCGATCCCGGCCTCAGAAATCACATGTCCAAGAAAGGATACTTGGTTCAACCAAAATTCACACTTTGAAAACTTTGCATACAATTGATTCCTTCTCAATGTTTGTAACACACTTCTCAGGTGGCTTTCGTGCTCACCTCTCGATTTCGAGTACACTAGAATATCATCGATGAAGACTACCACTGACTTGTCCAACTGATCTTGGAACAAGCGGTTCATTAAGTCCATGAACTTAGCTGGTGCATTTGATAAGCCAAACGGCATAACTGTGAACTCATAGTGCCCATACCTAGTCCTGAATGCTGTCTTTTCGATATCACTGTCACGGATGGCAATCTGATGGTATCCGGAACGTAGGTCTATCTTGGAGAATACTGATGCTCCCCTCAGCTGATCAAATAGATCGTCGATGCGTGGTAAAGGGTAACGGTTTTTCACCGTAACAGCATTCAGCTCCCGATAATCAATACACAGGCGGAGGCTACCGTCCTTCTTCTTCACGAAGAGGACCGGCGCTCCCCATGGTGAAACACTAGGGCGGATAAAGCCCTTGTCAAGTAGGTCTCTCAGCTGCTCCTTGAGCTCTGTCATCTCTGCTGGAGCCATACGATAAGGTGCTTTCGCAATGGGTCCGGTGCCCGGAATCAAGTCAATCTCAAACTCAACCTCTCGTGCTGGCGGCATGCCCGGCAGTTCCTTAGGAAATACATCAGGAAACTCCGACACTACCGGCACATCTGGGCTAAACTCTGGATCTCTCTCTATGTCCTGGACATAGCAGAGGTATACATCACTCCCTCGTCGTAACTCATGATACATAGCCATGGCGGTGATGATCTGAGTCGAAGGCTCCCTGGGCCTCTGGCGGTAAGATATGGTAACCCCAGATGGACTCCGAAGAAGCAGTCGATGCTCGGCACACAGGATTCTGCCCTTGTACCGCTCCAACCAGTTCATCCCGACAATCACATCAAAGCCAAGTCCGTCGAACTCTATCAAGTCGATCGGAAACTCTTCATCTCTGATTCGTACAACAACACCTCGGTGGTAGCGGGTACACCTGATCCGCTCTTTCGATGGAAGAGTGACCAAGAAGTCTGGCATCTCATCGCCATCTAACCCCAGCCTCTTCGCAAATGATAGTGAAATAAATGTGTGTGAGGCTCCGGAGTCGAACAAGATCGAAGCGTCCACGCCATTGACTGGAAAGGTACCGGTGAGGATTGTGCCGCTCTTGCCGGCTTCTGCCTCATTGCAGACACTCAGTATACCTCCCGTTCCGAGTGCACAGCCTAATTCATTGGCAAACTAATAAGTACTGGGTAACAACACGGTTTATATGCTTCAAACAACTCCACTTTATTCATTAACACACTCTTTTTACAACATTCATTGGCTTATACTGTCGCCATGATTTACACTTACAACATCCTTAATACACACTGGTTTATCACTTCACATAATTATACAAGGCTTAAAACTGTCTGAAGGTCAAATTCAAACGTCCGGGTTTCATGTGTGTGGCATTGATCACTGCCGACGGTGCGGTATTCAGTTTGATCTTTCTGATGCCATGGTATAGCATCCTTGATTGCCCACCCATGATTAATACATCTCCTGATTTCAACAGTAGCTTCTTTGCGAGGTCAGCACGCTTCTGCTCGCCATATACAAACACTGCGGTATCACCAATGGACCAAGACACCACAGGTACTCCATTACTTAGAGACTCGGGTGACTCGTCCTTGTCTTGGTGTATACCTAACCGTCCACCTTTCTGGTAGAAGTTCACAACGCATAGATCTGCTTTCACACTTGGAATTGAATCCTTTTCAACTTGTTGAGCAATTCCCACGGCGTGGTTAACGACCGCATGGAACTCCTCTGGTATACTTGGTACTGTTGCTCCGTCTTCGGCTCGCATTTCTTGATATGTATTGGTGTAAGGGTTCCAGTCCTTACCCATGCACATCATCTTTAATTGCATCCTTGATCCGTTCGGGTATTCGGGTGTGTAGAAACCTCCTGGTTTTGCTCCAAGTTCGTCGCATCGTCTGATGATATGGATTTGTGCTTCCGGTGTCAGGTATCCATTTAAGAGTATCATACCTGGCTGGATAACCTGGCATTGCTCCAATGGAAAGTCGGTGATGTTGATGGTGGTTTCTTCAGGGTTCGGTGAGGGTGGGATTGGATAACATATATTGAAGGTTCCTTTAAGTTTAGAGTACTCTAATTAGGTAAATCTCACACTATACTTTACTCATTTACTCACATGGTTGTTTACTTAAACTCACTCACACACATGCATGGAATGCGGTATGCAAACACTTATTACATCCAACAGTTTAGGCGGTACCTGGTCTAGAAGAGGGCCCTGGCGCCTCAGACCGGTCCACCACATTCAGGGTGGCCTTGTTGGACCCCGACCCCTTCCCCTTCTAGGACTCTGTGTACCTCTGATCTGGGGGTGGCTGGTTCGCCGTCTTCTGGCCATCGGTGGTCGCAGTGGCCTTACCCTTCCATTGCCCCTTGGGCCTGTAGTTCCTACTGTTTGGGTTCTGCCAGCATTCGTGATCGCGGTGACCCATTTCTTACAGTATCGGCACTGAACATCGTTACCCTTGCAGTCCTTGCCGGGGTGGTCGCCGTTGCACCACTTGCAGTAATAGTGGCGCTCCGGTCCAGAGCCCGTGCTAGCTGCTATCATAACACACAATCAATACTTGTCTCACAACTTATCAACATATACTCTAACTTATCACACAGGATTAGATAATTACCCTTAGGTGGGTAAGAACGTAGGGGCTTGGCCGCATACGCATAGGTGAGCTGCAGAGGCTCCTCAGCAGTGGTGGTCTGGGTCTGGCCCTTGCCACCCTGTTGCTGTCCTTTCTGGGACCGGGGGTATGACTTCTTCTTCTTTCCTCCCCACTGCCCTTGCGTGCCTTGGCCCTCGTTCAAAGCCTTGCGCTTGAGCGCACTCTCCTCGTCCCTCAGACGGACGGTGATCTCCACAATTGCAGCGGCATGATAGCACTCCTATATTTAGGGTGTCAGTTATGCCCCGCCAAATAAATTCACAACACACTAACACATTGTACACACTTATTCACGTTACATTATAATCCCATTACCTGCAAGGTGGTATATCCAGTAGGCCCCATGCCATAGCGTAGGCGATAGTTCAGTCCGTTGTAGAAACGGTTCACAAGGATCCGGTCTGAGTAACCCAGATCCGGTAGCAGGTGGATAAGTCCGATGAAGGCTGAGTAGTACTCATCTACCGTCATCTTATCCCCTTGCCTCAAACTGTCCAACTCCAGGCGCTTGGCCTCTTGTACATGTATTGGGTAGTACTTGGCTCGCAGCAGAGCCGTGTACTCCCTCCATAGAAAAGTCGGGTCGACAACTCTGCCCTCTCGCACAAGCTTACACCAGCTCTGTGCCGAGCCCTTTAAGTAATATGCAGCAAGTCGAACTTTGACCTGCTCAGGTACGGCTAGGGTTTCGAAGGCGGTCTCCATTTCGGAGATGTACGCCTCGAGCTTACGGGGATCGGTCTCCCCACTGAATGAGGGTGGCCTCAAATCAGCCAACGCCTTGACCCAGTTGGTCTCTCGTGGCGGTGGCGGTGGTGGTAGTTGAACTCCGGGCGTCTGCCCCTGCTGAATCGCACCCAAGCTGGGGTACCCTTTGGGCTACGGGCGGCTACTACTGCCTGCCAGCCATAACCTGAGCCGTAGGGTTCCTCTCGCCCTGGTCACCCATATTACCAGTACCACTTCCGCGGCCTCTACCTCGGTCTACCTGCCATCTGAATTCACATGAATATTCATTAGCAATATGCTTGCACCTTATCGGTCCAACGGTTGTAACGCTTCCCGATAATAAGGTATCTCCACACTTAGTTAGTGGTTAACCTTTCCATAACTGTTCACTTAGGTAACTGTAGTTAGGTTTCCTAACTCGGTATATCCCTAAGCTCGGTATTCTAGTCATCAGAGCGATACTTCGCTCTGATACCACTTTTTGTAACACCCCTACTACGCACATCACATTACTTGAAATCGCAGCGGAATATAAACTAAACAGTAACTAACGAATGGGGCTACAACGCCGTCAACCACCCACGTGGTTAACAAGGCTGAATAAATACAAGTGTACCGGTCTGATGATCAGACTCCGAGCATAGAACTAACACCACATATATACATCAACAAAATAGCGAGTGTTTTACATAAATCCTTCACTGTATACGGTCACTGTAAACTGTCATAACCAATATATAACACGCCACGGGAGCACAGGCGCATCCCGGGCCAACATCCAAAAGTACTCAAAAGTAAACTACATCCTAGGATCTAGAGCCACTCCGCTTCTTCTTCCTCATCCTGCAGTAAAGAAATATGGATCCCCCGAGGGGGTCAGCAACCCTTGGCTGGTATGGTTAACGCGCAGCCCATCGGCTACCGAGATGCGCGCAAACTATTTGTCATGATGACATGGCATTCATTTAAAACACACAATTTATACATATATATCACATCATGGGTATTGTACACATCATCACATACATCACACAAGAACAATTCCTTATAGGAAGAGAACCAACACAGTTAGTCCCCATTGAGAGCCTAGAGAATGTTGCCATGCTCATGCTTAGCTCGTTACATAACTCGTTACCGTCCGGTTAGATTGAACGGTTAACTTAACACAAGGTGCCTCGGATATAGTGACCCAAGCTCACCGAAATAACACATAGTATGCCCCTGTGGCCCGACGTGAGTCAGTAAAATAGCCTTGGTTAAGCTAAAAGGGAAGGTTGGAAACCAAATTGGAAACACAACCATAACATACAGAGAGAATCGAACCGGTTATGACATCGACTCCCATACTCACACGCGTGGCCGGAACAGACCGGACTCCTCACTCCCCCCGTTAGCACTTGTTAGTAGTTCATCATTGAACTAAACAAACAATTCACAATCATAGGTCAAGTCTCGTTAGACACACACAAGGGAAGAGAGAGTCATACTTAACAACATAATAGTATTTAACAACTGTAAACTCTTTACATGGTTTAGTCTTACAAAGTCATAAACACACAGAAAAACAAACAACACACAAGCCGGTGTAAACCGGTAGGCAACAGACTGCAAGAAAACCATACCTCGGTCCTTGCCTCGTTTGATTTCCTCTGTAGGTCACTCCTATACATAGTTAATAACGTCGGTTAATTATTTATTTAACTTCAAACTTACTAAGTATTTAACATGATTGTATGACATGTTTTAATGTCTACCCTACCCTAGGTTACCTTCATTATACACCCTAGGGTTAACTACATAAGTCACATTCTTTTCTGTTTTTTTTTTTTACAAGTTTAGGTCTGACCGACCTTACCGACCGACCTTGTACAAGGTCGGTCCATTCCAGAACATATTCCCGTCAAAATTTTCTACTCCGACCGACCTTGCAAGTTCGGTCGCATGGTCGGTCCATTCCAGAGAGTTTCTTCCCTTTGAAAATTTAGCCCGACCGAACTTGCCAAGTCCGGTCCTATGTTCGGTCGATTCCAGTAACTCAATCCGTACACAAAATACAAGCCCGACCGACCTTGCAAGTCCGGTCCCCAAGGTCGGTCCATTCCAGAAGCCAATTCTCGCAGGGTAAACTGGGCTCGACCGAACTTGCAAGTTCGGTCGCAAGTTCGGTCTGCCCCAGACCTTTGTTTTCCTTTTTACATTCAACTCCAAACTTCACCCCATATAACCTAGTACCCCCTAACCTCATTTGGGCACTTCAAACACACCTTAAGATACCCTTAAACACTCATAAAACTCATTTTCTAATTCCTTAAACCTTTACTCATTTCTTCTCAAAATTCCTAACACTTATGCTATTTCCTCCTTAGTTGTTCAAGTGGTGTTTCATACCTATGATAACTACTATCCCAAAATGCTTTCTCTCATTTTAACATCATCTCCCAAGCATTATTTCTCACAACTAACTCCTTATGTCATTCTTGAAATTCTTTTCCAAGTTTACACTTTCTCCTTATTTTACCAAAGTTTGCCTAAGTCTTTACCTAAGTCCAAAATGACTTTGGTACATACTAAAACCTCAAGATCATGCCTAAGTCCTTGTTACACTCTAGAACACTTCCTAGTTCATCAAAATTCCTTTAAAACATCTTGAACTCCTTATACATTTCCTAAATTTCGACATAGGTTCTCCTAGCATTTTGTTACACCAAAGCACATTGTTTTCACCAACAAATAACCAAGAACACTAAAAATCCATCAAGCACTTTCTTATACACAAACTTCACTCATATAGCACCACATCACAATATAGTGCATAATTTAGATTGCATGGCACTTAGGCCCTTAAATGACATGGCTCTTAGGCCCTTAAGATGCATAAATCATAAACACTGAATTTCCACAATATATTTGCCTTTGACCTGCAAATACACTCAACAACACATATGCCTTTTACTAAGCTCTTGAGAACACTTTACTAAGTCATTCACCATTTGCTCTTTAGGTAGTTTTAACAAGCATTATAAGCTCATTTCTCCTAAGGCATTAAACAACATTAGGTTAGTAGATTTACCTCTTTTCCAAACAACTCCTTTCTTGTTTCCTTATAAAAACCGGTAAGGTATTTGATTCCTTGTCAAGTTCTAAACAATATACAAACATTATAATGAGTATTCAAGCTATAAGCTTCATCTCATTGTAAACCCTAATTTTACATTGTTTCAAAAACATTAATGTAGTTGTTTTACCTTGATCTTTGAAGAGAGTTTGAATATAATTCAAGAGAGGACTCCACCTAGTCCATGAAGAGTTGGAATGAAGCTAGAACAAGGTCACACAAAGAGCTCCATTAATGGGTATTTTCGGTCACAACAAAAACATGGAGGAAATGTAGTTTTTATTTGAGATTCCTTACCTAGAAGCAAAGGAGAGTAATAATATGTCAAAATACAAGCTCAAGCTCCTTCAATGGTGGAACTCCTTGGCACCGAAATGGGGCTCTTGAAGTTTTGAGAAGATAGGAATGAAGAGCTTGATGAGAGGAAGAGATTGGTGGTGTTTGTTTTTGATTTGGACAAGTGAGCTAGATTTTACAAGAGATCAAAGATGGAGATGGTGGTGTGTACTATTGCAAACCGTGAGAGAATGAAGAAGAGAGGTTGAAGATGGTGTTTGGAACCGTGGGAAATGAAGGAGAGAAATGAAATGAAGATAGAATTTGCTTTTAAGAAGATATTTGTAGTAATAAAAAAAAGTTTTAATTAGTTCTCTTTATTTACTTATCATATCAACTAAAGAGTGGTGAGTCACCACACTTAGAAAACCGGCCCCCTATAATATAATGAGGTTATTTTAGTCTTTGTTTGTCAATTTATTCACCTTATACAACATATGTTACAAACTAGCTTATAAAAATCACTATTCACCAAAACAAGGCACTTAGAAGTGAAATTTTTGATTTCCCATTAATATAGACATCCAAATGTGATATTATATAGTACACATATATATATATTAAGAGTAATGATGGACATTTAGCCATTCAAAACTCATTTACAAGACAATTTTTCAAAAATGTGCTTTAAGACTCCTTAAAGCACATTTTGTGTTTAAACTTGTTTTCAAGCTTGGTTTTCTTTGGTAATTGGTTTAATATGTTCATTAGTATATAAATGAGGTCTTGGTAAGTTCATTAGGTCTTAACCAAGTTTATCCCAAGCTTAGAGCACATTTTGGCTCTTATTGACTTTAAAGCACATTTTGTGTTTTCTTTTGTTTAAATTTGTTTACTAATGTTTCTAAGACTCTTTTTAGTCTTAATACACCATATTTAGGTGTTTAAACAACATAACTAGGTTTGGGGTATTTCAATCTATCTTTCTGAGCTCGTCATTCATGGTTCTATTTAAACGGTTGAATCTTGTGGTCAATCTGGTAATCTCTTACTTAGGACTGAAAAGGAAATGAGATAGTTACTCAACTAGACTTCCTCAAATGGTCAGAGAATTGAGCATGACAATCCGTTTTTAAAGCTCCACTTTGTTACCTTTCAGTTAAATTGAGAAACTTGTTACAAAAAAAAAGAGAAGAAGAGCACTTAATGTTTCAGATTTCAGAATGTTGAACCTAAAAGGATCACTGTGTTTCAGCTTCTATTATCATGTTTGATTTGGAGCTTTTGAGTAAATAAAGGAGAGCATTGGAACGGCTCACCAGAAAAGAGATTAAAACTTGACAGTAATTGTGTTTAAGACTTGCCAATGAAGTTCATATTTTTACTGCTTAATATAGGAGTTTCTTTTTCAGAACCATTTGTTTCAGCCGCAGAAGAGGAAATAATTTAAAAGTGGGTTAGCAACTTCCTCCAGATTATGAATTCAATAGAAACCCAAGTTTACAATTACCTTTTTAGGATTCGATCCTTGATTCTTTCTGCGAATTGACATCCTCAATGCTTGATCCCTATTTATGTTGTGAGTAACCTGATTTAGATTCCTCGATTACTATTTGTGTTGTAATTTCACAAATTCTTTCTTGATTTTGCTTGCAAATGCCCTTGTTTCTTTTTCCTGATCAGATTGCAATGTATCTCAAGGTTTTGTAAATCATTCATCTTGTTTCAGTTTAATCTTATTCTTGAGCCATAGTTATTACCTTCTAGAACCTTTTTCATTGACAGAAAAGCTTGGGATAAAAATACCGCCCCACATCTAGTGTATTTCTGATTTGTTTTGTGGGGTAGTATTTTCCTATAGCTTCACAAAACACCCAAACCACCCCCTATATATAAGAACAAAATCTTTAAAAAAACACGCCCTTAAGGCCATTGAAGGAAAGCTTAGGATGTGAAACCACCCCACGCCTAACGTATTTTTGATTCATTTTGTGCGGACAGAATCCTCCTTTGCTTTAGATTCACCCAATAACAAGGAATAATTCAAATCCAAATTCAACTTGAAGTTCCATTTCACCTTCAACCCAAATAAAGCCCAACATCCAAAATAAAAAAAAAAACCCCAAGGCCAAGATTAGGCCCAAAAATCAAGTCAAGCCCAACATTCAAATTCAAAAGCTCACTCAGCCTAAATTAAGAATCCAAAATCAGCCCAAATTGAAAAGCCCACTCGGCCCAACCGAAAATCCAAATCAAGCATAAGGCCAATTTGGCACAAAATCCCAAAGCCCATTTTGACCCACACTTCCAAGGCCCACTTTGGCCCAAATTTCTAGATCCATTTTGGCTCACCCCTCTAAGGCCCATGGGCTCAATGTTGACCTGGCCTAAATTAGAATTCTAGCCCATATCAAAGCCCAACCAAGGCCAAATTCGGCCCAAACCTTGACCTAACCCGACTTTGACCGAGCCCAAGTTTGACCGAGCCCAATTTGACCAACCTAAATTTTGACCAATCTAACTTTGACCAACTCGAACTTTGACCCTGAATCAAACTTTGACCTTGTCCTAACAAAACCTAGTCCAACTTTGACCAACTCGAACTTTGACCTTGACCTAGCTTTGACTTGGTTCAACTTTGACCTTGAATCAAACTTTGACTTTGATCTAACTTTGACCCAGTCCAACCTTGACCGACCCTACCTCAATCAACCTGAACTTTGACCCAACCTGTTTCCCAATCTCGGCCCAAATTCTACTCAAACCCAATTCAATTCAAACCTAAATTCAATTCATCCAATTCAAACTCAACTTGTAAATCGCATTCAAACTCTCAAAAACATTCATCATTACTCATCTTTAATTCAAAAATCCCAAAATCTTCTTTCTCAAATTTCAAAAAATCATTTTATTTAAATCTCATCAAATTTTCAAAGAAACCATTTTGTGGAATTTTAAAGGAAAAAACTCTTCTCACATCACAGAAAATTTTTCTCAACATGCAGAAAGTTCTTCTCACATATACAGAAAGTTTTCTCCTAAAAATATTTCTCAAAATCAGTGTTTCTTCATCGAGAATTCGAACAACTTCAAAAGTTTTTAACTCAGTTTTCAAATCTAAAATAAACTATTTTTGGGGAACAAGAAGTGTCTAACCCTTTCAAAACATTTTCCTCCTGGTTAGACATCACTTGTCTCCCTTCCAAAATAAAAATCCAAGGCGGGGCACTGGGGTCGTAACCTCCCTTGTCGCAGTTTGGGTTTCATTAGACGGGGCATTAGGGTGACAAACCTCCCCTAGCGGCCTAGATTTTTACAAGGCGGGGTGCTATGGATGTGACTGCCTTCCTAGTTGCAGCCAGGATTTTAGAATCGTCTAACTCTCTTCTACTCGATTTCAATGTTTTCAGTTTTTAATGTTTTAAAACCCGGGAGTTAGAGACTTATTAGGGTTTGACCGAGAGCATCTCATTCATGATGTTTCTCTCTAAACCCTAATTTTTGACATAAATTCATTGCCCCATCTTTTGAGCCTCGGCACTTACCATTCATTAAGTATCGTGCTCGAGGGGGTACATAGGGTGATCCCTCGAGATCATCCGCCCTTTCACAATAAAATGATTTTTCTCAACTATTTTTGAACCTCAAACCTAAAAAAAACCTAGGATCTCTCCCAAATTCCATTTTCCCACATACTCAAATAATCATCCAAACTCCAAATCACTCCAAACTCAAACCATCCCGACTTCTCTCAAACTTCTAAAGTCTCACAGGCCCGAGCGCCTCACAGACTCAAACATCTCAATTTCTCCACCACTTAAGATTTCAAACGTCTCATAGACCCGAGCGTTTCATAGACTTTGATATCTCATTTCTCTCACCACTTGAATATCCCAAATGTCTCATAGACCCGAGCGTCTCACAGACTAACCTCTCAAAACCCTAAAATCTTCAAAACCCCAAAACCCTGAACTACGTAGGGTCTGATCTCAACTAAGAGTTGAGTACGTAGGCAGCCCATCTAGGGTGCGACCCCATTCCAATCCAAAAAACCCTTTTTCCCAACTCTAAGGTGGTATTCATGTCTATCAAACATTCAAATCCCCTCTGACTCCCACAAACCCTCGACTTCTTCAACTCTTAAAATCAGACTCCTAATATATCATTCTATACTCATTCGAATTCACCAATTCTTCTTCTTGGTTCTAGCTTGGCAGAAAAGCTTGCCTTATCCACTTGTTTTCTCTTCTCCTGTCCTAATCCTATCCTTGGCTTTGAAATGAATATCTCTACAAAGGTTTTGAAAGAAGGTAATCCCGACAATTGGAGACCGAGGTTTCCTGGGGCACCAATCCGAAGTCGTGATCGTTGCCACTTCTAAAGGGTGTAACCCAGTGCAAACCCACACAGAATCTCTACAAATGATCAGATAAGTCCTATCCATAGGCAATAATTTCATAGTCAACCAACGGTTCTTAGAACCCTCCTTCCTTTCCTTCCTAGTATTCTTAGGTTAAACTAGGTGGCGACTCTAGTCAATTTCCGCCCTTAGGGCATAAGTCCGCGTGGAGCCCATTGAGAGTGGGTGTAGTGCACATTTGCACTCCCCTTTATGCTTTCTAGGAAAGACGGACGATTTAGTAGGTATTTGAGGGATGTCAAGAATAACAGGTTTTCACCCTCCATAGAATGACATTTTCTAGGATCTAGGCTTCTCAGTCAGACCATATTTAGATAGACCCCCCCTCATACCGAAAAATCACCCTCCACACCATGGTGTTGGAGTTAATGCGTAAACTGAAACCAGCTCTCTAACACCAATTGTAGGATCGCTAAGGAGCTGGTAGAGTCTATCATAATTGTTAGACTCAGACATACTCTCTTGACTGAAGTGTAACGAACATAGTTTCTCAACAAGATTAGTCAATGTAAACCTATTTTTATCCAATAAACCGGTTTACTGTTAAGTCAAGATCCTTTAGTTTTGATGATAGCAAACCTTGTATTGTATATTTAACATGTTTGTTAAGCTTTGATATTCAGATAGATAGACAAAGGAGTGGCTTCGCACGCAAGGTTGCAAGCGCACTCAATTCATGAAATGTGCCCAACCGATCGGGCACCTGTCTAGGAGAGCTCGCGATAGAACTTTTAGCACATACAAGAAGTCAGGAATCACACTAAGGTATCTCTTATGCTTCAGGAGTAAATCAAAGACAGAGACTGCAAGAAGATCGACATATCTATGCAGACTCACATATTCACATTATCAACTAGCACACAACAAGAATATAACTCATTAATGTGCAAAAGACCAAGATAAGTAAATGGCTACTTATCAGAACAATTACATAGCCATAATGAAGTCTAAAGGATCATTTATGAGCATTAATGAGCCAGACAAGATCAGACAAGTTGAGTACACAAGTTGTGCTCGGCCAATCGAGAGAGCTATCGCAGACGTGTTCAATCACAAGGTGACAAGTGCTCCGACAACTCCAGATCAAGTTGAAGCCTCTCTACAATTATAGTGTGGTTGTTATGTGATTGGTCAAAACTGTAATCGACTCCTTGAGTCTAGGAGTTTATAGGACGGTAGTTACATCTTAACCAACCATATATATACTTGCATTTATGCCATATGTAAGTAAGTCTGTACAAGACAGAAAAAGAGAGATTATTTGAGTAAGTGTGAATCAGACTTAAATGTGTGTAAAGGCTAGAGAGTTGGTGAGCTGGTTAGGACTAGAGTTGTGTGACAACACTTTATAATTGGTAGACTGATCAGTCGGGGAACGGTTGGGGAACCATAGACCGGCTGTTAGGAGAGGTAGAGGACTTTGGGATAAAGTCCTAAACTGTCCCGGAGTCTGTGTGTGGGGCAAGGGAGATTGAGTGAATTTATGTGTGTAAATTCTCAATCGAAATGGAGTTTCCAGTTTAAGTTTATCTTGTGTCTTTTCTTAACCATCAAAGTTTATTTGAGTCAACGATACGTCTACGATTGATCGGGGACGCATCAGGAGCGCTAGTAGTTTCATTTACACTTCTTACTAAGTAAATAGAACCTACTTTGCAAGTGCTTTCACAAAATCAATAGAATTTCTAATCAGCTCAAGGGAAATGTGAAAACAAACTAGGATCTGCCTAGTACAAATTAACAAAGTAACACTGAAACAAAAATGCTAACTAAAATGATTATGGTGCTTTTCTCAATCTCTCAGAAAAGGTTCGCTTAGTGTACTAGTAATATTCAGACAGAAAGCACAAAGTGCAACAGAATTATCCAACCCCTTAAATACTAAAGTCCTTGGAGTCGTTGGTAGAGATTTTTCCAAAAAACCAGGATGCTAGCCCTTAAATGTCGGACCTGACTTGTGTGAGGTTTTGGCTCCGAGTATTTGGGTTAGTTGAAGTTGAATGTTGACCGAAAGACGTTGTGAATGACTATACACATTCCTTGGCCAAAAATTTTGTAAGTTGTTGTAACTAATAGCACGCTCAACCATAAAACATTGGACGAACTCTATTGATCAGACACTCTTTCGCCATCTTATGTGTTTGTTGCAGCAAGGTTTGTCATTCTACTCGAGAGACTTCGTGCACATAGAAGGACTCCATCCTCAGTAACACACAGGGTTCCAACACTACTTTTGGTCAAAACCCTAGTTCCACCTATGTTTTCCTGAATCCTACTATCCACACACAATTTCTCCAAAAATACAATTTGACCCCCATCTTTTATAAAATTTACATTTTACCCCTAAACCTTACTAAACTTTCACTTTTCACCCAATTTTAACTTTAACTTTCGGCCTTATTATTAATTACCATTCCTATCATTATCTTCCATATTCTTCAACCTATCCCTTTAATCATATAATCACCGAAACATCCAATACACTCCTAATCACATTTTAACCCAAATTTGTCCCAAATTTCTTCCAAGCAAATCCTAATTTTGTAAGTTCTTTTCCACCAGATTATTGATGAGTTTTAGTAAATCAAACAGCCACATCATATCTTTACCACTAAAATTATACCATAATAACCTTAACTTTTTGGAAGTCATAAATCTATCAAAATACTCACAAAACTAGCATATATTGTTGGCCATAGTGTAGGTCATATTATATACTTTCAATACTCCAGAATACTCATAATAACAGACCTATTTTCGGACATAACAATACTCATAAGTCCAATGTTCATTTCTTACATGAAATCATACAAACTTAGTCGAAAATGACACTTTATACCCTTACATCATTAGTGAACAAAACCAAACATGTTAGTGTTGATCTAGGTTCATTATTAGGTCATATTAGTCCATTTGTAAACCCTTAATTCAGCCATACATTTCACCCAACATTAAAATACTTAAAAAATACAAAAATGAGCTTTAAGGTTTAAACATTAACCTTGATGCTCCAAGCTAGGTTTTTTCTCTCCAAATGTTTGGCCATATATTAAAATGAAAGAAAGAATGGATATTTGTGTAGATATAAGGACTAAATGATAGTTTTAGGCTCTAAATATTTAGATCCAAAGGTTACCCTTGATTAGTATTGTTTTCCTTGATTTTTCACCTTATTCTTCCTTGTTCTTGGCCAGCCACACAAGACTTTATAGGACTCCATTCTTTGCCATGATTTGGGGAGGAATAAGAAGCAAAGTTAGGGTCTTAAGACTCCCAAATATGATCATAGGAATAACTAAGGCTCAAAGCACAAAAATGAGCACTAAGAAGTAAGATTAACCTTGTAGCTCTCAAAGTTGATATTTTGAGTTCAAATTTTGGCCAAATTCTATAGAAGTAATTAGAAGTTTGATATTGGAGATATCTAAGACTTAGAAGGTAGTTTAGGCACTTATACTTTAGTTTCAAGACTCGCCTTTTTGAGTCTTCCTTGTATAGAGCTTCTTTTTTTGCCTTGTTCCTGGTCATCTAATGGAGTTTGAAGGAGCTTAAGTTTTGTATGAAAAGATGTAAATAAAAGGAGCTATACTAGACAAATATTTGGACCTCCATGCATTAAAGGAAAGCTTGGAGTTTTAAGCACCTTTTCTTACCTTAAGCTTTGTTAATCTTATCAAAGCTTCACCATGGCTTCTTCCTTTATTTTTGGACTTCAGTGACATTGATTTTCGGCAGAACATAAGTAGGAAAGTGGGTTGGTGTTCTCCTTGCTTGGTAGATGAAGATTTGCTTATGAGGGAAGTGTATTCAAGAAAAGAAGTAAGAGTATGGATGAGGGACTTGTCTAGCACTTTTGTGTTCTTTCATGGGAGCAGGAAAAGAGAAAAATGGGAGAAAGAAGATAAGTGTAGTCGGATGCATTAGGTGGGAAAGGGAGTAGTGAGTTAAGTTCCCAAGGTAATTAGTAGTTAAGTGAGACTTTTATGACATAAAACACTCTTGTCCAAGCAGCAAAATTGGAATTGTTGTCTTGGAGTACTATTCATCCTTGGCCAGCCATATAGAGATATTTAGGGGTAGTTGGGTAATAAGGTGGTAATTAAGAAAGAATGAGTTTATGGCCTTAAGAGCTTGATTAGTTTATGCATTAGGACTCTTTTATGTGTTAGATTATAATCTAGTTGATTATCTTGTAACATAGTTTATTTCTATGTGTTTTTGAGTGATTATAATACTCTAAGTCATTTTGAATTCTTAAGCATGTTCTCAAATTCTCTCCTATTATTTGTGCTCTTAGATCATGTAATGACATATTACATGTTAAACCAACTCTATTGGCTGATTTCCCTTTACATGTACTCCCTATTTAATCCAATATTTCCTGTAAAGTTTATTAAACCTTTTTGAACTATATATATACATATACTTTGAGGTCCCATAGTCTAAATGATTATAAGGCTCATTAGCCTTAAGGTTCATAAATGATCCTTAATAGTTTTATACTTGTTAGGGGTATTTCACGCATCCTGTCATCCCCCCTTGTCGAGGAACAATGTACAACCCAGAAAGTAGAATAGATAGCCACGAGCTTCACAAATGTACGTGGAATCCGTGTGGCCACATCACTCTCTAACCTTACTATAGGGGACACGACCCTTGTGGTACCCCCTCTGCACCTTCACTACATTGATTGAAGGCCTAGCACCTAAGCAAGTGTAGCCAGTGTATGGTCCAAAGCCACAGCTCTGGTGATGCTGCACCTCCACGCAACTCCTCGGGGGCCTCAAAAGTGATAGCTCTCCCCTCAATTGATAGGCCCATGATGTGGTAGACGTCATGCAAAGTGATTGTCATCATGGTGTCCGACTGTCACCTCTTCACGAAGGCTGATATCAACGACAAATCAAACTATTGGTGGGAGCATTCATGAAGAAGAGCTAACCCACTATCTCTCACTACCTCTTTCGCCCTCTCGTGGATAAAGGTATCGTAGATCACTTCTCCAGTAAAGGGTCTCTAAAAGTAAACATCAAACAACCATGCCCCTAGAGATATACCAGTTGTATACGTGTTCATGTGTACCATTTCTATTGTTTATATATACTTAAAAAACTGCACACTATTCTATCCTCATACGTGTTCACATTTTATAACATTAAACATTAAAAAAACAAAGTTAAATCTTAATAGCATATTATACTCTCATGCTTAATAACCATAATTTTATACTAATCGATCCAAATTGATAAGTCTAAACATCAAAGATAACAATAATATAAAAAAATGTTAAAGAGATACATATCATTCCTCACCAAACATCAAGCACACACGTGTCCACCAAATCTTCGTCGCATGCTAGCATCTGAAGGACCACTGGTAATCGGGATGAACTTTGGGGTGATAAACCAATCGGTGGGTATCCGACCCTGAGGTGGTGCTTTTCATACATCGTCAATTGGTGCAGCGTAGGCGTCTAGAGCATAAAAGGCTAGCTGATGTTCGACTGTCTACTGGTTGTCAACATCATCATCGTCGTCATCGCCTGATGTAAACCGCCTCCTTAGTGATATTTACTCTTGATGAATAGTAGACTAGTGAGTGCTTGTCGCAGACTGTGAAGAGCTAGGAGGAGCAATAGAAGAGTCGGGAGATGAGACAACAAGTGATTGGGATGCAGATGGTCGTCAACAACATTCTTGAATCGCCTCGCAGCCCTCATTTGCTCACAAGCAGATCTTGTCACATTCTTCCTCTTTGGGCACCATAGTAAGAGAATAATGTCCTACTTTTTGTTTGTCCTTTGGGTACATATGTAAAAAAAATGAGAATGAAGCAGTCTGTTACAATCAACAAGTTACAAAAAAGTAAAAAAAAATTAAATATGTCACTTTTTAATGTCTAAAATGAACCATTTACAACATGTCCTGCAATGGACCAAACCTAAGCGAATGGATGAATATGTCCGTAAAATAAATTTTTCGACTACTTGTAACACCCCTACTGCTAATCCAGTCATTATCTCCTAATCCGTCTCAATTACCAGTATCAAACCAGTGGAATTCTTACTCCAACGGTGGGTGATACAATGTCGTTAGTCACCCACGTGACTAACAAGGCCAAATCCAAACAAAACAATATCGGTCTGATGAACTAATGTACCGAGTACTCTATACCAAACAATACATTTCATTCCTTATTCCAATTCACAATACAAATACAACCTCAATTCAATTCTATACCAAGTCTCTACAATTCTTAAACTTGCCGACAACATTTCGGTCTTACAATACAACTTTACAATAATACAAATGTTCCTAATCGACTACCCATATTTAAACGTCATCCCGTCTTACTCTCGAACGGTAATCGGCTCCAAGGTACCTGAAAAGTAAAAACGATGCCCCAAGGGCTCAGCAAATTGCTTGTATGAAATTCGCATACCCCGCGTGCTAACGGGGGTACGCCGACTACTTTGTCGAGAACATGGGATTAATTTTAATTCAACCATCATGCAGGACAGCAATACATTAAACATGTACAATAGCACAATCGGTATTCAACATAGAATACAAACACTGACTCACACATCAAGGTCGTTAATTTATTTAATTCTGCTCTCAGGCCTTGAGGGTTTCTACCTCACTAATGTCTTAGTTACTTTATTCGTTGTCTTCCCATTCTCTTGGGATACTCTTACTCAAGCTCTCTTAGGTTTGTAAACCTTACAAGTCTCAATCTCAATCCAAGTTCTACAATTCTCAATCTCATTTATCAACTCCCAAGTTCTCAATCTCACTTCACAATTCTCAACTCTCAATTCACAAATCTCCACTCTCAAGCTCAATTCTCAAATTATCAAATCTCAATCTCAAATTCTCACTTCTGATTATCAAATTCTCAAAGGGACATCTTTTAAGTCATTACCCATGACCTCCGGGCAGAGTCATACATAAGTGAAATACCCCGAACTTAAATATGGTGAATAGAATATTTTAATATAGTATTTAAGGGCCTAATAGTGCCTAAGTAGTTTTTGGTAAAGAAAATAAATCCAAAAGAAATGAGAAAAATGCTTAGAAAGCGGAAAACGCTAAAATGAGCGTTAAATAACCATAGGAGGTACGAGACCTCGGTTATAGTATCGTAAGGATTCCTAAGGCTCATTCATGCCTAATTAAAATACGGGAATGATCCCCGAAGAAAACGGATCCAAATAATGTATTAAAACGCTAATAGAGCTTTAGCGCACGTTTTTCGAGAAAACCCGAAAACGTGATTTTAAGTGGTCAAACGAACCCGTAAAAATTATGAATCATTAAGTAACTATTATTAAGCATTAATGGAAGCTTAATAACCAATAAAAATAAAGAAACGAGAAAATTACGGGAAACGGGCCCGGTTAGTGAATAGTATCAAAACCGGGTAAAATAACGAGCGTTTTCTGTAAAAGACGAAAAACGCTCCAGCTAGTATAACAGTGGGGGCCGGTTTTACTGGTGTAAACAGCCCTCTCTCACACTCACACTTGACTAGTTAATTAATTCATGAGTTGAAAAGTCAATAAAGCAATAAAGTAAAAAGTAACAAATACTTACCTTTTCCCTCTCTCTCCTCCCATTCCTTTCTTTTCCTGCGTGAGAACCCCCCCCCCCCCTCCTGATTCCTCTCTTCTCCTTCCTCTGGTTGGGGACGATTTTGAAGACCTCAAAATGGCTCCCATGGCTTCTCCTCTTATACTCCATGCTCTAGCTTCATTAAAGCCCCAAATCGAAAATATATTGCATATTCTTCTTCCCCTCATCAAGCTCTACATTTCTATATTTTCAAAATTCCAAATGGAGGAGTTTGACCTCCATGGGTTTTGGGCATTTGAAGAGTAAACCACATATTCTTGAAGCTTGGAGTCTCCTCTTCCACTTAAGGTAAAAAGATTCAAGAGAAAAACTCATTTTCTCCATTTCCATGCCTTGGCCGATTTTGGCTTCTTTTAATGCCTTGTTGTTCTCTTGTTTTGGAGCATTGTCTCAACCCTCCAATGGTGGAGTAATCCCCTTCTTGATTCAAGGGTGAGAATCCCTCTCAAAGATCTTCAAAGGTAAGCCCTAGAATTTGTATTTTGAATACTTCAATGAACTAGCATACATCCAAGGGTTAGTGTATTAATTTATACTTGTCTTTGTGTGCCTGGGTGATGGGAATGGAGTTTGGCAACTCCATTCCCCACAAAACCGATTTGGACAAGAAAGAGAGGAAGAGGGGGAATGGAAAAGAAATGAAGGAATCAAAAGCTCAAGGTAAGAGCTCCTTCTTAATGCTTAAATTTAATGCATTAGTGTAATGGGAATGGGTAAACAAGTAAAAGAACCTAAACTATTGTACTAGTATTGTAGTTGTGAAGGTTTGAGTATTTGTGAGCAAATGTGTGGATTTGTAGGCCTTAGAGCCAAATGAATGGTGTATGTGTACTAGTATTGTTATTGGAGGAAGCAATGATGTATTAGTATTGTGATTGAAGAAGTATTGGTGTATTAAGATTTTGTATGAACCTTGTGTGCTGGTAGGACCCTTGTTGGGTGTGGCTAGCTTTAGGTTGAATTTGATGAGAAAATGTGTATTTGAGGATGTGAGGGAAAGTAGGTGAACTATGGCCAAATTTTGGTAGGAATTGAGCATTAAAGAATAACTTGGTGAATGGGAGAACCAAGGTATGTATTGGGGTTAGTAGAGATGTTTAATGACCATGGATTGGTAATTGGAGAATGAGGATGAAACATGTAAAAATCTGTAGCAAGAGGTATTAGATTTCATTGGAGGAATTAGGAAGAATGAGAGTACAAGACTTAGTAAAATGAATGTTGGACTTGGGTATAGATGTTGTAATTGCTTGGAATTGTATTTGGGATGCTAGTAATGGTATTGGTAGTAGAAGTATTGGATGTGAGAATTGAGTTTAGAATCTGTAGCATAAGTGTAACAAAAACTGTTACAAGTGTTGGAAAAGAAGTGAGGGAATTGTGTAAGTTATTTGATGGATTTAGTAATGGATTTGGTGGATGAATTAAGGTGATTTAGAGGGCTTAATTAGTGTTAAAACATGTGGGATTACATGTAGGAAGATTGGGAAGAAATGGGTAAGAAATGGGTAAGAAAAGAAGTGAAAAACAAAATGTGTAGGTAGGTTCTGGACCGGTCCGACCCAGAGGTTGGGGAGGACTGTGGGTCGGACGGGCACAGGCCACGGAACCAAAAACTACTGGAATGGTCCGACCCAGAGGTGTATGGGTCGGACGGAATAGTTTGGGTCGGACGGGACAATTTCAGAAGACGAAAAACTTACTGGAATGGGCCGACCCATAGGTTGGGTCGGACGGTGGGTCGGACGGCCCTAACTTATAAAAAAAAAAAAAGTACAGTAACATAGTAATCATATGTATGTATGTATGTAGGTAAGTACATAAATAACGGACCTTAGTAATATACCATTAATGTGACAACAATGGTAAGGAAGTAAGTATGGGAGTAGGAAAACAAGTATGAAAAGTAATTAAGTAGGTTGAGAGTATGAGAACATTAAGTATACCGGGATAACGGGGTAAGTACGGGAATAGTAATTATTTGTGTATCGTAAGAGTATAGTATTAATAATAATGTTGGAACATTATCAGTGGAACAAGTGTGAACCAAGGAACGAGGGAACACATGGTAGAGCTAACTCCGGTGAAAGGTATGAGTTTCTCATGCCCCGTATGCTAACCGAGTTACGTTGATTTGTGTGCTGTATGCCGGCTAATCAAGACTAAAGCATGAAAATGGTTTATCGTCTTTCATTATATGTCTTGCTGTATGTTGTGTGAGCTAACCCTTCTTGATTGATTGTGTGGCTTCATTTAGTGCGTAGATCGACTCATAGATGAGTCTTGTTGTGTAGTGACTCGTAGCAAGAGTCATGTTGTGAATTAATGGAACCGTAGCAACGCACTAAACTAACGAATCAATAAACGATAACACAAACCAATGAACTCACTAGAATGTGAGAGAGTGTACGGGAGTAAAACCTTCCGATAATGGTAGGAGAACCGAAATGAATAATCCACAAATAACAAGTAGTGGAAGTATATAAGTAACCTCTATTAGAGGAATTAATCTTGGTGCAAGACATGAACCATGGGAGTAGTAAAGAATGATGAGGGATCTCCAAACCCCTTAGCAACTAGTCGACCCATAATGAGAGGATCCGACTGATGTAAGTATGTCCCGAACATGAGAGTATTCGATACGTTGGGGAAACCCTTAAATCTGAGGATACTAGTCGGTGGTAATTCCCTAAGCTAGTGGAGGTTATCGAGAGAGACACTCCTAGGCTAATCCATGAGATTGTAATGTACTCTGAGAGAAGAGTGTTGGGAATTTGAGTAGTCCGGTAAAAGCGGGCATTTGAGTATTTGAGGAGCTAAGCGTATAGCCCTCGTATTGTAGGTCCGGTGGCGAGTCTTGTGTATGACTCCGCCCAGAGGCCAAAGTAATGAGTAATGAGTATTGAGTATTGCGTATGTGTGAGTAAAGTAATGAGTACTGAGTAAGAAGTGAGTATGAGTATGTAATGAGTACCGAGTATCGAGGATGTATGAGTAAGCATTGAGTATTGAGTACGTAAGAGTAAGTATGGAGAATTGAGTAGTGAGTATGCACAAGTATAGTAACGAGTACAGAGTAAGGATCGTGTACGAGTAAGGTATTGAACATGGAGTGATGAGTATGAAAAGTAAGGAGTAAGTATGAGTAGAGTAGCGGATATCGAACACAGTACGAAGAATAATGAATGAATAACAAATACGAATGGTTGACTATCGAATTGTCTTCCTTAGTAGGTATTGAACTTGTATATTTATGTAGGTATTTTTGATTGTATTGTTGTAGTATGAGTATGTATGTATGCGTGTAAAATGAACTCCATGTATATCCGACCCAAAGTAGTCGGCGTACCGCGGTTAGCACGCGGTATATGCGAAATTCATATTCAGCGTAAGCTGACCCCCTAGGGGGAACGTTTTTAGTGTGTAGGTACTCGAAGCTGACCACCGTTCGAGAGAGTAGGACGGGGACTGCTATGTAAGCATGGGTAGCTGTATTTTAGGGATTGTATTTGTAATGTATGGGGAAATTGGAAGTTCCAAACTATATCGGTAATTTAAGGATTGTAGTAGACTCGGTATAGTATTGTATTGGAGTTGTAATCAAATTATGGTTGAGTATGCAATGGGAAGTATTGTATTGTGTAGAGTACTCGGTATGTTCATATTCATCAGACCGATAGTATGTAGGATTGTAACTCGCCTTGTTAGTCACGTGGGTGACTAACGGCATTGTACACCCGCCGTTGAGTAAGTAATATCCGCTGCGAAGGTAAGTATTGTACGGTAATGACGGTATTAGCGGTAGGGGTGTTACAAAAAGTGGTATCAGAGCGAAGTATCGCTCTGATGGATGAAATACCGAGTTTAGGAAAATACCGAGTTAGGAATTAGAAACTTAGGGCTAAGGGTGGAGTGTTAGCGTGAGAGGTACGCTAGATAGGAAGTTCCGCGTGAACTGGAAACCTACAACAACCATACCCCGCCCTCCGCAACCCACGGTATTAAGTTGGGAGAATAACGCCAGAGAGATGGAAAGACCTCTCACACTCGGGTAACACCCAATCTGGCAGTTGAAAGTAAACCTGAATAGAAAAAGAACCTGTCATACGGTAGAGTCCAAGAACTGGAAGTCCCGAAGACGGTTCCCGTTGAATGACAAGGACCGCACTTAATGGCGGAGAAATGAGGATCCTAAACACAAGGATAATGGAATCTATGGCACCATGGGGCGACAAGCTTCGCAGTCGCGAGAACCATGAGTAGCCAGCAAGAAGAGAAACACAATCGCGCAATGAATCAAGGAAGATAGAGTAACGAACCCTAGACGAGAGAGTCTACGGACTGTAATGTTCGATAATACCAACAACGGTATGCAAACCGACTAAGGAATTAGTCGAGGTTGGATTAACACCAAACCTATACGCCAATGGGCAGTAATAACCGAACAACATAGTTAGGATAACTATGAAAGTATCCATAAACATACACCTATAGGACCACAACATGGTTCCTAAGGATAAGTCAAGTCTCGTTAACCACAGTGTAGGTGGGAGACACCCGGATTGACGACAATCATGTCAAGTACACTGAGAAGCGACTCAGGAGATCGACCACCAAGATCAAAAGATCAAAGGAAGATCCAACAAAACCACCAATTATGGATGGAAACGATACCGTAACCGGTACACGTTAACTGAAAAACAACTTACCCGCGCACTCGCCCAGGGCAAGTGCAGCAACTACAAGACGGTTGGATGACCTTTAACAACCCGCAAATACTTGCTAAAGTACCGCTATGACGAATGGAGCAAATATAGGATCACCAATCCTAAGTATTCTAAATAACGAAACCTTGGGAAGGCCTAACGGCCCGACCATTGTATTGAGAACATACCAGTCAGCGAGGAGCTGGACTTGGTTAAGACCTCAGACATGGCAACTCCATGAAGAATTTCTTTTAACACCGAACCGTTATTTCAAAACCCAAAGTTTTTCTTTCAAAACTACGAACCCTTCTTTTAAACCTTGAATTTTAAAACCAAATTATCGGATTTACGGTGAGTATCATAGAATGATACAAGAGGGGTTGACAATAGAATACTTCACCTAGGCGTGTGACGAACACTACGAGTGTACCCGAATATGGGATGTGGGACGACCGCACTCCGAAGGAGCTTGCGGGCCTGACAGATAGTTAGGTAAGTAATAACGTGCCAAGAAGGTACCCCACGTATGTATACATGTAGTGTACGAAACACGGGAAGTAGTCAACTCCGTTCTACGGACCATGAGTAAATTCAAACCAAAATAGTTGGATACCCAAAACGAGCAGAAGAAACACAGATAAGCTTACAAGCTAAGGAGTCAAGAACCTATTACAGGAGGATGATTAAGAGTTAAAAGTGCGAGAAGCACTAACAACTGAATAAAGACATTGGACATGTCTTGAATATATTAAAGTAAAACATGATGACTGGAAGGAATACCCAGTCTAAACACAGTAAGGCAAATGCCTAACATTAACACATCAGTGTTCAATGAACGGGATGAGATTCCCAGAACAACTACCACAAACACACAGGGTGATGTTATAGGGTACCGAAATTACCATTCATCACCAAAAAGGAATATCAAATCCGTTATAACATAAGGAAAAACACCAACGGTCTACCCTAAGAACGGGAGACGTTATAACCCTCAACGGATAACCAAAATCCAGAGCCGCAAGGCGAGATAACAAACTGAACATACTCATAAATGTCAGTCAGATGCTACCGTATAGCCAGTACTACCCGGGAGCAATCCATAACGGGTACCAAGTCAACACTGTTGAACGAAAGGTCGTGATAAGAACACCACGATTGAAATGAACACTCGGTTAGACACCGAAGGGATCCTACGTGACGGAGGATACCCAAAATTAATAAATGGTATCGATCAATACCAAGATACAAAAGGGCCTCCAACGAACGGAAGCGTGATGCGACGATCTTACCATGGAGCCCAGTATCACCTCCAAACCCAGCAATGTCTTATGGAGAAGTAATCACTTGGGAATGACCTATGATGAGCAGAGCTCTAGGCAATATGGCTAGTAGGCCATGAAACTGTTACCACACAACCCAACGGTTGCAAAACCAACGTGAACTGTATGGAAAGTGGTCAAGGATAACACCGATAAAAGAGTAACAACCAATAATGGAGGATCCCCTCATAAATGTGAGACCGCAAGAGCGGTGAACACATGGATCCCAATAAGGGGATACCATCAGTAACTGTCGGGAAATATATCCCTTTCAAAACTACTAATGTAGTCAGGCTTGAGCATATAATTCTTGCCAAGCAATGTGAAATAAGCTTCAACAGCAATTGTTGACAACCAAGGAGTAACCAGTTATAAAACCAATGATGCTCAGGGAGCTCAGAAAAATAAAGGAATACCATATTCTGTATTTGCCAAATACATGGGGAACCATTGTATAGATGATAGAGATGCATGAGCTGAAGCTAGCAACAGCGGATGCCATGTAAACCAATACTGTGGAATCAATAAGAACATGGCGCGCAGCAGGCGACCAATGTATGTGAATAATCACCCAATGCTAGGGAGTTATTAACACAAGATAGTGGACAGACCGGGCAACAAGCCAGGAGTCCACACCAAATGTTGAAACACCACACAAAGGAAGTAATGTTCACTCCTATTGCCATCACATAAGAGATTTACTGCCAAGAGCTTACGCCTCTGCACTCTATAGGACTGAGTGTTTTGGTATTGCACTTGTGCAGTTAATGATCGAGCGGGATAGCTAGGAATATGAGTAAATGTGAATCATGGTAAATCCTTCCTTTCACCAGTAAACAGGGCATAAGCCAGTTAAGCAAAAGCTTGGAAACAAACCGTGCGGCCTAAGGCCAAAGAAGCACGAAGAGTGTGAAACACCCCAACAATCACAAGATGTGAATTCCATTGGAATAAAGGTGAAAGGAGACTTAAGAAAGTCACGAGGACCGACGCATTGAAAATGCAAGGTCATACAAGTAAAGAATACTTGTGATGAACCAGAGAAACTGGTATAATTCGGAAGCTACTAACAATAGAGGGAGCACTACAACTAAGTAGTGACTTAACCTCAACCAACAATAAGTCGGAGGAACCAAGTGAATGATCACTACAAAACACAACAGTATGTATATAGATTGACAGACAGCTGGTTACAATCTAAAACTCATTGGGTTCACACACAGTAAAAGAATACCACGCGAGATGGAACAAACCTTATTCCCACAATAAAAGGGATAAAAGGGTGATGTATAGCACGTTTAAGATAACAAGAAGGGCGAATAACCCAAGTTATCAGGGTCGCGTAGCAGAAGCTAGTGGGCCCAGAATTCTAAGTGAAGTACACTTAGTGAATAAAAGGTTAATCATCAACGCCTTAAAGCCATTTAGGCTAGAACCGAACCCGATTAAGAGTTAAATAAACTCCGATGAAAATTCTTGATGCAGGGACTAACCGGTAATACGGTTAAGACCCATTGATCAAGGAACATTGTATAATAGACCGCATGGAAGCTGAACCACTCTATGACGGCTGAATGCCTTCGACCAATGTTCAATATTAACACATGGTAGATTACGTGGGCGTAATCCCTTTTAAGGGGGGTAGAGCGAAAACCGCGAAATGTATGTTTTACGTGACAAGGGCGTAAACTACAATGCGCATAGCGCAAAAGAATTCATTTTGATGGTTGATACTTATGTTACATAAACATTTGTATTCACTCATCGTGTAATTGTAGTTATTTGAGAAGTAAGTATAGGAAAAGGAGTAGAGAAACTGAGAAACTCCAGGGGAATGAGAACCCCGATTGGTAATAGTATGAGGAATGAGTATGTATGGGAGACTCGAGGAGTATAAATCGGTACGGAACCGATGTATGTAATGAGTATGAATCGGTATACAACCGATGTATTTTATGAGTATAAATTTGGTATCGTAAATTAATAGGATATTATACCCATGAATTTCCCAAGTATAGTAGTTGGAGATGATGCAGTAATAATCGATGAGATGATTAGTAAGTAAGTAGGGGAATTATATAAATTGGAAAATGTATGTGCGTGATTATGAGTAGCAAGATTAAAAAGATAAAAAACGAAATAATGCTTGGCGATCTGTCTGATTGTATTGAGGTGGGAAGTGGAACTTGATTTGCTAGCGATCAAGGGAAGCCGAACACAAATTGGGGTGGAAGGATAATTCAACACCAATGCAGATCACATTGGGGTTGAAGGACTCTGGAAGCTCCCTTAAGTGGTCACAGAAATAACACTAGTAATAGGTATAATCACCATAAATGGTATTTGGGAGATGTAGCAAGTTTTCCAAAATGATTTCCAAACTAATTTGGTACAATGTTTCTTCAAACTTGAGATGAGGATCGTTTTTGAAACCGCTCCCACGGCGTTAGTGGATCTTCCATGCCTAGGCACGGGTATCCGGTCGAAACCATAGAGCTAGTTTAGATTTGTGGGAGTGTTGATAGCTTTGAAACCACTTCACACCGGTTTACGGTGACAGTGTTGTGTTTTGTATTTTTCCAAAGGCACTTGTGGCAGCGTAGTCCCGAAGTAAGTATGAGTAAGTAGATAATATCAGTAAGTGTAATTAAGTGCTGAGATCTCTATATGTGCAAATGAATTTGATCAGAACCAAGGACCTTAGAGCCAGAAAGTGTAGTGCTCAAGTCATGACGGCCGTGAACCAAAAGAGTAATGTTCAACGTGACCAGTACCTGAGGGATCACTCGCCATTGGGGGAGGATTGTACCTAATTGTCTGCGGATGGACCCCCTTGAGAGAAGTAAAACGGATATTTTTGATTGCATGCATGCAGTGACATGCTGTTTGGATGCGTAGTATGCATCATGTCAGACATTTGGAGTTTGACAAGTTATATGTAGAGGTCATAACCTTAGCGTAGAGTATATGTACGAGTAACAGTATTAGATTCACCAACTTTGAGGGCAAAGTTCTTTAAGGGGGTAGATTGAAATACCCCGAACTTAAATATGGTGATTAAATATTTTAATATAGTATTTAAGGGCCTAATAGTGCCTAAGTAGTTTTGGTAAAGAAAATAAATCCAAAAGAAATGAGAAAAACGCTTAGAAAGCGGAAAACGCTAAAATGAGCGTTAAATAACCATAGGAGGTACGAGACCTCGGTTATAGTATCGTAAGGATTCCTAAGGCTCATTCATGCCTAATTAAAATACGGGAATGATCCTCGAAGAAAACGGATCCAAATAATGTATTAAAACGCTAATAGAGCTTTAGTGCACATTTTTCGAGAAAACCCAAAAACATGATTTTGAGTGGTCAAACGAACCCGTAATGTAACACCCCAACCGCTACTCCTTCCATTATCCTCTAATCACTCCCATACTTACCTTACTCGCAGCAGAATACTTACTTACTCCCGGCGGGTGATACAACGCCGTTAACCATCCAATGGTTAACAAGGCTACTACTACTTACCGTGTCGGTCTGATGATTAGAATAAACCAAATACAGACTACTTACCTTACAATACCAAATACTTACTTACATTTGATTACCGAGTATACTGAATATATGAATTACATTCCAATACTACTTCCCAAAAATGAAGAGTTTATACATCCTCTCCTTACTATCCAATCATGATTTCAATATTCAAAAAGGTGTACCACATGGTACACCGGCTACTCAAAATGGCCTAGCCGTGTACAACTCGGTACACTATTCCAGTCCTACTGCTACATCCCAAAAAAATCACATCACGTCCTTACCCTACCGTCACGCCTCGCGGTACCTGTGGAGTAAAAACATTCCCCCGAGGGGGTCAGCTTACGCTGAATATGATAACCGCATACCCCGCGTACTAGCGAGGGTACGCCAACTAATTGGTCGAATACATGCGGTTCGTTTCATTCATACATACATACATGCTTTATACAATACAATTCAATACTTTCATTTCACAAGCATACATACATACAACACATACAAGGAAGACAGTTCAAGTCAACCGTTCATACTTACCCATACTCACCGCATTCCGGAGATACAATTCTCCGATACATACAAAGGTCTGGTTAGCCTCATTACACACCCGGGTTAATCGGGTGTTCAATACTCTTTTACTCCGGGTCAATGACTTACAATAGTCAAGACCAATACAAATACAATACTTACTTCTTACATACTTTACTTCCAGTTAAGTTGGTATGACCTCCGGGCAAGGATTACTACATCCCACCACCGGGCTTTAGGGTGGCCCACTAATCCAGGATGCTACCCATTCAAGGGATTTGGTCCATGGAAAAGATTATAGCCAGGATTCGGATCCAACCTCTTGTGTTTCCTTATCCTCACGCGTGGCCGAAACTATATCGGGCTTCTACTCATTCCATTATACTCATTACTCAGGTTAGGAGTTAGATTGTTAGGAATTAGTAGAAGTCCATACTTACTTCCATACATACATACAATACACAAGTACTCATACTTACACATACACTTCATTTCCATTCATACATTTCATGAATTATATAAACTAAATGTTCAAGAAGATTCAACAAGAACAAAATAGTTCAAACACAGTTAAGTGCAATATAAGTCCGATTCGTGCATTTATCTTATTGGTGATCACATAAGCACGCAAATCGGGGTAACCAAGTTAGGATACAGGGCATGAAGAAATCATACCGTTCACCGACGTTTTCGTACTACCGGGTTCCTTCAACGTGCAACTATTCGATTCCTATACATACATGAAGTAGTATGATCAATGATCCATTATTGATCTACTTACTCCTTCATTGATACTTTCTATATATACTTACTACTTCATTACTTTCTTACTTGGTTATAGACCATTCTTTTCTTTACTACTTCTTACATTTGTTGCCTTACTCATTTACTTACCTTCCTACCATTATTACTTCATTAATGGTGTATTTCTACATACGTATGCTTATATTTGTATAGGCATATATGTATACATATGATAACTATAATCATATCATAAAACATTTTTTTTTGTTTGACTCGACCGAACTTGCAAGTCCGGTCGCAAGTTCGGTCCAAGTCAGTAGGTTACATCGCGTGAAATTCCAGGGCCGACCGACCTTGCAAGTCCGGTCCCAAGGTCGGTCCATTCCAGTAAGTTTCGTATGTGAAAATTTTAGCCCGACCGACCTTGCAAGTCCGGTCGCAGGGTCGGTCCATTCCAGTAGCTTGCATTACGGGAATTTTTCTGGCCGACCGAACTTGCAAGTCCGGTCGCAAGTTCGGTCCATTCCAGAAGGTTTCTGACGGGAGAAATTTCTGGTCCGACCGAACTTGCAAGTCCGGTCGCAAGGTCGGTCGATTCCAGAAGGTTTCCCGTCTTGTAAATCTGGGCTCGACCGACCTTGCAAGTTCGGTCCTAAGGTCGGTCCGGCCCAGTACTTCAGTTTTAAAATCTGTTTTTGGGTGTTTTCTTTACCCCTTGTTTCCCCAATCTTTACCAATACTTCCCCACATGATTTAGCACTAACTAAACACTCTAAATCACCTTAGTTCACCCACCAAACCTACTACTCAATTCTTACATTCACTTACACATTTTTCCTCACTTCTTCTCAACACTCATACTAGCTTCCATTTCACTTATGCTACAGATTTTTGTTTCCTCTATTATGCTACAGATTTTTCACTCAACTTCTAACCTCCATTACTTCCTCAACTAATGCTACTCTTGGCATCTTAAGTACACTAGTTCACACCCTAACTCCATCCCACTTTCAAACTCATTTTCCAATCTGTTGCAAGACACTAAACTACTCCCATTATACTCTCCAAATACTTCCTCTTCTTAGGCACTTAAGTCCTCTCATTCCTACACAAAATTTGACATAGTCTCCCCTATAATTCTTACTTTGCTCACACACTATTTCAGCTCACAATTTCACATTCTCACAACCTGTTTACACAATACACTATACTCACATACTAACACTACTACAACAACAATAAAATTCCTGCACATACTCAATCAATACCCAATGTTTTCCCAAGCTTTTAAAACTCCTTTAAAAACTTCAAAACTGTTTCAATACCATTTCTCGTTATACTTCAACATACCTACTACTCATTACTCAATACATCATTCATTTTACTACTTCAAAAACTGTTACAATACCATACACAAACTAACACAAGGTAAGAGCATTTACCTTGTCTTGCTAGTTTTTCTTTTCTTTCTTGCCTTCTCCTCTTTCCTTCTTTCCTTCTTCCTTGTTCTTTCTCACACAATGCACAATACTACAACCACCATACCAATACACACTACCATTTAACATTCATTTTTGCACTAACCCTAGAATTTAAATGTTTTAGGGTTTAGACAAGGGTATTACCTTCCAATGAATGGATGAAGTTCTTGACTAGCAAGAGAACAATATTCCTAGCCCAAGGAGGAGCCAAAATCGGCTGAAGCAACAAGGAACCAAGAGTTCAAAAACTGAAATTTCTTATAATGCAAACAAGGGCTAGAACTAATGGCTTTTCGAATTTCTTTTTACCTCAAGATGATAAGGAGGTGAAGGTGCTTCTAATGGTGGACTTGAATCTTCAAATGGAGAATACCCACCGAAACGAAAGCGGTTGTTTTCGATTTTTGAAAGGAGGAATGTGTTCTCCTTTGCAAGGGGGTTCCAATGGTACTAATTTTGTAATTTTTGGAGCAAGATTAGTGGGTTAACAAGAGGAGAGAAGGAGGAAGTTGAGTGAGTCTTCTCCTTTCTCCATGGATGTCGCAAGGTAGAAGAAGAAGGGATAAAAGAGAGAGTGAGTGAGGGGTGTGCACGTGAGGGAGGATAAGAGAGTAGGAGAGAGAGTCTTCTTTTTCTTTCTTTATTTCCTTTGTCTTCTTGTGAGTTATAAAATAATAAAGGGAGTGAGTGAGAGGGAAGCTGGCCGGCCCCCATATGCACACACACACATTTTTACTTTTTTATTTACAAAGTGGACACACTAAGTTTGTTTATTTGCATCCTCACCCCACAACTTCCGGGTTGCTACAGTTCCTACTAACCGGTACCCGTTTTCCTAAATTTTCTCGTCTAATTAATTTTCTTGGTTCTAAAGCTTCACTAATATTTATTAATGATTATTTAGTTGACCAAAACTGTTACGAGTCTATTTGACCCGCTTAAAGTCACGTTTTCCTGGTTTCCTCGAAAAACGCGCTTTAAGGTTCGTTTATGCTTTTAACCCATTTTAAAGGTCCGTTTTCTTCGGGATTTGTTCCCTCGTATTTATTTAAGTGTAATTAAGCCTTTAAAAATACAATTAGCCTAATTAATCACTGTTTTTAATTACGGGGTATTTCATGTAAAAATTATGAATCATTAAGTAACTATTATTAAGCATTAATGGAAGCTTAATAACCAATAAAAATAAAGAAACGAGAAAATTACGGGAAACGGGCCCGGTTAGTGAATAGTATCAAAACCGGGTAAAATAACGAGCGTTTTCTGTAAAAGACGAAAAACGCTCCAGCTAGTATAACAGTGGGGGCCGGTTTTACTGGTGTAAACAGCCCTCTCTCACACTCACACTTGACTAGTTAATTAATTCATGAGTTGAAAAGTCAATAAAGCAATAAAGTAAAAAGTAACAAATACTTACCTTTTCCCTCTCTCTCCTCCCATGAAATACCCCAAACCTTAATATGTTAATTAATTGTGTAATTATAATTTTCTAAGGCTAATTAAGTCCTTAAGATCATTGGTGAAGAAAGAAAAACCAAAAAGAAAACGGAAATGCGTAAAAGTCACAAAATGTGGAAATACGTATTTAATTATTTTAGGAGGTACATAACCTTCATTAGAGTTATAAATATATTTTTTTATACCCTAATTACACATTAAGAACATGTGGGAAAAATTCTGGAAGAAAACGGATCCAAACAATGCGTTAAAACGCTAACGGAGTTTTAAAGCGCGTTTTTCGAGAAAATCCGAAAACGTGACTTTAACAGTTAAATGACCCCGTAAAAATAATAGTTGATTATGTAACAATAATTAAACATTAATGGGAGTTTAATAACCATTAACATTAAAGGAACGAGAAAATTTCCAGAAAACGGTCCCGGTTAGTGAATAGTGCTAAACCGGGTAAATAAACGAGCGTTTTCTGTTAAAAGACGAAAAACGCTCCAGCGTGTTTACAGTAGTGGGCCGGGTTTATTAATGTGGACAGCCCACTCACATGAGACTAGTTAACTAATTAATTAAGTCAAGAAAGCAAAATAACAAAGGGCACAAATACCCCTTTTCCCTCTCTCTCCTCCTTTATTTTCTTTTTCCCCTCTCTCTCTTCCTCTCTTTCCTCTCTTCTCTCTCCCAGCGGCTCCTCCCTCCTCCTCTGCCGATGGAGTTCTCCAACCTAGCCAACAATGGCTTCCCCACTTTCTCTCCATGTCCAAGCTCCATTTGAGCTCCAAATCAAAAATAAATCACATATTCTTCTTCCTCTCATCTTCCTCTATCATCCTCTCTTTTCAAAATTTCAAAAGGATGAAGTTGGCCTCCATGGGTTTTCCCCATTTGAGGAGAAAATGGTACCAATGTGAAGCTTGGAGTCTCCTCTTCCATCTAAGGTAAAAATTCCCAAGAAAAAGTCATTTTTCCTTCATCTTATGGTGTAATCGATTTTTCACCATTTTTGATACCTTGTTTCCTCCTTGTTCTTGAGCTCCAAATTAATCCTTCAATGGTGGAGTAACCCCCTTCTTGATTCAAGGGAGATAATCCCTCTTAAAAGCTTCAAAAAGGTAAACCCTAACTTGTGTTGTAAGCCCTTTGATTTAATTGAGTTTTCTAAGGGTTTAGATAATTAATGGAGTGTGTTTGGTGTTCTGGGATGTTGGGATGGAGTTTGGGAACTCCATACCCTCTTGACCGATTTTGAAGAGATGAGGAGCAAGAGGTGAATTAAGGAGACTTGTGGAATTAAGGTAAGGAATCCACCTTAAACCTTGTTTAAAATTGTTTAAGTGTTGGGATGGGTAAACAAATTAATGAACCCAAATTGTGGATTAAAATCTGTGTGTAATGTGTTTAGTTTGTTTTGGAGAGGTTTGTGAATTAATGTTGAGTTGAGGGCCTTAAGAGCCAAATGTTTTGAGTTGTGATTGATATTGTAGTTATGGAGTTTATGGTGGTTATGTTGTTGGTGATGGAATTTGAGGATTTGTAATGTGCTGTTAGGACCCTTGAAATGGTGTGGCTAGATTAGGAATGAGAAGGATGAAAATTGATGGTTTGGATGTATAAGGTTTATGGGGAGGTTATGGCAAAATTTTAGTGGAAAATGAGTGTTTGATGATGGTTAATGGATGGGTGAATTTGGTCAAGAATTGAGTAACAAGCGCAGGTGATGAGTTAGATGAGTTTAAGAGGTTGTAATGGTGATGTAAAATGCCTAAATACATGTAGGAACCCTAGAGCAACAATGGGAAGAAGTTTGGAGTTGAATGGGCATTTAGAAACAAGGGTCTGGAGCCGACCGACCTTAGGACCGGACTTACAAGGTCGGTCGAGCCCAGTTTAAACCCGTCGGAAACCTTTCTGGAATTGATCCGACCTTGGGACCGGCATGCAAGTCGGTCGGACCAAATTTTGTGGCGGAAATCTTTCTGGATGGACCGCTTGGGGACCGGACTTGCAAGGTCGTCGGGGTAAAATTTTTCAAACGGGAAGTCTTCTGGAATGGACCGACCTTGGGACCCGGACTTGGCAGGTCGGTCGGAGTGAAAATTTCGAACTCGGACGTTACTGGAATGGACCGACCTTGGGTAAGTTCGGTCGGTAAGGTCGGTCGGCCACTTATATATAAAAAAAAGAATTTCTTTTAAGGTGTTTGATGATGAGGATTAGTAGGTAGTGATATTATAAAGTTGTTAAAGACATGTTAGTGAGTTATAATGACAAGTAAGTGGGTGAAAAGTTGTTGTAAAATATGAAAGTAAAACAAGTTAATAATGTGAAGTTATAAAACTACTTAACGGGGTTAACCATGGGCGTATTAGTCGTTAAATAATTATGTTACCCCGATGTTAATGGAGATAGTTATAATGTTACTAGTTGTTCAAAGATTTTCAAGGAACATGTGATGGCACATTAGAGTGCACCTTCGGTGACAGGTATGGTTCTTGCAACCTGTGTCCTACGGATTACACCGGCTTGTATGCCAAGGTGTTTTTCTGTGTGTTTGCCACCTTGCAAGATAAAGCATGAAATGAGTTATAGTAATTCATTATTGTGGCGTAATTAATTCCGATACGCTTAACCCTAATTATGTGTTAAATAATAGTTAACCGACCTTAGGTTCACATAAGAGATCGGTATTCGAATAAATGTCCCAACCCACGGGAAGTTCTATAACTACGGCTTTCTCCGTGCGTTTGTGTATGTGTGACTATGTGATGTAGTGACTTTGTTTTGTGTGTTGCTGCTATCGGATACAGTTATCCATGTTTGTTAAAAAGGGATGTTACTCCCCTTCTGGTCTAACAGAGTTAGTAACACTATGTGATGTATGTATGTGATGAGTTCCATAAAGGAACCTTTAACTAATATGTATATGTTATGTATGGTGAGGAATCCGGTCGTTCCGGTCGCGCGTATTGTTTGGGAGTTGATGTATATATGTGAATCAACTCCCATCCTGTTATGTTAGGGTTGTTTTCCTTCATTGGATTTCGACCTCCCACTAGCTTAGCCAAAGCTTACCTACCCAACTTCCAATCGGGTTAGGGGGAAATCATGTTTAATGTTGGTAGGGTGTTGATGCCTAAGTTCGCTTCGACTCCCTCTTTATTATGTTACGGTTGTTTTTTCTCCTTGAATTACAACCACCCACAAGCTTAACCAAGGCTTACCTACCTCATCATTATTGGAGCTAGGGGAAATTGTGTAAGGTGTGATCGGTCCTATATGAGGCCGCCACACCTAAGTAAAGAAAATGTATGTATGTTGTGCTCGGGCTTATATCACCCCGGCACTCCCCAAGTAAAGTTTATGTTCTCTAAGAAGAATGGAATTAAGTTTGTGTAGGTTATTAAGTGAAATGTGTTGTTATGTTGTGTGTGCTAACCTTGAGTTTGTGTTCTGTTAACGGTGTATGCTTTTAAGCATGATGTATGTGTGTAATGTGTGCATGTTTTAAATAAAATCAACCGCATGCTAAGACGACAATTAGTTGTGCATGGCCCGGTAGCATGCGGGCTGCGGGATTACCATACCAGCAAATGTGCTGAGCCCCTTGGGGGCCACCCTTTTCTTCCTTTTCTATTTCAGGTACAAGGAGCTGGAAGCCGTTCGAGAGTAGGACGGGGTAGCTATTTGTACGTGGTAGTCATGAGAATTGTGGATGTATTGTAGGTGTAGTATGACCGAATTTGTATCGGCGTTAGTTGGAAGATACTCGGTACAGTTGTAATGTAAGTGTATAATGATCGTTGGACATGGAACGGGATTAATGCGTAGTTGCTCGGGAGTTTAGCCCATCAGACCGGTACGATGTATGTATGTTAGCCTTGTTAGCCACGTGGGTGGCTAACGGTGTGTAACACCAAAGAGTTGAGTTATGTTATGAGTTGTGATTTCCGCTGCAAAGAGTTGTTAAGTGTGTTATTTGTAGTTGGGGTGTTACATCCCATTCCTTTCTTTTCCTGCGTGAGAACCCCCCCCCCCCCCTCCTGATTCCTCTCTTCTCCTACTTCTGGTTGGGGACGATTTTGAAGACCTCAAAATGGCTCCCATGGCTTCTCCTCTTATACTCCATGCTCTAGCTTCATTAAAGCCCCAAATCGAAAATATATTGCATATTCTTCTTCCCCTCATCAAGCTCTACATTTCTATCTTTTCAAAATTCCAAATGGAGGAGTTTGACCTCCATGGGGTTTGGGCATTTGAAGAGTAAACCACATATTCTTGAAGCTTGGAGTCTCCTCTTCCACTTAAGGTAAAAAGATTCAAGAGAAAAACTCATTTTCTCCATTTCCATGCCTTGGCCGATTTTGGCTTCTTTTAATGCCTTGTTCTTCTCTTGTTTTGGAGCATTGTCTCAACCCTCCAATGGTGGAGTGATCCCCTTCTTGATTCAAGGGTGAGAATCCCTCTCAAAGATCTTCAAAGGTAAACCCTAGAATTTGTATTTTGAATACTTCAATGAACTAGCATACATCCAAGGGTTAGTGTATTAATTTATACTTGTCTTTGTGTGCTTGGGTGATGGGAATGGAGTTTGGCAACTCCATTCCCCACAAAACCGATTTGGACAAGAAAGAGAGGAAGAGGAGGAATGGAAAAGAAATGAAGGAATCAAAAGCTCAAGGTAAGAGCTCCTTCTTAATGCTTAAATTTAATGCATTAGTGTAATGGGAATGGGTAAACAAGTAAAAGAACCTAAACTATTGTACTAGTATTGTAGTTGTGAAGGTTTGAGTATTTGTGAGCAAATGTGTGGATTTGTAGGCCTTAGAGCCAAATGAATGGTGTATGTGTACTAGTATTGTTATTGGAGGAAGCAATGATGTATTAGTATTGTGATTGAAGAAGTATTGGTGTATTAAGATTTTGTATGAACCTTGTGTGCTGGTAGGACCCTTGTTGGATGTGGCTAGCTTTAGGTTGAATTTGATGAGAAAATGTGTATTTGAGGATGTGAGGGAAAGTAGGTGAACTATGGCCAAATTTTGGTAGGAATTGAGCATTAAAGAATAACTTGGTGAATGGGAGAACCAAGGTATGTATTGGGGTTAGTAGAGATGTTTAATGACCATGGATTGGTAATTGGAGAATGAGGATGAAACATGTAAAAATCTGTAGCAAGAGGTATTAGATTTCATTGGAGGAATTAGGAAGAATGAGAGTACAAGACTTAGTAAAATGAATGTTGGACTTGGGTATAGATGTTGTAATTGCTTGGAATTGTATTTGGGATGCTAGTAATGGTATTGGTAGTAGAAGTATTGGATGTGAGAATTGAGTTTAGAATCTGTAGCATAAGTGTAACAAAAACTGTTACAAGTGTTGGAAAAGAAGTGAGGGAATTGTGTAAGTTATTTGATGGATTTAGTAATGGATTTGGTGGATGAATTAAGGTGATTTAGAGGGCTTAATTAGTGTTAAAACATGTGGGATTACATGTAGGAAGATTGAGGAAGAAATGGGTAAGAAAAGAAGTGAAAAACAAAATCTGTAGGTAGGTTCTGGACCGGTCCGACCCAGAGGTTGGGGAGGTCGGTGGGTCGGACGGGCACAGGCCACGGAACCAAAAACTACTGGAATGGTCCGACCCAGAGGTGTATGGGTCGGACGGAATAGTTCTGGGTCGGACGGGACAATTTCAGAAGACGAAAAACTTACTGGAATGGGCCGACCCATAGGTTGGGTCGGACGGCCCTAACTTATAAAAAAAAAAGAAACAGTAGTAACATAGTAATCATATGTATGTATGTATGTATGTATGTATGTAGGTAAGTACATAAATAAAGGACCTTAGTAATATACTATTAATGTGACAACAATGGTAAGGAAGTAAGTATGGGAGTAGGAAAACAAGTATGAAAAGTAATTAAGTAGGTTGAGAGTATGAGAACATTAAGTATACCGGGATAACGGGGTAAGTACGGGAATAGTAATTATTTGTGTATCGTAAGAGTATAGTATTAATAATAATGTTGGAACATTATCAGTGGAACAAGTGTGAACCAAGGAACGAGGGAACACATGGTAGAGCTAACTCCGGTGAAAGGTATGAGTTTCTCATGCCCCGTATGCTAACCGAGTTACGTTGATTTGGGTGCTGTATGCCGGCTAATCAACACTAAAGCATGAAAACGGTTTATCGCCTTTCATTATATGTCTTGCTGTATGTTGTGTGAGCTAACCCTTCTTGATTGATTGTGTGGCTTCATTTAGTGCGTAGATCGACTCATAGATGAGTTGTTGTGTAGTGACTCGTAGCAAGAGTCATGTTGTGAATTAATGGAACCGTAGCAACGCACTAAACTAACGAATCAATAAACGATAACGCAAACCAATGAACTCACTAGAATGTGAGAGAGTGTACGGGAGTAAAACCTTCCGATAACGGTAGGAGAACCAAATGAATAATCCACAAATAACAAGTAGTGGAAGTATATAAGTAACCTCTATTAGAGGAATTAATCTTGGTGCAAGACATGAACCATGGGAGTAGTAAAGAATGATGAGGGATCTCCAAACCCCTTAGCAACTAGTCGACCCATAATGAGAGGATCCGACTGATGTAAGTATGTCCCGAACATGAGAGTATTCGATACGTTAGGGAAACCCTTAAATCTGAGGATACTAGTCGGTGGTAATTCCCTAAGCTAAAGGAGGTTATCGAGAGAGACACTCCTAGGCTAATCCATGAGATTGTAATGTACTCTGAGAGAAGAGTGTTGGGAATTTGAGTAGTCCGGTAAAAGCGGGCATTTGAGTATTTGAGGAGCTAAGCGTATAGCCCTCGTATTGTAGGTCCGGTGGCGAGTCTTGTGTATGACTCCACCCAGAGGCCAAAGTAATGAGTATTGAGTATTGCGTATGTGTGAGTAAAGTAATGAGTACTGAGTAAGAAGTGAGTATGAGTATGTAATGAGTACCGAGTATCGAGGATGTATGAGTAAGCATTGAGTATTGAGTACGTAAGAGTAAGTATGGAGAATTGAGTAGTGAGTATGCACAAGTATAGTAACGAGTACAGAGTAAGGATCGTGTACGAGTAAGGTATTGAACATGGAGTGATGAGTATGAAAGAGTAAGGAGTAAGTATGAGTAGAGTAGCGGATATCGAACACAGTACGAAGAATAATGAATGAATAACAAATACGAATGGTTGACTATCGAATTGTCTTCCTTAGTAGGTATTGAACTTGTATATTTATGTAGGTATTTTTTATTGTATTGTTGTAGTATGAGTATGTATGTATGCGTGTAAAATGAACTCCATGTATATCCGACCCAAAGCAGTCGGCGTACCGCGGTTAGCACGCGGTATATGCGAAATTCATATTCAACGTAAGCTGACCCCCTAGGGGGAACGTTTTTAGTGTGCAGGTACTCGAAGCTGACCACCGTTCGAGAGAGTAGGACGGGGACTGCTATGTAAGCATGGGTAGCCGTATTTTAGGGATTGTATTTGTAATGTATGGGGAAATTGGAAGTTCCAAACTATATCGGTAATTTAAGGATTGTAGTAGACTCGGTATAGTATTGTATTGGAGTTGTAATCAAATTATGGTTGAGTATGCAATGGGAAGTATTGTATTGTGTAGAGTACTCGGTATGTTCATATTCATCAGACCGATAGTATGTAGGATTGTAACTCGCCTTGTTAGTCACGTGGGTGACTAACGGCATTGTACACCCGCCGTTGAGTAAGTAATATCCGTTATGAAGGTAAGTATTGTACGGTAATGACGGTATTAGCGGTAAGGGTGTTACAATAAGACTCACCACCGGGCTTACAAATTCTCGTCTTACTTCCCCGGCTACGACCCTACACCGGGTCTAGCATGATGGGAGGTTTGACTATCAAACGGGACTATACACCTAGTTCCTCAAATTCACAAATGGCCGAACCTCTACTGGACTACTCAATTTCCCAAATGCTTCTCTCTCAGAGTCATATCACAATCTCATGGATTAGCCTAGAAGTATCACTCTCGATATCATCTAATAGCTTAGGGAATTTTCTCAATGTCTAGCATTCTCAAATTTAAAGGTTTCCCCAACTTATCGAATACATGTATGTTCAGGACATTTTCTTATATTAGTCGGGTCCTCATATTGTAGGCCGACTATTTTTCTAAGGGAGTTTGATGGTCTCTTATCCTTCTTTTACTTCTCTCAAAAGTTCATATCTTTGAACCATCTTCAATCTCTTAATAGAGGTTTCATCATTTTTTTCCACTTTTAATTATTTCACGGATGGTTCTTTTCGGTTCTCTAACCGTTATCGGGAGTTTACTAATCTCGTACAACTCTCTCACGTTCTAGTGAGTTCATAAGTTTGCATTATCGTTATTCTTGATTCGATAGTTTTCGTGTGTTTCTAAGTTTTCGTTAATTTGAGAAATGACTCTTTCTACGAGTCACTAACCAAAACAATACTCATCTACGAGTCGGTCTATATCACTAAGTTAGACCATGCAATCATACAAATATGGTTAGTACACACAGCATGCATCAAGATATACAATCAAAGCAATAGACATTTTCATGCTTTTATCTTGATTAGGTCAGCACACAAGAAAACAACACACAAATCAGTGTAATCTCGGTAGCATACGGGGCATGAGAAAATCATACCTTTCACCATGGATTAACTTTATTGTGTCACCTTACGTTCCTCGGTTCACACTTGATCCACTGATAACATTCCAAATGTTTCTATTAACATGAAGGCATTACGGTATGTAAATAACTACTACTCCCGTACTTACCCCGTTATCCCGTTAATCTTAGGTTTTTCTCAAGTGTACTTAAGTTCTCAACTTCCTCATTCACTTCTCAACTTTGTTTATACTTCTAAGGACATTTATATGTCACCAAACAAGGCCTAAATATCATCTAAAACCAATACCAATCAATCCCCCATCTTTAGAAGCCTTTAAAACACTTACGGTCAATTTCGGGTGGTGGTCCGGGACTTGGTCCAGACCCAAAGTCCCGGACCAATGCTAGATTCAACTTTCGTGACAAAACAAGTGGTGGTCCGGGACCTTGTACCCAGCCTAAGTCCCGGACCAAGACAGATCTTAACTCTCGGGAAGATTTTAAGTGTGTTCCGGGACCTTGTCCCTAACCTAGGTCCCGGACCCTGCTAAAAAGCTGCTACTCTTGCATTTTTCAATCCCATTTCAGCCCCTATTTCATACCTAAACTTTTCCTAATCCTTCCACATGTTTTCCAACATATTTAAACACCTTAATCATGCTCTAAACCTCCTTAAACCATTATCAAACCTTTGCCTCAATTCTTGCTTAATTCTACAAATTCCAAATTCCCATTTTCAACACTTATGCACACTAGTGCATTACCAGCCTTTCTCTAGATGGTTTACCATTGCCCTCAAGTATTTTGACCATTCTAAATCCTTCATAACCATTTGCATTTCATTACACAAGTTCAAACTTTCATTTCCAAAGCCATTCACACTAGGTCTTTTCCTAGAATTTCAAAACACTAAAAACCCATCTTTGCTACAGATTTTTACATCACTTCAATCCATCCTCCAACTTCCATTTCAAGGTGATTACTCTACTCAACTCAACCCTACAAACACCTAACTCCTCTCATTCATAAAGTCACGTAAAAACACTCCATTTCTACCAAAATTTTACTATAACTCACCTACAATCCTAACATTGCCCAATGCACAATTTTACATTTCCTAGTTCATTCACTAGCCACATCCACAAGGGATCCTACCAGCACACAATATTTCATCAAAATCTCATCAAACAACAATATAAACACAATCATAACCACTTGGCTCCAAGGCCCTGAATTCAACACAATTTAAACCACCAACTCTCACTAACTACCAAATACATTCTTAACTTTCATTTGGTTCATTTCTTTCTCAATTTTCCCGTCCCAGATCCTACAACATTAAAGGTAGGCATCAAGGTAGTTTAATTACCTCAAATTCATAAGCTCTTCTTTCAATCCTTCTCTTCTTTTCCTCTTCCCATTTTCGGTCAAGTGGGCAATGTGATTACCAAATTCCAGCCCAACATTAAATAAAGAAATTAGATTAAGTAAAGACACTTGACTCATTAATTAACTCAAGGATTCAAGGGATGCTTAAAACACTAAAATTGGGCATTACCTTTGAACCCTAGTATTTGTTTTTTATGAACAATCAAGGGGAGGCCTCAACTACACTCTTGGGGCTTGGAACAATGCTCATACAAAACAAGAAGCAACCCATCATAAGAAGCCAAAACCGGCTGAAAGGAGAAGTGAAGGAAATGGTGGATTTTTGTGCCTTTTCTTACCTTAAATGAAAGAGGAGACTTCAAGCTTCAAGAAACTCCAGCTTTCTCTTCAAATGGGTTATACCCATGGAGATGAACTTCAAGCTTTTGAGATTTTGAAAATATATGAATGAATCTCTTGGTGGGGGAGTTCAAATATGTGATTTATTTTTTATTTGGAGCTTTGGTGTAGCTTGTACAAGGGAGAGAATGGCAAGAAGCCATGGGAGAAGGAGGGAGAAATCGTCAGCCATGGGAGAAGGAGGGAGAACAGCAGGAAGAAGGAAAGGAAGAGAGAGAGAGAGAGAGAGAGAGAGAGAGAGAGAGAGAGAGAGAGAGAGAGAGGAGGAGTGTGGGGGTTACTTTTGTAACTTTTCTACTTTTTTTTTCTTTTCTTCCTTTTCTTTTTCTAGCTAGTTAATAATAGAGAGAGGGGAGCTGATTATCTGCTAAAAACCGGCCCCCACTTATTAACTAAGATGGGGCGTTTTTCGTCTTTCACAAGAAACGCTCGTTAATTTACCCGGTTTAGTACTATTCACTAACCGGGCCCATTTTCTGGATTTTTCTCGTTTCTTTAATTTTAATGGTTCTTAAGCTTCCATTAATGTTGAATTATAGTTATTTGATTGACTATAATTTTTACGGGTTCATTTGACCACTCAAAATCACGTTTTCTGGTTTTCTCGAAAAATGTGCTCTAAAGCTTCATTACCATTTCTAATCCATTTTATGGATCCGTTTTCTTCGGGAATTGTTCCCGTATATTAATTTGGCCTAACTAAGCCTTAGGAATCCATCTAGGATCCTAGTCGAGGTCACACACCTCCTAGAGTTATGTAACGCACAATTTTACGTTTTGTGCTTTTTACACGTTTCCTCTTTTCTTTTGGTTTTATTTTCTTCACCAATACTCTTTAGGCACTATTAGGCCTTCAAATACCATATTATAATAATTTAATCACCATAATTAAGTTCGGGGTATTTCACTACTAGTCTAAAACAGACTATATAAAACGAATGGCTTTCTTGGCTTGACCTGCACGGACGAAAAGAAAAAGGACAATGCACTACGTCTTCCGTTTTTCACTCGTCTGTAGTGGATGACATAATGTGTTGTACTTTTTCTTTTCGTCCGCGTGGGTCAAGCCAACAGACCTATCCGTTTTTTTCGGACTGTTATGGACGGATCATCAACCAGGCTGTGACTTAGATTTTATTATTTTTATTTTCATGCCTGATTTGAGTACCAATTGCTCTGCTTCATTTCTAAAACTAGTCCAAATCATAGAATAGCATAACAATCAAATAGGAGTGAAAATATTACCTTAAATGCCAAAAATGAAATTCTGACAAAAAGAGAGCTTATGAGAGATTTTGGAATAGAAGATTGTCGCGCGAAGCTAGAAATGTGATAAAATCGAGACTGGAAACTCAACGTGGAATGATTCGATTAAACTTCACGAGGAGAACGAAAGTACAGAGAACCCTAGAACCCTAACTATTCTCTTAATCAGTCTACAGTAGTCTCAATCCTTCCGAGACTAATATACCCAGCCTTCTGACTTACGGAACAACGGTCAAAAGCAACCCAACTAAAACGACAGCGTTACAACTAAATATAAACACAACATAGGGAGACTAACAATAGGATATACAGCAGTGGACTAACATTAAATAAACTATCCTATCAGCCCCCCGCAAAGCTTAGAAGGGAGACACTTCTAAGGTTTGGAAAAACAGAACCATTACAAAAGATGGACTACACTGCTCAGCCGTCTGTTTTCAGACCCAACTTCTTGACCTGGACTGGATAGGCCTTCCCTGGTAAGGCCTTAGTTAATACATCGGCCAACTGTTCCTTTGAGCCTACAAACTCCACCCTGATCATGCCTTCTTGCAATTTCTGCCTAACAAAGTGTATGTCGAGTTCTATATGCTTGGTCCTCTCATGGAGGACTGGGTTGCGTGCAATGTAAATAGCAGCCTGACTATCAGACTTCACCGGAACAGGAAGAATATTCTTCACTCCCAGCTCGTGCAACACCCTTGTAATCCAACTAAGCTCTGCTGTCACACTCCTCATTGCCCGATATTCTGCTTCTGCAGACGATAGTGCGACAGTAGTCTGTTTCTTGCATTTCCATGAGAGAGGACATCCTCCAATCTGTATGAAGAAGCCACTGATAGATCTCCTTGTATTAGGGCATCCTGCCCAATCAGAATCACAAAAGGCTGTCAGGGTGTAATCATATCTTGAATTAAATAACAGTCCATAACTCAAAGTACCCCTAATATAATTCAAGGTATGTAAGGCATCTGTAAAATGCACATCAGTGGGACTACCAAGAAATTGACTCAAAACCTGGATTGCAAAACAAAGATCAGGTCTACTATGTGACAGATAGCTTATTTTCCCTACAAGTCTGCGGTAAACAAAAGGGTCTTTCAAAGGTTTTCCCTCATTACTCATAAGTCTAAGGCTTGTATTAAGAGGACTGACAGAAATTTTATCATTAGGCGTTCCAAATTCCTTTAACAAATCTTCACAATACTTTTTCTGTATAAGAACAACTCCCTCTGTTGTATGAATAAACTGCATCCCCAGAAAATAGTTTAAGATGCCCAGGTCCTTAATCCTGAATTTCTGATTCAGAGTCTTTTTCACAGATTCTATCAGCATATTATCATTTCCTGTTATCAGAATATCATCCACATCTACCGCTAGATAGCACACTTTGTTATCCTTTTCTCTAATAAACAAGGAGTAATCATTAAGGGACTGGACAAAATGTAAAGATTTAAGCAGAATACTTAATTTATGATGCCATTGCCTTGAGGCCTGTTTCAGACCGTATAAGGATTTGTTCAGTTTGCATAATTTCCCAGACTTTTCTTCTTTATGACCCAAGGGAACCTCCATGTACACATCTTCTTCTAAGTCCCCATGAAGAAAAGCATTATTTATATCTAGTTGGCTAACTACCCAATTCCTCTTGGTTGCCACTATAACTAATGCCTTAATAGTAGTAAATTTTACTACGGGAGAGAAGGTTTCCATGTAATCTATCCCATACCTTTGGGTGTACCCTTTTGCTACCAACCTAGCTTTAAATCTCTCTATGCTACCATCTGCCTTGTGTTTAATCTTGTAGACCCACTTACATTTTACTGGTTTAATACCATTTGAAGGTTTGACAAGATCCCATGTGTTGTTTCTTTCTAGTGCTAAGAATTCCTCTTCCATGGCCCTCTTCCATCTTTTATCACTAACTGCCTCTTCATAACAGGTAGGCTCAGTTTCATTGAGCAAATCAGTGTGCAAACAGGAATGACAGTTTTGATCTAATGAAAATATTCCCACGGTATGCATCAGACAATCACTCCTAATTATGCTGTCTCTATCATCCATGACAAAAGCATCATAATTAGTTTCACCATCACAGAGTGTAATACTACAAGCAGCTGATATTCTATCATGCAATATTTCTGAGAAAAGATCAGCAGAAGGTAACTTATCTTTTTTCATGACTGCCAATCCAACTTCATAATCTTCTAGGTATTTAGGAGGGTGTCTGGTCCTTTCTGATCTTCTTATGATGACTTCTTCTTCTGCTGCATCTTCTGTTAGAGATTCCTCAACATTGTTTTCCTCTGTTGGGGCGCCACTTGTGAAGTTATGTGGATTCTCTTCATCCCTTTCTTCATGGGTGTTGTCCTGTCTTTTCTGTCTTATTCTCACATCATTCGCATTAGTATTATCAGAAATAAAACAATCATCCTCAAACAGAAAGGGACCTTTTGGAGAATCATCTAAGCTAGTTCCTTTAATGTTTGCCTGGACAGATCTGAATGGGTAAATCTTTTCATGAAACATAACATCTCTATTAAATATGACTTTCTCATTATCAAGATCATAGAGTTTATAGGCTTTCTTACTTTGAGCATATCCTAAGAGAACGCATTTTACAGATCTGGATGAGAACTTATCATGTTGATTCTTATTGACATTTGCAAAGCAGAGGCACCCAAAACATCTAAGGATGGTGTAATCTGGTTTTTCTCCATAAATGATTTCATAAGGGGTCTTATTATCTATGCTAATGAGAGGCATTCTATTAATCAGGAAAGTTGCAGTGAGGATGCTCTCCCCCCAAAATTTCTTAGGGAGAAGGGAATGAAACATCAAGGCACGTGCTGTTTCCAGAATGTGACGATGTTTTCGTTCTGCCACACCATTTTGCTGTGGTGTGTAAGAGCAAGTTGTTTGGTGTTTAATCCCTTTTAGCTTAAAATATTCAGTGCCAGCCTTTGAGCTCCCCAATTCAAGAGCATTGTCGGTTCTAACACACTTAACACTTTTCTTAAACTGATTCTCAATCATGGAAATAAAACTCATAATCAGACCAAAACACTCAGATTTGAATTTACATAAATGTGTCCATGTAGCCCGACTTTTGTCATCCACAATAGTGAGAAAGTAACAGAAATCATCATAAGTGTTTTCATTATAGGGACCCCACAAATCAATATGTATCAACTCAAAAATGTCTTTTGCCTTTATAGAACTGGATTGAAAGGGTAATCTGTGGCTTTTAGCCCTACTACATGGTTCACATACAAAAGGTCTTTGTTTCTTGATCTCTTCAACCAGACCTAATCTTGAGATTTTCTCCCTAGGGGCATGTCCTAGTCTAAGATGCCAAAGACTTAAAGAATCTTTACAGTCAGATTTTGTTTCCACAGAACCAACCAATGAACTAATGCATTCCTTTTCTTTCTTATCACAGAATCTATCAAAAATATACAGCCCTCTAAGCTTCTGACCAATCTTCAGCTCCTCACCTTGCTCACAGGCCTGATAGAAACATCCAGTAGAATCAAAACAAACTTTCCCATTCATTTCTTCAGAAAGTTTACTAATAGAAATTAAACCAAATTTGAAACTTGGGACAAAAAGAACATTTCTCAAGGTTATTATACTGTTTAATTTAACATTTCCTATCAGATGGACCAATTGTGTATGCCCATCTGGCATCCCAACCGTGTGGGGTCTATCAAGCAAGTTAATATCACAGAAATTAGCTAGATTGCCACACATGTGGTCTGAAGCACCAGTGTCAATCACCTAATCTGTTAATTCAACATTATGTTCACAGGAGGCATTAAAAATGTTATAAATACTTCCAGTTAAACTAGAGTTATATCGAGAAGAAGCCATACCAATAAAGCTGCAGTTTGATTCTGGATTTTGCTGCTCTTTGTTGACAATCTGGGATTTGCTGATGTAACTCAGCAATTGATTCACCTGATCTGTGGTCAGGACTTTGTTGAATGGGTCTTTACAGGAATCCCCCTTCTGTTCACTAGCTCCATTCGCCTGATGCAGTTTCTCTTTTCCCACACGCCACCCTGGAGGGTACCCAATCTTTTGGTAGCACCTCTCTTCTGAGTGACCAGCCTTGTGACAGTAGGTACATTGAATGTAATTGCGCTTTCCTCCGTTTCCTTGTCCACGCCCAAAACTTCTCTTGGTTTGGTTAACAGAGAATGCGACCGGCGCCTCTGTTTCAATTGGAACAGTGGTGGTGAGGGCCTTCTGTCTCTCCTGTTGAATAAGAATGGAGAAGGCTTGTTCCATGGAAGGGAGCGGTGTGATCATCAAGATACTCTCTCGGGCTCCGACATATTTCTCGCTTAATCCCATCAAGAATTTTATCAGCCTCTGAGTCTTGACGTAATCCTTGAACGCATTATCCGTCGCACAGGCACATGTGGGTAGGGTAGTAGTTGCATCCAATTCGTCCCAAATTCCTCTGAGTCTTGCAAAATAGTCTCCTATGCTTTCCCCGGCTTGCGTTGTGCTCCCAAGTCTCCTCTCCAACTCAAACATTCTTGTAGCATCAACTTGGTCATATCTGGTGCAGAGGTCTTTCCAGATTTCAGCTGCCGACGATCTGAAGAGGACGGTATCGGCGATACGTTTCTCAAGGCTCATGAGAATCCAAGCCCTTACCATACTGTCGCATCTCTTCCAAGCTTCAAGATCGTCGTCTGAGTTCGTCGGCTTTACTACGGTGCCTAGAACAAAACCGAGTTTGTTCTTTGCCCCTAGCGCAATTTCAACTTGTTGTTTCCAACAAGGAAAACCCGGACCTCCATCATATTTGCTCGCCAGCGACAGCCCAGGTTGGTCGGAGTTCGAAAGGTATAGAGGATCCTTGAGGTTGGCGTGCCCGTTGTTGCCACTTCCAAGCTCAGAATCGGAGACGCCTCCTTTCTCCTTGTCCTTGTCCTTAAGTGCGTCTACTGGTGTTTCACTCATGATTTCTTAAAGCGTGGAAAACAAGAATGACAAAACGAAAGGAAAATAGAGTTTTGTGGGGTAGACAGGAACAAGAACGACGGATTGAAAGTTAGGATCTCGTAGGGTAACAGGAACAAGAAAGGCGAATCGGAAAACTGGATAAAAAACGAAATAGCTTGTCAATCGCAGAGGAGAAAATCGACGAGGAACTTGAATCAATCATAGGAAACCCGTAGAAACAAGATCCCACGATCCTTCTGCTCTGATACCATGATAAAATCGAGACTGGAAACTCAACGTGGAATGATTCGATTAAACTTCACGAGGAGAACGAAAGTACAGAGAACCCTAGAACCCTAACTATTCTCTTAATCAGTCTACAGTAATCTCAATCCTTCCGAGACTAATATACCCAGCCTTCTGACTTGCGGAACAACGGTCAAAAGCAACCCAACTAAAACGACAGCGTTACAACTAAATATAAACACAACAGAGGGAGACTAACAATAGGATATACAGCAGTGGACTAACATTAAATAAACTATCCTATCAAAATGAGAGCGTGAAGAGAAAGAGAACGCCTAAAGGGTATATATACCAAAAAATTGAATTTTTTTTACAACTACTAACTCTAGACTGCAAATTCTATAAATTTCACTATATTGTCATTAAAAACAATTGCTATAGCGACCAAAGAGCTGACTTCAAAACGCCGGCATGCTTAAAAATTGGCTACGCCATGAGAGCACTCAATGGTAACTAACTACGCTAAGGAGGTAGTGCAATTGCAGTATCAATTGAACACTAAGGTTTGAGTCATCAAACAACTGCAAGACAAATAAATAGAAAAAACGGAAATACACCTCGACATTGTAATCATGAATTGAACGATTGAACAATACCGTTGTGCAGTTGCCCATGTCGCTCATCCAATGGGTATGGGTGTCAATTCGGTTAATTTGGTTAATTTTAAAATTAATTTTAAAAAAAATTAATTTTCAGTTACAATCAAATTAACAGGAATTTAATTCAATACTGAAATTAAATGAAAACCAAATTAACCGAAAACTTAAAAAAATTCAATGTAATAACCAAAACTGAATTAATTATGGTTAACTGTATTAAATTTGATTAACCAAAATTTTTAAAAGAAATATTACAATTTTTATTAATATTTATAAATTTTATTTAATTTAAAAAATATTATGATTATCCAATTAACCGAAATATTCTCTTCAATAACTAAAAACCAATCGAAAATAAAATTCGATTATCCGAGAACCAAAATTTTATAAAAGGGTTATAAAAAACAATTAAAAACTGAAAAAAATCAATTTTCAATTATAATTGAAATAACCAACCGCTTGGACAGAGGAAATAAATCCACCGAAAAATAAAATGGGCGATCAAGAAAAAAACACTCACCAATTGCATTTATGAATTATCACTATTTATATGCCGATAGATGAGCAAAAGCTTTGACCAGTAGCCCCTGTCTAATCCTGCCTAAATTAGGCTGGACAAAATCTAACCTCCATCACCGAGGTATGACCTTGTGCTTTAGCAACGAGTGGCTTAACATTCGCAAGTCAAGAATCAGGCTAGGGTTTCGTTCTGGAGATCGAATCAAGGACAGGATTAACCTGTAACATTCGCTTTGTGGGGCCAGAGGAGATTAAATCTTCTTGAAAAGTAGAAGCATAATAATCCTCAGCTAAGAAGACGGCACGAAGTTCCAGCTCAAAATGACGCTAATAATTGTGTTCCATGACAAATCTGAAATTTTCGGAACCAACTCTCCTGGACTATCACGAATCACCGCGTCAGCTTCCAATTCGGCATCATTGGAACTGATTTTAGCGTAATAGAACCAGCCAATAGAGCTGGATGCGGAAATTCGCAGCTCACACCGGACCAAGAAGTTTGTGGTTTAATCACCAATGATGATAATCCTTACAAGCCAACAGCAACCATGGAATACACGTGGTTCTAATAAATTAAAATTTACCGCAAAAATCTATACCTCAATCCCTTTGCATTGACGTCCAAAAAGTAACCCCCCCTAAAGAACAAAAATGTTCAAACCCCAATTTTAAATTTCAGATCCGAATAGCATGAGTTAAATTACTAGCTACATAACTATGTCCTGAAACCATAATCTGCTAAAGGAACAGATCTTCTCCTATAAAGCCAGCCAGCAAGCCAGAGCACACGGCTGAAATAGAGGAGCAGAGAGACAGGTTCTTACATGGCCTTCGCCTTAGGGGCCTTTTTCTTAAGTTGTCGCCTTGGCATTGAGTTTTTCATGCCAACAAAAAAGAGTAACGCACCAAGAAGTCCCAAGCTCTGCACCAATAAACCATAATGGGAGTCAAATTCAAAAGTTACTTATCCTTCAATAATAACAAGCTACAGCGTTTACAGTTCACTGAAGCCGATTAGTAACAGACCTGGGTGAACTTGATGAAAAGCTGAGCAAATGCTTTGCTATCCTGATCATAGTTGTAGAAATCATATAGAATTGGTGTTGCAAGTGCCTGGTGCAACAGCTGTTGAGAAGGAAAGGCCAAGCAGTTCAAACTTTTGGAGTCTTTGATCCACAATTCTTTTTAAGAACCAACATATAAAAATATAGCTATGCAATTGCATACCAGAAGATAAGCCCCAAGAGTACTGCCACAGATGAAAAGAATGCTTCCAAGACCCTTCAAGCCTATCGCAGCTGCCAAAAGATGTTTCATCTGCGTAGAGAGACCATTACCCAATCAGGTGACCCCACTTCACTTACTCATCAGAAGTTCCTAACAAGCTAGAGATCAACAAACGCTTTATTACACTTGATACTTTACCTCAATAGCAGGAAGTTGAACTCCAGTGTGAGTCAACACATTTTTGGAGAAAGCATCAAACTTTGGTCTTAATCCTACTGCCGCCATCCCACCATCGTCACCAAAGTCATTGTACCTATAGTGAAATCATTCACGCAGCAGATGTCACAATCCACAACCAATTATATCCCAGGGAGGCCATGTCTCAGGAGCATAAACCTCCTATTTGTATATTTGTATAGTTTTTTTTTTCTAATTAGGGTATTTATTGATAATACAAATATTTGTATATTTGTATATATGAAGATCCTATCTTATTGCCAATAGCAAATACCATTGCCAATGAAAACCAGGTGACACATCAAGGCAAACTAATTGAGAGATATACTATAGCAGATGTCTACCAAGTCACGGTGGCTTGGTCAGTAGTGGAAGGAGTGGAAAAGTCACCCGTAACAAGAGTCCCAGGTTAGAGACTTTTCCAATAATGGAATGACAAAAACTAGTACAACAAATGCCTTGAACTACAAGTAAAACAAAGCAAATACCCTAGCAGGAAAAGGATTACAAGACGTATTTCCTCAACTTTAAAAAATAAAGAATAACAATGCTCACAGAAGCTATATAGTTGATGAAGAGAAATAAAGCACAGTGATTCCTGGTTACCATGTCTTAAACTGAGATGAAACCTGAACCATTTGATTTATACATCTTAGTTTCTCCAAACTGTATAATCCAATAGCTATTCCCATTTCACCCTTTGACATTACTGAGAACATAGACAACTGAAACACAATTCATCTTCTTCAGCTTCCGACATAATTAGATGTGATCATCACGCTCAAGCAAAGAGAAAATATTATGTAGTAACCATTTCTTGGTCAACATAATGGAAAAAAAAAAAAGCATCCTTTTTTATAATACAATATTCATAGACAATGTTGCACTATTTAGACACCAATTCAATGAAGAATAGTACTTCCGCTTATTTGTCACCCAGAATATTCTCATCTACTTAGACTGAACGTTTAAGTCGCATGGTCCATATCTTTCCGCTTCCAGTGTAAGAGTTAGGAAATAAGCTTTCCTACTATCCTGATTCAGATTTAATTTGACACCAAATGGGCGGAAAAGTATGTTAGTGATGAAGAGAACCAACAGTATGGAACTTTAACTATGAGAGTATGAAGCGCTGTACACAGAACAAGCATCAAACAATGGCTGACAAAATTTGGGTTGGTGATTAGACCTAATGAAGATGCTGTCTAGAAAATTTACGGATCACTATAGATTTAAGCGGATTCTAGGAAATGATAATCTCATAATACGTGAGCTTCGATAAGCCCAACATAAGAGACATATCTTGAGGCAAATCATTACTTATACACGCATGCAAGACCACATATATAGTATAGCGGCACTACTTCTCCCAATCACAAGTGCAAGACCAAATTATGAATCATCCATGCAAATCTAGTCACAAACCGGACATACCACCAGGACAGTCTAGGCGTCGGCACCTGTAAGTAATTTTCAAGCCAACAAGCTGTTTATCCAACACCTAACCTCTCAAAAGCAGTCGATTCCTTCACGGCAAGTGGACATTCAACACTAGCATTGACTTTTAAACCACAGATAAGCTCCAGATTTCGATTTCGTACAATCTCAACAACCTAAGGAATCGCATAAACTCAAACACGAACACTAATTCGCACCGGGAAAATCTCGAGTCAGAAACCCTAGATTCATAGTGGTCTACGCAGCTCATCTAGATCAGACGGAGAAAATCAACAAGAGATTACGTATACGACCGAGCAGATCTGATAAAATCTAAAAAAATTAAGATCGAGGAGAAAGTGGGAGAGGGCAGTAATGGTGGCTTACTCTTGCCAAGCTGAGATAATGAAGACAGAGACGAAAAGTACTCTCCCAATGAACGACAAGAACGCCATTGATCCTGCCAAGTGAATAACGAAAGAAGAACAAATTTCCTTCTTCTCACCGCCTTCTATCCCTGCCTTTTCTAGATTTTCTCCCTCGTTCTCGCTGTCGTTGCCCGGGAACGAGACGAGTGAGAGAAACAGAGATCAAGGCAAGCAAGGAAGCGCGGTACTGCGGTAGGTGGAGGATATGAGGAAGAAAAGGATTTATTTTAGCCGCCGACGACGATTATAAATTCAGCCGAGTTCTTTTTAATGACTTCTCTATGAGGTTATCTGTTGCCTGTTGTGCGTTGTCCAGCTACGCTCCGACTAAAGGAGCGTGTGCACGCGCTGCTTCAAAAGGAGTGGAAGTTCACGCGGTGGGTTAGAACGTGAACAGATCGGATAGTTATTAGCCAATCATTTTAGGGGAAATTCTGACATGACGTGGCAAAATGTAAAGGAAGGTCGTCCATCTCACAAAGGTCCTTCTTCCCATCTGGCAAAGATGACCCGAATCAAAAAAATCGACCCGAACTAATCTGATCCTGATCCAAATTTAAATCGAATGATGTGATCTGAAATGTGATCCAAAAATCCGAACCGAACCAAACCAAAACCGAATCAAACCAAAATTTGATATACTCGGACCGAATTGACTGAACCGAATTCATCTGAATCGAATTGACCCGAACCGAATTCACCCAAACCACACATGAAACTAGACAAACTTCCATTATCCTTCTGTTTATTATTGGGCATGTACAGAATGCATAATTTCCATGAACTAGGACGACAAATAAGGAATGTTTTTCATTTCATTTTTATACAATTCTTGCAATCTTTGTCGTGTCCAGGAATTGGTTTGAATGGTTGATGAAGTTTTATTAAACGTATAAACTTTTTTCAGTTAAGAAATATACTAACCACGATTTGTGTAGATGTTGAAGAAAAGATTACAAAACTTACACCCTTACTTAAATAAAGATTACAAAACCAAGCTTAGGATTGGTTTGAACGTGTATGTGTATATATCATCACATCACTACTTAGGTTTCTTATTAATATCACAAAAGAATAAAGATTACAAAACTTACATCTCACCTAAATATATTTGTATGTATCATTAAATTAAATTAGGGTTAAAAAATAACAAAATAAGAAGATAAAGAGACAACCCCTGCCTGGGAGCGATAAGCTACTAGAGGACGCTCGCACGAGGCGTGCACGTGAGACGGTGATAGGCGGCGCACACACAACATGAAGTCATGGGCGCGAGGAGATGATAGGCGCATAAAGGCACAGACACGAGGTGGTGATGGATTAGCATGGGCGCGCGACACTCGCTCGAGATGACGGGCGCTAACGTAGGACGCGCGTAGGGTGTAACGGGCGCAGGATGGCAGGAGGCACAAGCACAGCGTCGGGCGTAGGGGGGATAGACTGGGCGTCGAGTGCCGAATATTGACCACTGATTCACCAATTTTAAATTTATACTTGGTCGATACTATTAATAAAACTATAATTAAAAATATTGCCATCCGATTTGTTATGTATAACCAACCAATACACAATAGCAATCTTCATCAAGAGTAACACTATATTACGAGAATTTGGATCCAAATATGAAAATCAATACAAGTTATAACGGTTGCTTAAATTTGTACTTTAGCATTTTTGTCAATTAAGCATAACATGGTAAATCACCCGAATTTGACTCATAACCTGAAAAAACTGAAAAATGCAGAGGCTAACCCGAACCGAAAGCACCAGAACCCAAAATCAACCAAACTGAAGTCACCCAAATCTAATTTTAACCAGAGAATCCGACCTGATCCGAGCCGAACCTAATAGTGAATATTTACAAATTGACCCAAACCGACCCGAACTGAGTGACCCGGATTGATAGGTCTAGATGTGGGTGGTTCATGATGGGACAGCCCCACAAGTGATCAAATGGACGGGCAGGCCGAGTTTGGAAAGAATTTTAAGCAGAACGGAGAGGCTGACGTTTGCGCCACTTTGTACCTAATTGGAGCTTTAAAATTCTGAAGAAAACAAAAGAATAAGGGAATCGTAATGTGTGTAGAGGAGAGAGAAAAAATAAAGGGGAAAGTGAAAAAATAAAGAGGAAACGGGTGGGTAGGGGCGTACAGTGGAAGAGTTTGGGGGTGAGTTAGTTTTTATTAGTATGAGAGGAAGAAATAGCATTTTTTTCAAAATGGTATAACGTATAAAATAAAAGTCCAAAAATAACAAAAATTATACCATTGTTCATCATTTTTCGTGCTCTTCAAAACAAGATGCATCATGGATATGTTTTGGTAAACTTAAAATTTTATGTTTTATAAGGAGTATATATTACGTATTTTTAAAGTGAATCTTATTCATTAACAACATGAATCTTCTTTAATAATAAAATGAACCTTATTCATTAACAAAATGAATCTTACCCCAAACACTCTAAAAACCACCCTATGAAAATTTAAAAACGTCGAAGGCATTTTTATGGTTTGTAACGTCCCTAAACCCTAAACTCGAAAAACCTGTCGAGTCAGTAACAACAATATAAAGTGTAGACTAATACCAAAAAGATTACCCTACCCCCCAGCACCCTAAAACCCACCCTAGGAAAGCTAAAAACGTCGAAGGCATTTTTATGGTTTGTAGTGCAGGGTTTAGGGTCTAACGACCCTAAACCATAAACCCTAAATTCCTGTCGAGTTTGTAACGACGATATAAAGTGTAAAACCAATGCCAAATAGATTACGCTTCCCCCCAAACACCCTAAAAACCACCCTAGGAATGCTAAAAGCGTCAAAGGATTACGAAATGTTCACTTTTCTTAAACATAAGATTCACTTTCTTAAAAGAATGATTCACTTTCAATAATGAAAGGTTCATACTCTTCTCCCATAAGTTTGTGGTAGGATTAACTTTTACTAGTATTAAACAAAATATTCACTTTTCTTAAACCTTTGGTTCACCTTTAAAATACCTTCGATACACTTTTCTCAAACCTCTGATTCACTTTCTTAAACCTCTTATTCACTTTAGTTAAAAAATCTCTATTTACGAGAATCACTTTTCTTAAACCTCTGATTCACGTTTCTTAAACCCATGTTTCACTTTATAAAAACCTCTGTTTCTCATTTCTTAAACCTCTTAATCACTTTAGTTAAACAATCTATGCTTACGAGATTCACTTTTCTTATTACTCTGATTCACTTTGCAATAACTTGTGATTCATTTTTTAACAACCTTCGATTCACTTTTCTAAAACCTCTGATTCACACTAGTCAAACAATCAGAATCACTTTAGTTAAACAATCTCTCTTTATGAGATTCGCTTTTTTAAACCTCTTATTCACTTTTAAGCAACTCTTTGATTCACTTTTTAACAACCTTTGATTAACTTTTCTTAAACTTAAGATTCACAATGAATCTTAAAACATATGTACATACAAAAAATAAAAAATTTAACATTTATCAAAACATACTCATGTTGGGTCTTATTTTGAAGAGCTCGAACTATGATGAACAATGATATAAAATATATGTTATTTGGAGTTATATATAATAAAATACAACATTTTAAAGTTTTACAAAAATATAAAGCACAAAAGAACAAAATAAATACAAAAGACCAAAATGACCATCTCCATATTAGAACCTAGCGTAAGAGCCAGGTTCGAATTCATGATTTTAAGTCTGTCGGATCTATTTCTAATATCAAGACCGGTTTTTTCATTTTTTAGACCGGGTCTGGCCAGACCCGATTCTTTTTTACTTTGTCGCTACCTGGCTCGTCCGGTTCGGTTTTTTCGTTTTTCTTAATAAAAAATTTTGAATAAATAATAAATTTCTAAATAAAATTTTAAATAAATAGGAAATTCAACATAAAATATTAAATTATTAATAAATTTATATATATTATATAAAAATTACATAACTATATATTGTATTATATATATTTTAAATAGTAGTATATATTTAAATTCGGATCGGGTCAAGCTTTGTCTCGGGCCTAAAACTTTACCGAAGTCCGGCCCGGTTTTTAATTCGGGCCTAGTTATTTTTGTCCTAGCCCGTTCGAATTTTTTCAAGCTCTGTTTTTCGGGCGGGCCAGATCACCGGGTCAGGCCAGGTCGGATCACTGGGTCAGGTTGGGTTTTATCAGCTCTAGGAAGCCCTAATGCGAGTAGTTTGAATTTGGGGAATGGTTTCGTGTTCGGCTTGATATCTTTGCCAGCCCATAACTATATTTGGTCAATTTGGGCTGAGGTAATAGCAAGTTAGATTTAAGCCCACATACAAATATATTCAACTTTATTTGTTTGATTACTCATGGTGATTGTTAAAAACAAAAAAAAAATCATGAAATGCCACTATATTTTTGGCTAATTCATGAAATGCCCTAAAAAAAAGAAAATCATGAAATGTCACTATATTTTTACAAAAGTTCATGAAATGCCCTAAAAAAAGAAAATCACGAAATGTCACTATATTTTTACAAAAGTTCATGAAATGTCACTATAGTCATTGACCAGAATGAAAAGGACAAAAATACCCTTACTGGTTAACAAAGTACTTATAAAGTTCACAACTTGCCCCAAAGTGTTAAAAAGTTCACAAAATTCAAAATACAATAAAAACTAGGGTTTCAGAAGCCAAATTAGGTCAAATTTTTATTATGTCCATGGCTACGGACCTAATGTTCCAACCCGCGGACCGTAGTTAACCAAAATAATCAGAAAGTTGAAAAAGAGAGTCCGGGTTCGGGGGCTACGGACCTAATTAGGGTCGCCACCTAATTTTAACCTAGATTAAATTAGGAAATGAGAGTTTAGGTTCGGGGGCTTGGTATTTGACTTATTTAGGGTTCAATTACTTTCATTACCGCTAAAAGTCGTTTTTCCTCTACTTAGTTTAATTACAGCTTATTACGAGTCGTTTTAACCTAAGTGCGCAAACTTATGATTTCTTTTATTTTTTAACATTTTTTGAAAGAAAATTAAAGTGAAAAGTAAAAATACCTAAACTAGGGTTTTTGAGGCAGAATAAGGCCGAATTTTGTTTCTGTCAGTGGCCACGGACCTACTGTCCGAACCCACGGACCCTAATTAACCTAGTTATACAGAAAAGTCTAATTAAAAGAAAACAAAATTTTTGAAAAAGTCCAGGGCCACGGACATGCTTTGTAATACCCTAAATTTTGAAATTTTGAAAATCCAGCCGCTGTCCGAGGGTGTCTGAGGCCACAAACTGGCCTTCCGGGACCCCGGACAGGCTGTCCGCAGGCTTGGACTTGCCACGGATGACGGCTTTTTGGTGGTTTCCAGTGACGTTTTCGGCTAAAAAATTATAGGTGCGTAGCCTGAAAGATTTCCAATATGTTAATAATAAAAGATTTTCAATTTGAAGTCGAATTAAACACGAAACTTAACAAACAAGTTAAAGGGCAGAAACTGAAACAAATGGCAATTCAGAAGCTGTAAAAGGTTAGTTTGCACCCAAGATTTGATAGAAGATTAATGAAGTCGTAGGGTTTCAGAAAAATATGATTATAACTTGTTTTAGCTTCTAGAGCAATGAAACTCTTCACGTCGGGATTCTTTTGGTGCTCTGTTGAGGTCGGTTCTGAACTGAATTTGAATCCGGCTTCTGACTATTGATTGTAGATGGTGTTCTTCACGTTTTGGTGGTGGTTTGATGGTAGTTTATGATTGTTGAGGTGGTGGACATTGAAAAACGTGTTTTGGTGTTGATTTCGGAAGGATTTTGGTATGATTTCTAGGCTCGGGAGTGCAAAAACAAGAGAGACTTGTGACGGCTAGGTCTTCTGATTGCTTGGGGTTCTTAATTTGATGAAATACCCCTAAATTAATTTAAATTAATTTAGGGGATTTATTTTATTAAAGCATAAATAATACTATTAAATATTAAATTATTGTATGGCATTATGAATATTAAATTATTATATGGAATTATGAAAATTAAATTAGGGGATTTCTTCTATTTAATCTTAAAGAATACTATTAAATATTAGATTACTATATATTATTATATAGTATTATGAATTTAATAGATTTATAAGTCAATAAATCTTGGAAAAATTTCTAAACACTCCAAGTATATTATAAAGATTTTAGAACTAATTGGAACATTAATTTGAATCATAAAAGTCCATATAAAATCATGGAACCATAAAGCTTCTTAAGCCTTGCTAGGGTTGACTTTTTGAGAATGGTCAAACCAGCCCATGAAACCTATACCAATAAAAAGGTTATGGAAAACCAAGAAGATTGATAAAAAGAACGTCAAAAACGGATCATCCTAGCCAAAGTTATGATAAAATGAAGTTTGGAGCCAAAATTCTGAAGAATGTTGACGTGTCAAAGTCCTGCTGACTCATCCGTGCCTCAGGACTCATGCAATAAGCAAATTTCTGCAAAATCACCTAAGTGTTCGCAGCAAACTACCTTTACGTTGGGCAATATTCAGACTTTAATATCTCAGCCTATACTTCGTATTTTTGAGTGTCGTCTTCTTCATTATCTTCTCCTACAAATCCTCTTTCCAACCATTATTCATACATAACCTAATTCCTTCTACATCCGCCGCAAAGTCGATCTGAAGTTGCCTCCCTGAAAACTGTAACCCAGAATTCCAGAAAAACGTGATAATCAGGTAAACTTTGAAGTATCATAACTTCTTCATCCGTCAATGAAAATTCGATTTCTTTAGCTTGTTTTGTAGATCTCTAATTCCTCTATAACTTTCATGTTTACACCCAAGGCTTATTCTTAATCGTGTGGAAGATATAAGCGTCTAAAGTTCCCAACTCGATCACGTCGGGTTTTTGCCCATAATTTTTCCAGAAACGAAATGGTAAACTCAGGTCTTTGTGGATCTGTAACTTTCTCCCTAGTTATTCGTTTTCCATGATTTTTCCACCAATGTTTAGAGTTTCATGTCTAGTTTGTATTGTGATAGATTTTGTGGATCAAAGCTCTCTCAGTTGGTGCGAGTTCACCCGTGAAGTTGCCTACCTGAACAACGCATAAAATACCGATTTTTCCAGAAAACGAATTCAATTTGCCTTGTCTGCGCATCTCTGGTATGATTCCGACAAAATTCCACCATCTATGCTATTCGTTTTTGCATTTCCGTTCATAACTCTCTATCAATTTAACAAATAATGCACCGTGTTGAGAGAATTTGGAGAAACTCGAATTAAACATACCGCAACCCTAACTTCGAATTGTCATAATTGATTTCTCGTTGTACTGCACTATAGGTCATGAATTTGATACCATTAGATTTGTTTTTGAATTTCTAATCCAATGAAACAAGAATCACCGAATTTCGTTCTGTGGATTGAGAGAAATCGAACAATCTCCGTTCGTGGGGATTTGGGGTTTTCTGAAGAACTTGGCAAATTTGGGCTGTCCGATCGTAGTTAGAAGGAACGGACGGCCGAGATTAAAACGTGGAAAATTCTTAATATATTAAGTTATATAAATCCCAGAATTAAACCCTAACTTGTTGAATTTATTTAATGTCCTTCCCTAATGTATTTCGACACGAAATTTTAACCACAATTCCTTATAAAGTCTAGTTTATATTTTTGTAAATTAATATGGGTTTTGAGTTTTTAAACGCAAAATATAATTTTTGTAAGTTCTGAGTATTATGGATTTATTTAGATAACTAAAAAAGATATTTTTATGAAATAAAAATTTTATAATATGTCTAAAATATCATAGTTATTATATATTAAATTTGGGAATTTTCTGACAAGTGTAAATGGGTTTAAAAATTGTGTTTATGAATTTTTCATAAGTTATCTTATAATATAAGGTTTTTAATGTAACCAAAAATTAAAGTATAGTTGAATAATAAACTTTATAGGTTGAAAATAATATAATAAGTCTAAACTAACATTTATTACAGAATGTTAATAAATTTTTTTGGGTATAAACTTTTAAGTGTAGTAGGAATTATATATATATATATATATATATACATATATATATAAAAGAAATAAGATAGTAACTTAGGTGAAATCAAGGGATTAAATTAATCTACATTTATATTAATTATGTAAAATTGAAGTTAAAATACTTAATTAAAACTAAGGAACATAGTTTATTTTATAAACTATATATTGGATGTAGATATGTGTGAAAGTTAATAGAAATATTAAATACAATAAAACTACATAAAGAATGTCTTGAATAAATCCTAATATATATACATAAAAAAATAAATAAAATACCTTATAGAAAATAGAATATGAAGGAATTAATAAGTTAAACTAAACCTATGCATAATACTATTAAAATAATATTATAGGAGGTGGTATTAAATTATGTTTATGAAATTAAGCTTAAAGAGTTACCTTTGAATTTCTAAGATTTATATAAACCATATTAGAATACATGTATAATATTATTTGTCAATGACCATGATGTAAATCTATAGTTGGGTTAAGTAATTAATAAGTTAAGACTTAGGAAAATTTGTAATTAGATTTTACACAAATAGATCTTATTATATAAATAATAAATAAATGAAATACTTTTACATCAAAATGTGAAGTGGATTAGTAAGTCTAGATTTAATCATTTCATAACATTTATAGTATTGAACAATAACTCAATGTTCTATGATACAATCATTAAAAGGTTATGGTATAAAGCTATATTAAACTATGATTAGGAAATTAATCTAAAATAATAATCTTAAGTTTCTTAGAATTAGATAAGCCATATAAAATACATTTATAACATTAATTACCAATATTCAGAATGTGAGTTTATAAATAAGTGTTGTAATTAGTAGCCAGAACTTATAAAAAGGTTTGCAAATATAAATTAGATACTTAAAACCTTGAGCCTTTATTTAGATGAAACTAAGTTACATAAGAGATTATATTGATCTACTTTTCGACACTAAAAATATTAATATGTCATTTGAGGATAAGGTGTGAGGGTTTTTCCGAATAGACGATCTTATCAAATAATTGACAAATTCACTTATGAATGGGAATTTAATTCGTAGATAAATTTTACCTTATGTTAAGATATAATGTTCATCCTAAAACATAATAAAGGAGATTAATTTATTAAGTTATTCCTTTGAAACCTTAGGTTTTGTAAACGATCTGAAAAATGTATGTAAGACATAAGTTTATTAAAATTTAGTATAAAAGGATTATGCATAGTCTGTAGTGGGAATGTGTGTTAAAATAAAACAGTTAGGAAATTAAATATAAGTAAGGATGCGTAAAAGGTTATCTTAAAACACCTTATTATATAGTTAATGATAAAGCAAATAATACTTTCTGAATACTAAATGTAAGAGTTCGATAAGTCTATGTTTATTATAATATAGTTATTTCAAGATTAAAAGTAATTTAACATTTTATGACAAGATTAGTAGATGGTTGTAATAAAAATTCATCCTGAACTAAAGATAAGATAATTGAGTTTAGTAGTTCAATTAAGTTATAATAAGATGCATCTACAATACTAGGATTCCAATATACAGGATGTGGACCCTAATTAAGTTGAGGGGAAGATTTAATCATAATGGGTTATCTTGTGGATATTGATAAAAGTACATAATCATTACCTTGTGAAATGATAGTATAGTATTCTAAGATTTATTGAATAAAATATAATGCACTTAGGATGTAAAGGTCTTAAATGTGAGAATTATGGGTAAGTATGGGTAAAGTGGATAAGAGTGGAACAATTAACAAGTGTTAATAAAATACATTCCTTGGTCCTACAACCTTGAGTTATACAACATTCTAAGACAAGTCAAAGGTTATACATAACATTTAAGTGAGGTCTTAAAAGACAATTGAGACTTAGAAATAAGAGTGAAGAATTTATTTAAGTTTAACTTAGGCTACAAGTTATTGATGATAGACTATCTTTAATGTTCCTCAGAGTGTTGTTGAATGTTGCATGAGTCTACTAGAACTGCTACAAAGTTAATCAGGTACGATTTCTCGTACTCAGATACTTTTGCTAAAAGACTTTATGGAATGTTTTGGAAAACACTAATTGACATTGAATGGATTTCAAAAGGAAAATGTTTGTGTGACTAACTCAGCTTGATATGACTAACTGGGCCTTGAATGTACAACTCACATGATCATTGGTTCCTCTTATCTGGTTGTCTCATTAGATATTAACTGCTAAGGGTTTACGCCTCTGCACTCTGTAGGACTGAGTGTTTTGGTATTGCACTCGTGCAGTTATTAATCTAGTGGGAATATGAGAAATGTCAATCTTGGTAAATTCTTCTTTTGACTCTAGATATCGTTTCATCCATGAGCTGAGTCTTTTGTTCTGACGTGCGCGCGTCTTCACCGATGACTGAGAACGGGTCAGTAACAGCAAAGGGTTGTATATCCCTTGTCCAAAAAGGACGTGAACAACAGCAAAGAGCTGTATATCCCTTGTCCAAAAGGACGTGTATGACAGCAGGGGGCTGTATATCCCTCGTCCATATGGACATTTATATTTGGCGGTGGGGGCCATCTCTCCCAGTTGGTGTTATTCCACTCTTGAGTTGTTGGTTCTTGGATCTTTTCTTTCATTCCTAGTCCTTGTGACTACTTGAGTCTTTCTACTCCTAGTTGGAACTGAATCTAACACAAGCAATGGATGTTCACTAACTTATGGTGTGGTTTCTTTTAACTGACTATCTTTACCTTCCTGTTATTTATCTCTATTTTTGACTTATTACCTTTGTCTTGGTGATTTTGTTGTGCTTTGTTCTTCTGTTTTTGTTTTAAGCATTTGACTTCAAGTTACTGTTTTATTTGAAGAATTATATTTTAATTTATTGTTTTAGAGAATTGTACCAGTTCCATTCCAGGGAACTGACTCACCCCTCCCGGGGTGGGCAGCTTGGTTTCATCTTGCAGGTACGAATTGATATACAGGTGGCCACGAAGAGTATGAGTGATTGGGATGGGAATTAGGGATTGTGGAGAGTTTGTTATTTTGCTTTTATTATGTTTTCTCGAGTTCAGACCGTAGCATTGGTAGTATTATAAGTTGTAATTGGTGAGGTTTGATGTCGGGTGTTTGGAACCCGATGATCTGTAATCGCCTTAGTATTTTATTTCCGCTGCATTTTGTTAAATAGGGGCGTTACATTTGATCAAGGCATAAGGTTTCTTAAGTAGGCCTCACTAAAGATAGAAAAAATCCGGTAAAAACCGAGATTTACCGATGTTTTAGCTCAAAGACTTCCAAAAGGAATTTGACTGTGAAATTTTAACCATATGTAAAGAATGATATTTTCGATTTTTCCAAGGTCAAAATCGAATTTTTCTTTATATTGGAATATTTTTAAATTCAATTTCTTGTCATATTCAACCAAAAATTACTAGAAAATTATTGGAAATTTGAAAAATCAAAATTCCAAAGCCATCATGCTCAAAATGTCATCCTCTATCATGGGTTAAAATTTCAAAGTATTTCAAGTCGATTTAAGCCATTTTTGAGGAGAGAGAAAGCTTATAAGGGGCTTAGGAGCCCTAAAAATTTATGAAAACGCCCCTGAAGTTAACTAAGTTGTCCCTAGCACTCCGGAATGTGTCAGTCGAACTAGAAATCCTTGCTACTTGACTAAACTACCCTTTTAGTACCTGCGCCTTAAGAGACTCTTCCGGGGGTTAAAATTTTGGGTATAACACTATGATCATAATGCCAATTTATGGAGCTAGTATTAATTAAAGGGACTTTGTATATCATATGGGGAATGTATGAATCTATTACAAGGTATTATAATTATATACCAAAGTTTAGAATGTTATAAATAGACATTAGTATTTATATGGTTGGGAACCATATTAAATAATACTAGATATATGATCCAAGTGTTCATATGTGAGAATAATTCAAACCAAAGGGAGCTGTAATTCACATACAATAATAGGATTATTATGAATATTGTGAAGTTCTATTATTCATACAAATGGAGTATGAATATATAGAATGTTATAGGATATATAACATGATTAAGGACTTAAATAAAGTATAATGGAGTTAATTGTAAGGTGGGAAATTTCATTATGTAACATTCAAACATTAGGACTTAATGTTATTACTTAAGGAGTTACATAGAATAATGGGATTATATAATTCAAGGAATTATATTAAAAGATATATATAATACTGTTGACTAGTATACATAGACCAAGTCAACCTATTTGACCAAGAGGGTCAAGTTGTCCAACTTATAATTGAGTGGAACATTAAATGTCAAATGTTACTAATACCTTAAGGTCAGCTATATTAATTATTATATAGTAGCAAGACTATATGAATGTGTAAGTATATATATAATAAAGAGATCATTAATGAGAACTAATCCTAAGTTGTAATATAATACAACATGTTAATTATTAACATATGGATTAAGTGTCTAATCCCAAACCCGACTAATAACCCGAAAAACGACAATGATCAATCACGGGGTGAACATACGGGGGATTAGCTATTATTCGGGATACCGAGTAATTTGCGTTATAGAGTATTAAAACTTAGTGTATACGAATGTATATTCTAGAGATGAGTAGATAGAGAGGACGGGCACGGGATTTCGACGTCTGCTCTCTTCACCATCGGTGTACGGTATGTTATTGTTTGCTCCGAATATCCTGAGGGTTTACTTGCGTTCAGATTCGTATGTATATATGTTGACAAGAGTGATGTGTGTGATTAATATTGATATGTTTGTATGCATTAATTGCCCAACTATCACGCGTTGTTTAATTGTGCGTGAACCAGTGCCGGCTCTTTGGGAGTGCAAGTGGAGACTTGTCACAGGGCCCCCACTTATTGGGGCCCCATTTTTTAGGGTCTTTTTTTTTCTACAGTCAATTAGTAAATAGTTTAAATAAGTAAATTATAAGTAATACATATATTTTTTCGTGGTCTATATTGGGGGTTGGTAACAATCCATAGATAAGTTTTGAGTTTTATGAATATACGAGAAAAAATATAATACTCCCTCCGTTAATTAATATCTGTCGTTTTAGAATGTGATTCTTGTTCAAAAATATCTGTCATTCTAGTTTTTTGACACACTTCTTTCCATTTTTATCCCTACTATTTATTATAAAAGTAATTATTATCTAAATGGAAAAGTAAAAAGTAAGGGCACATGCGTCATTGTCCTACTTTTCTTAATATGTGTGCAAGTTTCTAAAATGACAGTTATTGTTGAACGGAGGGAGTAGTTATTAGTGCATTTTATTGCTATATATTATATATGAAACAATAAACTAATTAATAGTAAAAAAGCCATAATATTAGTATATATACATAAATTAAATATTCAAACTTTATACTACATTTTTATAAAATGAAATATTACCATTAGAATATAGTATTGATAAAAAATCTTAAAAAGTACTATTCAACAAAGTTTTTTTTAATCAAAAACAAGTATACAAATGAATAAATAATTTTATCTTTCTGACTTAATTAATATTTATTCATTTAGATAAAATGATTTAAAATGATAGTATCTTAAAAAGTAACTCTTTATTAGTTAATTGATAAATTGAAAAGAAATGGGCATTATTTAAACTACTATTGGGTCCGTTTGTGGACTTTGGCTTTTAAAATGACGTTTTTCGTCTATTTCATTATCGGTCCCACCATTTCTCCTGTACTTTATTCAAGCACTGCATCCAAGGTTAATTTAACAGATGTCATCAATTTCAGTGTCATCTTCTCTACTTTATTCTAACAACTGACCACAAACAGATAATTGTTCTTATAATTTATTTATATATAATTTTTTAAATATACAATGTATTTCAACCGGCACAGGGCCCCCTAATTGATTGGGACGGCTCTGGCGTGAACGTCTTTTGGACTAAAGTGATACCAATTATCACTCGGCTTAAGACATGAACAAGATTAGGAAATATCATTACTTATTGAAGTTCAATGGATATCATAACATTCCTAATCAACCTAAGTAAAATACTTAGGGCAGAGATTCGGTAATACCAATCTTTAGAGCATGTACTCGAACATAAATATGACCTAGATGACTTTTAGGTATTGTGTAAGACCTAAAAGGCAACTACATGGTATTATATTCACTATAACCTAAGCATAGGCCTTAGGTGAGATGATTATGAGAACTTAATCACATAGTGAGCCATATTGTATTTGAGGAGAAATCCAGGGAATCCTGGTTGTGCATAGTGATCACAATAGAGTTTGATGACTATTACAAGTCCACTCGTATCTGTTATTTCATTTGATCAGACTGGTCATTGGATGGAGTTCCATTGTAAAGGGAGCGACTTCGGTTGTTGGCGACCCGCCATATAATAGGTGTCATAAGGAGGAATCGGAGTCCCCACGTTAAGGGGATGGCTACTACCGTTGGTGACCCGCCATTATAGGGGTAAGTGTTGTGGACATGTCGTCTACTAACATGACGACTGTCATTGGTCAAGAATTAAGTGAATTAAACAAATAGACACGGTCTAATCAATATTACGAGATTCAAATAACTCTCATACTGTGGATAACTATTTAAAGCCTTGAAGACCAAATAAACAAGAACCATTCAAAGGAAACAACACTTGTATTGTTATTTTTGCACGTGTTTATCGTATAGATTATATGTGAGTATTGTGTATGGATATTGGATGTGAATATTTGGATGGACTGTTGTCTTTTTATTGCATTATAATTCTCTTTATTATTATACTTGTAAAACGATATAACATGTAATGAAATGCATGTTAAGACGACTAATTAACTTAAGGAGTTTGAAGGTCCATAAGGGTCATACTTTAGCATATTCAGTGTTTTACTGAGCTTATACGACAACATATTACAGGAGCATGATCGAGACCGGAAGCCCGGGTGCGGGACTTTTGGGGTAGTTAGCAGTATGTTTTGATATCGCACTCTCAGACTCATTTTGTATTATGTACAACAGTTGTACACGATTTTGGAACACTTAGCCTACTCACTTTATTTTGGATTTAGATATGGATGCTTTATTGTATACACTATCGGTTATCTATCTTGAGTCATCATAGTGGTTATGTATTATGTGGTAAGTGGACGCTTCTTTACCACATGGGTGAGTAATAGCGGTAGCATCCGAGTGAGAATGATTGCTTTTAATTTTACGATGTGATCCGTTTTTAATTATGCTACAACGTCGATAATACCAGGTTATAGAGTATGGGTGTTACAATTATAATCACCCTGGCCCAAATGTAACTATTGAAGACTCTAAGAGTGCATTGTAAAACTGCTTATTTTGTAGAGATTGTACAGGATTTCAGCTGGTAAGAGTGGTCAAATGGCGCCTATGTCTGCACCTAGGTGGTTGATGGCTCATTCCTCGAGCTCTGAGAAATTTCCATCTTAACTGTAGGTGAATCCTATTTCTCAGAGTGTTTCTCCCAATTTTTGGATGGAATCAGTATCAAGTAGATGGGTACATGTCTCAATATGATTTATCATTTAACTTCCTTTTATTTTAAAATTAATTATTTTCATCCATAAAATTTATTGCATGTATATTCTATGGACATTGGCGATAGATTTTATATAGTTGTGTGATTTTGCATTGTGCAGGATATGCGTGTTTATGGTATGTTGTGTTGTGCTTGTTCTTGTTCTTGAGGAAACCTCTTAGTTATTTGATAACATGTCATGTCATGACATGATCTATTTCTGATTGTGTAACACCCTCTCGTTAAACTCGTAATAATCACTCTCGTAGCATAATTAAAGTCGTCTTACTGCGGAAGTTAAACATGTAAAAATCCTCACTTGGGTGTCACATGCCATCACTCGCTCATGCTAGTGAAGAAGCAGAACTTAAATAACAACAATCAACAACAACAATAAATAATAATAACCACAGTGATGAACGAGATGACTACACTAACCTAATTATAACTCGATATACTTAACCAGTGAGCATCTAAAATACTTCCCGTATTTACAACTATTTAATACAACTGATTTTAAAAGTATGATAAAAGTAAAGGCGTCGTCATCTACCCCGCAGTCCCGCACTCCGGCTTCATAGCTCGATCATTCACCTGACCAATGCCGTGGAGGCTCAGCGAAAAATGCTGAGTATGCTAGGTGTGCTATTGGACCCTATCGATCGCTTATATTGTATTAGCCATCTTAATATTAGATTGATTTCATGCTTTGTCCGATTCACAAATATAATAAATGTTGTAGAGAATCATGCGTAACACCAAACAATTCAACCATCACATTCACTACATTCCACAAGTAATCATTTGCACAATATAAACTCGATCAATGAGCAACCACGAAATAATGTGAAAGTCGTTAAATACGAAAGGTGCTTGTCACTTGGCCTTTAAGGCTTGCTTTAAGTCATTCACACATACGAAGATGATCTAAACCTCGTAATATTAATTGATTTATTCTTAGCAGTTAGCACACTTAACTTTCCTTATCTCTTGACAGAAGTCTTAATAGTCGATGACTTGTCCTCCACACATTCTCTTGTTGTCACCTATTATATGGCATGACACCAACGACAGTAACCATTCCCGTAACGTGGGACTACGAATCCTCTTTATGTCACCTATTATATGGCGGGACACCAACGGCCGTAGCCATTCCCTTTACGTGGGGACTCCGTCCAGTGATCTATGCGATCGAATGGAGAACTATGTGAGTAGACCTGTACTACTCATCAACTCTATTGTGATCACTATGCGCAACCAGCTAGTCCGAGACTACACTGGGTTTCCCTGATACACCAAACCTCCATTATGTGATTAATTTGTTAATCAATTACCTCAAGATTAGTCTTAGGTTATGGAGAGTTCATATTTATTATGGCAGCCCTCGGGGTCTTACGCACTTCCTAGAAATAGTCTAGGTCACATTCATGTTCGCGATCCAAGCTCTAGAGACCGACATCGTTGCGTCTCATGCCTAAGTATTTTACTTAGGTTAATCATATAATTATAATACTAGTTGTATTATATTATGTAACACCCCATCTCCAAATACAATGATCGTTGCCCTAAGTCCATCTCGTACATTAACAACGCAGCGGAAAAGTTCTACTAAATTGGTGTTACCGTCGTTAGTCACCCACGTGACTAACTAGGCCTATTCTCTTACAAGTCACGGTCTGACTAACCGGATAATTACTCGAGCATCTATACAATACAATTCATAAACCACAACTTATACCGAGTATCTCATATCCTAATACATCATACTAACATCTCATCAATTACTAAACGAGTGTACATGCACAACTCGTGTAACAAATGTAAAAGCAACCCGAAGTACTCTACCCGCTCCTACTCTCAGGTTGAGTCCTCGTTTGGCACCTACCTGCAAAGTTTAAATCACAGGCCCCAGGGGGCTCAGCATATTGCTGGTATAGAAAACGTGCAGCCCACAAGCTAGCAGGGTTACACACGACTACTTTGTCATTTACATGCAATTGTTTATTCATACAAATAATAATAAGAAGTACGATAACAAACAACACATTTATGTGAAACATTCACAGCTCAAATAAATCGAACGTCGTAATGGACGCCCATTAATGAGTAAGTTAGATTCCTAACTCTTGAGGCCTGAGAATTGTTTAGTTCTCGTGTTTGACCATACCTTATAAGTGTCAACCGTTCTCTTAAAAGAACTGGTTGTTCTCTAACTGAATTGTTTATTTTTGTCGGGTCAAGGTAACCCTAGCCAATGAGTTATTAGCTCTATTGGGTTAATAAACACAAATTCTTAAGTTATGAGGGGTGTAGGCTTGACCCTCCCGCGCCTCCTAAATTTGCCTCCCATCTCGAACTGTTCACTCGAGATGGTCGGGTCTGTTTGTCGATGTAACACCCCCAAATAACCCAACAGTAGTCTGAACGGTGCGCCAACGATATTACAAAAAGTCTAAGCAGCGGATTCACAACCATCCGGGTGTCACAGACGCCAACCACCCACGTGGTTGACTCCACCACAATACCAACTCCAAGTTACGGTCTGTATGACTGGAAGTCCAACCTTAACGAAATCCAAATACAACATAAAGTACAACCCAAGTACCGAGCATCTACAGTATAGTTAATAACTTAAACAACACAACCCGAATCATACAACAAGGGTCTAGTGATACATAGTCACAACCCATACATCAGAAAACGTACTACTTAAAAGTCTTGCCCAGATGGGCTACCCCCATGGTAGCCACCCTGCCTACTCTCCGCCATCGTCCAGATCCATACCTGTAAAAATGAAGGACTCAGCAAAACTATGCTGAGTATGAACGTGTGAAGCCCGTATGTTACCGGGCCACATGACTAATTGGTCGAATATTATTAAGTCAATTTTACATGCTATGATAAAGCAGTAAAGCACACATCAGCACATCATGATATCATACACACTCATCGGTAGCATAGCAATATCAGTAAGCAACCAAGCACAACTTGCAAGTAGCATAACAATATCAGTAAGCAACCAAGCACAACTTGCAAGCACGTAACTCAGCACAATAAGCTGCTAATGTAGCAACAACAATCAAGTAATTTATAGGACGTGTGCGCAGATATATTATACCGTCGATCCTCACTATGGGATCATTCAAGAGATTACGTATTGTTTTCTTGTTCTCATTACACATGTTTTCCTTTCTTCTCTTTCACCGAGTCAGGGGATATAGGTTAGATCCCGAGACTTTGTTATGTAGGTGCTATTCATTCCTTGTTTCTTAAAGGATCACATTTGTGACTTCTCTTGTTTGCTTGGTCTCATTACACAAGTTTTCCTTTATTCTCTGGCACCAAATCAGGGGATATAGATTAGATCCCGAGACTTCATTATGTAGGTGCTAATCGTTCCTTGTTTCTTTAAGGATTGTTTGGGAATTCTTTTATCACCGCACGTTGGAGGACGTCTCCTCCATAGCTAGTCCCCCATTCCCGACACCCAGGGTCAAGAAAGCGGAATCACCTCTAGACTCCAGGATAAGCTCCACCAATTTGTCACTCCCCAATTCCCGACACCCAGGGTCGAGAAAGCGGAGTCACCTCTAGACTCCAGGATGTGCTGAGAAAGTGGGGTCACCCAGGGATCCGCAAAAAAATATATTCCACCATAGACGGTCGAAGGATCTGATGCAGATACCAACTCCCGATCATCCATACCGCGCGGCCCGAGTTGTTGTCTTCTCGGGTTGTTCTCGTGTTTCACCAGTTGGTACTTTTCGTTTCATTATCATCATAATCTCGACACCATAGTGGGTGTCATTAGCGGTCCTCTATAGTTAGAGAGGAGTTTTCTCTGTGTATAGTTCTTTTGTTTGTCCACGTGGTTCGTCATGTCCCACCAATTGAGATTTGCTCTTCATTATCATTAATGAATAGACACCAGAGTGGGTGTCATGGTACGTCCTCAATGGTTTAGAGAGGAGTTCCCCTTATAGAGTTTTCTTCGTTTTCATAGTTCGTTTGTGGTTCATCTCGAGTTCCATAAACGAGAAAGGGACTAAACTACTGTGTGCGCGCAAATAATATGCCACAAGGATATATAACAAGCATATAAGCAAGCCATAAGAAGCAACCCAATTTCATGCTATAGTCTTATAGTCATTGTCAAACAAAGCACACAGCACACAAGCCGTGTAACACGGCAACATACGAACCACACATGTCTATACCTTATTTAGAGGCAAATGTCGTCTCACACACGGGTTCCTGGTCGGCGTTCGTTACGACCCTAACGCTGATTAAAAACAATGTGTCAGTCCATGATTTCATGTGACAACATTTTATTCTAGTTTATCTTATTTATACTAGGTGTTATTCCCTAAGTGAGTCGTTGAATGTACGGTTATTTTTAAACCTTAGAAATTCCCAAGTACTCACCTTAGATTATTATCTAACTCCTAAGACGTTTACATCATCGTTATATGAGTTAGATAAGTACTCCCCCTAGCTATTATTCTAGAGGATTTTAAACGCTAAATTGTAACAAGTTTAACTAAGGTAGCTTTAACTTGCTTAGAGTGTATTCCCTCCTTAGCTAAATAGGTTAGCAACATTTTAACCCTATTATCATAATAATATAGTCTCCAAGATACCCTTAAAACTTATTTATACAGAAATCCCGAATTTGTAAAACTGCACATAATTTTGGTGTTTAACCTCACATAACCACTCCTTTATTATATCAGCTAAGGCTTAACCTGTAACACCCCTAAAACCGGCCTAAGAGTTAAGGGTGCTACACGCCGCGTATTACTACCTAATAACGCAAGGCTCTAAAACACTCAAACGCAATAAAGGCCCAAAACGAAGTTTACATAAACATTGTAAACCAATGTATTCAAATACAGCGGAAGCAAATACCAAAATCCCAAATACGAAACTGAGTCAGAAACAGAAGTCAAAGTATAAGGCCCGAAGGCTACAACATCTCAAAGTATCAAACTGAATGAACATAAAAGCTAAATACTATAGCTCCAGAACTAAGGATGATCCTCGCTGATCAATCTGCAAAAAATGTTAGAAGTAGGGGAATGAGCACACAACTATGCCCAGTAAGCAGCGACCGTCATCAGTAAGGTCGCTCAAAACAATTGAAAACAGAAGAAGGAGAAGATAAGCATTTATCCACAATTCTCAATATCCAGAAGCTTTCAGAACAGAAACAGAGTGGAACTCAAGGGGTTCCCATATCAGAAACAGTCGGAGCACTTAAACAGAAAGGGGACAAAACACAATGCACACACTCAGAAGGGTCGGAGACCCATAGACCATACCAGGTCTCTCGGCAACGCAGAAATGACTCGAAAGAGCCAAAGGGTTCGTCAACCCCACAGAACAGAAAGGGAATGACCCACACTCAGAATGACGTCTACATGGTATACCACGGAATAGCTCGACCCAGCCATTCACGGCTCAGAAACAGTGTGCTATGTCCCAAAACAGAAGGATTGCTTAAACAGAAGCAAAGTTGCATTTAAATATGCCAAAACACTCATAAATCAGTAGTACAGAACATAAGGAATCCAATGCCGCAGACGGCACTCAAATCGGAGTTCAAACGAAGAAGTTACGCTGAAAACAGAGGGGTGTCCGAACTTGTGTCCGGACGTCGAAGTTCGGACACAAGTCGAGACTCAGAAACCAGAGAAAGCCAAATGTCCGAACTTGTGTCCGGACATCAATGTTCGGACACAAGTCGAGTTGAAATCAGATAGAGGAATTCAGAATGTCCGAACATCCAAGTTCGGACGGATGTTCGGACAGGTTTTACGGGAAAACACGCGGAAGGTCCGACCTTGTGTCCGGACGTCGAAGTTCGGACACAGGTCGAACTTAAATCAGAGGAAAAACCTGAGGGTGTGTCCGAACATCCATGTTCGGACAGATGTTCGGACATACCCCGAACTTGAAAATCAGTAAGGCAAGAACGCACTGTCCGAACTTCAAAGCTCGGACAGAAGTTCGGACAGTGCGAAAACTGCAAATTTCAGAAGACGAACAGAGCAGAAAAACAACGCAATTCAACACCACGAATTGCCAATTAAGCACACACACCAAATCAGACATTAAAACAGGAAACCATGGGGGTTTAGCCATTCCAAAATCACAACAAACGCTAATAGAATACACACAAAATCAGAACGCTCTTGCAACACCCCATGGCTGAACTTCCAAACTGAATCGAGTAACCACCTACCTCAATTAGCAGACAAATCCCGAATCAGACAGCAGAGCCCAACCACGCAGAACCACAATCCGATACAGACAACAGCCACTGAGTTCCACAATCAAAGCCCAGCAATCAGAAAACATTCGAAGGAAACCTAGAATTTGGAAACTCAAAACTGTATAACTTTCTGCACCACAAACCTGAAATCGAGTGTGCAGAACCTCCAGCAATTCGCAAAGCAACAGCCACACAGAACACGAATCCAAACGCAGAGCACAATCGCTGAGTTCATCACAACAATCAACCAAAATCAGAAACTGCAGAGGAGAGGAACTTGCTCTAATTACTAATCTGAATTTCGAGAATCAAACCTGAAGGCGGACAACGGATTACACAGCAGCAGAGATTCCAACCAGATTGCAGTAGATCACTCAACGCTTCAGCAGAGGAGGAATTAGAGAGAGAAGGGAAGAGAGGAAACTGACGTTCAAACCACGATCGAGACGCTCCTCACGAATGGACTGACGTGATGTAAAATAATTAGAAAATGTAAGGAATAAATAAGGAACCCTTCTCCTTAATTAATAAACAATTACCTTAATTTTATGAAGACCTCCTGCCCTTCAATAAAACAATACCGCCGGAGTCCCAACTGATAGCAAAGAAATCAATAATCCAACTTAGAATAACATTGCAACTGATATAATAAGGTATGAATTATACGGGTTATAACATCACCTCCCCCTTAAAAGAATCTCGTCCTCGAGATTAACTCACCTTACTGCTCGAACAGGGAGGGATACTTGGCACGCAGCTCATCTTCGAGCTCCCACGTAGCTTCACTCTCTAACTGATCTGACCACTGGACCTTCACCATAGGTAGGGTCTTACTACGAAGCCGACGGACATCCCTGGCTAAAATACGAGTAGGCACCGCCTCGAAGCTGCAGTCCTCTCTCAACTGAAGCTGGCTGTAGTCGATCACATGAGACGGATCATGCAGATACTTCCTCAACATGGAGACATGAACACCGTGAACAGCAGACAAAGGGTGGCAACGCTAACCGGTAGGCCACAGGGCCAATCCTCTCCAGATCTCAAACGGTCCAACGAACCTCGGGCTAAGCTTCCCACGCTTCCCAAACCGGACCACGCCTCTGACCGGCGACACTCGCAGATAGACATGATCACCAACATCAAACTCAAGCGGCCTACGCCTCTGGTCTGCATAGCACTTCTGTCTGCTCTGAGCAACAAGCAAACGCTCCCGAATCACCTGATCTTCTCTACTGCTCCCTGCACCAGCTCGGGTCCAACCAAGACCCTCTCCTTCAGGTCATCCCAACAGATGGGGGACCTGCACCTCCTACCGTACAACGCTTCAAACGGAGCCATACCAATGCTCGCCTGAAAGCTGTTGTTGTAGGCGAACTCAATCAGAGTCACATGCTGCTCCCAGCTACCTCCAAAGTCCAGGACACATGCGCGAAGCATGTCCTCCAAAACCTGATTAGTCCTCTGTCTGGCCATCCGACTGAGGATGGTAAGCTGAACTGAACGCTAAATTCGTACCCAAGGCCTTATGCAAACTGCGCCAAAATCTCGAAACAAAACGTGGGTCACGATCAGACACAATAGTAGTAGGCACACCGTGAAGTCTCACTATCTCATCGAGATACAACGAGCTAAACGCTCCAAACTGAAGGTCTTCTTCACCGGCAGAAAATGAGCAGACTTCGTCAGACGATCAACTATCACCCAAACAGCATCACAACCCGAAGGAGTCCTGGGCAAACCCATGACGAAATCCATCCCCACACTCTCCCACTTCCACTCAGGAATGGGAAGGGGCTGAAGCAAACCCGCTGGCCTCTGGTGCTCAGCCTTAATCTGCTGACAGGTCTGGCACTTCGAAACAAACTCTGAAATATCGCGCTTCATCCCAGACCACCAGAACGACTCTCTGAGATCTCGATACATCTTCACCCCTCCTGGGTGGACTGAATATGGCGCTCCATGGGCCTGAAGGATCTCTCTGCGCAGCACTGCATCGTCTGGCACACATACACGGCCTCTGAAACGCAGACACCCATCACTGGAGACACTGAAGTCTGAACTCTGATCTGAAGACAGCCCCTCTCTGATCCGACACAAAGCTGAATCTGCCTCCTGACCAACCCGGATCCTGTCGACCAACGAAGACTGAACCTGAAGCGCTGCTATCACACTGGCACTGGCGGGTCTGACTACCCAAACACCCATACGCTGCAGCTCTAAGGCGGACCTCTGGACTCCCGTCAGAGCACAAGCTCCACCCGAAGCACCTCTCCGGCTCAAGGCATCTGCAACAACATTCGCTCTACCCGGGTGGTAGAGGATCTCTAAATCGTAGTCATGAAGTAGCTCCAACCACCTCCTCTGTCTCAAGTTCAGCTCCTTCTGAGTGAACAAATACTTGAGACTCTTGTGGTCCGTGTAAACCTTACACGACGCCCATACAGATAATGCCTCCAAATCTTCAGCGCGAACACTACAGCTGCCAACTCCAGTCGTGGGTAGGGTAGTTCTTCTCATAGGGCTTAAAGTCGGGAGCCATAAGCCACTACCTTACCCTGCTGCATCAAAACACATCCCAGTCCCTTATGGGACGCATCACAGAAGACCTCGAATCCCTCAGTCCCAGAAGGCAAAGTCAGAATCGGTGCGGTCGTCAGCCTCTTCTTAATCTCCTGGAAACTCTGCTCGCAAGCCTCGCTCCACTCATACTTGACCTCCTTCTTCAACAGACGGGTCAGCGGGGATACAATCTTAGAAAACCCCTCAACAAACTTCCTGTAGTACCCAGCTAACCCAAGGAAACTGCGAATCTCAGCAACATTCGTGGGCCTCGCCCACTCCATCACAGCTCTAATCTTCTCAGGATCTACTGAGATACCGTCCTTCGAGACCACATGTCCCAAGAAAACTACGCGATCAAGCCAGAAGTCACACTTCTTCAACTTAGCATAAAGCTCACGATCCTTCAGCGTCTGCAAAACAATCCTCAGATGCTCCTCATGCTCCTCTACGCTCTTGGAGTACACCAAGATATCATCTATGAAGACCACTACAAACTGATCCAGATAGGGTTTGAAAACCCGGTTCATCATCCATGAATACTGATGGAGCATTAGTCAACCAAAGGCATGACTAGGAACTCGTAATGACCATAACGAGTCCTAAAAGCGGACTTAGGCACATCCTCGGCCTTAATCCTCAACTGATGGTAGCCTGAACGAAGATCTATCTTCGAGAACACTGTGGCGCCCGCCAACTGGTCAAACAAATCATCTATGCGCGGAAGGGGATAGCGATTCTTGATGGTCACCTTGTTCAGCTCCCTGTAGTCGATGCACAAACGGAAGGTCCCATCCTTCTTCTTCACAAACAGCACTGGCGCTCCCCAAGGCGAAACACTAGGGCGTATGAAGCCCTTATCTAACAGCTCCTGAAGCTGGACCTTCAGCTCCTTCAACTCCGCCGGACTCATACGGTAAGGGGCCCTAGAGATGGGCTGAGTCTCTGGCGCTAAATCGATGGTGAACTCCACCTCTCGCACTGGTGGAAGTCCGGGCACGTCGTCCTGGAAGACCTCCGGGAACTCTCTGACGATCGGGATGCTCTCCAAGCTAGATCCCTCACGCACCTCTGGCAGATAACATAAGAAGCCCTGGCAGCCCTTCCTCAAGAAACTGGCTGCCTGCATCGCTGACACAATCACCGGCGCACATGGAACTGCATTCCCAGAGAAAGCAAAACGAGACCCGTCTGGCAAGTCGAAACACTCTTCGCTGCACAATCTATATGGGCATGGTGCTCTGCTAGCCAATCCATGCCCAGGATCACATCAAAACAGGTCATCCGCATCGGGATGAGGTCAGCAAAGAAGGTCTTGTCCCTAACTACTATGGGACAAGCCTTACACACAGAATCCAACACACAAGGGGCAACCCCACCTAACGGACTACTCACACATAGGTCTACCTCACTAGACACAGCAGTCATCCAAGATCACCCAGTAAATCATAGCAGACAAAGAATGCGTAGCTCCAGAGTCAAACAGACAAAATACATCTCGAGAATGGATCTGGAGAATACCTGAGATGACGCGATCACCAGCACGATCACGCTCTCCAGCCATAGCATAAACCCGGGCCTGAGTCTGAGGCTTCTTCTGATCGGACCTCGCCCCTGAATCTGAGCCGGTGCCTCTTCTCCTGAGCCTCTACTGGATGCCTGAGGGCACTGAGCGATCCGGTGCTCCATCGACCCGCACTTAAAGCAGGCACCAGTCTTCTTGTAGCACTCCCTACCAGGATGGGAGCGACCACAAGCCCCACACTTCGCCCCAGCTGACGAAGATGACGAAGCTCCCCGGCGATCTCCATAGGTCTGCTTCTTCTGAGGAGGAGCAGCCTCCTTCTTCTGAGGCTCCTCAGCACGCCTCTTCCCTTTATGGTCCTTGCCCGCCTGTCTGCCCCTGATGTCCGCCTCTACCAGCAAGGCGACATCCGCCACATCTCTGAAGGTCCGGTGACGAAGAGGTGTCACCGCCGACCTGATGTCTGGCCTCAAACCGCTCTCGAACTTACGAGCCTTCCTATGCTCATCTGGCTCCGGAGCATACTTCGACAGGGTCACGAACTTCCTCACATACTCCTCTACAGACATATCTCTCCCCTGACGCAGCCGGTTGTACTCATTGATCTTCTGGTCCTTGTAGACATCCGGATAGAACTGCTTGTTGAACTCCAAGCAGAACTGATCCCAGGTCCAAGGCTGGGGATGTCTACCCATCACCATGCGCCACCACTCCTTCGCCTCCCCCTTGAAGAGGAACGTGGCGAAGTCTACCTTCTGGTCGTCCTCCGACCCCATCACTCTCAGCAGGTCCTCGACCTCAGTAATCCAATGGCTCGCCTCCTGAGGGTCGCCACAGCCGTCGAAAGAAGGTGGCTTTAGCTTCATGAACTCCTGGAGTGCTCGGACTCGGCCTCCCACGGCATTCGCCTGCTGGGCCAGCACCACCAGCTCCTCCACCAGCTCCCCCAGCAGCTGCAGCCATCGTCTGCATCAACTGCGTCACAAACTGCTGCACTACATCCGCAGCATCTCCCTGAGGGGTCACTGGTGTCCTACGAGGAGCCATTCTGAGATATACAAATCCAAAACTTGTCAGAACTAACTCATACTGTCAACCACTGTCACAACTGACTCTCACACAAGCAAACACACCCACAGACACCAAAGAAAGCCAAACCTGGCTCTGATACCACTAAATGTAACACCCCTAAAACCGGCCTAAGAGTTAAGGGTGCTACACGCCGCGTATTACTACCTAATAACGCAAGGCTCTAAAACACTCAAACGCAATAAAGGCCCAAAACAAGTTTACATAAACATTGTAAACCAATGTATTCAAATACAGCGGAACAAATACCAAAATCCCAAATACGAAACTGAGTCAGAAACAGAAGTCAAAAGTATAAGGCCCGAAGGCTACAACATCTCAAAGTATCAAACTGAATGAACATAAAAGCTAAATACTATAGCTCCAGAACTAGGATGATCCTCGCTGATCAATCTGCAAAAATGTTAGAAGTAGGGGAATGAGCACACAACTATGCCCAGTAAGCAGCGACCGTCATCAGTAAGGTCGCTCAAAACAATTGAAAACAGAAGAAGGAGAAGATAAGCATTTATCCACAATTCTCAATATCCAGAAGCTTTCAGAACAGAAACAGAGTGGAACTCAAGGGGTTCCCATATCAGAAACAGTCGGAGCACTTAAACAGAAAGGGGACAAAACACAATGCACACACTCAGAAGGGTCGGAGACCCATAGACCATACCAGGTCTCTCGGCAACGCAGAAATGACTCGAAAGAGCCAAAGGGTTCGTCAACCCCACAGAACAGAAAGGGAATGACCCACACTCAGAATGACGTCTACATGGTATACCACGGAATAGCTCGACCCAGCCATTCACGGCTCAGAAAAGTGTGCTATGTCCCAAAACAGAAGGATTGCTTAAACAGAAGCAAAGTTGCATTTAAATATGCCAAAACACTCATAAATCAGTAGTACAGAACATAAGGAATCCAATGCCGCAGACGGCACTCAAATCGGAGTTCAAACGAAGAAGTTACGCTGAAAACAGAGGGGTGTCCGAACTTGTGTCCGGACGTCGAAGTTCGGACACAAGTCGAGACTCAGAAACCAGAGAAAGCCAAATGTCCGAACTTGTGTCCGGACATCAATGTTCGGACACAAGTCGAGTTGAAATCAGATAGAGGAATTCAGAATGTCCGAACATCCAAGTTCGGACGGATGTTCGGACAGGTTTTACGGGAAAACACGCGGAAGGTCCGACCTTGTGTCCGGACGTCGAAGTTCGGACACAGGTCGAACTTAAATCAGAGGAAAAACCTGAGGGTGTGTCCGAACATCATGTTCGGACAGATGTTCGGACATACCCCGAACTTGAAAATCAGTAAGGCAAGAACGCACTGTCCGAACTTCAAAGCTCGGACAGAAGTTCGGACAGTGCGAAAACTGCAAATTTCAGAAGACGAACAGAGCAGAAAAACAACGCAATTCAACACCACGAATTGCCAATTAAGCACACACACCAAATCAGACATTAAAACAGGAAACCATGGGGGTTTAGCCATTCCAAAATCACAACAAACGCTAATAGAATCACACAAAAATCAAACGCTCTTGCAACACCCCATGGCTGAACTTCCAAACTGAATCGAGTAACCACCTACCTCAATTAGCAGACGAATCCCGAATCAGACAGCAGAGCCCAACCACGCAGAACCACAATCCGATACAGACAACAGCCACTGAGTTCCACAATCAAAGCCCAGCAATCAGAAAACATTCGAAGGAAACCTAGAATTTGGAAACTCAAAACTGTATAACTTTCTGCACCACAAACCTGAAATCGAGTGTGCAGAACCTCCAGCAATTCGCAAAGCAACAGCCACACACAGAACACGAATCCAAACGCAGAGCACAATCGCTGAGTTCATCACAACAATCATCCAAAATCAGAAACTGCAGAGGAGAGGAACTTGCTCTAATTACTAATCTGAATTTCGAGAATCAAACCTGAAGGCGGACAACGGATTACACAGCAGCAGAGATTCCAACCAGATTGCAGTAGATCACTCAACGCTTCAGCAGAGGAGGAATTAGAGAGAGAAAAGGGAAGAGAGGAAACTGACGTTCAAACCACGATCGAGACGCTCCTCACGAATGGACTGACGTGATGTAAAATAATTAGAAAAGTGTAAGGAATAAAATAAGGAACCCTTCTCCTTATAAATCAGATAATTAATTACCTTAATTAATTAACCGAATGACCTCCTCGTCCTTGACAATTAAAACAATGCCGCTGACGTCCCAACTGACAGCAAGGAAATAGATAATCCAACTTAGAACAACATTGCAACTGATATAATATAAGGTAGGAATTATACGGGTTATAACATAACCTTTCCCACAGTATCTACCCCACTGAATATGGGTGTTAATAATGTCTTAAATACAAACTATACTAATTAAGACACTCATCTAACCTTCTGTACTCAATCACACAAGGGCAGCAGCTGTTGCAAAACTGAAACCGACAATCGGTGCAGTTGTTAGAGGAAATATATGTATATGCAGATCAATATCACAAAATATGGGCAAGTGGACCCAATCGAAGTAGTAGATAACGAGTGTCGTTCCACCAGGAAATTGATTATCTATTTCCCTAGTTTCGGTATTCGGTAACAGAATAATAAATGAGTAAAAAGGGGGGGGGGGTTTAGCCGGCGGCAAGCTTAATGATTTTGTTCAAGAAAAACTGCAACTTAACTAAGGAAACTAAAATTGGTTGTTAAGGGTTTTGGATGGAAAGCACCCTAGGATGGTTATTCTCACCTAAATACACCCCAACTTCACTCATAAACCCAATTCACTCAAATTGTCTATTTGGACTATTGTAATGACCTTCCAAATCATGGAAGAGCCAACTCTTACCTAGATACTCTCAACTCTCAAATCAAGAGGAGTTCAAATCACTAGATAGCATTAATTACAAGTCCACATAAATAGCCCCAAATTTCACCAACTAATCAAGCTAGCACAATCTAGGGTTCCTCTCTCTTCTAGGTCACAACCCCCAACTCAAAGTCCTGTGTTGTTGGGAATCACCATAAATGCCATAATTGATCAAGTTAAAGCATTAAATGAACAAGAGAGAGAAAACAATCATAATTAATGAAGCAAGGGTTTACAAGCTAGTTGGGGGATTCAAGTTCAAATCCCCATCCCAAGTGCTAAATAGTTCTACTCAGCCATAGAGATACATAAAAGAGAGAGAGAGAGAGAGAGAAAAAGCCATTAATGAAGGTGGTTGAGCTTGGAGAAGGTGAGCTCTTCTCTTCTTCTTCCTTCTCTTCTTCTTCTTCTTTTCTCCCTCAAAATCGCCTCTCTCTCTCCTTGTTTAGGTCTTTTGGTGTGTAGAAGTGTAAGATAGTGAAAAAGCCTCAAAATTGGCATTAGTAGAGAAATTTCCGCATCCGACCGACCCACCGTGGGTCGGTCCCGCGGGTCGGTCGGCCTTCTGGAGACGAGGCACGTGACCATTTTTAAGTTCCGACGACCCAGTGTGGGTCGGTCCAATGGGTCGGTCCGATGCAGAGACAAACTTCTGCTCCAGGAGCTTCCGACCGACCCAGTGTGGGTCGGTCCATGGGTCGGTCGACTGCAGAAAACCTTTTTCTCTGACTTGCGCGGGGCCTAGAATCTTCGTTACGGCTCGGAATTGCTCCCCGTTTGCGGCGTTGGAACGCTTGAAGGATGGGGAAGCTGTTGGTGCATGCCACTAGCTCTAAAATGGGTCAAAAGTATGCTCAAGGTGAGCTTTTACCTATCAAAAGATCAAACTGTATAAGTTCACTATTAATCACAAAAACACTCTATTAAGTGGTGAAATAGGCTATACACCAAATGAAATGAAGGTGTGTAAAGGCATTGAAACATCATTATTTCACCACTTATCAGCAGTACACTTATATTCCTTCCCTTGTAGTCTGATTAACTGTTTCTAATCTACCCAATTTCCTTGTACAGGTTTACCTAGGTTGATTAGCTAGAGTTTGGTCCAACAGCAGGCTAATACAACACTCACACTCCACTGGCACATCAGTATACAGAGACCAATGTTACAGAAACAGAAAATACCAAGTCTGCTTCATTTAACTCCATGTTTAAGTCTCTTAAACTGGTTTTTAGTTTCCCCCATGTGTACTCCTCTCTACCTATGTGTGTTAGGTGTGGTTGGGTTCGTTAGTCACTCAATATGCCCCCTTATACACCCTCTGTAATGAGGTTATACAGAGAGCATTTGTTTCAGGAAAACTGAGAATCAGAAACTTAAAATCTTCCAACTTCTTTTCCACTTCTTTCCTTTTCTGTTCCTTAACCTGTGCGTTTCCAGTTCTCCCAACTTATAAACACTTAGGCCTATGTGTTAACCCAGTCTTAACCTCAAGACTTAACCCAAAACAACATTGATAAACAGTTCTGGAAGTTCATTTTACAGATAACAGACACTGGTCAAACTGAAACATTAAACTGATATATTCTCTTCTATCCTCTTTTCTTTGTTCACTAATCTGATTTCTAGTTTCCCCCATATTGTCTAGCCACTTAGTTAAGTGTCTTAGTAAGGTTTTAAGCTCTTGAACTCACCATTACAACTCTGTTAAACCTTCTAAACTCATTTATATAGAAGCCACAATGTGACAGGATCTGAAGCAACATTTTCTGGACACCTCTTTACTCCACTACACTTTTACTGCACTAACTAGTTCTTAAAGCTTCCCAAGTGTTTATAATTGACTTAAGGGGATTATAAGTGTTTTAGGCTCATTAACAACTCAATACACCCCCTTCTGACCCTCTGTAATATAGTCATACAGAACTTAAATTTTCAGAAAAGTATGAAACTGAAATACCAAGATCTGAGATTCTCTCTTTTATTTCTTTGTTTACAGACTGACTTCCAATCTCCCCTAATTGTTTAGCTTCTTAGTTGAGTGTTTAATCAAGATTATAAATCAAATCAAACCCAACACAACTTGGTTATTGTCACTGATATGCCACATACTGAAAACAACACAGGCTGAAACACACACCCAAAACTGAAACATAAAACTCCTAACTCTCTTCGGTATTTTCTTGTTCCTCCAACCTATAAACACTTAGGCTTATGTGTTAACCAAGTCTTAAACTCAAGATTAATCCAAAACAGCACTGATAACAATTTTGGAAGTTCGTTTTACAGAGAACAGATACTGGTTACAACCCGAAACTGAACTGATGTGTGATTTTTCTGCTAGTGTTTTCTTCTGCTCTTTTTAAACCGTTTTCTGTTTACTCAACTGCTTACTCACTTGGTTAAGTAGCTTACCCAGTATTAGACTCCAAGCACAACCCAAGGTGGCACGGTTAATCCTCTGAAGTTTGCTTATACTGAAACCAGAAAATTTCCATAGACTAAACAAAACTGAAGTTATAAGATTTATTTCTTTCTGTTTCGTGATCAGTTTTCTGTTTTTTGTTCCTGAATTGGGTTTCAGTTCACTCTCATTACTGACTCAAGTAGCTTGGTGTATGCTCAGGTTTTAGGTTCCTCACAGCCCCAAAATAATACAGACCACACCCCTGATAATTCTTTACATAGAACAGAAACTGTAAAACTGAAAATTCAAACTGATATCTTCTTCTTATATCTCTTTTCTTTAATTTCCTTTCTGTTCGCCATCTAGATTCTGGTTTTCCTCCAGGTGTTTATAGGTTAGTTGGGTGTATTAGCTTTATGTTAGGTTCATCATCCCACCAGTAACATCCCAATAACCCTCCTAGGCTTTAGTTATACAGAACTGAAAAAGAAAAACACCTGATAACTCTCTTCTATTTCTACTTCTGTTTTAATATGCCACTGATTTTCCTTAGCTAATTTATACAGAAACTTCTGATTTTTAATAATTCCTTTATCTGAGGCTTTTAGATCTTTAATGCTTGTGGTTTTAGACTCTCAGAGGACAGATGCATCACTCATGCAACCAAGTGTGAGCTATTGGTTCATATTACGGTTTTGCAAAAGAGAAACTGACAGAGAGCCTTTTTTTTATCGTGTGACAGTTTCAGGAGTTTCTTACCTCTCTAATAACTTGGTCGTTTTCCCTTGTTGGTCTTTGACATACTATGAGACTCTCAGGGCCTTGATTACTTCAGGTCATACTTCAACGAAGGAAGAGATCAGGGGCATGAAGGAGGTTCCTTGCTCCTGGCTATTTGACAGCAACACCTGATTGCTTCTGGACACAAAAAGAGACCTCCTGGTTTTGTTTCCTTTTCGAAACAGAAGCGAGCTGTGTTGCGTGGGTTCTTGGTACATGACAGAAACCAGCAAAAATGTGGGTTGAGAGAACATCAACTATCCCAGACAGCAGAAGAGTAGAAGGACAGAATAGATGGGTCTGGTACGTGTTACCTGAAACTGGTTGCAAGGGAAACTCTGTTGTACTTGTGTGTGAAAGAAACCAGAGGGAATTGTCGAGAGTTTCTGGTCATGCAGATCAGATGCACTCAAGAGGGAGGAACGGAAGGTTTGTATAATGACCGGTTGAAGGAGTTAATGATTTCAGTGCACAAGACAGTGGTATGGAGTTCTGCAAAAGCATAAGCTGGTGCGTGGGGGTTTGAAGCATAACAGGCTTCGTGCAGGTCGTTATATTTTTTTTGTTTGTGTATTGAAACCAATGTCAATACAGGATAGTGCTTAAGGTCTCCAAGGCACATGTCTACTCAATTTCTTTTACAGGACTCAAATCCTCATCTAGTTCTTTGTCTGCTCAGTTAAAGCCACTATCGGGCCCAGGTTGTGTCATGTCCGAGAGTGTAGTTTATTTTTGTTACTGACCCATACAAAGGGAATCGAGATCAGGGGGATGGGAGTTTGGGAATTCAACTTCCAAGAGCGACACTGCCCTCCTGCGGCTTGTCTCAGCACGTGATTGTTGGTATTTTTGTTTTCCTTTGGCAATGTAGATGACATCAGTAAATGGGCTCTCATCTGTTCGGGTATTTTTTGAAACTTTCAATCAATGATAATAGTGCAGGAGAGGACGCGGGGCACATGAGGGGTCGATCAACAAAGAATGAGAACTGATGCAGTTTGAATGTTGAGGGTGTGTACTGATCAGAGTAGAATTCAATTTACTTGATAGAGGGAGGAGGAGTTCGAGAGTACGGAGCGCATGCTTGCTCCCTTTTTTTTTGGTTTCTAGTTACCATAGTAGATTCAATATTAGTTTTAAATCGTGGGTATTAGTTATTGAATTCGAGCATAGCTCAACCGGTTAAGAACGCTCACTAGGCATACGAGAGGTACGGGGTTCGAACCTCAGCGGGAGCGTCTTTGCTCCTTTTTCTCTTTTTTTTATAAGTTATACTTGCTTATGTATATATGTAATACCATATAATATACCGCGTTTATTTATTTATTTATCTGTTACAAAGTTATGCGACGTTATCATTCTTATTACAACGTTACAATGTCGTAACGTTACGTACATGTAGTTTTCGTACAAGTACGTGACTATATTAATATATAATGTCGTCACGCCTTCGGACATGTATATATACTAAATTTAATTGTTCGTACGTTATTTTATGTCTGAATTATAAGACGCGTTATGATTTTATAGGTTTAAATGTTCAGGGGTATTTCAGTCAACCCTAGGCGACAAGTCGTAGACAAGCCATATGCGGAAGACAGATCTGATACAGATGCCGACCTCCTAACCTAAACATGCATGACCGGAGTCAGTCCCGGATTCCTCTCCTCCCAAGTTCCAGTTAGTTGAAGTCTCATTGACAATTGGTTAGTTAAACCTCTCCCGGTATTAACCAACTAACAACAGGGAGTATTTATAACCTGATACAATTGTTACTAAACATAGTTAATGAACAAGCTCTGAATCAAGTCGTGTTAGTGTGCAATGGACACACAATAACAATACAATAGATCGGTTTCATGCTTAATCTTGTTTGGTCGTATCACAATAACACATAGCACACAAACCGAGGTAGACCTCGTTAGCAAACAAGCTTCAAGAATCCCATACCGTACACCGGAGATTGGCTAGCTCTTAATACCACGTTCGCCTAATCCGCCGAACGCCTCCGACTATCTAGATCTGTAACAGAACTAGTATTAGTATCATGTGTCTTAGAACTAATTTGGTTCTCTTTTCAACTTAAACCTCTTTCTAGGTTAACCTGGGTATAATAGTTTACCGTTAAACGGGATCGTTCATTTTTGGAGCTTGTTGAACCTTCCCACCATGCTAGACCTGGTAGGGTCGATACTGTAAATCCCAGTGGTGAGATCTATATGTGTCTCAACCGGAGGTCTAAGAGACTTGACTTAAGAATTATTCAAGAGTAGAATAATCAAGAAAACAAGATCGAGACCAGAGGTTGTTTATAGATCTAAGAAAACAAGTAAAAACTATCCGGCTAAATGGATAAGTTACCAACTAATGTGGATGAAGCTTTACTTGAGATAGAGATTCTCAACGCCTAAAGAACAAGGCAATATACTTAAACGAATTTGATATCTAAACCTTGTTGACTGTATTCCCTTGTGTGAATACTTGTTGATTGCGAGCATGTTGTGTGTTTACAGCATTTCATGTTATGATTTAAATAAAATCAATTGCATGTTCAGATGAAAATTAGTTGAGTGTGGCCCGGTAGTAGCGGGTTGCACGACTACCATACCAGCAAAGGTGCTGAGCCCCTTTGGGGTCACCCATTACTTTTCAGGTACACCAGAGTTGTAGCCGTTCGAGAGTAGGACGGGATTGCTGTTGCATGGGTAGTTGTTGTTTAATTACATTTGTAATTGTTGGTATTGTAAGACCGAATTTGTTGTCGGCAATAGATTGTAATAGACTTGGTATAATATTAACTTGAGGAATGTATAAGACTCGGTTAGAAATGGAATGATCATGTATTGTATAAGTACTCAAGAATTTTAGTCTATCAGACTGTTACTATTGTAGTTTAGGCCTTGTTAGTCATGTGGGTGGTTAACGGCATTGTATCACCCACCGTTGTATTTGAAATTTCCGTTGTGATTAGAATGATAAAGGAGTTGGTTTGACATTAATGATGTTATTAGCGGAAGGGGTGTTACAAAAAGTACTCATCTTACTAAAGTTGTGATCAATTCTTTCAAGAAAACAAATTCTTTTGGGAGGCAGCTCGAGATTCCAACCAGTGAAGTGCTCCCTAAACGACCTGGTGTACCAAAGTGTGATTACTTTATGAAAACTGGGACCTGCAAGTTTCGATCCAAAGTAGATATCATCATCCCAAATCCAGACTTCTACAAAATGCTCCAAATGGCTTAAATCATAGTGTGATGAAGGGACCTACTGTAATGTTACCGCATCAGCACTTCCAACCATAAACCGTTCATGAGGTGGAATATCCTAAACGACTGGGTGAGCTTGAGTGATCCTTTTTCATGAGAAACTAAGATTGTAAATACAAGTCCTAGTGCTAAACTAACATTCCAGAAACACTTTTTTTTTAAGTTAAGATGGGGTGTTGCTGATGTCTTTTTTATGTCGACCCAAATGAAATACTTATTTGTCAATAGTAACATACATTGAGATTATAGAGTTAGCATTTATGTGATTAATCCTTTGTGTATGATTTATGAGTGTACTATTTAGAATGATATAATTATTTCATTTCATAATTGTATCAGAAAATGCAATTATTTGAATAAGAATGATATAAAAAAATAAAATAAATTTAAATATATATGAAATAAATAATTAATAACAAAATAGAGATAAAAACTACGCCTCTAATGTTGATTTTGGATATAGGAATTGAGATGGAATATTCCTTCTCCAATTGAGACATAATAGAGATGAAAATATTTGTCTCATAATTCTGTGCGGGTTCCGACCCTATTGAAGATGGAATTTCGTCTCCATTACCTCTTCATTCTAGAAGCAAAGACAGAATATTTCATCTCAATTTTGTTGCCCTTTGAGACATAAATGACAATTCCGTCGCCAGCCCATTTTGCGACGACCAACTAATCGGACCTTGATGTGTCCATGCAGTTGCCATGATTTATCAAAGGTATCCTCTAGAGCTCTAACATCAGTGATCCAGGAAAAAAAGAGCTTGCCAAGGATGCAATGTTTAAATTGTTGACAAATGTTTGTATCTAGGAGATTGTCCAAACTCATTAAGGGATCTTCCTCCCTTTAAGCGACAAATTGGCGCATTGAGAAGCAATATCATCAACTCATTCCTCTGTTTGTGGGTCAGCCATAGCGAGGGGACGGAGAAGGGGGTGATGTTGAAATGGGAGCGAAAGTAAGAAGGAAAAAGAAGGGCCAATGAACGAGCATGTGTGTAGAAGAGTTCTTGGCACCATTGGAATAGAGAAGAGCTAGATGCAAAGTGCAATGCCATTGGTCTTCCCAAGAAAAACATTGAGGAACTCGCCAGGTTTAGTGAACAAGGAACCAAAGGAAGAATGAATTCGAAAGACCTCTCGCTGAAAGAGAGAATTTTCTCACCCACTCATAATAATAAGCAAATATATTTGTGTTTAAAGTAATTAAGAGCAACCATTGTTAGAGTGCTTATGCAAAAAAATCAAATTAATAGTGATGTGGATAAGAAAATGTGAGAATACTCGACCATTAGATAAGAGAAAGTGATAAATAAAAAGATACTCTTCAATGAAGGAAAATTTGACTTTTACTAATGCTCAAATAATTATATATATTGCAATAATTAAGATTGCGTTCGGCATGCTCAAAATGAGCATAAGTGGACAGCATAAATGTACCAGCATATGCTGTTTTGGACTCCTTTATTTATTTTTGTTGTTCGGCTAAAAGAGCATAAATGCCCGCAGCAAATGTTACTTTTTCGTTTCCGTGCTTCCACTTCCGTTTCTTTACTCACTTCATAATGCAATTACTATGACTATTGATTTTTTAAAAAAAGAAATTTTTTACAAGTTACTTTATTTGTTACAAATTACATAATGCTTCAAATAATTTATAAAAAAATAGTACTACTTCTTTAGCCAAATAAAAAAAAACACACATTTATAATACAAATCTACAATACATTATTTGTAATACCACATAGATTAATAAAATTAAAAAAACCAGTAAATACACACACTTGTTCATATATAAATTAAAATAGTATATAGAAATATGAATGTATATAAATTTATTAACATACAAAGTTACAAAAATATTACTCCCTCCGTCCTGAATTGACCGTCCTGTTTACTATTTGGACATGTCGTTTGACTTCAATATTTAACGTATAAGATAAAATAATTTTAAGATTTTAAGATTTGCATATGATTCCTTACATGATAAACTATATATTACAAAATTTAGTTTTATAAAATTATTTTATCTTATATGCTTAATATTGAAGTGGAAAAACGTGCCATAAAGCAAACAGGACGGTCAATTCAGGACGGAGGGAGTATATATTATTAAAAGTTACAATTTCACTAAATAAATTCACATAACATTATCAAAAAATTTGAAACGTTTGTTCTCCTTTTTTACGCTTTTATATTTGTAAGAATTATAAAATTTAGATAATAAAAATATATTGTTTAGAAGTTACAAGTTTTGCTTAAATAATAATAATAAGAGTAAATTACTCAGAACCCCCTTGAGGATTTGGGATATTATAGTTAACCCCCTCGTGTTTATCATAATTATTGGTAACCACCTCAAGGTTAAGGTATCTTTGACTACGAGCCCCCGAACTATAACTCTGTGATCAAAAAGTTAACTATGTGTTAATCTATCAGCTCAATCACATTAATAATGACAGATTGGACAACAAAACTGCTTAATCAACATCGTCTAACTCTCTTTCATCCCACTTTAGATGCATTTTCAAGGAAGGGTTGACATTTTTAGGAAAATAACAATGTAGATTAAGTAGTGTTTTTGTCCAGCATGACCGTATTAATATAATTAAGCTGATAGGATAACACGTAGTTAACTTCCTGATAACAGAGTCATAGTTCGGGGGCTCGTAGTCAAAGATACCTTAACCTCAAGGTGGTTACTAGTAATTATGATAAATACAAGGGGGTTAACTGTAACACCCCAACCGCTAATCCTTTCATTATTCTCTAATCGTCTCCATAATTTTTCTACACGCAGCGGATACCTACATACTCCCGGCGGGTGATACAACGCCGTTAGCCATCCCATGACTAACTAGGCTCATACTACTTACTGTAACGGTCTAAGGACTAGAATATATCGAGCAATATAAATACTTCCATTACATTCCCAACACTTACATTCCTGATTACCAAGTATACAAAAGTATATTAATTACATTCGAACTTCTACAAGTCTACCAAAGCTAAGAGTTTATACAACCTCTCATCCTTATCAAATTCATGATTTCCAATATCCAAAGAGTGTACCACATGGTACACCGGCTACTCAAAAAGGCATAAGCCGTGTACAACTCGGTACACGATTCACATCCTACTAACTACGCAAAAGAATCATCATGGTCCTAACTCGATTTTCAATTCTCATGGGTACCTGTAAAAATAAAAAATAGTGCCTCAAGGGGCTCAGCAAAGCTGCATATGAAATTCGCATACCCCGCGTGCTAACGGGGGTACGCCGACTACTTGTTCGTATACATGGAGTTCTTTAATTCATACATACATACATGCTTTTATAAGAAACAATGCATTCACATCGTAGAACATACATACATTTCATTCAATACATACAAGGAAGACGATACAAGTCAACCGTCATACTTACCGAAATACGGAGATACACTTCTCCAATACATACACAATACTTGTTAGCTTCTTTAATCACCCGGGTTAATCGGGTGTACTTTACTCTTGTACTCGAGATCCTTGACTTACACCAGTCAGGATCTTTACTCATACAATTACTTTTCTTACTTACTTACTCAAGTCAAGTCGGTATGACCTCCGGGCAGAGACTACAATATCCCACCACCGGGCTTTATGGTGGCTCACTAATCCAGGTTGCTACCCATTTAAGGCGTTTGGACCATGGAAAAGATTAAGGCCAGGAATCGGATCCAACCTCTTGTGTCTCCTCATCCTCACGCGTGGCTGAAGCTATATCGGACTTCTACTTATTCCAATTTACCAATTTCTCAATGTTAGTTAGTTAGGAATTAGTTAGAAGTCCTCCTTCCCACACAATGGGTTAGTACACTACACATCAAGGCCACACATACACTTCATTCACATTCATACATTTCATGAATTATACAAATTATAGGTTCAAGACTATACAATAAGAACAATATAATACAAGCACAAGGAAGTGCAATAAAACCCAATGCATGCATTTATCTTATTTAGGTGATCACATAAACACTCAAATCAGGTAACCACGGTAGCATACGGGGCATGAGAAAATCATACCGTTCACCGTCATCCTTGGACTCACCGACTCTCCTTCGGTGTTCAACTATTCGAGTCCTATAACATACACGGAATTGTACAGTTAATTATCTATCATTAACCTATACCGTTCCTTCATTAATATTCCTAATTATTATTGCTAGTTCCTATTACTCCTACTTAGTCAGGAAAATCATCTCCTTCTCATTACTCCTTAAGTTTGTTTTCTTACTTATGTACATATTCCTTACCATTATTACTCTAATACTAATGCTACATATGTATGTACATGTATACATATATAAATTTTTTGTTTGGACCCGATCGACCCACATGTTGACCCGACCGACCCAAACCCCTCTGGGTCGGTCAAAGTCAGTAAGAAATCGGCTCCTGGAATCCATCTCGACCGACCCACGACCGACCCAACCTCCTGGGTCGGTCGAAGTCAGAAACTTCGAGTTGGAAAAATTCTTGCCCGACCGACCCACGACCGACTCAACCTCTCTGGGTCGGTTGAAGTCAGAAGGTTTACGATTGAAGGTTTTTAGTCCGACCGACCCACGACCGACTCAACCCTCAGGGTCGGTCGAGGTCAGAATCATCCTATTGAATTTGTTTCCACTTCCTTCTTCTACCCATTTCTTATCCAATCTTCCTACATGTAATCTAACATGCTTTAACACTAATTAGACCCTCTAAATTACCTTAGTTTACTCTATAACTCATCCACTCAATCCTTGGTTTCCTTACCTAATTTTTCCACTCTTGTTTTCTAAAACTTATGCTACAGATTTTTGGGTTTTCTTCTCTCTTCACTACTTAATGGTTCTTTAACCATTGCATTACTAGTGTTCCTAGCATTGTTCTAACCTCACTTGTTACTCCATTGCCTACCTCTCCCAATCTAGTTTCTAACATGGTTAGCTACTCATTTTAAACATCAAGGCACACCTTGTTATATCCTAGGTTGTTTCTTCTCCTTTCAACACTCAAGTCCTTTAGTTTGTAGACAAATTTTGACAGAGGTTCCCTACATTTCTAAGCATTCTCACCACGTTGTCTAGCTCATCCAATTCAGTTTCCACCACTAGTTCAACAGCCCTGTTCATTTACCCATTATTCACACAACATTCATGCACTTACACATTTATTTTTCATGCACAAGTTCTCTCATTACCCAAGGTTTCTCCTAAACTTTTAATCATCATCTAAAAGCTCCAAAATAATTTAGTTCTCTTTCTCATTATACCACAATACAACTACTTCTCAAAACCATATACATTACTCATTTTAAGCATTTAAAATTTGTTACAATAAGGCATACAAAGCTAGTTCAAGGTAAGAGCATTTACCTTGTCTTTCTAGTTTTCTTTCTTTCCTCTTCCTCTTCCTTTCCTTTCTTCTTTCTTTCTTTCTTCTCTTCCTTGTTCTTCCTTCACAACTGATCCAAATAGAGTTCACTCCTAATGCTACAGCCATTCCAAGAGCTCTAATGAGCATTCAAGAAATTTCTAAACTTCTAAATTCAGCCCTAAACTACAAGGAGGTTTAAAGCTCTAAAGAGTTTTACCTTGGAACTCCTAGGTGGAGTTTTTGAACATTAAAACAGAAAGCTCTAGCACTTCTTGAAGGGGGCTAAAAATCGGCTGTAGTAAGGAACAACAAGGAGGTTCAAAAATCTGGAAAATCTCTAAGATGAAGGAGAGAGCTAAAAAGGAGGAACTTTGGGTTCCTTTTTACCTTAAAATGGTAAGGAGATGAAGGTGCTTCCAGTGGTGGTCTTCAAGCTTCAAGAGGCACCACACCCATGGAGATGAAGTGTGAGCTTTTCTGATTTTGAAAAGGTAGAAATGTTGCCCAAGGAGAGAGGATTCCAATGGTGCAGTTTTCGTAAGATTTGGACATGGTGTGAGCTTTCAAAAATGGAAGAGAATGGAGGTGTTAGAGAGGGCATATGAAATCGCCATTAACAGGCTTGGGGAAGAAGAAGAGAATTCAGAGGGAAGGGGGGAGTACGAGTGAGAGAGTGAGGAATGGAGGAGACATAGTCCCAACTCCCCTTTTCTACTTTTGCTACTTTTATTTTGTTTGTCATTTAGTGAATTAGGAAGAATAACGAGAGTGAGAGGGAGGAGGAAATCGGCACCCACACACACACAAGAGAAATTTGATTTTTATTTACAAATGGGGAAGGCTAGTTTAGCTTTATTACATTTATCACCCATAACTTCTCATTTTTACATTATTCGCTATCGGAACCCGTTTTCTGGAATTTTCTCGTTTAATTAATTTTATTGGTTCTAGACCTTCACTAATGTCTAATTATATATATTTGATTGACTAAAATTATTACGGGTCTATTTAACCCGCTTAAAGTCACGTTTTCCTAGTTTCCTCAAAAAACGCACTTTAAGGTTCATTTGTGTTTTTAATCCGTTTTTTAAGGATCCGTTTTCTTTAGGAATCGTCCCCTCATGTTCATTTAGGCATAATTAAGCTTCTAAAATCTTCATTAGCCTAATTAATCACTATTTTTAATTTCAGGGTATTTCATTAACTGTAATATCCTAAATCCTCAAGGGGGTTCAGAGTAATTTACTCAAATAAAAATTTTATTGGTTATATAAATATTTTTATTTTCTTTGGGTTCTCAAGTTTTTTTACTATAAATTAAATACTCATAGTAATATATTGTTTGTGAATTTTCTATTTATTTTTACTAACAAAATAAAGTTACGTAATGTAATATAATAAATTGTAATTGTAATACAAAACGGTAAACACACTACATAAAACTAACTTAACCAAACATGCTGCATATATGCCGCACTGCCAAACAACAGTTTTCAAAACAGCTGCATTTATGCCAGCACATTCCTGCCAGCAAATATGCTGCATTTATGCCAACACATTCCTGGTGCCAAATATGCTGCATTTATGCTGTCAAAACAGCCATGCCAAACAGAGCCTAAACGGCTGCGTTCAGCATCAATATTTGTGGTAGTTTTGTGGTTGTTTTGGTCTAGTTGTTTTGGTTGGTTGTTTTGTGGCAGTTTTCCTGGTTGTTTTGTGCTGGTTATTTTGTGGTTGTTTTGAAAACTAGTGTTCGGCAGACGGCGGTTTCGTCTGACTGTTTTGAATAAGTTAGTTTTATGCAATGTGTTTACCGTTTTCGTTGTTACAATTAAAAATTTTATATTACATTTTAAAATAATTTTTTTAATAAAGTTAAAATATATGTAGATATTCAATTATAACCTTTAATAATTAATATTCTTTATTAATATTTTAGTGACAATTAATTTATAATATGTATACATATTAATTTATAAATAAATTTTTTACATATATTTGAAAAAATAAAGAAATAAACCATGGTATTTAGAGCAAATATATTAGATGTTATATATAAAAATATAATTTTATGGATTATATAATACTTAAGATTATTTTAATTTTTAATGGAATAAATTATATCATTGAAATGTAAAAGTAATTCATTCTAATAAACATAATTGACTGTAAGCGAATATATATATACAGATATAACTTATTATTTTATTATTATATATTGTTTAATTGTTGATGAAATATTTATTTTAAACATATATTTGTAGTTAAAACAATATATTCTATTCAATTAAATATTACTTAATGAAATTCAAAAACATAAATTTAAATTTAATACTGGATATGCCAAGAAATGGAAAATAACATATATTAGCCTATAAAATTATTTTTTTAATGATTAAGCACAGTATAAAACATATAATAACTTTGACATACTGACAAACCATAATAGTTTGTACAAATAGTTTTGTAATTAATCATTACTTAACAAGTTGAATACTTATAATTGATATTTCTGAAATATACTACAAATATTTTGTACTCTAATAATTTTGATATAATTGAAAGTTTACATCGTAATTATTATTAGTTTGCTCTTTTCCTTGTAGAATATTTTATTAGAATTGATAGGTAAGAATAGTTTTAAGAGACTATTTATCCGTATCTGAATAAACAATTTAGAAAAACACTACTAGTTTAAAACTATTGTTCTATATTATTTTCATTAATTTATAATTTATATACCAATCTTTATAAAAAAACTAAAAATAAAAAAGGGAAAATAAACTAATTTATATTATATTAATCTATATATTTCAATTTTAATTTAATTTTGTGTCAAATTTAATATATAATATCATTTTTAAAATATAATTACAAATATTGAAAAATTAAATTAATTTATTAAAAATTAATTTTTAAATATTAATTAATATTATTAAAATATTTCCGTTCCCTTAATTACAGTTCTTTGGCTCCGCCTCTATTTACAGTATTCATTATATTTGTAGTATAAATTGTTGGTTGTTTTGTGGTTGTTTTGTGCTGGTATATTTGTAGCTGTTTTGAAAATTGTTGTTCGGAGATGGCGGTTTGACATTTTTTGTCAAAAATGTCAAAATCAAAAATACCACATTTATACCACAGATATACTGTGACCGAACACAGCGAAAGTATATCCTCATAGAAATTTATTAACAATCAACACTACTAACAACAAAATCTTCCAAAACATTGATCATACATAACCATAGGATGGAGAAAAAAATTTAAATTTGAAAAGATGAGAACAAGAAGATCTTCAATTTTTGAATTACTAAAAAAAATTGGAAAAAGGAGAAAAAGTTATATCCATACGGATTTCCGCTCGCTGTCACCTCCCGACGGTGCTTGCATCGCTTCGGGACTTTACTAAACCCAGCTGTAGTTGAACTTGAAGCCAGACGTGATGAAGGCAGTAGTAGTAAGCGGCTCTGATCATACTTGCTGCTCTTTTTGGCGCCCTTGGCCACTCTCCTCTATGGATACGTCCATTTGAACCCCGCCTACCTCAAAACCCTATAAACGTATCTCCTCGCTCCATTCTCTTCCCATCCCGTGATTTCTGCTTGCGATTGAAATGTTCTCGCCGGCGGTGAGGAAGTCCAGTTACAGCGCCGTGAAGGATCGAAGCTTGGCCGAATCTTCACCCGTAACTCCGTTCGTGAGAGGTGGCAGGAAACTGTTGGAAGAAAATCCGCCTGTTCCTGGCCGCCCACAGACTGGCACTCCAGCGCCGTGGGCTTCGCCCCGTCTTTCCGTCCTTGCTAGGTAATTTGCATTTTGACATTCGTCTAGTCTCGGATTTTTGAGAGTTTGATGTCATGGAGTATTCGGAGTTGGTTTGTCCGATGTTTGTGCGAGACAATGCTCGTGTTGTCTTTCCTGGGGCTCATCTCTGTGCCACTCGATTTCTGTTCCGCCTCGCCGATGTTCCGCTTTTCGGCTTAAGTGTTTCAATTAGTATTGTTAAATTTGCGCGCAATCAAAATATCCCCGCTGAGTGGCGAGGATACTTCTGAGACGAAATGCATCGTTTTAAGTTTGTAATGCCAATCTTCAGCATTGCAGCTATAATCTGTGAACTTTACCGAATTAGTACAATATGTGAAATGTGAATTTAGCTTGTTCATCTTTAATTTATTGTAGTAGAGACAAAGTGATGAATCTTGTGAGAAGTTTATATCACATGTTAATTTTTCTGTCAGTAACTGCAGTTGAAAACTTGATTTTACAGAATTCCTCCTGGGAAGAAAAGTGATAATGCTGATGAGAAAGACTCAATTCAACCTGTATATGTTGGAGACTTTCCCCAAGCACTCTGTGTTGAACAGGCCAACCTCTTGAGAAAGCATGTGCCAGGTTCTGCATTCAGTTCAAGCATCTTTATAAGTTTTGGTCTGTCTTGCTTTATACTCTGAAGATAGCAACACATAATTCTGACAGGTCAGGCATACGTTGCTGGTGGGATGGACAAAGGGACTGCTCTTTCTTGGATTATTTGTGGGAGTAGACTTTTTCTGTGGAGTTACCTTGCTCCTGCTGCTTCCAAAAGTTGTGTGATACTTGACATTCCACCAAGCATATTACCGACTGGTGATGTTCATAAAACTCCTGGTCAAGATAACAGGTGGCTTCTATGTGTCATTAGTCTGGATGGTGGTTGTGATAAAGGGTTCTCTGGTAGGCAGTTGGATTCAGCTGGATTATTGCTGTGTAATCAAAAGAATCGAGCTGTTGTATACTGGTCAGAGATTAACAAAGATGGTGAGGCTGCCCCAGCTATAAGTCTCGCATCCCCTGAAGAATTGGAAGTAGGTTTGTCACCGATGCAGGGGAGGCGCTCTCATAGTGCACCAAAACAGCACAATATGAATGAAAGTAACCCATCCGATTTTAATTCCTTCATTGCTTCTAGAGTTGCTGATAGCCGTCATGTCTGTGTTGCTCTTGCCAGTAGTTGCAATGGCGAATTGTGGCAGTTTCACTGTAGTCCATCTGGCATTTCCAGGAAGAAGGTGAATCTTGATTACACAAACTCATCTTCACTGTACAGTGAAAGTGACGTACCTACAGGCATTGAGGGATACCCAAGATCACTGACATGGCGTTATGCTTCGTCTCCGATAGAAGAGTCTTGTAGACAGTTTTTTCTGCTCACCACCCATGAAGTACAATGTCATACTATGCAACTTTCATCTAACTACCATGTTTCAAGGCTCTGGTCTCAAGAAATAATAGGCAGCAATGGTGACTTGGGAATCAAGAAGGATTTGGCTGGTCAAAAGAGAGTTTGGCCTCTTGATATTCAGGTAGATGAACTTGGCAAAGAAATTACCATTCTTGTAGCTACTTTCTGCAAGGATCGAGTTACTGGTTCGAGCTACACACAGTATTCCCTTCTTACCATGAGGTACAAATCAGGGTTAGACTTGCTGGGAGCTGCAAACTTAAACCGACAATGGGTGTTAGAGAAAAAATCTCCAGTGGAGGTGATCATCCCTAAAGCAAGGGTTGAAGAGGAAAAGCTTTTATTTTCCATGAGATTAAGAGTTGGGGGCAAGCCTTCGGGCTCTGCTATCATACTATCTGCTGATGGGGTTGCAACAGTCTCTTGTCAAAGGGGAAATTCCACCAAGCTTTATCAATTTGATTTGCCTTATGATGCTGGGAAAGTCCTGGATGCTTGTGTGCTTCCCTCCACGGGAGATGGTGAAGAAGGTTCTTGGGTTGTTCTGACAGAAAGGGCTGGAGTTTGGGCTATACCAGCAAAAGCTGTTTTACTTGGTGGAGTTGAACCCCCAGAGCGAAGCTTGTCTCGCAAGGGGAGTTCAAAGGAAGAATCTTCGGAGGAAGAAAAGAAACCCTTATTTGCTGGGGCTGATACTCTTACTCTAAGAAGCAATTCTGAAGCTTGGAGTCCTGGAGATGTGCACAAGACATCTTTTAGTGGGATTTCTCGTCGAATTGCTAATGATGAAGAAGCTGACTCATTGGTTAGTCATCTTTTCCATGACTTTCTTCTTTCAGGTGAGGTAAATGGTGCTCATGACAAACTACTAAAATCCGGGGCCTTTGAAAGGGATGGAGAAACTAATGCATTTGCTTGGTTGAGTAAGTCAATTGTCGACACTTTAGCTAAGCATTGGACAACAACCAGAGGTGCTGAGATTGTTGCCTTGACTGTGATGTCTACCCAGCTTATGGAGAAGCAGCAGAAACATCAGAAGTTTCTTCAGTTCCTTGCCTTAACTAAATGCCATGAAGAATTATGTCTTAGACAGAGTAAGTCGCAATTAAGAGAGTTAAGACTATGAGTGCTTCTCTTTTAGTGTCGCATGTCATTTGCTTTCTCATCTAGGAAGCTTCTGCGTGAAAATTGTGTGCTTGCTCTTCCTAACATATATTTTCCTTGTATCTCGTCTTTGTGAATCTTCTTGTGTACTATAAGAAGCATAGCTTCTCCAAAGTACTTTGTTCGATACATGGATGTTTTTTTTGGAATTAATCTTCTATGCTTTGTAGGATATGCATTGCGGATCATCATGGAGCATGGTGAGAAGCTGAGCAGCATGATTCAGTTAAGGGAACTGCAAAACATGGTCAACCAACATCGTTATGATAGGGAGGTCTCTGGTGCTCTATGGGACCTCATTCAAGTAGTAGGTGAGAGGGCTCGCCGAAATACTGTTCTTCTGATGGATAGAGATAATGCCGAAGTATTTTACAGTAAAGTCTCAAATCTTGAGGAGATTTTCTACTGCTTAGAAAAGCAGTTGCACTATATTGTTGGTGGGGAGCTGCCTCTTAAAGTTCAAGTGCAAAGAGCTTGTGAACTCGCTAAGGCATGTGCTACTTTAGTGCAAAGTGCAATTCATTATAAGAATGAAAATCATATGTGGTATCCCGCACCTGACGGATTAACCTCTTGGTATGGCCAAAGAGTGGTCCGTAATGGGATCTGGAGCACTGCATCTTTCATGATTAAGATTTTGAATGAATATGAAATCGATCTCTCAGCTAAATCAGAAATTTGTTCTTATCTGGAAGTGCTCGCTGATATATTTCTAGAAGCATATGTTGAGGTCATAACTGCTAAAGTTGATTGTGGAGAAGAGCATAGGAGCCTCATTGAAGAGTATCATGAGAGAAGAGATATCCTTCTTAACTCCTTGTATCAGCAGGCTAAATTATTTGTTGAAGCTGAATACCAGGTTTATATCTACAGTTCCCAAAATGTTGAGCTGAGTATTTGTCCAACAATAAAATGAATTTCCTATGACTCAGTCACGAAGTTTTTCGCTCGACAGGATTCTGTTTATAAACTGGAAGAAGAAAAAGAGGAATTGATAAGGAAGCTTTCATCTAATTTGTTGGCTATTGCAAGACGCCATGAAGCTTATCAGACTCTCTGGAAGATCTGCTGTGACCTTAATGATTCAGCTCTCCTTAAGAGCCTAATGGTAAACTGTTATTTCTGGGTGGTTCTATTGATATCATTTAATTACTTTCCAATGATTTTTCTTATTAGCAAAGTGCATGATATATTGGGTACATTGGGGTCTGCTTGTACTAGAAGATAGCCTATATAAGTTTCGTGCAACAATGAGATCTTTCATTTTGTGGGGTTTCATGAATTTGTACTTGGAGATAACATTTGTTATATTCCTTCTTATCAGACTTTATTGATAAATCTACTAAGGGTTCTCTTTGAAAATTTTCATTTGTGAAATTCACTTCCTCAGTGTGCTATTATTAACTGTTGGTTGAGAGAGAAATTCCATCGTTGGTATTGAAGTGAATATGAGCACCTGCAGTCATTTTTCTCCAATTATTTTCGTTTCTTCTAATATGAAAACAGCGCCACTGAAGGAAAAAAAATTGTTTATACCATATCCACAAGAGTTTTTTGAAAAACCTCGGGGAATGGTAGAAATTCATTAACACTTTTGCTTAATGCTATGCCCTTTCTTTTACATGAATGTTATACTTAATGGAATATGGTGTGAAGCAAAGAGCTAGAGTAACAACTCATTTCTTTTCTCTTGATATCAGAAAGATGTTTATTCTACCATAATGCAGTCTTCTAACCGGATGCTCAAGTTATTGAGAGACTGTTGATCTTGATATATTTTTGTTCTCTGACTCGCTACTACAGGATTTCTTTTAAGTACACTGAATTCTTTTTGTAATGTATTCTTTGCAGCATGAGAGCATGGGTCCAAAAGGAGGATTCAGTAATTATGTTTTCCAACAGCTATATGAGGGCAAACTATTCTCAAAGCTTCTGAGACTGGGGGTAGAGTTTCCAGATGTCCTAGCCACTTTCTTGAAAGATCACCCGGATCTTGATTGGCTTCATGCACTGTTTATGCATCGTTTTTCTTCTGCTGCAACAACTCTTCATTTCTTAGCTCTATCTGAAGATAGTGTTCCCTCTAATTCACCTGTTAAAGGGGCAGAACCTAATAGTGCAAGCGTGGAATTGACGCTGGCAGAAAGGAAGAGGTTATTGTACCTTTCAAAGATTGCTGCTGTAGCAGGTTAAATTTTGTTTTTCTTAATTATGTATCTCTTTCTTCTGTTTTGTAATTATTTTTTATTCAATCGTCTTTAGTTATGAAAATTTCCGCGTGCTCGCCCTTTTGAGCTTTATTTTATCCCCAGTGGCTATATTGCTATTATTTTTTTGATGTCCTTGTTCATATGTTATAGCTTCCTCTTGATTTCGTGGTATCTTTTTGGTCTTTAGGTGTTTCTTGATGATTTTTTGGGCTTTCTGTTAATGTTACCAGGTAGAGCCTCTGAGTATGAGAAAGAAGTGGAACGAGTTGATGCTGACTTAAGGATATTGAAACTACAGGTTCGGATGGTGTCATCTTAAATTGATTCAGATTTCAGTTCTCTAAAAATGCTACTAATACACTTTTGTCTTTTTGTAGTCTTAAATTAATATGGTCCTTTATAAGAAATGTTGTATCATATCATATGCTAATTGGTGAAAATCTCCTCTTTGATTTGTAGGAAGAGATAGTGAAGCTCGCACCCTTTGAAAATGATGATGAGAAACAGAGAGCAGGTACGCATCTCCTCCCACCGGGAGAGCTAATAAGTCTATGCCTCAAAGTACCACAACAAGCATCAGACCTCCTCCTTAAGGCGTTTGAAGTGTTTGCATGGACAAGCTCTTCTTTCCGGAAACAAAACAAATCACTGTTGGTAGAGTGTTGGAGGAACGCCATAGACCAAGATGATTGGGAGAAGCTATACCAGTTCTCTGTAGCCGAGGGATGGAGCGATGAGGACGCATTGAGTAGCCTTGAGAGGACAACACTGTTCCAAGTTTCTAGAAGGTGTTATGCGCCGAGTGCGGAGTCCCTTGAAGGTGGGTTTGAAGAGATCCTTCCTCTAAGGCAGGATGAGGCCATGGTTTCTCCAAGTTCTAGGTTTTTTGAAGATTCCTCCTTTGCTTGTTCGTCTGTGGAAGAAATTTTGATGCAGCACAGAGATTTCTCGGTTGCGGGGAAGCTGATGTTGACTGCTGTCATGCTGGGTAGTGTTAGGAATGATATCATGGTTGTGGATGATGATGGCCCCATTCCCATGGAATGACTTGTTGTGTTGTGGTGATTGACTCTCTTTTAGTCTGTATACCGATTTTATAGAGCAGGTTGTCAAACTGCTGAAGAAATTCCAGATTGGCAATGCTTGCTCGGAGTGTTCTTTTGGTCGGTCTTACAAGAGGATAGGGTTTATTTTACAATTACAACCCCAACGTATAATGATATGACTCCATTCTCGTGTCATCAGTTCATAGTAACTATTACAATTGCAGCCGCGTTGTATTCTGAACGGATATGGTATATTACAAACAAATTAGCATAGATCAGATGTCAGAAACCGCGTTTTCATCTGTATGCTCCCGAGGCTGTAGCATGCAATTCCTTGATTCAATTAAGATCGGTGGATATACAGTCAGTCTTTCTGTTAACAAATCGGAGGAATTATTTAGCAGGAACCCTGTATGAAGGATCAATCATCTTCAAGATGAATAGGTTCCCTTTATCTCCTCTAGAAACTCTGCACGGACATATATAATGTCAGAAATATGTTCAGATAACCAAAACATCACAATAATAACTGATAACTTTACCGCAGTTCTTCATCCAAGTAAGTAATGTCCAATTCACCACGAGCTCTATCAGGTGCTTTAACAGGAATCTGCAAAGTGAAAATTAAATGATACGGTAAACCGCTCCGCTATAGTATGAGAACCAAAAACTAGTCCAACATAATAATTCATTCCCAGAAGCAATGGACTTGTCACGAGATGTTCTAAGCTTCTTCTTTATAGAGAAACACTTACCAAGCCCCCAATTTTGAAATAATCAAACTTCACCGCTACCTTTCGTGGGTTCAAAGGCGTTAAATCCGCTGTTACCTTTTACAAGATGAAGGAAACCACAGAAGCAAGTGAGCTCGAATGTCTATTGATTGAAAAAGAATTTACCAGAATTGCAATTCTGTAGTTTTGCAGCAGATATTTGAAAATCGACCAGTGCAAGGCCAAAATAGAATATATTCATTCGTTACAGACGCAGAACCTTATACAGAAACAAAGAAGACCTTAATTCTGTTTTGTGAAAGTAAGGGGTCTTAAATCCATCAACGTTGATCTGATCATACTTCAAAATGGGAAAGGAGGCGTACAAAACCACTTTTCATAACTATACAAACCACAACACCATTCTTCATCATATCTTCTAGATTGATTGATGAACTGGTATAATCCAAAGCTACCATGAATTATCTTCCACCAGACTCTATTTAAGCGCCATTTGCGTACCATGATATTCATACCCATGGCATAGGAGACACATCAAAATCTCCATTAGTGAGTGAAAGAAAAGAACTTATATCTTGTTATCCAGAAAAATATGACTTTTAAGCAGTTTGAAAACCGAGGATCTAGTGAAAGATGATGAAAATAATCCGTAAACCAAAAAAGGGCAAGTGTGGACTTGTTTCATGTAAAAGATTATTACCTGGTTGAAGAAAGGCCAAGATTCCATATTCTGCGCTCGAAGTGTGTCCACATTAATGGCTTGGTAGTTGGTCCTTGATCTGAGGAACTTGGGTCTCTACACCAAGATGAACATGTGAAGGATCAAATAAAGAAAACGAGAAAGAACTCATCTACCTCTCAACAATGTAAATGCTGAGCAAATACATAGCCAAGGATCCAAAAAGAAGATCAACGGCATACAAAAGCATAGACTACACAATAATTGCTCAAGATTCCACAGTTGCGGGTATTACAGTTACATCTTGTTGATTCCCCAATTAAGCCAAGGATCAGGCCAACAGAAGCTTGCTATGATTAGGGTACCTCTTATTAGGCCTAAAGTATATTTTAAGCCCATGATCAGACAACAGCTTATGCTGTAACCAGCAACGAAGTATTAAAAAACAACCACATACCTATCTCAGTGACTACTTATTCTCTAATTTTAATTCTGAAAGTTTGATTTCATTGGTTTCACCCACATCAGGACTGAGATTGGTTCATTGAGGACTGTGTGGAGTTTCAGCCTCGGACCAGCAAAGTAAAAAAGATTTACTATTGTAAAGGCAGCGGTGGACAACAGGGTAACAGATCGGTCTATTATGTTAACACTTCAACCAGGCAACACTTTCGATTTAGGTTCAGCTAATCTGTTTTCGACATTTGGTTATGCCAGATATACTTCACACAAATAAAATAAAGAGTAGTATTTTGAATCTTGATAAATAAAAAATGTCAAAATGATTGGGCATGCAACCAGATTCAAGAAGACGACAACCCCTAAAATTTAACTTCAAAGGCCTCCAGAAATGATTGAAAAGATGGCATAACAGAACATTTATCATTAGGCAAAATATCTGACCTCAATCTGCAAAATGGATCGCGATGTTGTATAAATGAGCTCCCACTTGCCATTCAAAATATCGGACTTCAGTGGCGCTTTTGTTGGGTTGACAGCTTCAAGTTTCCGGGTTATCTAATCAGAATAAAATTCAATGAAAAATTATCTGAAGACGGACGGACAGTAACATTTCCAACAGAGTTTTTCGCTGAATTTTTTTATTAAACATATTATAATGCCAATCCTGCAACATTTATATATGCTGTAAATTGCCATCTTTCCTTGCCAACGCCAAGTTGTTTTCTCGACCCACAAATCGATACTAGAAAATTAGGAACTGAACATCAATAATTCCACCACTATAGCACTATCTATGCCTAATCTTATTCAGAAACCTACATCGATAGTGAGGGCAAGCTTCCAACAGTAACTCATATCACCCGCCTACAGTTATACTGGGACATGCACACGGTTTTTTATAATATGGTATGGATACAAGGGGCACTGACGAACCTGCTCAATCTCCTGCTGGTCTTCAGGGGACGCATTGGCACCGCGATCAAGAGAGGAGATCGCGTCTAGGAGCTCCTCTTTAATGGTACTAGCGTCTTTGCCCTTTCCCAAGAAGGCTGGAAAGAATGAAATCCTTGTTACGGTTCTCGCTCGCCTTTGGTCCGACAAAGAAGCAGAAGCAGACAACAGCAAAGACGACGACGAAGTAGCAGAGGTCGACTTAACAGAGTGGCTGAAGGGATTTGGGTAAACCACTTTTGCCAGGAAATGCGACTTGACAGGAAGAGCTATGGAGGGGAGAGACAGGGATGAAGAGAGTGTGTGGGAGGAGGATAAGGCCATGACCGCGGGAGACACAGCAGGCCAGTGGATTTTTGTTTTAACATTTGTTTTTCTTCCCGTAGGACAGGCAATTCGGTATGGCCCTATGGGGGAAAGAAAAAACAGGAGCGGCTGTGCTGCCAAAATATCTGGGGTGATGATTTGGATAATTAGATTAACCGAAATCTAAATTGTAAAAAATAAATTGGATTTCGGTTATTTTGATTAAAAATCGAATTATCTAAATTATCTCAAATCAAATTTTTTTAAAGTGAAATCCGAAATTGAAATCTAAATTTTAGTTAATTTGGATTTCAACTTACCAAAATTTAAGATTTGTGTTTGACTATTTGTCACTAAAGACTAGAATTAGAAAATAGAATATTCTTTTGTAAAGAAATTTTGGATAATTCGGTTAATCGAATTAGACAAAGTAAAAACCAAATCCAAACCAAATTATAATTAGGATAATTTGGTTAACCGAAATTTTCAATTCGGTTAGAAAATTCGGTTAAAAATCCAAAAAACAAAATCGGTTAATTCAGTTTTTGGATAAATCCAAAATATCCAAACTGAATACTCACCCCTAAAAATATCAAGGGCTGGGATCGAAAGCTCACCTAAATTTCTTTAGCTTTGGATATATTCTCTTTTTTTTTACTCAATTTATATTCTCTCTCGTTTCTCTATCCAGTTTGGGAAGTTTTATCATCCTCCTATCGCAGAGGTGTTTTAGGGGTGGTAGGATTAGATAATGGCACATGATTTGCCTTTATTATAAAGGCAACAATATATGTCATCGATATAAAATTATATATGTCATGGGTATACATAATATTAGCCATGATTATATATAAATAACAACCATCATATAAAAAACTATCTTAATATATAAATAATTGTTAGTAATAAATTTAAGTGAATCTTAACGTTTATGAACAAAAACTTTCTTATGGTGGTTTTTAGGATGTGTGGTGTAGGGTAATCCTTTTTTAACTTGTTTTATATTTTATAATGTCGTCGTTGACTCGACACATTTTAAAGGTTTGTGGTAACGACCTTAAACCCTTCACTACATACCCTAAAATAGGTTTTCATTGTTTTGACTTTCCTATGGTGGTATTTAAGATCTATGCTGACTAACATGTTCAAGTATATGTACAACTAATAATCTTTTATTTATTAGTTTAAGCTTTTATATACAAAAAATTGTTGTCATATACATTAAGATATGTAAGCCATGTATACATAAATATGTATGCCATAGCTATATAAAATATTGGCCACAGTTGTATATCGTTAATATTCCATTGCTTGTATAAAAGGTTTATGGTTTAGGTCTTACAATGCTTGTATTACAAACTCTAAAAGTGTTTTCAGTATTTTTTAACTAATCATATAGTGGTTTTATGGTTTGTGGTATAGGGTAATGTTGGTGTAGAGTAATCTTAAAAAAATCATTTTTGAGGCTGGCTACTAAGCCTGTAGCTTGTATTATGTCGCCAACAGTCTATGAGTGCATTTAGTAATTTTGTAACTCCAAAAAACAACTTCTTTAAAATATTATTATTAGTTATCTGGTGGCTATCATTTTTTATATATAGGCTAATATTGTCCTATAAAAATGGCTAACATTTTTTTCTCAGTATGGCTAACATTAATGCCTTTATGTAAATGCAATTTAGTGTCCTTTAAGGAAACCACACCCGTTTTAGGGCCATGTCACTCGGTGCACGTGTATTTTCTCCTATGAAATCTTGCCCTACGGTTCTGTGGTTCTCTAGCAATCTACATGCTATCCTAGCCTTTTCTTTGATTGTTTTGTGTTTTCAAAACGATTATAAGCTTGCAAATGTTTACTATAGGTAGGCTTCAAACCCTAGTGGCTTATTTTCATGTGCCTCTTTCTCGTTTTTCATCTTTTTTCTCTCATTTGGTCACTAGAGTCAATCGTTCTCCCTTGTAAGTTTTAGCTGTATATCTGTCCATAATCCTCTTTAGATTAAATCAAGCGTGCATGCAATCATTTTCTCGTATCCCAATGGCAACTCTACAACTTTATAAGCCCAAAGCGTTCGATCTCCATTACTACAAGTGCTCCTAGTGTTCTCATTCAAACATAACGCACTATTTTCTTGCACATCAATTATCCTACATTACCTACACACAAAATTGCTCCATACTATTCCCGATGGCTGATATAAAGGAAAACGATTGAGGATCTAACCACACACTCTGCTAGACTGACACTCACGGCGGAGGAGTTTTGCATGGAGGTGGATGACATGCAACACAAAGAAACACATATCCCGTATGAAAGGTGCATGATTGGAAAGCTTTTGTTTTTGTTCGTGCGGTGGATATCAGGGTGATGAAACAAATCCTAGAGAAGGTTGGAACGTGGTGGATGAGCTGGTAGTCAGGGTTGTTGGTGGAGGGATTAATTTTTCTATATGAGTTCTCGGATGAAGAAAAGAAGCATGCAATCCTTGGGAAAGGTCCGTGGACGTATGAAGGGTGTCTTCTAGCTCTTTCGGAGGTTGACAAAACTAAGTCCCGGCAGAGCACGAATTTCGCTGGGTGCCGTTTTGGGTACATATTCATGATGTCCCTTTCTCCTTTCTACACTTGGATTTTGTGAAAAGAATGGGTAATCATCTTGGGTATTTTATGGATTTCCCACTTGATGAAAGACAAGGTCAAGAAGGATACATGAGGGTTCAAGTTAAGATCAATATTACTAGGCCAGTATTAAGATTTGTAACTATATCCATTGGGGGTGTTCAAACAATCCTGAGGCTTTCATATGAGAGATTGACTAGTTTATGCTTCTACTATGGGTGTTTTCTGCATGGGTCCAGGGAGTGCCCAGCTTGCACAGAGGATATGGCCTTGAATCTCCCATACGACACTTGGCTGAGGGCTAGCATGATGGATGGGGGAAAGTTTCGCCTTGGTTCACCTGAAGTTCCAGTGGTGGCCTCTAAGTTAGGTGAAGCTTCATCGCCCTCAAGGGGTTTAGTCTACTGAGAAGGACTCACAGAGGGAGGACATGCCCATTGAAGGTTCTAACCCGAATGAGTTGGTTGAGAATGTGGTATTGGTTCAAGCCCGAGAACCACCAGCTGTTGCATCAGGACGCAAAGGAAGTTTGATCACATGACGTATGGTGAGTCCTTTGAGGAAATCATATAAAGGAAAGGCATGAGGAGGTAGCTAAGAAAAACCGTGGTGCAAGCCAATTATCTAAGGCGACCCTGGGGGATTCCCAGGGCCGCCAACAATAATGACGCTTTTGGTTGTGAACTGTCGTGGCCTTGGCGGTGCCCGAGCAGTTCGCTGGTTCCTGGACTTAGTCCGGGTTGAATCGCCAACTATGGTTTTTCTGTGTGATATGAAATTGTCTGGTTTTGAGATGCGAAGTGTGGCAGCAAGAATGCGGGGTTTTAATTGGATAGCGGGAGATAATTGTGGGCGAAGGGCGGGAGTTGCTTGATTTTGGAAGGATGAATGGGATGTAGTTATTAATACCTTTTCAAGTAGACACATAGACATTTTGGTGACAGATCCGTGGCTTTTTAAGTGGCGGTTCACTGGACTGTATGGATGGCCGTGTCGAAATGACTGTTGGAAGACTTGGAAGCTAATAGAGGATCTAAGTAATGAAAGGGATGGAGCATGGCTGCTAGGTGGAGATTTCAATGAAGTATTGTATAACTCTAAAAGGTTTAGGAGGGAGGGAAGACAGTGGAGGGACATAATGGGTTTCAGATGGTGTCTAAGTATATGTGGCCTACAAGATTGGGGTTGTGGGAGGTCGCTACACATTTCAATAGAAGGTTGGGTTGGTGGAATGCGAAGAGTCGTTTATACCATTTTTTAGCCAATGAAGTGTGGTTATCGCATTTTCCAAATGCAACTAACTATCATCTGCGCTGGAGTCGTTCAGACCACAGGCAATTGAAACTGGTTTTAAGACCTCTGATCCGTAGGGGACCAAAATTGTTCAGATTTGAAGATTATTGGGTTGAAAAGAAAGAGTGTAGAAGATTGGTTGAGGAAATCTAGACGGATCCATCTTTTGAAACTGGTGCGTATGTAGAGAAGGTTTACCACTGTGGACAACGGTTGCAGAATTGGGGGAGGGATCAACTAAAGAAAGAGAAGAAAACGATTAACCAGTTGAAGTTGGAATTGCACCTGGCGACAGTTCAGAATCATGAGCATAGGATGTCTTTACAGCGGCAACTAGAAGATCTACTGTACAAAGAGGAGGTTAGAGCTTGGCAAAGATCTTGTCAACTATGGATCAATGCAGGTGACCGAAATACATCTTTCTTTTTTGCATGTTTTAAAAGTAGGGCTTGAAGAAATATGGTTCATGGCTTCTATGATGACAGTGGAGTTTGGGTTAGGGATTGGAATGGTATTGAGCAAATAGTGTGTGGTTATTTCCAAAATCTTTTCCAGTCGAAATCATGCATCATCTAGCTAAAAGTCAAGCAAAAAAACATGGTAATTTTGTCTTAAAAGTGGATCTAAGCAAGGCATACGACAGGTTAGAGTGAAGTTTTCTCAAGGATATCCTTGTCTATATGGGCTTTCCTTATTATTGGATTACTTCAGTTCTACACTGCATCTCCTCCACTCAATGTTCTATCTTGGTTAATGGTTCACCAAGCCCCTTCCTCTTCCCTTCTAGAGGTATTAGGCAAGGAGATCCCCTCTCTCATTTCCTTTTCATTCTAGCTCATGGAGCTTTGTCTAGTGTCCTTCACATAACAAATGAGAATGGTTCTTTCTTGGGTATCAAAATGGCTGCAAAGGCTCCTAGCATCAACCATCTTGCTTTTGCTGATGATGTCTTATTTTGCGGTAAAAGTTCTGTCAAGAATGCAGAAGCTTTAAAAGAGATCTTAGATTCCTTTTTAGTCCCCTCAGGCCATGTGATCAATGCAAATAAATCTGAAATAGTCTTTAGCAAAAGACTTAATGGTTAGGTCAAGAATCTCATCTGTAACACCTTGGGTTATGGGAGTCTTCTTCTTTAAAAAAGTATCTAGGTCTACCAACTAAGATGGGGAGAAACAAGAAGGAGATGGGGAGAAACAAGAAGGAATGTTTCAGCTTTGTGATTCAAGCCATCAGATCCAAAATTAACTCTTGGGGAAAACCTTTATCTCAAGCAGGGAGAACAGTCCTAGTCTCTAGTGTGCTTCAGTCTATTCCTGTTTACTCTATGTATCTATTTTTCTTCTCCTAAAGGAGTGATTGAGAAGATAAATTCTCTCTTAGCTTCATTCTGGTGGGGGGGGGGGGGAGGGGGTTCAATAGACAAAAAAAGTATTCACTGGATCAAATAGGAGGAAGTGTGTAAAAGTGTAACACCCCTACTATTAATACAGTCATTAACGTCCAATCTCCTTACTCATCAGATACTCGCAGCGGATATATACTTGCATACAATGGGTGATACAACGCCGTTAGTCACCCACGTGACTAACAAGGCTACTGATTCTACATACAGCATCGGTCTGATGGACCGGAATCCCGAGTACTACAAATCTACATTACGTTCTCCGTTTACCAAATACTACTATAACCTGCATTCAATGCAATACTCCCAGTACCATAAAATAATCTACATACCGAGTTTACTAGGTTCCTTATACAAGTATAATACCTCTTCAAGATCATACATACTCACTAAGAGACTACTTACTACCCATTCCTCACTACTCATTACTTTCTAAATACAAGGGGTGTGCTAGTTAATACACCTCTACATTCTGCTACTACTATCCGATGTAGTCGCCGGTCTCGTGCCTTGACCACATTCGCTTCGGGTACCTGCACACTAAAAAATGTCCCCCGAAGGGGTCAGCTTTCGCCGAGCATGATAACCGCATACCCCGCGTACTAGTGAGGGTACGCCGACCACTTGGTCGAATACATGCGGTTCATTTTCATACAACATACATGCATGCATGCTCTTATACACAATACATGAATACTTACGCAAGCATACACACATACACTTCATTACATACAAGGAATACAATATAACCATCGAATACATACTTACCTTCTTCCGAATACATATACCCAATACATACACGATTTACAATACGGGTTAGCTTCATTGGTCCACCCGGGTTAATCGGGTGGAGATTACTCTTTTACTCATTACTTCATACATACGCATACATACTCATTCTCATACTCATACATGCTTACTTACTCTTACTCTTACTCATGTTAAGTCGTCGGGACCTCCGGCCCGGGAACTACTCCGTCCCACCACCGGGATTTACTTGGTTCACTAATCCAGGATGCTACCCACTTAAGGGATTTGGGCCGTGGACCAGCTTACGAACCAGGAATCGGATCCAACCTCTTGTGTCTCCTCATCCTCACGCGTGGCCGGAGCTATATCGGACTTGTACTCATTCCAATTTACTCACTTAAGTTAGGAGTTAGATAGTTAGGAATTAGCACAAGTCAACATTCAAGGCCACAATAATACAATACAAGCTCATATACACATCCATACAAAAACAGTGCAACATACAAGTACACTACAAAATACAATACATGTCATCATCATTCATATGTTTCATGAAATACAAACTATTGTTCAAGACAAATATCAAGAACATTGTAAATGTAACACCCCAACTGCTAATCTCATCATTACTCTTAAACTGTTACAATTACCATTAAGCTCGCAGCGGAATTCAAATACAACAGAGGGGTGATACAACGCCGTTAGCCACCTCGTGGCTAACCAGGCCTGACTCACATACAGTAACGGTCTGATGGACTGGAACAACCGAGTACTTCATACAAATACCATAATCATTTCACTTCTTTACTATACCGAGTCTACATTATACGGATGCCGATAACATACTCGGACTTACACCTTATTCAAACGCATAAGTAATTACAATCTAACTACCCATGCTCACAGCAGTCCCCGTCTACTCTCTCGAACGGTGGCCAGCTGTCAAGTACCTGCACACTAAAAACGTTCCCCCTAGGGGGTCAGCTTTCGCTGCGCATGAAATTCGCATATACCGCGTGCTAACCGCGGTACGCCGACTACTTTGGGTCGGATATACATGGAGTTCATTTGATCCAACAACATGCATCATGGCAATACAAATATATAATATCACACAAGGAATCTACATCCAATCACGGAACACGATTCCTAACTAACATAACAATGTTGTTAGTGGTAACTGGTTACCTTAGGCATTGAGGGTTGTTCCTCACTATGCCTTGTTTACTTATTCGATACCTCACCCGCTCTCTGGTTACTTATTCGTATACACACCCATTCTCTGGGCTACTCATTCTTACACTTACCATTCTTCGGGTTACACATTCATATACTCACCCCTTTCTCTCGGGTTATTTATACTCATTATCTCCCCCGCACTCTTGGGTTATTCATACTCAAGCTCTTGTAGATTCTCGAGACACTACAGGTCTCCTACATCACGCTTGTTACTCTCTTTACATACTTAAGCCAAAACTCATGGCTCTCTAGCATAGTCTTACTTCCCCGGTTTCGACCCTACTCGGGTCTAGCATGGTGGGAAGGTTCAACTAGCTCACGGAACTCTCTCTTAGTTCCCCTCTCTTTTACTTAGGTCCGACTACTCTCGGACTACTCTCGTTCCATACACTCCTCTCTCGGAGTTATAATAATATCATGTATATTAGTCTAGGAGCATCATTCTCGATGTTTTAATGACTTTGGGAACTTTACTTAAATTCGGGTAATCTTAGGTTTAAGTGTACCCTCACAATCATATGCTCGTACATTCGGATATTTTTCTTATACCGGGTAAAATCCTCATTTAAGAGGTCGACCGTATCTCAAGGGAGTCACATAGTCCCTTAGGTCTTTTTACCTTCTATATGTTTACATTATTGGACTAACTTCAATCCTCTCGATGGAGGTCATTTATCTCTCCACTCATATTTGTTCGTGGATTGTTTCAATAAGGTTCTCTAACCGTTATGGGTATATACTCAACCCGTACATCTCCTCGCATTTTAGGGAGTTCATATGTTTGTGTTATCGTTATACTTTAATCGATAGCTTGTGTGTTTGCATAATACCATTGGTTATGTGACTTCCCGTTCAACGGGTTTCTAGTCAATCAGTACTCACTAAGAGTCGGTCTATGCTCTAAGTAGACCACACCGGCATACAAGTATGTTGCTAATACAACATACAACAATGCATGCATAATAAACAAGGGATATTTTTCATGCTTTAATCTTGATTAAGCCGGCAACAAAGCAACACAAATCAGAGTAACTCGGTTAGCATCGGGGCATGAGAAAATCATACCTTTCACCGGGATTTTTACTTTACCGTGTCGTCTCTCCAAGCTCGGGTCACGCACGGTTCTGATAATGTTTCAAACATTATGTTAACACTAAGTTCATATGGTACATAATTAAAATGCTATTCCCGTATACCCCGTTATCCCGTATCTCGGTTTACTCTTGTTAAATTGAGTCCTCACTTTCTCAATCACTTCTAACACTTTCTTACACTCCTAGGGCCATTACATGCCACCAAACAAGGCCTAAACATCATCTAAAATCATTAACATTCAAACCCCCCTCATTAGAGGCCTTAAAACACTCTCTGTACGTTTCTGGGGGTGGCCGGGACTTGGTTCCCACCCTAAGTCCGGACCATACAAGGCTTAAACTCTCGGGCATTTATTTGACATGGTCCGGGACGTGGGCATGGGACTAGGACCAGGACCAACAAAGCAAGGAACTCTCGGTTGCAAAATGAATATGGTCCGGGACTTGGGCAAGGGGCTTAGGACCCGGACCAAACAACAGACAGCTCTCGGGGGGTTTAAAAATAGGGGTGGTCCGGGACTTGGTCCTGGACCTAGGTCCCGGACCCATGCTACAGATTTTGCAAATTTTGGCAGTTTCTTCCTCTGTTCAGGTTCAATCTGTTTCCAATTAATTAACCCAATCTCCACCAACTAAATCCTCATTGTTAAGCACCTATTTACTCACTTAAACCATCTTAAACCAAACACTAAGTACACACAACCATCAGGTTAATTTTACTCAGATTCTCACCCACTTACAAGGCTAGTTATTCTCGGTTATGTTACAAGACTTGTAACAGATTTTGGTCTCTTCTTTAAACCATTCAAACTCACATACTGATGCCATACCTAACTCCTCAAATGACATTATTTTGCCCATAGAACACTCTTCTTCTTTGTTTGGTTTTCAAACCATTAACCACTCACTTAATCTTAACACACCTAGCTCCTTCCTTTAATAAAAACACTCAAGTCCATAATCTCTTAACAAATTTTGACAGCACTTGCTTACTTCTCAAGCATATTCACCACACATACAACAGCTCATAACCACTTCTTCATTCCTGTTTAATGAACAAACAACTACAATACTCCAAACTTCCCTCTTGTTTACATATGTACACTAACTTGGCTTCTTGGTTTGTTTACACACTTAAACCTCATTAAACACTCCCTTTCAACTAACATCATTGTAGTATCATAACTACACCCATACAAGAGCATTAATTCAACTCTAAAATCAGTTTCACAAGGCAAATAAATCTAATACAAGGTAAGCTCTTTACCTCTTTTGTTTTCTGTTTTCACCTCTCTTCTTCCTCTTTGTCTTGTTCCCTCTTTCTCTCCTCGGTTTCACAACACACAAGGGGTCAAGATTGCCATCTACAATCATATCCCCATACACATATATTGAGCTTATTAATTAAATTTTTCCCACACAAAAACTAGTACTTCAAGAACTAGTTTTTAGGCTCTAGCTTAGATATTACCTTAGAAAGCCCAAGAGGTTAGCTTGGCAATCAATTGAAGGAGTTTCCAACAGCCCACAAGAGCAAGATGCCATCGGCTGAAATGGGGAAAATTTTCAACGTGGAGGATTTTTCCAAATGTAAGAACAAGCTTGAAATGGTCCAAACACTTACTTATTAATACCTTAAGGCATTAAGGAAGAGAAGAAGGGTTGAAACCAACTCTTCAAACTCCAAAAGCTCCAACGTCAATGGGGATGAAGGTGGAGGAATCAAGACTTCGTTGGGTGGAGAACGAAGCTCTCGCCGATACGAATCTAGCGGTATAATTTTTGTGTGATTTGGTGGAGAAATGAGTAAGTTAGAGGGGGAGCAAGATGGGGCTGTGTGCTGCTGGGTGAAATCGCCCATTACAGAGGCAGGAAGGAGGAGCTCGATTTTGGAAGGAGGGAGATCGTGAGTGAGGAGAAAAGGAGAGGTGAGAGAGTAAGTAAATTACTTTTTACTATTCCCCTTTATTACTTTCACTTTTCTTTCTTCTTTCTTATTTATTAACTAGCTTAGATGTGTGTGAGTGGGTGACTCACTAAATAAAACCGGCCCCACTAAATTAGTAAGCTGGAGCGTTTTTCGTTTTCTTACAGAAAACGCTCGTTATTTTACCCGGTTTGGCACTATTCACTAACCGGGCCCGTTTTTCGGATTTTTCTCGTTTCTTTATTTTTAATGGCTATTAAGCTTCCATTAATACTTAATTATAGTTATATAATCAACTATAATTTTTACGGGTCCATTTGACCACTTAAAGTCACGTTTTCGGGTTTTCTCGAGAAACGTGCTTTAGAACTCCGTTAGCGTTTTAATCCATTATTTGGATCCGTTTCCTTCGGGAATCATTCCCGTATACTAATTAGGCCTAACTAAGCCTTAGGTATCCATCTCGGACCCTCTCGAGATCATATATCTCTTATACTCATTTAACGCGCATTTTAGCGTTTTTCGCTTTTCAAGCGTTTTCTCTTTTTCTTTTGGTTTATTCTTTTTACCATACTCTTTAGGCACCATTAGGCCCTTAATAATTTTATTAGAGTAATTTAATCACCATTATTAGGTCCGGGGTATTAAATCTACCCCCTTAGGAACTTTGTCCTCAAAGTTGGTGGATCTAAATGGTTACTCTCATGGGCACTCTATGCCAAGGTTATAATACATGTATAACCTTACAGACTCCACAAGTCTGTCTCATTTATACTACACATACCACACAAATAACACAGCATGTATAGCAATCAAAAATACTCTTTTTATTCTCTCCATGGAATCGGTCCGAAGACAAGAAGGCACTACAGTCCTCGAATCCATATTGAGTGATATACTACTGATCCCTCAGGTACCGGTCACGTTGAACACTTACTCTTTTCTGGTTCACGGCCGTTTCATGACAAATGGGCACTTACTCTCTCTGGCCCACGGTCCCTTCGGTTCTGATCAAAACATTACACATATACATATCCTCAGGCACTCTGGTTGACTCACTCAAACACCGGAACATCTCAGGGTATCTCCCCGTCCCGCTGCCTTTGGAAAAATCACACACTGACACCGCCCCAACCGGTCACTTAGGACCGCCGCACGTACGGTGCAATGGTTTCAAAACTAGTACACGCCCACCGTTCTACCGGTCATCAAGACTTAAGGCCACAGCCATCGGCGGGTGATAGCGGTTTCAAAACCAGTTTCATTTCCATCTTCATACTTGAAGGAAATTCTTTTTCGAAATCTGTTTGAAAATTCTTTTAAAACATCACACAACTCCAAATCAAATTTATGGTAGCTGTATTTTTCCTTAGTGTGATTAATTGTGACCACTTATAGGGAGCTTCAAGAATCATCCAACCCTGATGTGATCAGCATCAGTGTTGAACTATCCTTACACCCCAATTTGTGTTCGGTTTCCCTTGATCGCTAGCAGATCAAGTTCCACCTCCCACGTCAGTTTCAAACAATCAGATAGTCAAACATTTTCGTTTTCTATCTTTTACTCTTTCTAGTCGTATTCATAAACATCTGTTTCAATTTATCTTTATCATAGGGCTTAAGTCATCCATTATTCCCTATTTGTTTCACTTACCTTGCCTAGGCATTCCATACTTGTGGCCTCATTTACTCAAATTGTTGCTCAATTTAAAACACATACATACAACTCCAAAGGATGGAACTCACTCCATCTATCATTCTCAATTAAAATCACCTAGGGAACTCACTCCCTCTTAGGTCACATCGGTTTCATGCCGATTCATACTCATCATAACTCATGTCTAATCTCACTAGACATATACTATAGGGATTCTCATTCCCTAGGAGTCTCTCTACTCCTCTTTTCATATTTATTACATACACATTACTCGCATCTCTCATGCATAATACTCATACTTGCACGATGAATGGTAGACATGTTTATGTAACATGAGTTCCAATCATCAAAATAATTTCTTTTGTGCTATGCACATAGTAGTTTACGCACCAATACGTAAAACATACTCTAAGCGGTTTTCTCCCCTACCCCCCTTAAAAGGGGTTACGCCCGCGTAACCAACCATATGTTATCACTGAACATTGGTTAATTAACTCATAACCGGGTTCGGTTCTAGCCTCTAAGGCTTCAAGGGGTTTATGACATAGGTATACTTAACCCTGAATCACGGTCCACAAGCTTCTGCTGCGTGACCTGATAACTAGAGCTTGCTCGCTCTTTGGTGTTCTCAATGTATTTCAATCGTCGCTTGGTATTTCTTACCGTATGCGAATTCGATGAATTTCAGATTGTCTCTCCAGTTCTCTGGGAATCTACTTCGTATAACACTGTATACCTTTGTGATTATTCACTTACTTTTCCCGACTTATTGTCGGTTGAGGTCAAGCTACTACTTAGCATGTAGTGTTTCCTCGTTTAATCATGGCTCATGGATTATGTTTGTTTCTTGGTTCTGTACCAGAGTTCTTCATTCATACCACTCTGCATTTTTCCACATATCGACCCTGGGCCCTGTGGGTTACTGTCCACGTTCTTTGTGCATCTTTGGTCAATGGCCGCACGGTTATCTCTCTAGATTCTCACTCAACTGGCTTCGTTGACATTTCTCAATTCCTGGCTCTCCCACTTGATCATTACCGCACAAGTGCAATACCAAAACACTCAGTCATACAGAGTGCAGAAGCGTAAACCCTTGACAGTAAATCTCTCATGGGATAGGAATGATTATGTCTCTTTACCCCATTTTCTCATCAACTTCATATCATGAACTGGTTATACTCTTACAATGGTTGCTTGCTGCGTACCATATTCTTTCTCATTTCTATGGCATCCGCTACTACTTTAGCTTCCGCTCATGTGTTCTCGCCATTTACACGATGGCTTGCCATTCACTTGGCTCAACATACGCTATTCTTAAAAATCTCTCTGCGCACTTGCGCGCTGCTTACTCTGCAGTTCATATTGTACACATACAGTGTTCACTACTCAACTGATTACTCTACTATAGTTCGTATACTCATTGGCAATATACACATGCTCAAGTTTGCTACACCACTCTAGCGGTTTCACATTACATACTTAGGTGGTAGCCTTTCTCTGGAGGATTCACGCAAATGCCGCTCCATAGGCCCCATAATCACAAGTGGTATCCCCACTCTAAGGTAGTGGTCCATTCACCACTGTTCCTCTTATGCCTTTATGCATATGTTTTACAATGTTTGGATCTACGTATTGTAGTTGGTTTTATCGGCTTCAAGCCACCTTGCCTCGAGTCATGTTCCATGCGGGCTGTTATATAGGTTTCTCCTTTACCATATGTCATTAAATGGTTTGGAAGTTATTACTGGGCTCTTGATGTGGTTGTCTCCCACACTTCCGTACATGGAAGGCCCTTTTAAATAACTTGATAGTTGTTTATGCCCTCTGGCAATCTAGGGTATCCCGTGTTACGAGGGATCCCTTCGGGTTCTACCCGAGTGTTTGCTTAAACACTTATGTTCTCAACACGATGTTTCGTTCAACTACTGTTGATTCCAGCACCCTTCTCGGATTGCTCCTGGGTGTTACTGAGTAATGCCATTACATCTGGCTTGTACTTGGTTATGTTCGGTTGCGACTTCGCCTTGCGGCTATGTCCTTGACTATCCCGTTTAGGGTTGTAATGTCTCCCATTATTGGGTAGATCCTTGGTACCTTCTAATACCTTCTGGGTTAGGTCATTATTCTCTTCAGTGAGGTATAAAGTGGGAATTCTATCCCGTTTATCGTACATTAATAAGTTCATTTAGGCATTCGCCGTATTATTTACACTGGTATTCACCCAGTTATTAGGTATTTCCTAAGACATTCCAATGTCTGTACTTAATACTCTGTGCTTCTCGCACTTCTTAACGCCTTATCCTTAGGTTCGTGACCTTACTGGATTCTTGGTAAGCTTCTTTGTGTTCTTCGATCATTCGAGGTGTCCAACTGTCTTGGTTTGGATTGGCTCTTTCGTCCGTAGTATGGAGTGGGCTACTTCCCGTGTACCGTACTCTACTTGTATACATACATGGAGTATCTTATTGATACGTTACCACTTACCCGACTAACTCATAACTGGTCTGTCAGGCCCGCAAGCTCCTTTGGAGTGCGGTTGTTCCATGTCTCGTTTGTGTACACTTGTAGTGTCGGTCACGCCTAATGAAGTATTCTGTTGCCAACCTCCTCTTATATGGTCCTATAATAACTTATCGTGGTTCACTGGTTTGGTTTTAAACTTTGGGGGTTTTTTGAAAATTTTACGTTCTGAAAGGAAGTTCAGGTTTGAAAGTAAACTCTTTGCGGCATTTCAATGCCGGTTGCTTCTTACCAGGTCTAGCCTCTTGCTGACCGGTATATTCTTTATACAGTGGTCAGGCCTTTAGGCCTTTCCAAGGTTTCGTTTCAGAATTCTTAAGGTTCGAGTTGCTATATTGGCTTCATTCGCCATTCTGGTACTTGCTAAGTACTTGTCACTTGTTAAGATTCCTCTTAACGGTCCGTTATTACTGCACTTGTCGTGGCAAGTGCACGGTACAGGCGGTTTTTGGGTTAACTCATACCGGTTACGGTATTGTTCACATTGTATTTGGTAGCCTTGTTGGCTCTTCCTTGATCCCCTAGTTGGATAACTGCTCCTTGGAGCTGATTGTCATTCCTCTTGACATGACTGTCATTCATTTAGGTGCTCCTCCACTCTCGGAGTTCCTTAATACTTAATTCTTGATCTACCTCGTTGCTCGTTCCCACGCCTTCACTGTGGTTACCGAGGGTTAAAGTTGTTTAGGAACTACTACTGTAGTCCTATTCGGGTGTATCCGTAGTTATGCTTGCAGCTGTCTAAGCTGTATCAGTTAAGTATTGCAACCTCTTGGGTGTGGCAGGGTGGGTGCACTGCCTTGACTAGATTCTCAGTCAATAGTATACCATGGTGGTATTAGTTAATTATGGCGGTCCGTAGACATGTGTCCCGGTTTTTGTTATTATCATTACGTCCGCCTTGTTTGCACGGTTGGTGCTTTCTTTTGCTGTTGCTCGGCCAGCTAGGTTCTCGCGACTGCTAAGCATGTCGCCCCAAGTTGCCACAGATTTCGGTCTCCTTGGATTAGGATTTCTCGATCTCTCGCCATTATGTGCGGTTATTGTCATTCCAGCGGGATCCGTCTCCGGGCTTTCCGGTTCTCGGGACTTACCGCATGACAGGTTCTGGTTCATATTGAGATATTAGCAACTGCCAGATTGGGTTTCCCATCTCTCTGGCGTTCTTTCCCAAGCTTTTAATGCGGGGGTTGTGGAGGGCGGGTCTGGTATTGTAGGTATCCAGATCATACTGGAAGTTCCTATCTAGCGCATCTCTCACGCTACCACTCAACCCTTAGCCCTATCTCTATTTCCTACTCGGTATTTCCTAAGCTCGGTATTTCCAGTCATCAGAGCGATACTTCGCTCTGATACCATTTTTGTAACACCCCAACTGCTAATCTCATCATTACCTCTTAAACTGTTACAATTACCATTAAGCTCGCAGCGGATTCAAATACAACAGAGGGTGATACAACGCCGTTAGCCACCCTCGTGGCTAACCAGGCCTGACTCACATACAGTAACGGTCTGATGGACTGGAACAACCGAGTACTTCATACAAATACCATAATCATTTCACTTCTTTACTATACCGAGTCTACATTATACGGATGCCGATAACATACTCGGACTTACACCTATTCAAACGCATAAGTAATTACAATCTAACTACCCATGCTCACAGCAGTCCCCGTCCTACTCTCTCGAACGGTGGCCAGCTTCAAGTACCTGCACACTAAAAACGTTCCCCCTAGGGGGTCAGCTTTCGCTGCGCATGAAATTCGCATATACCGCGTGCTAACCGCGGTACGCCGACTACTTTGGGTCGGATATACATGGAGTTCATTTTATCCAACAACATGCATCATGGCAATACAATATATATGTATATCACACAAGGAATCTACATCCAATCACGGAACACGATTCCTAACTAACATAACAATGTTGTTAGTGGTAACTGGTTACTCTTAGGCATTGAGGGTTGTTCCTCACTATGCCTTGTTTACTTATTCGATACCTCACCCGCTCTCTCGGGTTACTTATTCGTATACACACCCTTCTCTTGGGCTACTCATTCTTACACTTACCCATTCTTTCGGGTTACACATTCATATACTCACCCCTTTCTCTCGGGTTATTTATACTCATTATCTCCCCGCACTCTTGGGTTATTCATACTCAAGCTCTTGTAGATTCTCGAGACACTACAGGTCTCCTACATCACGCTTGTTACTCTCTTTACATACTTAAGCCAAAACTCATGGCTCTCTAGCATAGTCTTACTTCCCCGGTTTCGACCCTACTCTGGGTCTAGCATGGTGGGAAGGTTCAACTAGCTCACGGAACTCTCTCTTAGTTCCTATCTCTTTTACTTAGGTCCGACTACTCTCGGACTACTCTCGTTCCCATACACTCCTCTCTCGGAGTTATAATAATATCATGTATATTAGTCTAGGAGCATCATCTCGATGTTTCTAATGACTTTGGGAACTTTACTTAAATTCGGGTAATCTTAGGTTTAAGTGTTACCCTCACAATCATATGCTCGTACATTCGGATATTTTCTTATACCGGGTAAAATCCTCATTTAAGAGGTCGACCGTATCTCAAGGGAGTCACATAGTCCCTTAGGTCTCTTTTACCTTTCTTATATGTTTACATTATTGGACTAACTTCAATCCTCTCGATGGAGGTCATTTATCTCTCCACTCATATTTGTTTCGTGGATTGTTTCAATAAGGTTCTCTAACCGTTATCGGGTATATACTCAACCCGTACATCTCCTCGCATTTAGGGAGTTCATATGTTTGTGTTATCGTTATACTTTAATCGATAGCTTGTGTGTTTGCATAATACCATTGTTATGTGACTCCCGTTCAACGGGTTTCTAGTCAATCAGTACTCACTAAGAGTCGGTCTATGCACTAAGTTAGACCACACCGGCATACAAGTATGTTAGCTCATACAACATACAACAATGCATGCATAATCAAACAAGGGATTATTTTCATGCTTTAATCTTGATTAAGCCGGCACACAAACACACAAATCAGAGTAACTCGGTTAGCATACGGGGCATGAGAAAATCATACCTTTCACCGGGATTTTTACTTTTACCGTGTCGTCCTCAAGCTCGGGTCACGCACGGTTCTCTGATAATGTTTCAAACATTATTGTTAACACTAAGTTCATACGGTCATAATAAAATGCTATTCCCGTATTTACCCCGTTATCCCGTTATCTCGGTTTACTCTTGTTAATTTGAGTCCTCACTTCTCAATCACTTCTAACACTTTCTTACACTTCCTAGGGCCTTTACATGCCACCAAACAAGGCCTAAACATCATCTAACATCATTAACATTCAAACCCCCATCATTAGAGGCCTTTAAAAACACTCTCTGTACGTTTCTGGGGGTGGTCCGGGACTTGGTTCCCACCCTAAGTCCCGACCATTACAAGGCTTAACTCTCGGCATTATTTGCACATGGTCCGGGACCTGTGCATGGACTAGGACCCGGACCAACAAAGCAAGGAACTCTCGGTTGCAAATGACATATGGTCCGGGACTTGCAAGGGGCTAGGACCCGGACCAAACAAACAGACAGCTCTCGGGGTAAAAAATAGGGGTGGTCCGGGACTTGTTCCTGGACTAGGTCCCGGACCCTGCTACAGATGCAATTTTGGCAGTTTCTGCCTCTGTTCAGGTTCAATCTTTCACCATTAATTAACCCATCTCCACCAACTATAATCCTCATGTTTAACCCTATTTACTCACTAAACCATCTAAACCAACACTAAGTACACACACCCCGGTTATTTACTCAGATTCTCACCCACTTACAAGCTAGTTATTCCGGTTATGTTAAAGACTTGTAACAGATTTTGGTCTCTTCTTTAACCATTCAAACCTCACTCTGATGCCATACCTAACTCCCAAATGACTTATTTTGCCCATAGAACACTCCTTCTTCTTGTTTGGTTTTCAAACCATTAACCACTCACTTAAATCACCTTAACACACCTAGCTCCTTCCTTTATAAAACACTCAAGTCCATAATCTCTAAACAAATTTTGACAGCACTTGCTACTTCTCAAGCATATTCACCACACATACAACAGCTCATAACCACTTCTTCATTCCTGTTTAATGAACAAACAACTACAATACTCCAAATTTCCCTCTTGTTTACATATGTACACTAACTTGGCTTCTTGGTTTGTTTACACACTTAAACCTCATTAAACACTCCCTTTCAACTAACATCATTGTAGTATCATAACTACACCCATACAAGAGCATTAATTCAACTCTAAATCAGTTTCACAAGGCAAATAAATCTAATACAAGGTAAGCTCTTTACCTCTTTTGTTTTCGGTTTTCACCTCTCTTCTTCCTCTTTGTCTTGTTCCCTCTTTCTCTCCTCGGTTTCACAACACACAAGGGTCAAGATTGCCATCTACAATCATATCCCCATACACATATATTGAGCTTATTAATTAAATTTTTCCCACAAAAACTAGTACTTCAAGAACTAGTTTTTAGGCTCTAGCTTAGATATTACCTTAGAAAGCCCAAGAGGTTAGCTTGGCAATCAATTGAAGGAGTTTCCAACAGCCCACAAGAGCAAGATGCCATCGGCTGAAATGGGGAAAATTTTCAACGTGGAGGATTTTTTCCAAATGTAAGAACAAGCTTGAAATGGTCCAAACACTTACTTATTAATACCTTAAGGCATTAAGGAAAGAAAAGGGTTGAAACCAACTCTTCAAACTCCAAAGCTCCAACGTCAATGGGGATGAAGGTGGAGGAATCAAGACTTCGTTGGGTGGAGAACGAAGCTCTCGCCGATACGAATCTAGCGGTATATTTTTGTGTGATTTGGTGGAGAAATGAGTAAGTTAGAGGGGGAGCAAGATGGGGCTGTGTGCTGCTGGGTGAAATCGCCCATTACAGAGGCAAGGAAGGAGGAGCTCGATTTGGAAGGAGGGAGATCGTGAGTGAGGAGAAAGGAGAGGTGAGAGAGTAAGTAAATTACTTTTTACTATTCCCCTTTATTACTTTCACTTTTCTTTTCTTCCTTTCTTATTTATTTACTAGCTTAGAGTGTGTGTGAGTGGGTGACTCACTAAATAAAACCGGCCCCACTAAATTAGTAAGCTGGAGCGTTTTTCGTTTCTTACAGAAAACGCTCGTTTTTTACCCGGTTTGGCACTATTCACTAACCGGGCCCGTTTTTCGGATTTTTCCTCGTTTCTTTATTTTTAATGGCTATTAAGCTTCCATTAATACTTAATTATAGTTTATATAATCAACTATAATTTTTACGGGTCCATTTGACCACTTAAAGTCACGTTTCGGTTTCCTCGAAAAACGTGCTTTAGAACTCCGTTAGCGTTTAATCCATTATTTGGATCCGTTTTCTTCGGGAATCATTCCCGTATACTAATTAGGCCTAACTAAGCTTAGGAATCCATCTCGGACCCTCTCGAGATCATATATCTCTTATACTCATTTAACGCGCATTTTTAGCGTTTTTCGCTTTTCAAGCGTTTTCTCTTTTCTTGGTTTTTATTCTTTTTACCAATACTCTTTAGGCACCATTAGGCCCTTAATAATTTTATTAGAGTAATTTAATCACCATTTTTAGTCCGGGGTTAATGAAGTCCAGCACAATAAGTGCAATATAACCTTTCGTGCATTTATCTTATTAGGTGGGTCAAATAAGCACCAAATCGGGGTACCAGTTAGGATTACAGGGCATGATGAATCATACCTTTCACCGTAACTTGTATTCCCTACGTTCCTCCGGTATTCACAATTCAAATCCTATGATATACATACATTCAATGATTCTCTACCTATTATTCTTAATCATACTTTACTATGTCCTTATACTTCTACACTTCACTTTACTTACTTACTTGTTCCTTTACTTATTTCTATCTTCTTACTTAAGTTTGCATGCCTACACACATGTACATATACATATATGTATGGGTATACCTATACATATATATATACAATTATTATTTAAATTAAATTTTTTTTTTTTTGTCAGGACCGGACTTGCGACCGACCTTGCAAGTCCGGTCCATTCCAGTAGCTCGGGTTACGGAAATTTTTCTGGCCGACCGGACTTGCATGTCCGGTCGCAAGTCCGGTCGATTCCAGTAGCTTTCTGACGGGAAAATTTTCTGCTCGACCGGACTTGCAAGTCCGGTCGCAAGTCCGGTCGATTCCAGAAGCTTCCCGTCTTTGTAAATCTGGGCTCGACCGGACTTGCAAGTCCGGTCGCAAGTCCGGTCCGGCCCAGTATTTGCATTTTAATTTCTGTTTTCAGTCCCCCCTTTTACCCATTACTTCCCCATTGTTCCTACACTTAATCCCACATGTTATAACACTAATTAAACCTCCTAATACTCCTTAGTTCATTCACCAAATCCATTACTAAATCCATCAAACAACTTACACAATTCCTTACTTCCTTTCAACACTTACAATAGTTTCTCCAAGTAGTTTTTGCTACATTTTGGGTTCTTATTTCCTCCATGCATAGTCCCTCTCCTAATGCCATCTTGCCATTCCAATTCATTTCCAAGCAACTACAATATCTACACCCAAGTCCAACTCTCCATTTCACCAAATCTTGTACACTCATTCCTCATAGTTTCCACAATGCACTTAAATACTTTTTGCTACAGATTTTGTCATTTACACTCCTCTTCTATATCTCCCTCTTCTATCGACATTTCTAACATTCCTAATGCATTTAGAATACATTACCCATCTCTCTCAACTTACCCTCTATTTTCCTTAATCAAAATCTATTACACATACACACCTTAGTCACCTAGTTTCTAACACACTAAGTGTTCCATTCCTAGGTAAATTTCGCCATAGTCTCCCCTATAATTTTATACTCTCACCACATGTTCTAATTCATATCTCAACACTCATTTTACCTGTTTCAATAGACATCAATATACAAGCTCCCATGTACATTACCAATACTAAAACAACACTTAAAATTCCTGCACTTAATAACTCATTCCCAATCTGTTTTGACAAGTTTCAAAATGTCTTTTAAAGGTTTCAACACTTATTTTCTTCTACACATTACGCTACCAATACATCTCCATTTTACCATACACATTTTCATTTCCAAACTCTGTTACACATTCATTTACAAAGCTACTCAAGGTGAGCATAATTTACCTTCTTCCTCTTCTAGTTTCTTTCTCTCCTTCCTTGCTTCTTCTTTCCTCTTCCTCTCCTCTTCTCACCGGTTTGTAAACCATTTCTACACTACAACCCATTCACATATACATTTCAATACACCATTTTAATACTAAAACTAACCCTAACCATTATGTAAGTTCTAATATAGGTTTTAGGGTTTAGAAAATTTATTACCTTCCAAGGGTGCAAGTGCTGTTTGGAGTGGTTCAAGAACAAGATTTCCAACCCCTTCAACAAGCCAAAATCGGCTAGAGTGCAAAGAAACCAAACAAGGTTTTAGCTAGATCTTCGTTTTGCCTTTGAGGCTAGAAAAACAATGGAGTTTTGAAGAGATTTTTACCTCAAAAGAACAAGGAGAACAAGGGCCTTCTAATGGTGGTCTTGGAACTCCAAATGGGACATACCCATAAAAACGAAAATGGGTGTTTTCGAATTTTGGAAAGATAGAAATGTAGCCCTTGGTGAGAGGATTCCAATGGTGTAGTTTTATAATTTTTGGAAGAGTTTTGAGGGAGTAACAAGAGGAGAGAAGGTAGAGCTTGTGGGGGTTCTCTCAAGCAGCCATGGAAATCGCATGAGGTAGGGGAAGAAAGAAAAGAGAGGGTGAGAGGGGTGTGTTCACGTGAGACTAGGAGGGAGTAGGAGAGAGAGGAAAATATTTGCTTTTTACTCTCTTTATGGTTTTGTCCTCTAGTGTATTAGACACAAATAAGAAAAATGAGAGAGTGTGTGTGTGTATATATGTAAAAATCGGACAGCACACATAGACCAAGGGGTTTTAAAATTTTATTTACAATATTGGACATAAGTTTGTGCTATTTATATTCTACCCCACAACTTCCCGTTTTTGACAGTTTTTACTAATCTCTCGTTTTATTGATTTTATTGGTCCCAAAGCTTCACTAATATTTATTAATGATTATTTAGTTGACCAAATTTGTTACGAGTCTATTTGACCCGCTTAAAGACACGTTTTCCCGGTTACCTCGAAAAACGCGCTTTAATGTTCATTAGTGATTTTAATCCATTTTAAGGATCCGTTTCTTCGGGAGTTGTTCCCTAATATTTATTTAGACTCAATTAAGCCTTTACAATCCTTACAACACGCTAACCGAGGTCTCATACCTCCTATGGTTATTTAACGCTTATTTAGCGTTTTTCACTTTTAAAGTGTTTCTTTATTTCTTTTGGATTTATTTTTCCCTTACAATACTTCTTAACCATTATTAGGCTCTTAAATACCTATTTGGATAATTTAATCGCCATATTTAAGGTCGGGGTATTTCAATCTACCCCCCTTAAGAACTTTGTCCTCAAAGTTGTTCGAGGTTATGGGATTACTGTACTTACTCATTTATACTTGCCTAATACCAAAGCCATACATTCCTCCTCCTTACAATTCCAGACTCGTTACTCAAGGTTTCTCCTTCCCATACCATACCAATGTACAATACCTATTCCAATCCATATTACTACTTACCATCCGGTTCCTCATTACCACATTTATACGTACATACAGTGCAAGCTATCCCCAAAGCAATGCAATACACATCACAGTCCCGTAGGCACTCAGGTCATCTCGACACAGGACTCCTTTATGTCCTGCTGCCCTTGGAGTAATACAACATGCTACACTACTATTTCTTCGGTACACACTTCTAGCAGATCCTCATTCTCCATACTAAGACTATCTTTTCAATACTACTAATTAGAAGTTCCTAAGACACACAACTCCGAATTCCAATTTATATTCGTTACTTCTATCCTAGGTTCTTGTGACCACTTAAGGGGAGCTTCGAGAATCATTCGACCCTGATGTGATCAGCATCAGTGTTGAACTATCTTCCCACCCCAATTTGTGTTCGGTTTCCCTTGATCTGATCAGGATCAAGTTCGACTTCCCACATCAGGTTCAACCAACCAATAATTTAATTGTTTTCATCTTCTATCTTTTTATTCTTTCTAGTCGTGGTTACGAATTCATACATCTCCAAGGGATGGAATCAGTCCATCAATCATCCTCACTCTATTTCCCAAATGCTTTACTCCATGGTTCAATCCTAATGCTCATTTCATCAACCTTCACTACTTCCGTCCATTACTCACCATCATATCCTATATTCTAACTAAGGAATACTTCATTTCTAAGATTTAGTTGTCTCAATTGTTTCAAATATTTTACTTACGATTCCACTACTCATAAACTTCATTCATCTACTATCCTCATTCATTTCGTACTACTTCTTCAAAGGTTACAATACTTGTGGAGCTCCGTCCACTACTCATTACTTTTCTTTTACTAATACTCTTACACTGGTGTTACAAGATGGGTATATTCACCCTATGGTATTTGCATGTCTAATGCTTAGTTACCACAATTCAATATGAATGAGTACTTATGTTTATTTGACATAGTACCAATCATCAATTTGATTCTCATTTGTGCTATGCACCTTACGGTTTAAGTGTTTTATTCATAAAACTTGCATTAAGCGGTTTTCGCTCTACCCCCCCCTTAAAAGGATTACGCCCACGTAATCTACCATGTGTTATTATTATTAAACATTGGTTTAATCAATTTGGGCAATCTGAAGCGTTTAGCTTCACTACGGTACATTATACAATATACTCTGGTCAAAGGGTCTCAACCATACCAATGGTTTAGTCTTTGCACCAAGGATTTCTATATGAGTTTATTTAACTCATCATTAATTCGGTTCTAGCCTATTAGGCTTCAAGGCATTAATAGCCATTTTGCTAACTTACTAGCTGGGGCCCACTAGCTTCTGCTGCGCGACCCTGATAACTCGGGTTATTTACCCTTCGTGCTATCCTTAATGTACTATGCATCACCTTTTATCCGTCTATTATGGCATAAGGTTTATTAAACAAATGCGGTATTCTTTTACCGTGTTTGAACTCAATGAGTTTAAGGTTTATAACCAGCTCTCTGGTAATCTTCTGCACATGCTATTCGTGCTTCTACGATTATTCGTTAAGCTTCTCCGACTTATTGTCGGGCGAGGTTAAGTCACTACTTAGTTGTAGTGCTTCCTCTGGTGTCACTAGCTTCTGAATTCTACCAGTTTCCCTGGTTCAGTACAAGTGTTCTTTACTTGTATGACCTTGCATCTCTATGCGTCGGTCCTAGTGACTTTCTTACGTCTCTTTCACTCCTCATTCCATTGGAATTCACACTTTGTGATTGTTAGTGTATTGTACACTCTTCGTGCTTCTTTGGCCTTGGGCCACACGGTTTGTTGCTAAGTTTGCTGAACTGGCTAGTGCCATGTTTGTTGGTGAAAAGAAAGGTTTACTACGGTTTACATTCTATATATCCCTAGCCATCCCATTAGATCATTAGCTGCACAAGTGCAATACCAAAACACTCAGTCATACAGAGTGCAGAGGCGTAAACGCTTGACAGTAAGTCACTTATGTGATAGGAAAGAATTTCTGTGTGTCATCTCATACTTATACTCCGTGTTATTGCTTAACTACTCCCTCATAGCGGTCGCCTGTTGCGCACCGTGTTCTTACTCACTGTACAAATTGCTTTACTGTTTCTGTTACTGTGGTAGTTTCTCTTCACTCATAGCCATTGCCATTGGCACCATTCCCTTATGGTATGAATACCCTGGGGTTTCCAATGTTCGTGTGTATGACGGTTGTCGTAGCATACCGCACTACTACTATCTTCCCATAGTGGGGATGTTTTATTTCGGTTAGGTTTCATGTGTAGGTTGGCTTACCTCACATCATTTTCATTATTGTGATGCAATTCACCAAGTATCTTGGTTGACCAAGGATGAGATAACTCATCGGGTCATAAGCTCTCTTGAGCGTTAATCATTCGTGGTGTTCAGTGTGCGTTCACATTAACTGCTTTGTTAATTATTGCCTTTCGGTGCTGAGCATTGGTTTAGGCTCTGGCTGTGTAGTTTTGCTTGTATGTATACTACCAGGACATCCCATGAAACTTCAAGGGTTTTCTGGTCCCGTTCTCCAATTGGAGGGTATTCCATCACTGACAGGTGAAGGTTCTTATTGAGGGTTTGTCTCCACTCATAGGTCTAATGACAAGGTTTGCTATGTTGGTGTTTACACAATGGTCCACTATATGTTTGGGTGCATATGGAGTATGCTTACTCCTTTAAGTCGTAATGGTTTGGAAATCTCATTTCCTGATTCCTCGCCGCTTGGCAATATCTATATGCGTAGGCTTACTGTTATAACAGATGGAAGCCTTTTTCTAAGGGTTCACATCATCACCACATTGGTGGTCTTCGGTTAACGAGGGGTGCCTTCCTTGGGTTTCTCGTGGTGTCCAAGTGTGGGCTAGGCCAATGTTGGCATTATCATGATTCTTATGCCCCTGTGTACAATTGCTACAGGCGGCATGAGGGGTATTTAACTCCGTCAACTGTATACTAGACTGGTGCTCTAGTGACAGTGACACTGAGTTGGCCTCACTCCAAGCCACTCGGGGTGTTGGTTTGAGTTGATGGTCCAGTTGTTGATTTCTTGTCATATGAGGCGATATTTCTTACAGTCTTGTTAGTAATTGTGTGTTTCGCAACCGTTTAAGGTCACAAAGCGCATCAGGTTTATGGCTTTAGAGCCATATTCCTGCAAGCTATGCTCTTTGCAAGCTGCTTATACGTGTTTCCACTCCTGTATACCCCATAGGTTGAAGGTATTACTGGGCTCCATGGCAAGTCGTGGCATCACGCTTCCGTTCATAGGAGCCTTTGGGCATTCTGGTGTTAGTCGGTGCCTCTTAGTATTTTAGGGCATTTCCTGTCAAGTGAAATCCCTTCGGTCTTAACCGAGTGTTCGTTTAGCTCCCGTGTTCACATCATTACGGTTGTTCAACTGTTGTTAACGCAGACACCCTTCAAGGATCGCTCCTGGGTGTTGTTGAATTATGCCGTTACTTCGGCTAATGGTTATGATATTGTCCACTGTACCATCTCGTGGTATCGTTCTTGAGTTATCCCTTTTTGGTCATGACGTCTCCCTTCCTTGGGTAGACTGTTTACGCTTGCTCCTAGTGCTTGAGTCTAGGTTTATATCATCCCTCCGATGATGGATTATTTTAGTGGTTTAGTGATCTTATGATTGCTCTTGGGAGTTCTGTCCCGTTTGTTGAGCATTGTGGTGTTTCACGTTAGGCAACTGCCTTACTGTGTTTAGGCTGGGTATCCTTCCAGCTATCAGGTATTTGTTTGGCGTCCTCGAGACATGTCCAATGTCTATATTTACTAGTCTGTGCGTTTTGCACTTCCTAGTCTTCATTCCACATCTTCAGATGGATTCTCTGAGTTCCTGATACTTGGTCGTCTAGGGTGTCCAGCTGTCTTGGTTTGAACTTACTGATGTTCGTAGAACGGAGTCGACTACTTCCCGTGTGTCGTACACTACATGTGCACATACGTGGGGTACCATGTTGATACGTTGCCACTTACCCAACTATATGTCGGGCCCGCAAGCTCCTTCGGAGTGCGGTTGTCCCACATCCCGTAACGGGTACACTCGTAGTGTTCGTCACACGCCTAGGTGAAGTATTCTATTGCCAACTCCTCTTGTATCATTCTATGATACTCACCATAATCATGTTGTTCGGTTTTAAAATCCAAGGTTTTTAAAAGAAGGTTGTGGTTTTGAAAAGAAAATTTTGGGTTTTAAAAACAATGGTTCGGTGTTAAAAGAAATCTCTCATGGCATAGCCATGTTTGAGGTCTTGACCAAGTCTAGCCTCCCGCTGACTGGTATGCTCTAAGTACAGTGGTCGGGCTGTTAGGCCTTCCAAGGTTCCACTCCTTCAGTTTTTAGGATGTTTGATCCTGTGGTTGTTTCGTTACGGTCACCGTACATTACTATGTACTTGTGACGTGTTAGTGTTCCTTACATATCTTTGTCTTTACTGCACTTGCCGTGGCAAGTGCGTGGTACTGGTGGTTTTGGGTAACCTTATACTAATCTTGGTAGGGTTTCCATTTGTGTTTTTAGTCTTGTCGACTCTTCCTTGATCTTATTGATCTTCAATTGGTATACTCGCTCCTTTAGGTAGCTTCTTCTAGTTGGTCTAGACATGGCTGTCGTAGACCCGGGTACTCCTCCACTCCTTGAGGTTCCCGCTCTATTGGTTTAGTGTCGCTCCTTGTGGCTCGTTCCCACACATCTGTGGTGGTTACTGAGCCTTCTTGCTTAGGCACTACTCTTGTAGTCCTATTGATTATATCTCGTGGTTGTCCTTGTAGTTGTCTGAGCATATTGGCCAGGTGTTACAGCCTTTGGCGTTGTAGGTTTGGAGTTAATCACTACCGACTATGTCCTTAGCCAGCTAGCATACCGTTGGTGGTGTTGCTTGGCTATTACTGTTGTCCCGCAGACTTGTGTCTCGGGTTCCTTTACTGCTCCCTTTTACATTTCGTTGCACGGTTAGTGCTCCCTTTCCTGCTGCTGGTTGGTTAGCTAGGTTTCGCGACTGCTAAGCACGTCGCCCCATGCTGTTGTAAGTTGCAGCCTCCTCGTGGTTGGAGTGCTCATTCCACCGCTATTAGCGTGGTTATTGTTTGTTCATCACCGGAATCCATTTCCGGGACTTCCAATTCTTGGAATCTACTACATGTCAGGTTCTTTCCTCTGGTAGGAATCACTTTACTACTGCCAGATCGGGTTTTCCCGAGTATGAGAGGACTTTTACTTCTCTCTGGCGTACTTTCCCAAGTTATACAGTGGGGTTTGCGGCGGGCGGGACTGGTATTGTAGGTATCCGGTACTCACCGGTAGTTCCTAACTAGCATATCTCTAATGCTAACACTCAGCCCTTAGCCCTAAGCTTCTAATTCCTAACTCGGTATTCCTAAGCTCGGTATTTCCAGTCATCAGAGCGATACTTCGCTCTGATACCACTTTTTGTAACACCCCTACTATTAATACAGTCATTAACGTCCAATCTCCTTACTCATCAGATACTCGCAGCGGATATATACTTGCATACAATGGGTGATACACGCCGTTAGTCACCCACGTGACTAACAAGGCTACTGATTCTACATACAGCATCGGTCTGATGGACCGGAATCCCGAGTACTACAAATCTACATTACGTTCTCCGTTTACCAAATACTACTATAACCTGCATTCAATGCAATACTCCCAGTACCATACAACATAATCTACATACCGAGTTTACTAGTTCCTTATACAAGTATAATACCTCTTCAAGTTCATACATACTCACTAAGAGACTACTTACTACCCATTCCTCACTACTCATACTTTCTAATACAAGGGGTGTGCTAGTTAATACACCTCTACATCTGCTACTACTATCCTGTAGTCGCCCGGTCTCGTTGCCTTGACCACATTCGCTTCGGGTACCTGCACACTAAAATGTCCCCCGAAGGGGTCAGCTTTCGCTGAGCATGATAACCGCATACCCCGCGTACTAGTGAGGGTACGCCGACCACTTTGTCGAATACATGCGGTTCATTTTTTTTTCACCATATACAACATACATGCATTCATGCTCTTATACACACTACATTAATACTTACGCAAGCATACACACATACACTTCATTACTACAAGAATACAATATAACCATCGAATACATACTTACCTTCTTTCCGAATACCTATCCCAATACATACAACGATTTACAATACGGTTAGCTTTCATTGGCCCCCGGTTAATCGAGTGGAGATTACTCTTTTACTCATTACTTCATACATACGCATACATACTCATTCTCATACTCATACATGCTACTTTCACTCTTACTCTTGTACTCATGTTAAGTCGTCGGGACCTCCGGCCCGGGAACTACTCCGTCCCACCACCGGGATTTACTTGGTTCACTAATCCAGGATGCTACCCACTTAAGGGATTTGGGCCGTGGACCAGCTTACGAACCAGGAATCGGATCCAACCTCTTGTGTCTCCTCATCCTCACGCGTGGCCGAAGCTATATCGGACTTGTACTCATTCCAATTTACTCACTTAAGTTAGGAGTTAGATAGTTAGGAATTAGCACAAGTCAACATTCAAGGCCACAATAATACAATACAAGCTCATATACACATCCATACAAAATACAGTGCAACATACAAGTACACTACAAAATACAATACATGTCATCATCATTCATATGTTTCATGAATTATACAAACTATTGTTCAAGACAAATATCAAGAACATTGTAAACAAGCACAAGTAAGTGCAATATAATCCGGTTCGTGCATTTATCTTATTAGGTGGTCAAATAAGCACACAAATCGGGGTAACCAGATTAGGATACAGGGCATGAAGAAATCATACCTTTCACCGTTGTACTTGTATCCCTACGTTCCTCCGGTATTCACAATTCAAATCCTATGATATACATACATTCAAATGATTAATCTAACTATTATTACTTAATTCATACTTACTATGTCCTTATACTTCTTACACTTACACTTTACTTACTTACTTTTCCTTTACTTAAGTTTCTATCTTCTTACTTAAGGTTTGCATGCCTACACACATGTACATATACATATATGTATGGGTATACCTATACATATATATATACAATTATTATTTAAATTAAATTTTTTTTTTTTTGTCAGGACCGGACTTGCGACCGACCTTGCAAGTCCGGTCCATTCCAGTAGCTCGGGTTACGGAAATTTTTCTGGCCGACCGGACTTGCATGTCCGGTCGCAAGTCCGGTCGCAAGTCCGGTCGATTCCAGTAGCTTTCTGACGGGAAAATTTTCTGCTCGACCGGACTTGCAAGTCCGGTCGCAAGTCCGGTCGATTCCAGAAGCTTTCCCGTCTTTGTAAATCTGGGCTCGACCGGACTTGCAAGTCCGGTCGCAAGTCCGGTCCGGCCCAGTATTTGCATTTTAATTTCTGTTTTCAGTCCCCCCTTTTACCCATTACTTCCCCATTGTTCCTACACTTAATCCCACATGTTATAACACTAATAAACCTCCTAATACTCCTTAGTTCATTCACCAAATCCATTACTAAATCCATCAAACAACTTACACAATTCCTTACTTCCTTTCAACACTTACAATAGTTTCTCCAAGTAGTTTTTGCTACAGATTTTGGGTTCTTATTTCCTCCATGCATAGTTCCCTCTCCTAATGCCATCTTGCACCATTCCAATTCATTTCCAAGCAACTACAATATCTACACCCAAGTCCAACTCTCCATTTCACCAAATCTTGTACACTCATTCCTCCTAGTTTCCACAATGCACTTAAATACTTTTTGCTACAGATTTTGTCATTTACACTCCTCTTCTATATCTCCCTCTTCTATCGACATTTCTAACATTCCTAATGCATTTAGAATACATTACCCATCTCTCTCAACTTACCCTCTATTTTCCTTAATCAAAATCTGTTACACATACACACCTTAGTCACCTAGTTTCTAACACACTAAGTGTTCCATTCCTAGGTAAATTTCGCCATAGTCTCCCCTATAATTTTATACTCTCACCACATGTTCTAATTCATATCTCAACACTCATTTTACCTGTTTCAATAGACATCAATATACAAGCTCCCATGTACATTACTACAATACTAAAACAACACTTAAAATTCCTGCACTTAATAACTCATTCCCAATCTGTTTTGACAAGTTTCAAAATGTCTTTTAAAGGTTTCAAAACACTTATTTTCTTCTACACATTACGCTACCAATACATCTCCATTTTACCATACACATTTTCATTTCCAAACTCTGTTACACATTCATTTACAAAGCTACTCAAAGGTGAGCATAATTTACCTTCTTCCTCTTCTAGTTTCTTTCTCTCCTCCTTCCTTGCTTCTTCTTCTCTTCCTCTTCCTCTCCTCTTCTCACCGGTTTGTAAACCATTTCTAACACTACAACCCATTCACATATACATTTCAATACACCATTTTAATACTAAAACTAACCCTAACCATTATGTAAGTTCTAATATAGGTTTTAGGGTTTAGAAAATTTATTACCTTCCAAGGGTGCAAGTGCTGTTTGGAGTGGTTCAAGAACAAGATTTCCAACCCCTTCAACAAGCCAAAATCGGCTAGAGTGCAAAGAAACCAAACAAGGTTTTAGCTAGATCTTCGTTTTGCCTTTGAGGCTAGAAAAACAATGGAGTTTTGAAGAGATTTTTACCTCAAAAGAACAAGGAGAACAAGGGCCTTCTAATGGTGGTCTTGGAACTCCAAATGGGACATACCCATAAAAACGAAAATGGGTGTTTTCGAATTTTGGAAAGATAGAAATGTAGCCCTTGGTGAGAGGATTCCAATGGTGTAGTTTTTATAATTTTTGGAAGAGTTTTGAGGGAGTAACAAGAGGAGAGAAGGTAGAGCTTGTGGGGGTTCTCTCAAGCAGCCATGGAAATCGCATGAGGTAGGGGAAGAAAGAAAAGAGAGGGTGAGAGGGGTGTGTTCACGTGAGACTAGGAGGGAGTAGGAGAGAGAGGAAATATTTGCTTTTTACTCTCTTTATGGTTTTGTCCTCTAGTGTATTAGACACAAATAAGAAAAATGAGAGAGTGTGTGTGTGTATATATGTAAAAATCGGACAGCACACATAGACCAAGGGGGTTTTAAAATTTTATTTACAATATTGGACCCATAAGTTTGTGCTATTTATACTTCTACCCCCACCTTACTACTAATCCCTTTACAACGTTTTTTTGACAGTTTTAATCTCTCTCGTCGTTTTATTGATTTTTTTGGTCCCAAAGCTTCACTAATATTTATTAATGATTATTTAGTTGACCAAATTTGTTACGAGTCTATTTGACCCGCTTAAAGACACTTTTTCCCGTTTACCTCGAAAAACGCGCTTTAATGTTCATTAGTGATTTTAATCCATTTTAAGGATCCGTTTTCTTCGGGAGTTGTTCCCTAATATTTATTTAGACTCAATTAAGCCTTTACAATCCTTACAACACGCTAACCGAGGTCTCATACCTCCTATGGTTATTTAACCGCTTATTTAGCGTTTTTCACTTTTAAAGTGTTTCTTTATTTCTTTTGGATTTATTTTTCCCTTACAAATACTTCTTAACCATTATTAGGCTCTTAAATACCTATTTGGATAATTTAATCGCCATATTTAAGGTCGGGGTATTTCAAAAAGCAAAGATTCAGGAGGTGTTGATTTTAGATTAGCAGCCTCCTTCAACAAAGCCTTATTAGTCAAACATGCATGGAACATTCTGATCAACCTAAACTTTCTTGTATCAAAGACTCTAAAAAGAGTTTATTTTCCTTGATACTGATCTTTTGCAAGTTCAGAGAGGTAAACATGGTAGTCCTAGTTTGCCTGCAATTGTTGCCTCTTTAGATATTCTAAAAAAGGGTGTTAGGAAACAGATAGGAGATGGGAAAGACACACGTTTTGGGAAGACCCCTGGATTCCCAGACCCTTAACCTTCAAACCTTTATCCAAACTTGATTCAAACAACAAACTGAAGACAATCAATCAATTTTTTCTCCAGGATCAGAATGTTTGGGATGTTAACCTTCTCAAACAGAAAGTTTGGAAGATAAATGAAGATGAGATTAAAAAGATTCCTTTAAAGATAAATGAAAAGGACTCTTGGATTTGGCATTTTACTAAAGATGGGATTCTTACTACTAAATCTACTTATTATTTAGCTCAACAATCTAGCTCTTCATATCTCCCTTTTAGCAGTTGTACTAATACTGTGCTTAGTAGGAAAATTTCCAAACTTCAGTGCAGTCGAAGAGTGAAGCTTCTACATTGGAAATTTATGAGAAACATAGTCCCTTGTGTAGCAAACATAGCAAAAAAAAGGAGGTTATGCTCTTTGTTTCTTTTGTGGTAAAACAGACACGATGTTCCATACTTTCTTTGAGTGTGTTATGGTCAGAAACCAGTGGGAAGGGATGATAGAGATGTTTGTTCATCCACCATCCAAAGAAAACAGTCTGTAAGACTGGATTTTTTTCAAATGGAGACAAGTGGCCAGGAGAAAAATTAGAAGCTATTTTTAATAGAATGTGGTGCATCTATGATGCAAAAAATTCTATTAGGCATAACAGGGACTTATCTTAGTTAGCTCTGATTGAAACAAAACCTAGCATACACTAGAGCTTACAAGTTACATCTTCAGGACAATAATAGTAAAGAAGTTAATGTGTATTCCTGGTCTCCTCCAATGCAGGGCTCAGTTAAAATCAATTGTGGCATTAAAAACAACAAAGGCAAAACTCTAATCCTACAGGTACAATTCAATAAAGTGATGGATCAATGATCCTAGCTTACAACAAAAGGATGGCTATTTCTTGCTCGTTGATGGAAGCATAAATTCAAGGACTAGTTTTTGGTATGAAATGGGCTTTCGAAGCTGGTTGGGATAACATTGAAATAGATGTTAGAAATACTGATATCTTTAACTTTCTTACAAAGTCTAGAAATGGACAGAATCATGTAAATGTCGGTTTGGGAACAATTAGAAGCAATGTGTGTTATTAATAAGATAGTAAGTATCTCTTTTGCCAATTCAATACTTAACTTTCCGATTATGTTAGTTTCTCTTCTATATAATAATTCTAGTAGTTTTAAAACATGGAAGGGAGAATAGATCCCTCTTAAGATTTCTAGGTCTTGTAATATTGAAGTTGGTTTTCAGAACAAGTTTTAAAGTAAAAAAAAAAAAGGAACACAGAGATGTTTAGGAAAACCCTCCGCTGCTCTAATTGAACAATAATATATACCTATTGCACAAACGAGACTAAGTTTCAGATATTTTGGAATTTTTTTCATTATGTTTCAAAAAAAAAAAATACAACAATGTAAGCCTGTACGATCCCCTTGCTCTTGTACCATACATAGCCCGGATTACATCTGAACGACTGAGCTACTAAAAGTGCATTCCATCCGCGGCTTTTTTCCTCCTGACAATGGTGCGCTGTGTTTAACTCCAATTCAGCTGCAGTCAATTCGCTAGTCGAAAAGAACATCTGCAATCTCCCATACGCGATTGTGTAATTCCTCGATTTTGCTACCTATTGTACATGATCTTTTGATCCGCGGAGCAGTTGTCGTTCGCAATGACGGCGGTGCCATTAGCGCCAGGATTGGCGCGGAAGCTGAAGAAAGTGATGGAGTCTCGGACGGATTCGCCCGATCTCATAGCTTCGCTTAACACGCTTTCCGATTCTACAACGAGAATCTACAACAATACCCCCCCCTCAGGCTCGTAGAAACCTCAGATCTGTCATCGAGAAGCGCTCTCTGTCGATCAATCAGGAGTTTCTTGCCTCGCCTCTGATTCGGCCCATCAGGTCAATCTCTCTTCCTTACTTCCCCTCCCGCTCTCTCTGTGTCTGATCTGATTAGAGTGAATTTCGTTGCTTTGGTTTCAGGCACTGGATCAAGTGGAGGAAGAGGTAAATGCACTGGCGGAATGCTGTGACAAGTAAGAACATGAGTTGCTTTGCTTAGTAGTAGTATCGTGGTAACTGAATTGATGGCTTCTTCCGTGCTGTCAACTAAGTGTGCTCTATTGAGCTGTCGATAAGTTGAACATGAAGCTCCAGTTGAACAAGCGAACTTACAAATACAATCTGCTTATCTATTATGTCTACCAGCTTTTAGGAGATCATATTGAGAATTTAGCATGCTTTTCTGGATATTCTTATGGAGGTTGTTGTTATGAGCTAGTTAGCGGATTCTACTACGTCGGTTCATCAAGCTGTTATTTTTTCTGACTTATAGTGTTGGTACTCTTCAGATTTATGAGCGTGAGTATTTGTTGATTGTATCAATCGTAAGATTGCTGTATTTCTATGTCTTGCTTACGTTTTATTCATCATATTGCAACCCATGGAGTTTCTTATTGCCATATGATACATCAGTATGCATTAGTTTTTCTTAGGCTCTGTATTTTCTTTTCTAGATATGCTAAGATGGCAATGCTGCTCATTTGCTTCAATTTCGCCTGTTTTGGTATCAGAAAACTCATTTTTATTATTCTTACAGAATCGAGAAGGCATTAAGTAGTTGCAGTGCTACCACTGGGGATATCATTAGTACTACAGAGAGGCTGAAACAGGAACTTGAAGTGACTACACAGCGGCAAGAAATCGTGTCATGCTTTCTGCGTGACTATCAGCTGTCTACAGAGGAGGTAGGACATGTTCGGCGTTTTGTGCACAATATGCAGAAGTTTGACATTGTTTTGCCATACTGATAGTCTTCAAAAATTCAGATCAATGCACTTAGGGAAGAAGAATTGAATGAGAACTTCTTTAAGGCACTTGCACATGTACAAGAGATTCATTCCAATTGCAAAATCCTTCTCAGGACACCCACCAGGTAACTACTATTTGCTGCTAAGTTCTCAAAGTCTCTCTTCTTCTTGCTGTGCTTTTTGATCTGATGTTGTAACTCATATTTGCTAAAGCAACCCTGACAAGTTTTATTCGATGTTGAGCCTTCAGTTGTTAATAACCTGGTTTAGGAATGTTTACGTTAGGCGTAGATAATTGTGGTAGTTTGCTGTATGCTGTTACAGCTATTATTGCCAGCTTGCTGTCTGTTAATTACTAGCAAGTAGCTTAGGATAGCTGTCTAGTTGTTAGTTACTGACTACTTATGAGGTGTGAGGATTGTAAGGATATCTAGGAGAAATTAGTGAATAATTGATGGAATACCCTCCATAAACAACATTAACGTAAACAAAGGTTCACACGCCAAGGGAAAGTTTCATTGATAAACTGGGAAAAACAATGAAACAGTAACGGGATAGTTCAGGACGGTGTCTGCCAAAAGGGGTAACTCAGGCTCAGCCTGCCAATCCACAAGTGTGGCCAAGAATATTCAAAATAGTCGATCCCTACTACAGTCCCCAGCCTTCCCTTAAATAGCCAAACTCTATACATAAAACACTACCCGACAAACCGTACGATAGTACCAAAATAACAACCACCCCAAAACATTATCACTTAGCCGTGGTCCCCTTGTTCCTACGGGAATACACATACCGATACTGCCCTCCTTCTATATTCCCGTTCCCATCATCCCTCCCCCGAAGAAGAACCACCTTGTCCTCAAGGTGGAAGTCGGGAAACTGCTGCTGGATAGTCGAGTACTCCTCCCACGAATACTCGAACTCCGGGCAATCCTTCCAATGCACCAGCACTTCCAGCGTGTCATCTGCTCGCTGTCGCACTTGAATGATATCAGCGGGGGTGAGCAGAAGCTCCATGTCTTCAGTCAGATCAGAGGAATGTTGCTTGTGCAGTGGCTCCATTGACTGATTTCTTTAGCTGAGAGACATGTATTGTGTGTGGTGGATGCGGGCCTCCTGTGGTAGCTTCAGTTTGTATGCGCGACTGGACCCACCCGTGCCTCAATCTCAAAAGGGCCGAAGAAACGTGGACTGAGCTTTGCGTTCTTGGTCCACCAAGAGAGCGCAATCGGTATGGCCGGAGCTTGATGTAAACCCACTCGCCCACTTCGAAATTGACCTCCCTGCGGTGTTTATCAGCATACTGTTTCATTCCGCTGTTGGGCCTTTGATAGCTGTGCTTTCAACTCATCCAGGGTGGCATCCCGTTCCTCTAACTGTGTATCAACTTCCTGCAGTGGGGATGTCAACGGGGGGTACCGCAGCAGTACGGGCGGATCACGGCCATAGAGTGCCTTGAAAGGAGTGGAGCCCGTGTTCCTGTTGAAGGTCGTATTAAACCAATATTCTGCCCATGGTAACCAGCGAACCCACTGCTTGGGTTTGGCAAAAGAGAAACTGCGGAGGTAATCCTCTAAACAGCGGTTAACCACTTCGGTTTGCCCGTCTGTTTGGGGATGGTATGCGGTGCTGAGGTTAAGGGCAGTTCTTGATTGTTTGAAGATTTCTTGCCAGAAATGGCTGGTGAAGATGGGGTCTCGATCAGAGACAATTGACCTTGGGATGCCGTGAAGTCGTACGATTTCCCGAATGAAAACAGCAGTGACATCCTTGGCTGTGTACGGATGTGATAAGGGCAGGATTGTGCAGATTTTGTGAGCCTATCAACCACCACCATAATAGTGTCGACCCCTTTCACTTTGGGCAGCCCGGTGATGAAATCCATTGAGACATCCTCCCAAACATTCTCAGGAATTGGTAGGGGCTGTAACAGTCCCGCTGGTGCCAAGGAACTATATTTGATCTGTTGGCATACAGAGCAGGCTGCGACATATTCCTTCACCTGTTTCTGCATACCCTCCCAGTAAAAAGAGTTGCTTATTCTTTTGAAAGTGCGCAGGTAGCCGGAGTGGCCGCCTGTTGGTGAGTTGTGGAATTCCCGGAGGAGCCCTGGAATAAGAGCGGACTGCTTAGGATAGCCAGTCTTCCCTTGTAATACAGGCGCCCATTTAACAACCTGAAATCAGAGTGGCTCCCGGGTTGATCAGAGATCCTCTCTGATTTTTTTAAGCCTGGAATCTGCGTCCAGTTCATTCTCCAGCTGCTGCCATCCACTGAATTCTATTACAGAAAAAGCCCATAGTGCTGTAGCATTGTGTTCAACCCGGGAAAGGGCGTCTGCTGCCTTATTTTCCCTTCCGGGCTTATAGTGGATCTCAAAGTCGAACCCCATCAGCTTGAGAGCCCACTTATGCTGCCCTTCTTCCGTCAGCAACCGTTGCTCCCACAGATGTTTCAAGCTTCGCTGGTCGGTTCGAATAATGAAGTGCCTCCCCCAGTAAATAATGCCGCCACTTAGTAATAGCGAAAACTACCGCCATCACTCTTTTTCGTATGTGGATTTGAGCTGCGCGCGTGGCCCCAGTGCTTGGCTGAGAATGCTATCGGTCTGCCCCCCTGCATCAATACTGCACCCATGCCTTTTCCGGATGCATCGGTCTCTACGGTGAAGGTTTTTGTGAAATCAGGCATGGCGAGTATCGGGACTGTAGTCATCCGCCGTTTCAGTGTCAAAGGCTGCTTGTGCTTCAGTATTCCAGCCAAATCCGTCCTTTTTTAACAGATTGGTAAGCGGCGCTGCTATCACCCATACCCTTGACGAATCTGCGGTAATATCCGGTGAGTCCTAGGAAACCCTCTGTTAGTCGTTGACTTGGTAGTTCTTTGACTGATTTCGGTATGGGCCACTCCACCATACATCTGATTTTTTCTGGGTCCGCTTCTACCCCCCACGCTGAGATCAAGTGACCAAGGTATTCCAACTGTAACTGCCCGAACTGACACTTCTTCAAATTGGCTACTAGGCTGTTCTGCTGTAGCAGCTGCAGTACTGCCCCCAGGTGTCTATAGTGGTCTTCCAAGTTCTTGCTGTACACCAGAATATCGTCAAAAAATACCAAAACGAACTTTCGCAGAAAGGGCTGAAATACCTCATTCATGACAGCTTGGAATGTCGCCGGGGCATTGCGCAAGCCAAATGGCATCACGAGGAATTCGTAATGCCCCTCATGGGTACGGAAAGCAGTTTTTGGCACATCTTCCTCCCGGACACGGATCTGGTGGTAGCCGGATTTCAGATCCAGCTTGGAAAATATAGTAGCACCTTGCAACTCATCAAGCAGCTCATCAATCACTGGAATTGGAAATCTGTCCGGAATTGTCACCTCATTCAACGCGCGGTAATCCACGCAGAATCTCCACTCCCCGTTCTTCTTCTTAACTAAGAGCACGGGGCTAGAATACGGGCTATTGCTTGGTCTGATTAGCCCGGCAGTGAGCAGCTCCCTAACAATCCGTTCTATTTCCCCCTTCTGGTAGTACGGGTAACGATAGGGCCTCAAGTTGGGTGGGTTTGCTTCTGCTCTAACTGGGATAGCATGGTCGTGGAAACGTGACGGAGGGAAAAAATTTCAGTCGAGAATACCTGCTGGTGTTGCGTGAGTAGCCATCGAATTGTCTCATCTGAAGTTGACCCCATCTCAGTGGCTTCCAACGGCGCATCAATTTGGACAAGGAGGCCGCCTCCTTCCTCGGTCAAGGTGCGCAACATGGTTCTGGCAGAAATTCCCGATTGGCACATGGACGGGTCGCCCTGCAGAATAATCCACCTATCTCCCTGTTTGAATCGTATAGACCGCCGCCCCTAGTTTGTCCGAGTATCTCCCAAAGACTCCAACCACTCCATTCCCAAGATTGCATCCACCCCTTGCCGATTGAAGGGTAGGAAGTTCTGACAGAAAACTCCCTCCTGGATTGTGAATTTTATGTCGCGGCAGATGCCTTGCCCCTTCACACACGCGCCGTCACCAACCAGCACTCCAAAATTGGTGGAGCTCTCCGGCCTGAGACCCAATCTACTCATCACGCCTGTTGTGCCACGAAGTTGTGGGTTGCCCCACTGTCTACCAGCAGCACCGCGTTAATCCCGTTAATCTCCCCTGTTAATTTCATTGACCGTCGAGCTGCAATCCCTAACAGAGACAGATGCGAGAGATTGGCTTGGAGCGGTTCCTCTTCTTCACTCGGGTCCGGTTCACCCTCTCCCGGTTCGAGTTCATTTCCTGAACCGGCCGCCAAGTCTTCCTCCTCCTCTAGGGTTAGAAGTCTGAACCCTGGGTTTTTGCATCTGTGGCCCGGGTACCATTTAACGCCACAATTGTAACATAAGCCCAACTTTCTTCTTCGTTGCTCTTCCAGTGAGCGCTGGCTTGCTGAGGAGTTCGGCCCAACAGAAGATGTGGAGCCCGTGGAAATGGCTGGAGTCACACGTGGGCCGCTTGACTTCGGCCCAAAGGAACTAGCGGAGCCCTCCTTCCAACTAGAGTGCGCTGTCTTCTCCGATACAACGCCGCGCGAGTTCCCACCGGTCAGAAGCAGCGGTTTCGACGATGACCAGGTAGGACTCTTCTCCACCCTATACTTTGTGATTCTCTCCACCGCCGCATTTTTCTCCTCCACCTCTTGCGCCACCTTCATCAGTTCCGGTAGCGAGTCCGGCTTAAACAGCATAACTTCAGCCCGAAGCTCCGCCCTCATGCCTGCCTTGAAGACGCTTTTCAGCATCTCATCCGATAATCTCAGTTTCGTGGACAATCGCTCAAACTGCTTGCGATAATCCAGAAGAGTCCCATCTTGCTTCAGCGCCATTAATTGGTCCATCTGACTTCCCTCCGCCACCGGGCTAAAACGCAGGATGAGAGCATCGTGGAAGGAATCCCAGTCCGGTATCCTGACCTGGTCCTCCATCCAAGAGAACCAATGTAGGGCCTCTCCTTCCAAACAAACCATGGCTGCTCGAACCCGATCTTCCTCTTTGATTCCGCAAACGGAGAAATATCTCTCCGCCCTGCATAACCAGCCACGTGGGTCACTCCCCTCAAATGTGGGCATCTCGATTTTTCGGACCCGCAGTCCCCTGTCGTCGCCGCTACCGCGACCCCTTCCAGGACCACCGCCAGTGACCCCTGAGTCAACGTCCTGCAACGCTTCCCTTCTTTCCATCAATCTCACCATCGCTTGCATGTCCCTCTGCAAGCCGTCGACAGTACTACACAGGTTAGCAATGGAGGTCTTCATTTCCCCCATCTCTTCTCTCATCGCCAGTTGTTCTTTCTCCATTTTCTCCATTCTCTCTGTGCGGGTGGTTACCATTCAGGACCGGTTGCTCTGATACCAAATGATGGAATACCCTCCATAAACAACATATAACGTAAACAAAGGTTCACACGCCAAGGGAAAGTTTCATTGATAAACTGGGAAACACAATGAAACAGTAATGGGATAGTTCAGGACGGTGTCCTGCCAAAAGGGGTAACTCAGGCTCAGCCTGCCAATCCACAAGTGTGGCCAAGAATATTCAAAATAGTCGATCCCTACTACAGTCCCCAGCCTTCCCTTAAATAGCCAAACTCTATACATAAACACTACCCGACAAACCGTACGATAGTACCAAATAACAACCAACCCCAAAACAAAACATTATCACTTAGCCGTGGTCCCCTTGTTCCTATGGGAATACACATACCGATACTGCCCTCCTTCTATATTCCCGTTCCCATCAATAATACATTGGCCTCTGAGGAGGATTATTGGAGGGTCTCATACACTCATGCTCTAGGTTTGATCACGTAATCTTAGAAGAGTTTCTGGTATTAACTGCTGGTAAGATGAAATATGATGTTGTGTACCGGAAGAAGCTAGCGATGTGGGTCTATTAAAAAAGTAGCCATTGGTGATATTGACAAATGTGATACTTATTTAGAAAGAGATTTCTGAACTACATAAAAATTCTATAACACATGACTTTTTAGATTTATGTTTCATATCTATCTATGGATGTACTTCACATAACTATTATATGATAGTTTGCTTAAAATTACTCAAGTACATTAGCGCAGCGTGCAGGTCTGGAGTTGATGGATATGATGGCTGTCTACCAGGAAGGAGCCTACGAGCGGTTGTGCAGGTAAATTTTGATTTACTTTAGGTAAGTACCTTGTAAAATTTAAAAGTCCTGCTTATCAAGAAATGACTCAATGCCCTTGGATAAATGGTTATATTATTGATTATAGTCAAACACAATATAATCACCATTTGTGGGATTTGAAAGAAGAAATTTAAAAGATAAAGGATGACAGGAAAGTCTTGTGAGAGATCAAGATAGGCTGACATTAGGGAGATAAGTCTATGGTTCTGTTCTGGTACGTGAATTCATGTAAAAAAATTGTCATGTGGGTTGAGGTCCAATGCCCTTAATGATGCTGCATCTGTCATGTTTAGATGTCTTGAAGGATATGTAGGCTTTCCATTGTTTTCTTCCATTTGAACTTTTCCCTCATACTTGTTCCAGGTGGGTTCAGTCAGAGTGTAGAAGACTTGGAGATACTGATAATCCTGAAGTTAGTGAACTATTGAGGGCAGCTGTTGGTTATCTGAAAGAAAGACCTGTTCTTTTTAAATACTGCGCTGAGGAGGTAGCTCGTCAATAGTTCATTCTTGTTTCCCCTTCATTTTCCCTCGCCTGTTGAGCTATAATTTTGAGCTCTAAGGTACATTTATCTCGGTTACATCACTTAAGTATTATCACATATATCACTTTCATGATTCAGGTGGCTAATATGAGACATAATGCTCTGTTCAGAAGGTTTATTAGTGCTCTTACTCGTGGAGGACCAGGTGGGATGCCTAGACCAATTGAGGTTCATGCCCATGACCCTTTACGATATGTGGGGGATATGCTCGGTTGGTTACATCAGGTGTGTTTTTAGACCTTTTGCGGATCAGCTGTTTTTATCTTAGCTGATATTGCACAATTAATTTCCAGCTTGTCTTTGTGGAAGTATGTTTTCAGTTTGTTACATCCTTGCAGGCCTTGGCGTCTGAGAGGGAACTTGTCCATGCTTTACTTGATCCAGATGCTGTCATAAATACTGGACCAACTGCTCGTAGATTCTCTGATAGCAGTGAAAATGGATCTGGAAAAATGGGATCTGATTTGACATTTGTTCTTGATAGAATTTTTGAAGGAGTTTGCAGACCATTTAAAGTGAGAGTGGAGCAAGTCTTACAGTCTCAACCAAGCCTTATAGTTTCATATAAGCTCAGCAACCAACTTGAGTTTTACAGCTACACTGTGAGTCAATGTTCATATAGTTTCAGTGTGATGGATGTCCTTTGCTAGTACATTTAGCCTCTGATGTAATTTACAATTCTATGGTTAATTGACAGATATCAGATTTATTAGGTAGAGAAACTGCACTTTGCCATACGCTATGGGCTCTCAAGGATGCTGCACAGAAAACATTTTTTGATATTCTGAAATCCAGGGGAGAGAAGCTGCTACGATATCCCCCTCTTATTGCTGTTGATCTTTCTCCCCCACCAGCGTTAAGAGATGGTGTTTCTGTGCTACTTGAAATAATTGACACTTATAATAGCATGATGGTCCCTCCATCAGGAAAGAAATCTGACTTTGCTTCAGTGATATCTGCTTTATTGGATCCCATTATCCAGGTCAGACTTGTTTGAAGCTCTTACAGTACAACGCTCGAAAATGATTTCATACTTGGCTACAAAATAGCTGAAGCAACAGAATTAAGTTTCTGCTTAACAAAGCCTGCAATCCATCTAAATGATCATCTAAAAGGAATATGTGCTAGTATTCGAACAAGTGTTGGACAGGATTTCATCTTTTCCTTGATCTCATATTATGATAGTCTGATCCTTAAAAAGGTTAGTGCTTTTTGCAGATGTGCGAGCGAGCAGCAGAGGCACATAAATCCAAGGGGGCTGTCTCGTCAAGAAGAAGAACCGTCTCTGAGTCCACAGCGGTCAATAGGTCATCTGTTGATGCACTGTTAACCAGCACAACCTCTATTCTTGCTTCTCAGGTATGTGAATTCTTCAAGATTAACAATCTATGAATATTCTAGTCATTGTATTTTAGACTCCTATTAAATTGTGTTGTATGATTGATCTCGGCGGCATTACCTAATTTTGTGAGTTAGTACTCCTATGCATTTAATACACTTAGGTTTTTCTGGATTTGATGGTTACCTTTCTTGCATACATGTATGCAGAATAATGAGACCCCATCCAAGATATTTCTTATTAACTGCCTTTGCGCCATCCAACAACCTCTCCTCGGGCAGGAAGCTGCCTCTGAGTATGCAAAAAAACTCGGCTTAAGCATAGACAACCACATACAGGTACTGATTGAGAAAGAAGTCGAAACCATGCTATCAAAATGTGGTTTGCTGAATAAAATGCATTGCATCCGGGACATCGACAACGAGCGACCTCTGGCTGAGGTAGAAGAGACATCTCATGCTGCCTTATCAGAGTGTCTAAAGCTCTTCTTTGGCCTTGTACTCGGGACTGAAACTTCTCTTCCAGAGTTTGAGCAGTTGCAGGTTCCTAAGCTGCGATCTGAAGCGTCTCTTGGGGTTGCCAGATCGCTTTCTGAAGCTTATGAGGTTGTTTACAGCGCAATCATGGACCCAAAGAATAAGTATCCTGATCCTAAATCACTTGCTAGGCATCCACCGGATCAGATCAGGACTATTTTGGGTATCTAAGACACCAAAAGTATTACTAGTCTTCCATACCCCTCTTTCCTACCCTCCCTGGGTGCTTTAGTCAATGTTGGAAAAATGGTGCATGAAAAGCGAAAGGATGATGGATGATATGCTTTTACACTGCGGGGATCTTTAAGTTGTGGTTGCCTTTTGTAACGCATCAGTTCAGACAGTAGTGAGCTTCTTTTTGGACATTGATATATGATCAAACAAATGAAAATTTTTTTCGTGCCTGTCTTGGCTAAGGGTGGATGTAGCTATCTTGGCTACATATAGTAAGTTTTGTAATTTACAAGAATTGGGAGAGATACGGGAGTGAGGGACGCATGGCGTTTGTTTTTTTTTTTCTTTTTCTTTTTTATTACAAAAATTTTAAATTGTTATAACTTTTAATATATAAGTTCAAAATGAAAAAATTATATCATTGTTCACATAAATTCAAGCTGTTCAAAATAAGACCAGTCATGGATACATTTTGACAATTTTTTAAAAATTATTTTTACATGTATAGTGTGCATAACGTAAAGATGGTCATACAAATTTGTACAAATGTTCACTAAAACATGTACATCTTATTTAAAAAATATATACATCATCGCATCAAACACATATAGATGGTCGCATAAATCTGTACGAATCATTAAATATATACATTCTTAGATTAAAATCTGTAAATATAAGGGAGAAAACTTGTACAGGTCATACAAACATGTACAGATGTTCATTAAAGAACATGTACATTCTCACATTTAAACATGTACATCGTCAAATTAAAACATGTACATTCTCATATTAAAATATGTACATACATCCTCACATTAAAGTATAAAACGATTTACACATGTAAAAATATTTTTTTTTTCAAAGTCATCAAAACATATACATGACTGGTCTTGTTTTGAAGAGCTTGAATTTAAGTGAACAATGGTATATTTTTTTTTCATTTTAGACTTATGAATTAAAAGTTACAATAATTTAAAGTTTTTGAGATAAAAAAGAAAAAGAATAAAATAAAAAAAACAGATGCAAACTTTCATCTCAGTTCTTGCGTTTTTTTTTCTATTTTTATCCCTAGTATATCTCTCTCATAATTTTTCTAATTACAAAACTTACTCCATATGTAGCGAAATAGCAAATGTAGGTAAGAAATTACCTTTTTCTTTTATCTTCAAAGTTACGCTGACAATGGCTCCCTTGTGGACCAATTTACCTGGTAACTTTTTGGACAACTTCTGTGAGAATGACAAATCTTACGGAAAACCTTCACTCCGCTTAGCTATATATGGCAACTATTTTCACCAAATCCAGGGAAGATCCCTCCATTAAGCCGCTCACCTGTTTTGTTGTAATTTGCTGAGGGGACACGAAGCAAGAGGATCTTCATCTAAGATAAAAAAAACATTGTATACATCAGATTCGTGAAAAGCCACTTTCACGGATGAGGATCATTTAGACATCAACTTTTCCACTTGGTTCTCTTCGCAATCGTAGTCCAGAATCATGTAATGATGGTCATGAGGATCCTCATTGCGGGTGGAAATAACACAACATAGCTCGAAGTTCTGGAAGATGCACTTCAACATGACTTGGTTCCCATTTCGGCTGTACCAGGGATGAATGTGGACTAGATGTATCCATGAATCTAAAAGTGTCAACTGGTTGTGAAATACTTAAACCTTAGAATGATTAATTATTAGATTAAAGGCTAATGAGTCCTAATTGATTAAGGAATTATTAGAACCTCCAATATATTTATGCTAATATATATATATATATATATTCCAAAAAGGTCATTAAACCTGACTGAAATATTGGATTAAAGAGGAAATAATTATGAGGAATCAACTAATAATGTTGATGTAACATGTAATATATCATTACACTCTTAATTCACAAGAAGAGAGTAGGAAGATCATTAGAGAGTCTAACCTATTCTACTTTTGGATATATCCTCCTCAAGTAAAATTAGCATGAAGAGAATAAGAGATCAACCAATTCTCTTACAATAAGAACCTTACTCTTAATAAACTTGAAATTATATTAAGAAGAACACATTATTTACAAAGAGAGTTTCATTCCCTAACCAAAGAACTAACAAGGAATGCCTATTCCACTATCCACACAGATCAAGAGAGAGAATACACAGGAGATAAGAAATTGGATGTAGCCTTAACCCGCCATGGATTCTTCTCATCGCATGGAAAGTTGCATAGAACTTCCTTGGACACCAACACCTTGGAATGAGGCGGAAATGGAGTAATGAATGAAGTGTAATATGACATTGAAGTGTATCCAATGATGTAGGCTCTCGGCCTATTTATAGAACTCAAAACTCCTTGTGCCGGATGTAATGCCGGGTGAAAGTAATCCGGCATAAAATAAACATGTGCCCAACTGCTAACGGTCGAAACCGCCTAATCTGCGTGAAAAGGTACCTGTGCCGGACAAGATATGTCCGGCACCATACCCGGCATAGGTTAGTTTGGCAACGGTCATTAACTGCCATCGTCTGGTCAACCGAGGCGACTTTTCACATATGTGCCGGATTGGAAACACCCGGCAACGTACCCGGCATATCATCCTTTTCTGCTCCACGCTTGTGCCGTGCAAGTGTTATCCGGCCTTATATCCGGCAGTTTGGTCAGAAATGTTTCCTTGCATGGAAAAACATATAAAAACATCAATCTGAACAAATAATAGACTTAATACATAATATAACATAAATATTAATTATTCTAACCTTAATTTGGCTAATAATCTTATAATTATATATACTAAAACATGATAAGTCTGATGCTTATCACTTTCCTAGAATAATCTAGGTTATATCCATGATCGAGTATCAAGCTCTAGAGACTGGGGATCCCGAGTCTCGTTCCTAAGTGTTTTACTTAGGTTAATTAGGAATAAAGTTCTTGAATATTAGTATTCCAATCGCATTCTGAAATCATAGTAATATTGTCCGAAGACATTGCACACAATAATAATCACTTAACAAACCAAAGAATTAATCCATACAACATGCATAGCACACACATATCGCTCTTATCATATAGCCAAGCAATACCAGAACCCGAGGTGAAATACCCCAAACCTTAGTATATTGTTTAAACACCTAAATGTGGTATATAAAGACTAAAAAGAGTCTTAGAAACATTAGTAAACAAATTAAAACAAAAGAAACACAAAATGTGCTTTAAAGTCTATAAGAGCCAAAACGTGCTCTAAGCTTGGGATAAGCTTGGTTAAGACCTAATGAACTTACCAAGACCTCATTTATATACTAATGAACATATTAAATCAATTACCAAAGAAAACCAAGCTTGAAAACAAGTTTAAACACAAAATGTGCTTTAAGGAGTCTAAAGCACATTTTTGAAAAATTGTCTTGTAAATGAGTTTTGAGTGGCTAGATGTCCATCATTACTCTTAAATATATATGTGTACTATATAATATCACATTTGGATGTCTATATCAATAGGAAATCAAAAATTCACTTCTATGTGCCTTGTTTTTATGAATAGTGATTTTCATAAGCTAGTTTGTAACATATGTTGTATTAAGTAATTAAATTGACAAACAAAGACTAAAATACCCTCATTATATTATAGGGGGCCGGTTTTCTAAGTGTGGTGACTCACCACTCTATGATAAGTAAATAAAGAAAACTAATTAAGCTACTTTTTACTTATAAGAACAAATATCTTCTTAAAGCAAATTCTATCTTCATTCCCATTTCCCTCCTCCATTTCACACGGTTCCAAACTCCATCTCCTTCCTTCTTGCTGCTCTCTCACGGTAATACTCACCACCACCATTAAAACTCTAGCTTTGACCTCTTGTAAAATCTAGCTCACTTGTCCAAATCAAAAACAAACACCACCAATCTCTTCCTCTCATCAAGCTCTTCATTCCTATCTTCTCAAAACTTCAAGAGCCCCATTTCGGTGCCATAGAGTTCCACCATTGAAGGAGCTTGAGCTTGTATTTCTACATATTATTACTCTCCTTTGCTTCTAGGTAAGGAATCTCAAATAAAAACTACATTTCCTTCATGTTTTTGCCTTGACCGAAAATGTACATTGATGGAGCTCTTTGTGAGACTTTGTTCTAGCTTCATTCCAACTCTTCATGGACTAGGTGGAGTCCTCTCTTGATATATATTCAAACTCTCTTCAAAGATCAAGGTAAAACAACTACATTAATGTTTTTGAAACAATGTAAAATTAGGGTTTACAATGAGATGAATCTTATAGCTTGAATACTCATTATAATGTTTGTATATTGTTTAGAACTTGACAAGGAATCAAATACCTTACCGGTTTTATAAGGAAACAAGAAAGAAGTTGTTTGGAAGAGGTAAATCTACTAACCTAATGTTGTTTAATGCCTTAGGAGAAATGAGCTTATAAGGCTTGTAAAACTACCTAAAGAGCAAATGGTGAATGACTTAGTAAAGTATTCTCAAGAGACTAGTAAAAGGCATATGTGTTGTTGAGTGTATTTGCAGGTCAAAGGCAAGTATATTGTGGAAATTCAGTGTTTAAGAATTATGCACTTTAGGGCCTAAGAGCCATGCATTTTAAGGGCCTAAGTGCCATGCAATTTAAATTATGCACTATATTGTGATGTAGTGCTTTATGAGTGAAGTTTGTGTATAATAAAGTGCTTGATGGATTTTTAGTGTTCTTATGTGTTTAATGGTGAAAACAATGTGCTTTGGTGTGACAAAATGCTAGGAGAACCTATGTCGAAATTTAGGAATGCATATGGAGTTCAAGATGTTTTAAAGGAATTTTGATGAACTAGGAAGTGCTCTAGAGTGTAACAAGGACTTAGGCATGATCTTGAGGTTTTAGTATGTACCAAAGTCATTTTGGACTTAGGTAAAGACTTAGGCAAACTTTGGTAGAATAAGGAGAAAGTGTGAACTTGAAAAAGGATTTCAAGAAATGACATAAGGAGTTGATGGTAAGAAATGATGCTTGAAAGATGATGTTAAAATGAGGAGAAAGTATTTTGAGATAGTAGTTATCATAGGTATGAACACCACTTGGAGACTAGGAGAAAACGTTGTAAGTGTTAGGAATTTTGTGAAGATATAAGTAAAGGCTTAAGGAATTAGAAAATGAGTTTTATGAGTGTTTAAGGATGTCTTAAGGTGTGTTTGAAGTGCTCAAATGAGGTTAGGATGTACTAGGATATATGGGGTGAAGTTTGGAGTTGAATGTGAAAAGGAAAACAAAGGTCTGGGGCAGACCGAACTTGCGACCGAACTTGCAAGTTCGGTCGAGCCCAGTTTACCCTGCGAGAATTGGCTTCTGGAATGGACCGACCTTGGGGACCGGACTTGCAAGGTCGGTCGGGCTTGTATTTTGTGTACGGATTGAGTTACTGGAATCGACCGAACATGGGACCGGACTTGGCAAGTTCGGTCGGGCTAAATTTTCAAAGGGAAGAAACCCTCGGGAATAGACCGAACATGCGACCGAACTTACAAGGTCGGTCGGAGTAGAAAATTTTGACGGAAATGTGTTCTGGAATCGACCGAACTTGGGTAAGTTCGGTCGGTAAGGTCGGTCGGACCTAAACTTGTAAAAAAAAAAAACAGAAAAGAATGTGACTTATGTAGTTAACCCTAGGGTGTATAATGAAGGTAACCTAGGGTAAGATAGACATTAAAACATGTCATACAATCATGTTAAATACTTAGTAAGTTTGAAGTTAAATAAATAATTACCGACGTTATAACTATGTATAGGAGTGACCTACGGAGGAAACCAATCGAGGCAAGGACCAAGGTATGGTTTTCTTGCAGTCTGTTGCCTACCGTTTACACCGGCTTGTGTGTTGTTTGTTTTTTCTTCTTTGTGTTTATGACTTTGTAAGATTAAACCATGTAAAGAGTTTACAGTTGTTAAATATTATTATGTTGTTAAGTATGACTCTCTCTTCCCTTGTGTGTGTCTAACAAGACTTGACCTATTATTGTGAATTGTGTATGAGTTCAATGATGAACTGCTAACAAGTGCTAACGGGGGAAGTGAGGAGTCCGGTCTGTTCCGGCCATGCGTGTGAGTATGGGAGTCGATGTCATAAACCGGTTCGATTCTCTTTGTATGTTATGGTTGTTTGCCAATTTGGTTTCCAACCTTCCCTTTAGCTTACCAAGGCTATTTTACTGACTCACGTCGGGCCACAGGGGCATACTATGTGTTATTTCGGTGGGCTTGGATCACTATATCCGAGGCACCTTGTGTTAAGTTATCCGTTCATCTAACAGGACGGTAACGAGTTATGTAACGAGCTTAGTATGAGCATGGCACATTCTCTAGGCTCTCAATGGGGACTAACTGTGTTGGTTCTCTTCTTCCTAAAAGGAATTGTATGTGTGTGATGTGTGTGATGATGTGTAAAATACCCATGTTATGTTATATATGTATAAGTTTGTGTGATTTAAAATGAATGCCATGTCATCATGACAATTGGTTGCGCGTATCCCGTAGCCCGATGGCTCGCGTTAACCATACCAGCCAAGGGTTGCTGACCCCCTCGGGGGATCCATATTTCTTATGCTGGAGGATGAGGATCGAAGAAGCGAGTGGCTTTAGATCCTATAGGATGCAGGTTTACTTTTGGTACTTTTGGAGGTAGGCCCGGGATGCGCCTGTGCTCCCGTGGCGTGATATATATTTTTATGATGGTTAACAGTGAAGGATATATGTAAACACTCGGTATTTGTTAATGTATATATATGGTTATTAGTTCTATGCTCGGAAGTCTGATCATCAGACCGGTACACTTGTATTTATTCAGCCTTGTTAACCACGTGGGTGGTTGACGGCGTTGTAGCACCATACGTTTAGTAACTGTTTAGTTGTTTATATTCCGCTGCGATTTCAAGTAGTGTGATGTGCGTAGTAGGGGTGTTACAAAAAGTGGTATCAGAGCGAAGTATCGCTCTGATGACTAGAATACCGAGCTTAGGGATATACCGAGTTAGGAAACCTAACTACAGTTACCTAAGTGAACATTATGGAAAGGTTAACCACTAACTAAGTGTGGAGATACCTTATTATCGGGAAGCGTTACAACCGTTGGACCGATAAGTGTGCAAGCATATTGCTAATGATATTCATGTGAATTCAGATGGCAGGTAGACCGCGAGGTAGAGGCCGCGGAAGCGGTACTGGTGATACGGGTGACCAGGGCGAGAATACTACGACTCAGGTTATGGCTGAAGCAGTAGCAGCCGCCGTAGCCCAAATGGTACCCCAACTTGTAGCTGCGATTCAGCAGGGGCAGACGCCCGGAGTTCAACTACCACCACCGCCACCGCCACGCCACGAAGACCAACTGGGTCAAGGCGTTGGCTGATTTGAGGCCACCCTCATTCAGTGGGGAGACCGATCCCGTAAGCTCGAGGCGTACATCTCCGAAATGGAGACCGCCTTCGAAACCTTAGCAGTACCTGAGCAGGTCAAGGTTCGACTTGCTGCATATTACTTGAAGGGCTCGGCACAGAGCTGGTGGAAGCTAGTGCGAGAGGGCAGAGTTGCTGACCCGACTTTTCTGTGGAGGGAGTACACGGCTCTGCTGCGAGCCAAGTACTACCCAATACATGTGCAAGAGGCCAAGCGCCTGGAGCTGGACAGTTTGAGGCAAGGGGATAAGATGACGGTAGATGAGTACTACTCAGCCTTCATCGGACTTATCCACCTGCTACCGGATCTGGGTTACTCAGACCGGATCCTTGTGAACCGTTTCTACAACGGACTGAACTATCGCCTACGCTATGGCATGGGGCCTACTGGATATACCACTTTGCAGGTAATGGGACTACAGTGTAATGTGAATAAGTGTGTACAAGTGTGTTAATGTGATGTGAATTTATTTGGCGGGGCATAACTGACACCCTAAATATAGGAGTGCTATCATGCCGCTGCAATTGTGGAGATCACCGTCCGTCTGAGGGACGAGGAGAGTGCGTCAAGCGCAAGGCTATGAACGAGGGCCAAGGCACGCAAGGGCAGTGGGGAGGAAAGAAGAAGAAGTCATACCCCCAGTCCCAGAAAGGACAGCAACAGGGTGGCAAGGGCCAGACCCAGACCACCACTGCTGAGGAGCCTCTGCAGCTCACCTATGCGTATGCGGCCAAGCCCCTACGTTCTTACCCACCTAAGGGTAATTATCTAATCCTGTGTGATAAGTTGAAGTGTATGTTGATAAGTTGTGAGACAAGTATTGATTGTGTGTTGTGATAGCAGCTAGCACGGGCTCTGGACCGGAGCGCCACTATTACTGCAAGTGGTGCAACGGAGACCACCCCGGCAAGGACTGCAAGGGTAACGATGTGCAGTGCCGATACTGTAAGAAGATGGGTCACCGCGATTACGAATGCTGGCAGAACCCAAACAGTAGAAGCTACAGGCCCAAGGGGCAATGGAAGGGTAAGGCCACTGCGACCACCGGCCAGAAGACGGCGAACCAGCCACCCCCAGATCAGAGGTACACAGAGTCCCAGAAGGGGAAGGGGTCGGGGTCCAACAAGGCCACCCTGAATGTGGTGGACCGGTCTGAGGCGCCAGGGCCCTCTTCTAGACCAGGTACCGCCTAAACTTGAATGTAATAAGTGTTTGCATACCGCATTCCATGCATGTGTGTGAGTGAGTTAAGTAAACAACCATGTGAGTAAATAATAAATAAAGTATAGTGTGAAAGTCACCTAATTAGAGTACTCTAAACTTAAAGGAACCTTCAATATATGTTATCCAATCCCACCCACACCAAACCCTGAAGAAACCACCATCAACATCACCGACTTTCCAATGGAGCAATGTCAGGTTATCCAGCCAGGTATGATACTCTTAAATGGATACCTGACACCGGAAGCACAAATCCATATCATCAGACGATGCGACGAACTTGGAGCAAAACCAGGAGGTTTCTACACACCCGAATACCCGAACGGATCAAGAATGCAATTGAAGATGATGTGCATGGGTAAGGACTGGAACCCTTACACCAAGTCATATCAAGAAGTGCGAGCTGAAGATGGAGCAACAGTACCAAGTATACCTGAGGAGTTCCTTGCGGTCGTTAACCACGCCGTGGGAATTGCTCAACAATGAAACGGATTCAATTCCAAGTGTGAAAGCAGATCTATGCATTGTGAACTTCTACCAGAAAGGTGGACGGTTAGGTATACACCAAGACAAGGACGAGTCACCCGAGTCTCTAAGTAAGGGGGTACCCGTGGTGTCTTGGTCCATTGGTGATACCGCAGTGTTTGTGTATGGCGAGCAGAAGCGTGCTGACCTCGCAAAGAAGCTACTGTTGAAATCGGGAGATGTATTAATCATGGGTGGGCAATCAAGGATGCTATATCATGGCATCAGAAAGATCAAACTGAATACCGCACCGTCGGCAGTGATCAATGCCACACACATGAAACCCGGACGCTTGAATTTGACCTTCAGACAGTTTTAAGCCTTGTATAACTATGTGATGTGATAAATCAGTGTATGTAAGGATGTTGTAAGTGTTAATCATGGCGACAATATAAGCCAATGAATGTTGTAAAAAGAGAGTGTTAATGAATAAAGTGGAGTTGTTTGAAGCATATAAACCGTGTTGTTACCCAATACTTATTAGTTTGCCAATGAATTAGGCTGTGCACTCGGAACGGGAGGTATATTGAGTGTCTGCAATGAGGCAGAAGCCGGCAAGAGCGGCACAATCCTCACCGGTACCTTTCCAGTCAATGGCGTGGACGCTTCGATCTTGTTTGACTCGGAGCCTCACACACATTTATTTCGCTATCTTTTGCGAAGAGGCTGGGGTTAGATGGTGATGAGATGCCAGACTTCTTGGTCACTCTCCCATCGACAGAGCGGATCAGGTGTACCCGCTACACCGAGATGCTGTTGTAAGAATCAGAGGTGAAGAGTTTCCGATCGACTTGATAGAGTTCGACGGACTTGGTTTTGATGTGATTGTCGGGATGAACTGGTTGGAGCGGTACAAGGGCAGAATCCTATGTGCCGAGCATCGACTGCTTCTTCGGAGTCCATCTGGGGTTACCATATCCTACCGCCAGAGGCCCAGGGAGCCTTCGACTCAGATCATCACCGCCATGGCTATGTATCGTGAGTTGTCGACGAGGGAGTAATGTATACCTCTGCTATGTCCAGGACATAGAGAGAGACCTGAGTTTAGTCCTGATGTGCCGGTAGTGTCGGAGTTTCCTGATGTATTCCTAAGGAACTGCCGGGCATGCCGCCAGCACGGGAAGTGGAGTTTGAGATTGACTGATTCCAGGCACCGGACCTATTGCGAAAGCACCTTATCGTATGGCTCCAGCAGAGATGACAGAGCTCAAGGAGCAGCTGAGAGACCTACTCGACAAGGGCTTTATCCGCCCTAGTGTTTCACCATGGGGAGCGCCGGTCCTCTTCGTGAAGAAGAAGGACGGTAGCCTCCGCCTGTGTATTGACTATCGGGAGCTGAATGCTGTTACGGTGAAGAACCGTTACCCTTTACCACGCATCGACGATCTATTTGATCAGCGAGGGAGCATCAGTATTCTCCAAGATAGACCTCCGATCCGGATACCACCAGATTGCCATCCGTGACAGTGATATCGAAAAGACAGCATTCAGAACTAGGTATGGGCACTATGAGTTCACAGTTATGCCGTTTGCTTATCAAATGCACCAGCAAAGTTCATGGACTTAATGAACCGTTTGTTCCAAGATCAGTTGGACAAATCAGTGGTAGTCTTCATCGATGACATACTTGTGTATTCGAAATCGAGAGGTGAGCATGAAAGCCACCTGAGAAGTGTGTTACAAACATTGAGGAAAAACCAGTTGTATGCGAAATTTTCAAAATGTGAGTTTTGGTTGAACCAAGTATCATTTCTTGGTCATGTGATTTCTGAGGCCGGGATCGCTGTTGATCTGGCAAAGATTGATGCTGTCGCACCTGGCCTAGGCCGAAGACAGTTACCGACATCAGGAGCTTCCTCGGTCTGGCAGGTTATTATAGGAGGTTTGTGAAGGACTTCTCCAGTGTCTCGAAGCCGATGACTTCCTTGATGAAGAAGGATGCACCATTCGAGTGGACAGTCGACTGTGAGAGTTCTTTTCAGAGTCTCAAGGATGCTCTGACATCTGCACCGGTTCTGACACTACCAGACGGTCCAGATGGTTTTGAGGTCTATTGCGACGCATCAGGTAGGGGTATGGGTTGTGTGTTGATGCAACACGGGAAGGTCGTAGCATACGCCTCCCGACAGCTGAAGAAGCATGAAGAGAACTACCCTACCCACGACTTAGAATGGGGCCATTGTCTTCGCACTGAAGATATGGCGACATCACTTGTATGGGGTAAGTGTGACGATTTATTCTGACCACAAGAGTTTAAAGTACTTGTTCACTCAGAAGGAGTTGAACATGAGGCAAAGAAGGGGTTGAATTTCTGAATGACTACGATATTAATCTGCAATATAAGGAGGGTAAGGCAAATGTGGTAGCTGACGCATTGAGTCGCCGAGCACACTCTCTCCATTCGCTAGTCTCTCATACTGGCTTGGTTGAAGAGGTGCGGAGTGCTCAGATGACGGATCAGTACATGATGGAGATTAGACAGAAGCTTATTGATGGCACATACACATTCGAGGGTCAGAAGTACGACTTCGACTCCACGATGATGACCTGATTAGGTTAATGGCCGACTGTGTTACCCCGGAGTGCGCTGAGTTGAAGGAGCGCAATTTGAGTGAATCCCATTGTTCTACTACTTCGATTCACCCCGGAGCTTCAAGAGATGTATAAAGGTATGAAAAGATATTTTTGGTGGACTGGAATGAAAAAGGATGTGAATGACTATGTGTTGAGGTGTCTCACTTGTCAGAAGGTCAAGTTTGAGCACCGACGGCCTGGTGGTATGGTACAGCCAATGCCAGTGCCTGAGTGGAAGTTCCATGACATATCTATGGACTTCGTAGTAGGGCTTCCGCCTGCAAGGGGAGGTCTGAATATGATTTGGGTTGTTGTTGACCGACTGACCAAGGTGGCTCGATTCATACCGATGAAGGACACCTGGAAAGTGGCAAAATTGGCAGAACTCTTTGATAGAGAAATTGTAAGACATCATGGTGTACCGAAAACGATTGTATCTGACAGAGATACCAGGTTCTTATCCAGATATTGGAAGTCTACACGAGAGGCATTGGGTACCGAACTGAAATTGAGTACAGCGTTTCACCCACAGACCGATGGTCAGAGTGAGCGCACCATTCAGACACTTGAGGATATGCTACGTGCATGTGCACTTGACTTTCAGACCAGCTGGATTGATAAGTTACATCTGATCGAGTTTAGCTACAACAACAGTTATCATGCTTCGATCAAGATGTCTCCCTTCCAGGCCTTGTACGGTAGACCATGCCGCACGCCATTATGCTGGGATGAGTCGAGTGAGACGGTCATTATAGGACCAGAGTATCTTGAACAAGTTCAGGCAGAAGTTCGCCAGATCCGGGCTAACATGAAACAGCTCAGGATAGACAGAAGTCGTACGCAGATGACCTGGAGTTCGCCGTGGGCGATCAGGTATTTTTGAGAGTATCCCCCATGAAGGGAGTATTTCGTTTTGGCCAGAAAGGCAAGTTGAGCCCAAAATATGTGGGCCTTATGTTGTGACGGAGCGGATCGGCCCGGTAGCTTATAGACTTGATTTACCCGCCGAGCTGGGCAAGGTACATGATGTATTTCATGTGTCCCAGTTGAAGAAGTATATGTCTCATCCGTCTCATGTACTTCAGCCTGAGAGGCTAACTTTAGAGCCAACCATGCGATCAGTGGAGACTCCGGTACGGATTCTGGACACTAAGACTCGAGACACTCGCCATAAGTCCGTGAGCTGGTGAAAGTTCTTGGTCTAACCAGGACGTTGAGGAGGCCACTTGGGAGCTGGAAGATAAGATGAAGGCGAAGTACCCGTCATTGTTTACTTCTTAGTGTTTGTATGTATAGGGTACGGGGCGTACCCTATTTAAGGGGGTAGAGCCGTTTCGGTTATGTGTATGACATGTATATGGATACATTGTCTGTGTTGTGTTGTTATGTTGTTAATGTTACGGACCGCTGAGTCCGAATGATGTCGTGATGTTTTGTTGTTTGGACCATGTGTCCGATGTGATGTAAAGATGTTGTTAATGTGATATGGAAGTGTTGTTGATATGTGTTCCCATGTTCTAATATTTACGATAAGTGGAAGTATGAACTTTGGGGACAAAGTTCTTTTAAGGGGGGTAGATTGAAATACCCCAAACCTTAGTATATTGTTTAAACACCTAAATTGGTATATAAAGACTAAAAAGAGTCTTAGAAACATTAGTAAACAAATTTAAACAAAAGAAAACACAAAATGTGCTTTAAAGTCTATAAGAGCCAAAATGTGCTCTAAGCTTGGGATAAGCTTGGTTAAGACCTAATGAACTTACCAAGACCTCATTTATATACTAATGAACATATTAAATCAATTACCAAAGAAAACCAAGCTTGAAAACAAGTTTAAACACAAAATGTGCTTTAAGGAGTCTTAAAGCACATTTTTGAAAATTGTCTTGTAAATGAGTTTTGAGTGGCTAGATGTCCATCATTACTCTTAAATATATATGTGTACTATATAATATCACATTTGGATGTCTATATCAATAGGAAATCAAAAATTTCACTTCTATGTGCCTTGTTTTTATGAATAGTGATTTTCATAAGCTAGTTTGTAACATATGTTGTATTAAGTAATTAAATTGACAAACAAAGACTAAAATACCCTCATTATATTATAGGGGGCCGGTTTTCTAAGTGTGGTGACTCACCACTCTATGATAAGTAAATAAAGAAAACTAATTAAGCTACTTTTTACTTTATAAGAACAAATATCTTCTTAAAGCAAATTCTATCTTCATTCTCATTTCCCTCCTCCATTTCACACGGTTCCAAACTCCATCTCCTTCCTTCTTGCTGCTCTCTCACGGTAATACTCACCACCACCATTAAAACTCTAGCTTTGACCTCTTGTAAAATCTAGCTCACTTGTCCAAATCAAAAACAAACACCACCAATCTCTTCCTCTCATCAAGCTCTTCATTCCTATCTTCTCAAAACTTCAAGAGCCCCATTTCGGTGCCATGGAGTTCCACCATTGAAGGAGCTTGAGCTTGTATTTCTACATATTATTACTCTCCTTTGCTTCTAGGTAAGGAATCTCAAATAAAAACTACATTTCCTTCATGTTTTTGCCTTGACCGAAAATGTACATTGATGGAGCTCTTTGTGAGACTTTGTTCTAGCTTCATTCCAACTCTTCATGGACTAGGTGGAGTCCTCTCTTGATATATATTCAAACTCTCTTCAAAGATCAAGGTAAAACAACTACATTAATGTTTTTGAAACAATGTAAAATTAGGGTTTACAATGAGATGAAGCTTATAGCTTGAATACTCATTATAATGTTTGTATATTGTTTAGAACTTGACAAGGAATCAAATACCTTACCGGTTTTATAAGGAAACAAGAAAGAAGTTGTTTGGAAAAGAGGTAAATCTACTAACCTAATGTTGTTTAATGCCTTAGGAGAAATGAGCTTATAAGGCTTGTTAAAACTACCTAAAGAGCAAATGGTGAATGACTTAGTAAAGTGTTCTCAAGAGACTAGTAAAAGGCATATGTGTTGTTGAGTGTATTTGCAGGTCAAAGGCAAGTATATTGTGGAAATTCAGTGTTTAAGAATTATGCACTTTAAGGGCCTAAGAGCCATGCATTTTAAGGGCCTAAGTGCCATGCAATTTAAATTATGCACTATATTGTGATGTAGTGCTTTATGAGTGAAGTTTGTGTATAATAAAGTGCTTGATGGATTTTTAGTGTTCTTGTGTGTTTAATGGTGAAAACAATGTGCTTTGGTGTGACAAAATGCTAGGAGAACCTATGTCGAAATTTAGGAAATGCATATGGAGTTCAAGATGTTTTAAAGGAATTTTGATGAACTAGGAAGTGCTCTAGAGTGTAACAAGGACTTAGGCATGATCTTGAGGTTTTAGTATGTACCAAAGTCATTTTGGACTTAGGTAAAGACTTAGGCAAACTTTGGTAGAATAAGGAGAAAGTGTGAACTTGAAAAAGGATTTCAAGAAATGACATAAGGAGTTGATGGTAAGAAATGATGCTTGAAAGATGATGTTAAAATGAGGAGAAAGTATTTTGAGATAGTAGTTATCATAGGTATGAAACACCACTTGGAGACTAGGAGAAAATATTGTAAGTGTTAGGAATTTTGTGAAGATATAAGTAAAGGCTTAAGGAATTAGAAAATGAGTTTTATGAGTGTTTAAGGATGTCTTAAGGTGTGTTTGAAGTGCTCAAATGAGGTTAGGATGTACTAGGATATATGGGGTGAAGTTTGGAGTTGAATGTGAAAAGGAAAACAAAGGTCTGGGCAGACCGAACTTGCGACCGAACTTGCAAGTTCGGTCGAGCCCAGTTTACCCTGCGAGAATTGGCTTCTGGAATGGACCGACCTTGGGGACCGGACTTGCAAGGTCGGTCGGGCTTGTATTTTGTGTACGGATTGAGTTACTGGAATCGACCGAACATGGGACCGGACTTGGCAAGTTCGGTCGGGCTAAATTTTCAAAGGGAAGAAACCCTCGGGAATAGACCGAACATGCGACCGAACTTACAAGGTCGGTCGGAGTAGAAAATTTTGACGGAAATGTGTTCTGGAATCGACCGAACTTGGGTAAGTTCGGTCGGTAAGGTCGGTCGGACCTAAACTTGTAAAAAAAAAACAGAAAAGAATGTGACTTATGTAGTTAACCCTAGGGTGTATAATGAAGGTAACCTAGGGTAAGATAGACATTAAAACATGTCATACAATCATGTTAAATACTTAGTAAGTTTGAAGTTAAATAAATAATTAACCGACGTTATTAACTATGTATAGGAGTGACCTACGGAGGAAACCAATCGAGGCAAGGACCAAGGTATGGTTTTCTTGCAGTCTGTTGCCTACCGGTTTACACCGGCTTGTGTGTTGTTTGTTTTTCTGTGTGTTTATGACTTTGTAAGATTAACCATGTAAAGAGTTTACAGTTGTTAAATATTATTATGTTGTTAAGTATGACTCTCTCTTCCCTTGTGTGTGTCTAACAAGACTTGACCTATTATTGTGAATTGTGTATTGAGTTCAATGATGAACTGCTAACAAGTGCTAACGGGGGAAGTGAGGAGTCCGGTCTGTTCCGGCCACGCGTGTGAGTATGGGAGTCGATGTCATAACCGGTTCGATTCTCTTTGTATGTTATGGTTGTTTGCCAATTTGGTTTCCAACCTTCCCTTTAGCTTAACCAAGGCTATTTTACTGACTCACGTCGGGCCACAGGGGCATACTATGTGTTATTTCGGTGGGCTTGGATCACTATATCCGAGGCACCTTGTGTTAAGTTATCCGTTCAATCTAACAGGACGGTAACGAGTTATGTAACGAGCTTAGTATGAGCATGGCAACATTCTCTAGGCTCTCAATGGGGACTAACTGTGTTGGTTCTCTTCCTAAAAGGAATTGTATGTGTGTGATGATGTGTAAATACCCATGTTATGTTATATATGTATAAGTTGTGTGATTTAAAATGAATGCCATGTCATCATGACAATTGGTTGCACGTATCCCGGTAGCCGATGGGCTGCGCGTTAACCATACCAGCCAAGGGTTGCTGACCCCCTCGGGGGATCCATATTTCTTATGCTGCAGGATGAGGATCGAAGAAGCGGAGTGGCTTTAGATCCTAGGATGCAGGTTTACTTTTGGTACTTTTGGAGGTAGGCCCGGGATGCGCCTGTGCTCCCGTGGCGTGATATATATTTGGTTATGATGGTTAACAGTGAAGGATATATGTAAACACTCGGTATTTTGTTAATGTATATATATGGTTATTAGTTCTATGCTCGGGAGTCTGATCATCAGACCGATACACTTGTATTTATTCAGCCTTGTTAACCACGTGGGTGGTTGACGGCGTTGTAGCACCATACGTTTAGTAACTGTTTAGTTGTTTATATCCGCTATTCCGCTGCGATTTCAAGTAGTGTGATGTGCGTAGTAGGGGTGTTACACGAGGCTTCCCTCAGGGGTTCAGACCACACAGTGCACATACCGTACACCATCGACGCTCGCGTGATAATCTCCACGTAGTCTCTAACGCTCACAATGCTTGCGTCTACCCACTCGTACCTCTGGTACACACGTTGTTCTAATGTTAATACACACACACACCACACACACACACACACCACACACACACACACACACACACACACCACACACACACACACACACACACACCACACACACACACACCACACACACACACACACACACACACACACACACACACCCACACACACACACACACACACACACACACCACACCCACACACACACACACACACACACCACACACACACACACACACACACACACACACACACATATATATCTCGAACTTACTTAATCGACTTCGATCAAACCCGTACTTCTATCCCGTAGCTAACCCTTAGTTGATCTCTTATTCAAATCAACGTCCATTAATCTTAGGGGTTTACATTTCAGCTACTCGTTATTCTTTACGAGTGTGTAATTGTTGTCACGATAGTAATACTTGTCACGTGGAAGTTTCATTCACAATTTGTTTACGTATTGTGGGGTTGCATGCATGCAGAGATAATGTTACGTGCGTGCATGTATGAAGTCTAAACATTTCGTGGTTCGAAATAGTTTACGCAGTTTGTTTACGAACATACGCGGACATTTATATATACACAAGTACACATGTATTATAGTTGTAGTTATGCGTTGTCGTTTACGCACCCTTGTACACACGTAAGATGCTATACACTTGTATATACGTGTAACGTTATTTTCGTTACATTCATGTTTTACATGTAATCGTATAATCCCGTCTGTAACTCGTTATTCATATTATATCCTCATGTCACGTTATAAATTCCCATGATATAAATTATAGGATTCTCATTGTAATAAAATTCCAACCACATCTTATACTTCCAAAATTCACCAACTTACCCCATCATTTAATGTAAATGTATATAATGCATATTTGCTCTTTAATAATCCCTTTATAACAAATCCTTTCATACTTTAATATAATGTCACATTATATCACCCAAAAACTTTATATTATAACCTGCCCATGTTTCTAAAATTTCCCAAGCAACCCTTTTTATTTTCGATAATTCTCATATTCATCCCATTCCTTTTTGCCTATTTACAAAATCAACCCATATATTATAACTACTACCTTTCTAACCTTATTAATTTATAAACTAAGGTTTCCAAACATTACTATATACATATGCTATGTATATAATTTTCGAACAACACTTATATTTTTTTGGAAATTCTTATGTTATCCCATATGTTTGTTTATTTACAAAACCACCCCCATATTTCATACTTGTTATATTATTAACCTCATTAATTTATAACCTAAGGCACCTCAACATTATAATATACATACATATGTATATATTTACGGATAACCCCCCAAATTATTCAATTTCATTTGTTCACCCACATTTTCCTGTAACCCCTTCTAAAACTCACGGTTTCTCTTGGTGGTTAAGGGCTCTTTCGGTCCTCATAACCCAAGGAAAAAAACTGAGTTATACGTTCTCCTAACCAGCTAGTTTAGAGAGATTTGTACATGGCTTTAAGCACTTAAAGAGGTAGTTATTACCTTGGTGTTTACTGGAGTTCAAAGGTGCATGCTCTCGGACAACTTGCTGTTTTTACAGAGGGTTAAGTGTGTTCTCTGTCAACTTGTTCTTCCAGCCCTTTCATGGTGTGCTTCTAGTGCAATTTTTGGCTTGAGGGAGGAGCCGAGAACAAGCTCCAAACGTGGTTAACTAGATACAAAAAAGGGTGTTAAAAGCCTTGTGTTTTTGGACTCAAACTGAAGGGAGAAATGAGTGGTCTTTACCTTGTCTTGGAGCAGTTTTTGCTAGCCATTCTCCCTCTGGTTTACTGACAATGGAGGGAGTTATAGAGAGGATGATGAACTGCATTGTAGTAGTAGTCATGGGGGAAAAGTCTAGTAAGAAAGGTGGTTGGAACTATGGAGGAAAAAGGAAGGGAAATGGAGATGAACCTTACCGTTTTTGTTGAACTTTCCTTTGCTGTTTCTTATTTGTTGTTATGAATGTGAATGAAAACACGATTTGTTATTGCACTGGAGTGGCTAATTTATACAGCTAATTACAACGGTAATGTTAGCTATTTGTGATCCTATTTTTGAGGAGCTAGTTGAGAAGTAGGAGGAAGTGGTTACTATTTTGAACCAGTAAATTCAGGAACTAATTACATAAACTGGTTTTGTGGATATACACTACGTATTATCCTTAACATGCCCCCGCAAGCTGGACTGGGGAGGTGATAGGCCAAGCTTGGAAATGATGGTGTTGAACTGAGTGCGATGTAACGGTTTGGTTAATACATCGGCAAGTTGAGCTGTGGTGGAAATATGTTGGACCCGGAAGACACCCTCCTGAACTTTGTGTCGAACGAAATGATAGGCGATTGCGACATGCTTCATGCGGGAGTGAAAGACTGGATTGAAGGACAAGAAGGTTGCACCCATGTTGTCACAATGGATAACAAGTAGGCGGACTGTGTGCTGAAGTTCCGAAAGCAAGGAGAGGAGCCACAGGACTTCAGATGCCGTGTCAGCAAGAGCTCGATATTCGGCCTCGGTGGACGACCTGGCGATTGCACGCTGCTTGCGAGAGCTCCATGAGACCGGAGTGGTGCCAAGATATATAATATAGCTGGTGGTGGATATGTAGTCGTCACGGTCGCCGGCCCAATCAGCATCAGAGAAGGCGTGGAGAGTGGTGACCGGGGTGGGGCGAATGGTTATGCCATAGTGAAGGGTGCCAGCAAGATAGCGCAGGAGGCGTTTGAGGGCAGTCCAATGCTGGGTTGTAGGGGCGTGCATGAATTGGGAGAGCCGGTTGACCGTGAATGCAACATTGGGGCGGGTGAGACCAAGATACTGGAGGCTGCCAACGAGACCACGGTATGTGGTGGGTGTGTCTATAAAATCACCGGTACCGCGCATTAGAGGGGTAGAGGCGGTAATGGGTGTGGGAGCAGAAGCACAACCGTCAAAACCAGCTTTGTGAAGAACATCTGTTATGTATTTCCGTTGGGAAAGGAAAATTCCGTTGGAGCAAGGCAGAACTTCAACACCGAGAAAATAGGAGAGAGGCCCTAAGTCTTTGAGGGAGAAGCGGGTGGCAAGTTGGTGTATAAGGGTGGTGACAGCAGCGGGGGTGTTGCCAGTGACAATGATATCGTCAACGTACACAAGAAGGAGGAGAAGGGTGCGATTGTGGTGATAAATGAATAATGAAGCATCAGAGCCAGACGCCATGAAACCCTGGGTGTGGAGAAATGATTTGAGTTCTGTGTACCAGGCTCGGGGAGCTTGGCGAAGACCATACAAGGCTCTATTGAGGCGGCAGACATGGTGAGGATGGGTGGGATCAGCGAAACCAGGCGGTTGGTTGACGTAGACCTCCTCATTCAGGGATCCTTGAAGGAATGCATTATTGATGTCGAGTTGGCGAAGGGGCCATCCGTTGGAGACGGCAAGTGTAAGAACAGCCCGAACTGTGACGGGTTTGACAACGGGGCTGTAGGTTTCATGGAAATCCCAACCAGGGCGTTGGGTGAAGCCTTTTGCAACCAAACGGGCTTTGAAGCGGTCAACCGTTCCATCAGGAAGATACTTGATGCGGTAGATCCACTTGGTGTCTACTATGTTTTGTGATGGAGAGGGAGGGACTAGAGTCCAAGTGCCATTGTTGATGAGAGCATCATACTCCTGCTGCATTGCAGATCGCCATAATGGGTCTTTAAGGGCTTGAGTTATGGTGCGGGGTTCAGGTGGGGGTGTGGTAGTGGCTGCAAGGTTGAGTTTCTGGATGGGTTTGGTGATGTTATGTTGGGAGCTGGTGATCATGTGGCGGGGGGGAATAGTTTGAGGGGGTGGAGTGGTATGGGGGTCAGGAGAAGGGGGGGTAAGAGGGTGGGGGGGGGGGGGGGAGGATGAGAGGAGGGGCAGAGCTCTGTTGGGGGGGCTCGGGGGGAGGTATCGGTAGGTGGGGCAACAAATGTAGTGGGGGTGGAAGGCGTGGGTACGGGAAAGGGGGCGTGTAGATCGGTCCAAGCGGACAGCGGGGCGGAAGAGGAGGGACTGGGGTTGGTGGTGGATTCCATAAGGGGATGGTGTTTGTAGGGAAAGACATGCTCAACAAAGGTGACATGGCGGGAGACATAGACGCGATGAGTAACAGGCTCCAAACAGTAGTATGCATGCTGTGAAGTTGAATAACCTGCAAAGACACATGCAGTGGACTTGGGGTCCAGTTTGTTAGTGGTGTAGGGTTTAAGCCAAGGGTAACATAGACAACCAAAACTTCGGAATTTGGCATAGTCCGCTACTTTATGGAACACTCGATAATATGGGGAGTCGAAACGAAGGGTAGGGGTGGGAAGGCGGTTGATCAAGTACACAGCCGTGAGTAGGGCATGTGGCCAAAATGTAGTCGGAACGCCTGAGTGAGTCAGGAGTGCAAGGCCTGTTTCGACAATATGGCGGTGTTTGCGTTCAGAAATGCCATTGTGTTCGGGGGTGTGAGGAGGGGAGGAAAAATGACTAATACCATGAGTGGTTAAATAAGGGCGGAGTCCAATGAACTCTCCACCATTGTCAGAGTATAAAACTTTGATGCGGGTGTTGAAAAAATTTTCCACGAGGTTATGAAATTGAGGGAAAATACGAGACACGTCACTCTTGCGTTTGAGCGGATAGAGCCAAGTGTACCGGGTGTAGTGATCAACGAAGATAACGTAATATTTGAACCCATTGTATGAAGTAACGGGAGAACTCCAAACATCAGAGAAGATATATTCCAAAAAATGAGAAGAAACTAAACTAGAATCATGAAACGGAAGTTTATGACTTTTATGTGTTTGACATGAAGTACAATCGGTAAGGTTAAATTTGGAAGAGCAAAGATTGAAACGACATTGAAGGTGCGTGAAGACGGCGGTTGACGGATGACCAAGGCGATGATGCCAGGAATTGCTGGAGATGGTGGCCGCAAGAGTGGTGGGAGGGGAACGAGGCCAAAGATAAATGCCATTGATGCAAGGACCGGTGACCAGAGTTTCACCTGTCTCGAGATGCTTTACAGAAAAACAAGTAGGTAAAAATGTGACGGAACAATTATGTTCTTTAGTGAGTTGAGAAACAGAAATGATGTTTTTGGTCATTTTAGGGACACAAAGAGTATTAGATAAGTGTAATAGATCGGCAGAACTATGAAGGGAGAGAGTACCGGAATGGGTAATGTGTAATCCTTCGCCGCTCCCCATATAAAGTTCATCAGGTCCCGTATACGGATAGGAGTCCGTGAGATTGTTGTTGTTGGTGACCACGTGGTGAGACGCGCCACTATCGACCAGATAATCAGGTGCGTGGGAGGTGACAACGGTCGCATTGGACTGGGGTGGAGTAGTGATGGGCGGTGGTGGTGGCTTCACGTCAGGATGGAGGCGCCGGAAGGTGGGACAGGCGGCCAGAACATGGCCAACCTCACGGCACCACTGGCACTTGCCCAAAAATGGCCGGGCGGAAGAGGAGCCGCGGGAGCCAGGGGAGGAGCGACCAGAGGAACGGGCTGTGGTGGCCTGGCGGGATGACGACGGGCGGGATCGAGACTGGGCATTAAGGGCGGTGATAGAGGAGGGTGCGGCATTAGCGGCAGTCGCAAGTTCAAGTTCCCGGACCAGTAGTTTGTCGTGCAGCTCAGCGAGAGCGATGGTGGTGTCCCTGGCTTTGATGGCGTCACTGAGAGCGGAGAAGCCGTCGTCCAGACCGTGGAGGATGTGTGAGATTAGGTCATCATCATCGACGGGTTTCCCGAGTTCGGCCAGCAAATCGGCCGTGGCTTTCATGGTCTGAATGTATTCGGACACAGAGTGCGACCCTTTGACCGTCGTGCGAAGCTTGTCTTTGAGCTGATGCAGGCGTCCCTTTGAGGGATTAGCATAGGCGGTGGAGAGAATTTGCCAGGCTTCGTGTGTGGTTTTAGCACAAGTGATTAAGGGGGCGACGGTGGGAGATAGGGTGCCGACCAAGGCACCGAAGAGTAGCTGGTCTTGCCGGACCCAAGTAGTGTAGGCGGGATTGGGAGCAGAGGCACCGTCGGTTGTTGTGGTGGGGGACGGAGCCGTCTTGGTGCCGTCAATGAAATGAAGCAGACCATAGCCAGCAAGGATGGCGTGTAGTTGTATCTTCCAGGTAATGTAGTTTTGGGGGTTTAATTTGAGAACGTTGCCGAAGTTGACAACTATGAATGGGTTGTTGGTGTCATTCGGATTGGTAATGGTGGTGGACAATTGCGCCATCGGAAACAGCAGAGGAGGGCAAACGATGGGTGGAGGATGCGAGGGAAAAAAAATAATAATAAGAAATTAGCGGCTTGCGCCCGTGAAATAAAAATAAAGAATGAAAATGGAGGGGAACGAAGAGTGTGGTGGTTGAATGTAGCGGACAACCACGAAGGATGGGTGATGGGTTGGGGTGCGACGGCAAGTGGCAGCACAGGGAAGGTGGTTTTGGTTTGGTGGTGGTGGGTGAAGGCGACGGCAGACAGCCACGAATGATGGGTGAGGGTTGGTGTGCTACGGCAAAGGGGCAGCACAGGGAAGCTGGTGGAAGGGGACGGCAGCCAAGAAAGGCAAGACGTCTGGAGTTGGGCAGCAGTGGGAAACGGGGGAGGATCGTCTCAGGCTGATTCCATATGAATGTGAATGAAAACATGATTTGTTATTGCACTGGAGTGGCTAATTTATACAGCTAATTACAACGGTAATGTTAGCTATTTTTGATCCTATTTTTGAGGAGCTAGTTGAGAAGTAGGAGGAAGTGGTTACTATTTTGAACCAGTAAATTCAGGAACTAATTACATAAACTGGTTTTGTGGATATACACTATGTATTATCCTTAACAGTTGTTACCAGTAATGAAACAGGGACTTATCTGGTGGTTCACTGCCTTATGGGGAGGGAAATGAGCTGCAGTCTGTACATAGATGGAGTTGAAAGTTCTGATAGATAAGGCTGAACACCGAGAAGGAGGAGAAAGGCTGTTGTTTACTGTTTTCTCTTCTAGTTTTGTTGTTGTTTCCTAGCTGTTACTACCGAAATGGGAAGGATGATGGGTGGAAGTTGTTGCTGTCGTTGACAGCTGTGTGGGTAGAAGGAAGTAGAGGAAAAAAAGTGCAGGAGAAGGAATCTGATGATGCTAGGCTGGGATGGTAAGGTGGGAAGAAAGGAAATTATGAAGGTCTTGGGTTTAATAAAGAGAGGCGGGACAATGTCCTTGAACTGCCAAGAGCGACTGAGCTTTCTAATAATGAAAAGATTAGAGGACAGAGCACATTATGTAGTGAAGACATTGATCGTTTGGCAAAGATATTGCATTCAAGACTTGTCAATGTCGAGCAAGATTAGAAACATGCTAGTACGAGTACATCCAGAAGAGTTGATGAAGCAAAATAAAAAAATGGCCTGTTGGCGTGAGAGAAAAAGAAGAAAGACAGGCTGGCTTAAGAAGAAGAAAAGGAGAAACTGAGTGACTAGGCTGGTTGATAAGTGTGAAATATAGAGCCTTTTACGTGTTTAATTTGCCGATTATTCATATTGGTTTGGCTAATATTTCTCACTTATCATATATTTTTCTTATGATTTGTGTTTAGATAATAATTGATCCATTTATGTTTAAAATGCAGGTAAAAGTTATGGAATTGCACTCTTCACTTCACAAGCTTCGCAACGCAACAAACGGGGAGCAAAACGGAGTCCAAACGAAGAATATAGGCCCGAAACAAGTTTTACTCGTCAGGATATTGACATGTCCGAACATACGTCCGAACTTTGATGTTCGAACGGAGGTCGAATCTTCCTGAAAATTTGTCCTAACATGAGTCCGAACTTCCAAGTTCGGACGCCGCATACAGAATTTGAAAATTTACATTTTTAAGAGATAAAAATGCCTATTTTTGTTATAAAAAGTCACCGAGGGTTGGGGGAACAGAACCATTCACGCCGGATGCCTCAAACGAGGCTAGTTGATTCAGATCTGACAAGCACAACAAGAGCAGGAGTCTTCTCCATTAGATGATTTCTCTTCTATCTCTGTTTGTTATTTCTTGTAACATGTTAGGCTAGGAAGGATTTACTCTGGGAGATGGTTATTTGTAGCTAGTTGATTCTGTAATTACTTATATTGCTTTGATAAGATATTTTATTTATGGATTGTTCAGATTAAAGTTCAAGTTGTGCTTTTAAATAAATTTCATGGATTTGTTCATTTGCTTTCGAATCTTGTTATGATCAGATCGGTGATTAACAAGATGGTCATATTAATCTGTTGTTTGTGGAAACTAGATCTGATTGATTACCTTGTCCTTCAGGTGCTTTAATTCTTGTGGAGAATTGAATTGGATTAATTAGATTTTCCTTCAAGTTTGAATAATTCTTTGCGCTTAATCCATCTAAGTGTGTTTCTCTAAAAGCTTGATTAGATCTTGCGTGTTCTACTAGATGAGCTTCCTGTGATTAAGATTTAATGCAGGTAAGATATTAAAGAATTCAGCCAATTCATATCTCTTATTAAATTATAGAAGTTTGCATAATCTGACTAGTGAAGAATAGCCTAAACCCAGGGTTCCGCTCACCCATATCATTTTATCAGTTTTATTATATTTGTTAGTTTATTTTCGCATTATTTATTTAATCTCAAAAACAACAAACAACCAATTGATTTCCAGTTTTCTAGGATTAGGCTTATTTTCTTCAAGTCCCGTGGATTCGATACCTGGTTACTTTATTTCTAAACTACAGTGACCGGGATTTTTGCAACCCGACAGACTTTTTGATTTATTAATTTCTAGGTTTACTTTCATAGTTTTTAGTAGATCAATTTATCCTGTTTGCAAAAATGGCGCCGTTGTCGGGGACTTGACTTTGTCTAGTCGTTTGCCCTGGTTGTCAATTGTTTTTACTTTACTTTTTTTTATTTCTTATTTATTCAGTTTTAGTTATATTTGTTTATTTTACTTTATTTTATTTTCACTATTTATTTATTTCTTTCTTGTTTTAATTTCATTATAATTTAAATTTGGTGTTTATTAGTTTTGTTTTATCTTTAATTATGATTTAGTTGTGTTTCTTAGTTTTGTTTTATTTTCGTAATTTTATGTTTCTTGTGTTTATTTGGATTTCATCATAATTTTAATTTGGTTATTCTTAGTTGTTTATATTTTATTATATTTTATCTTTTTTTTATTTTAGTTGTTTTCTTTCTTATTACTGTGTTTTGTTCTTAGTTTATTTTGTTTTTAGTTATTTAATTATTATTTTTTATTTCATTATAGTTTAGCTGTTTTTTTATATTCTATTGTTAGGTTATTTTGTTTTAGCTATTTCATCAATTTTTATGTCATTTTATTTTATTTTATTATATTATTTTCTTTTTATTGTTATTTAATTTTAGTTATTTCACCATTTTTATAGTTTAATTTTTCTTGTTTTATTTTAGTTCCAATTTGATTTGTGTGGATGTTCAATTGTTTTTGTTTCATTTTATTTTCACTTTTCAGTTTACATTGTTTTTAATTTTCTCTTTACTTTTGGTAATGGCACATTGGAGCCCCAACGATGGTCGTGTTTATTCCGTTGGTGCTAGTTCTTCCCCGACTCCGGTTCCCATGATTCAGAACGTAGTTGCTAACCAGACACAATTGAAAACCACAATGAGCAGTATGATGGAAATGCTAGAGCAACTAACTAAGGGACAGACTCCTATTTGGGCAATGGAGCAGGTGTCTTCTGGTTCGCTTAATCTATTTTCCTCTGATTTGTGCTGCTCGCAGTGTGGGGGTAATCACAAGTTTGAAGATTGCCCTGAAATTGAAGAGATGAGGCGGATTGAGGAGCAATTTGAACATGAATCATCTTACTCGTAGGATATATATTGCTCGTATTGTGGGGGACCTCATGAGTTCGATGACTGTCTTGAATTTCAAAAGCAATTGTGGTTAGAGAGTCAACCTGACAACTTGCAGAAAATCGCTCTTAGGCAGCAGGATTCAATCTTGAACAATGTAGTGGAGCAGCCTCTTGAGTTCTCAAGTTGCCCTCCCTCTCCACCCTTGGTTTCAGACAAAGAGGATGTCCACATCTTAGATTTTGTAAGAGAGGAGCCACCACTACTCTGTCATTATCACAATTTCTTTGAGCCTCACCCACAAAAGGAGAATGTTTACATCCTCCAATTTGAGGAAGAACAACAATCAGCACCAGGTCTTTTGCTTGAGACCCGTTACCGCCAATACCTCCTCAAACACCAGGTTTGTGGAGTATTTATTTTCCTATTATATTTATTGAGTTAACATTTTGTTTTGATCCAGGTGGTTTAATCTTGATTGTTGGCCACTTCGTATTCCCGTTGACGCCACTGTCGACTTTAATTTTTGATTCGGGATAATGAAGTGACAGTCTAGCCAAAGACTATAAAGATGGGCAGCAGACTGGGAGGCAACCCAGCGGTAAAGTTTATGTTTTTGTTTTGTTTATTATTTTCTAGTTCTATTTTATTTCTAGATTTATTTTAGTTTTATTTCAATCGGACGTGGCGGTGGTGCACGTGCTACTAATGCAACGCTTCTAGCGTCATTTGGTGTTTTATTAAGTGTGTGTAGGTGCAACGTTTTTTGGTATTCCTATCTCTCCAAGGTTGGACACTTGCTTGGACGCAAGTGTGAGGAACGTTTCTACCCCGGTGTTCAAGCTTCAGTGTGAGGAAGGGAACCTTCCTCAATCTAAATATACTAGGGGAGTCTCAGTTCTCAATATTTGTTGCTTATGTTCAGCTTATCATGCTTTTAATGTTTATTTGATTTGTTAGCATGTGATGTGATGAATGAAATCCTTCGATACTGGCACTTTTGAAAGGTCTTATCTTGATTTTATTTTGTGAACAATGAGGATATTGCGCCTCTTAAGTGTGAGGAAGTGGAGACCTTTCCCTGAAAATATGCCAGTTGTACTTAATGCCACACTAGTTTTTGAATGTTCTCTTGCTACGAAGGATAAGCTTCTTTTAGTGTCAATAAATGTTGAATTTTTGGGTGATAAGTTTTGTGTAAGTTTTTGAAATCGAGCCTGGTGACAACCGCAAGAATCTTTTTGCTTAAAGTTGTTCGTATGTATTGTTTTCTTCAAATTAATTCTATTTTTACTGAAATCTGGTGGATTAGCTGATTGCTCAAACGAAATTAGTTTGGCTTGGTGACTTTGGGAATGATATGAAAGTTTGGTATGAAGGATAAGGCAAGATACTCCTCTGATCATGAATTTTCTGAACCAAAACAGGCCTCGTTTATCCGGTTATTAAGTCCTTGGGGTGCTTCATCACCCATCTACCTAAGGTCTCGTGATCTTGGATAGAAGGCCCAACACCGTTACAAGGATAAAGAGAAAAGTCTGGGGAATGAAAACCAATGTGCGAAAAATAAGAAAAATAATAATGCAAGGATAGGAAAGCCCTTAAAAGCTGAATGTTTATTGCAATTTTCCTATTTTGATCATGAGTGTGTGGTGTTGAAAGGTATTGCGGAATATGGCATTACTTCACACCTCTTGTCATCCAAAGGTTGAGGAATGAAATTGGTGGAGGATGCAAAGCTATTCTATGTTTAGTTTTTGCAATCTAACTTCTCCATGCCTTTATAAATTTTTCTTTTTCACTGTTTGCAAAAACTTACAACTGAGAGCAGAAATATTCTTTTGATTGCCATTTTACTTGATTACCTTCTACACTTGTTTCATCCTGAGGTTTGATACTATGACCATGGAGTGAGTTTTTTTCTTTATTTACTTGAGGACAAGCAAAAGCTAAGTGTGAGGAAGTTTGATAAGTGTGAAATATAGAGCCTTTTACACGATTAATTTGCCGATTATTCATATTGGTTTGGCTAATATTTCTCACTTATCATATATTTTTCCTATGATTTGTTTTAGATAATAATTGATCCATTTATGTTTAAAATGCAGGTAAAAGTCATGGAATTGCATTCTTCACTTCACAAGCTTCGCAACGCAACAAACGGGGAGCAAACAGAGTCCAAACGAAGAATATAGGCCCGAAACAAGTTTTACTCATCAGGATATTGACATGTCCGAACATACGTCCGAACTTTGATGTTTGGACAGAGGTCGAAATTTCCTGATAATTTGTCCTGACATGCGTCCGAACTTCCAAGTTTGGACTCCGCGTACAGAATTTGAAAATTTACATTTTTAAGAGTTAAAAATGCCTATTTTTGTTATAAAAAGTCACCGAGGGTTGGGGGAACAGAACCATTCACACCGGATGCCTCAAACGAGGCTTGCACCTCTCAATCTTACCGCACCATCGCCACCTCTTCATCATCTTCAACCTCCAGCGGGCGAGTCTTCAGATCTGACAAGCACAAAAAGAGCAGGAGTCTTCTCCATCAGATGATTTCTCTTCTATCTCTGTTTGTTATTTCTTGTAACATGTTAGGCTAGGAAGGATTTACTCTGGGAGATGGTTATTTGTAGCTAGTTGATTATGCAATTACTTATATTGCTTTGATAAGGGATTTTATTTATGGATTGCTCAGATTAAAGTTCAAGTTGTGCTTTTTAATAAATTTCATGGATTTGTTAATTAGCTTTCGAATCTTGTTATGATCAGATGGGTGATTAACAAGATGGTCATATTAATATGTTGTCTGTGAAAACTAGATCTGATTGATTACGTTGTCCTTCAGGTGCTTTAATTCTTGTGGAGAATCGAATTGGATTAATTAGATTTTCCTTCAAGTTTGAATAATTCTTTGCGCTTAATCCATCTAAGTGTGTTTCTCTAGAAGCTAGATTAGATCTTGCGTGTTCTACTAGATGAGCTTCCTGTGATTAGGATTTAATGCAGGTAAGATATTAAAGAATTCAGCCAATTCATATCTCTTATTAAATTATAGAAGTTTGCATAATCTGACTAGTGAAGAATAGCCTGAACCCAGGGTTCTGCTCACCCATATCATTTTATCAGTTTTATTATATTTGTTAGTTTATTTTCGCATTATTTATTTAATCTTAAAAACAACAAACAACCAATTGATTTCCAGTTTTCTAGAATTAGGCTTATTTTCTTCAAGTCCCGTGGATTCGATACCTAGTTACTTTATTTCTAAACTACAGTGACCGAGATTTTTGCAACCCGACAGGATTTTTGATTTATTAATTTCTAGGTTTACTTTCATTGTTATTAGTAGATCAATTTATCCTGTTTGCACTGGTAAGCCCCGGGAAGGCATGAGAGGAAGGAGAAAGTAAGGCTTCTTGTACTTTAACATTTGTTTATGTAGTCTAATGATGTATGTTTGTGTTTTCTTTTTGTTTCATGCAGGTAACTGGCTGGGAAGGAAAAATGGAAGGGAAAATTAAATTTATTTTACTAGTTTATGTTGTAACACCATTTGTATAAATACATATACATATGCATATATGACTATATATTACATTGTGACTTATAATGTCTTTGGTTTTAAATTGCATATACATGAGTATATATTGTATTTATGATTGTCTAGACTATATAAAGTGTTTATATAATTTATTGAGTGATATTAGTGGTATTTAACACATGTACTAATATGTTACATGTGATGTTAAATTTTAGGAGTTAATTTCTCCTTAATAATATCTTTTCTTTGATTAGAGATTAGAGTATAATTTAATGTCAATTTGGACTATATATTTTATAGCATGATATTTATAGTAATTGTTGTTCATGATTTAATTTAATCCCTATTAATCAAGGTAGTAATTATTCGGGGTATTTCAAGTTCGACCACGGAATAAGAAACAAACGCTCTGTTGTTTCCTCTTCCTTGCACGCGTGACTCACAATCCCCCTAACCCCAATCTCGGGTTTGTAATAATATATACTCATATATATTAGTCAGAAGCATCTTTCTTGATGCCATCTCATAATCTTAGAAAGTTTCCTAATTCATTATATTCATCATTTTAAGGGTGAAATACCCCAAACCTTAATGTGTTAATTAATTATGTACTTATAATTTTCTAAGGCTAATTAAGTCCTTGAGATCATTAGTGAAGAAATAAAAGCCAAAAAGAAAAAGAGAATGCGTAAAAGACATAAAACGTGAAAACGCATATTTAATTATTTTAGGAGGCATATAACCTTCACTAGGGTTATAAATATATTTCTTATACCCTAATTACATACTAAGAACATGTGGGAAAATTCCGGAAGAAAACAGATCCAAATAATGCGTAAAAACGCTAACGGAGTCTAAAGCGTGTTTTTCAAGAAAACCCGAAAACGTGACTTTAAACAGTCAAATGACCCCGTAAAAATTATAGTTGATCATATAACTATAAATAAACATTAATGGGAGTATAATAACCATTAAAATTAAATAAATGAGGAAATTCCGGAAAACGGGCCCGGTTAGTGAATAGTACAAAACCGGGTAAGTTAACGAGCATTTTCAGTAAAAGACGAAAAACGCTCCAGTGTGTATATATTAGTGGGCTGGTTTTATTGATATAGATAGCCCCTCACACATGACTAGTTAACTAATTAATTAAGTCAAAAGAGCCAAAAAGCAAAAAGGGTACAAGTACCCCCTTTATTCTTCTCTCTCCTCCTTTATTTCTTTTTCCCCTCTTCTCTTTCCTCCCTTTCTTTCTTCTCTGCGATTTCTTTCTTCTCCCTCCTGGTTGCAGCCGATTGTGAATCTCTCCCCTCTCCTTCCATGGCTTCTCATCTTCCTCCTCATGCTCTAGCCAACTCCAAGCTCCAAATATAAAACAAATTACATATTTGAACTCTCCTCATTCTCCTCTACCTTTCCCTCTTTTCGGAATTTCAAAAGGATGAGTTTCATCTCCATGGGTTTTCCCCATTTTAAGAGAAAATGGCATCAAAAGGAAGCTTGGAGTCTCCTCTTTCAAACAAGGTAAAAAGTTTCAAGAGAAAATCTCATTTTCCCCATTTTCTTGCCTTGGCCGATTTTGGCTACTTCTATTACCTTGTTTTTCTTCTTGGTTTTGAGCTCCATTTCAACCCTCCAATGGTGGAGTAATTCCTTTCTTGATTCAAGGGTGAGAACCCCTCTCAAAATCTCCAAAGGTAAAACCCTAACTTGTACTCTAAGCCCTTTTTGTTGAATTGAGATTTCCTAAGGGTTTAGATAATTAATGGAATGTATTTTGTGTTTCTTGAATGTTGGGATGGAGTTTTGAAACTCCATTCCCTCTTGACCGATTTTGAGGAGATGAGGAGCAAGAGGAGAATTTTGGAGAGACTTGTGAATTTAAGGTAAGAAAACTACCTTAATAACTATCTTGGTTGTTTAAGAATTTGGGATGGGTTAAATTGAATAATGAACCCAAAATGTGGAAAGTAATGTGTTTAGTTGATTGAGGGATTTGTGAAATTAATTGTGAATCAAAGGGCCTTGGAGCCAAGTGTTTCGAGTTGTGGCCATATTGTGGTTATTGAGAATTTTGGAGTTATGTTATTGTTGATGGACTTTGAGGATTTATTATGTGTTGGTAGGACCCTTTAAGGGTGTGGTTAGATTAGGATTGTAAATGGTGAAAATTGGTGAATGTGGACATGTAAGGTTTATGGGGAGGTTATGGCAAAATTTTGGTAGAAAATGAGTGTTTTGATGTTGGCTTGGTGAATGGGAGAACCTTGGTGTTTGTAGTGTTGAGTAGGGAGGTTTAAGAGCCTTGAAATGGCATTTGGGAGGCTAGGAAGAGAAGGATGAAAATCTGTAGCAATTTACATATGAGGAGTTTAGAAATGCGAGAAAAGAGTTAGTGTTTATAAATTGTGAAATATGGAGTGAATGTGGGTTGTAGAAGTACATTTATGTAGGAATGATTCGTGATGGTCATTGATGGTTTTGGTGAAGTTGGTAAGGGATAAAAACAAGCAAGAAGGGGTTAGAAATGCATAAGAATGCAAATTGCAAGATGTGAGGATTTGGTTTTGTTGAATTAAATCAAGAATTGGATAGTAAGTTGAGATGATGATTTAAGCAAGTTTAAGATGTCGTACTAGTGTTAGAATATATCTAATTACATGTAGGAACCTTGGGGAAACAATGGGTGAAGTTAACAAGTGAAACAAGAATTAAAAATGTCATTTCTGGAGGTCTATAGCAGGGGTCCGGGACCTAGGTCCCATATCAAGTCCCGGACCATACTATAAAAACTGTTCGAGAGTTGCCCAACACTTTGGTCCGGTACCTAAGGTGAGCATGAAGTTCCGGACCACCCATACAAAACTGCCCGAGAGTTTTCACACATTCTGGTCCGGGACTTAGGTTAAGTGTGGAGTCCCGGACCACCCCTATTAAAAAGGCCGAGACTGAACAGCAGTGTTGGTCCGGGACCTAGGGTCCGGACCAGGTCCCGGACCACCCCCAGAATTCACCCGTATGTGTTTTTAAGTGGCTAAAAGGTGGGGGATTGATGGGTATTGGTCTTGGATGATGTTTAGGAGTTGTTTGGTGACTTATAAAGGTCCTAAGAGGTATAAACAAGTGTTGGAAGTGAGTGAGTAAGTTAAGGAATTAAGTACACTAAGTTAAACCGAAATAACGGGATAACGGGGTAAGTATGGGAGTAATAGAAGTTTACATACTGTAAGACTTTGTTGTTAATAAAACATTTGAAATGTTATCAGTTGTTCAAAAACTACCCGGGGAGCGTGAGATGACGCGTTGGAGTGAACCCTCGGGAACACGGTAGAGTAACCCATGGTGTAAGGTATGGTTTTCTTGCAACCTGTGTCCTACCGGGTTACACCGGCTTGTATGCCAATGTGTTTTTCTGTGTGTTTGCCACCTTGCAAGATAAAGCATGAAATGAGTTTATAGTAATTCATTATTGTGGCGTAATTAATTCCGATACCGTTTAACCTTAATTATGTGTTAAATAATAGCTAACCGACTTTAGGTTCACATAAGAGATCGGTATTCGGAATAAACGTCCCAACCCACGGGAACGTTCTAACTACGGCTATCCGTGTGTTAGTGTATGTTGTGATTAAGTGTGATGTATGTGACTTGTTTAGTATGTTGTTGTTATTGGATACTGTTATCCGTGTTGTTGAAATGGGATACGATTCCCTTATGTGATTAACAAAGTTAGTAAAACTATGTGATGTATGTATGTGATAAGTTCCATAAAGGAACCTTAACTAATAAGTATATGTTATGTATGGTGAGGAATCCGGTCGTTCCGGTCGCGCGCGTATTGTTTGGGAGTTGATGTATATATGTGAATTAACTCCCATCCTGTTATGTTAGGGTTGTTTTCCTTCATTAGATTTCGACCTCCCATTAGCTTAGCCAAAGCTTACCTACCCAACTTCCAATCGGGTAGGGGGAATCATGTTTAATGTTGGTAGGGTGTTGATGCCTAAGTTCGCTTCGACTCCCTCTTTATTATGTTACGGTTGTTTTTCTTCCTTGAACTACAACCACCCACAAGCTTAACCAAGGCTTACCTACCTCATCATTATTGGAGCTAGGGGGAAATTGTGTAAGGTGTGATCGGTCCTATATGAGGCCGCCACACCTAAGTAAAGAAAATGTATGTATGTTGTGCTCGGGCTTATATCACCCCGGCACTCCCCAAGTAAAGTTTATGTTCTCTAAGAAGAATGGAATTAAGTTTGTGTAGGTTGTTAAGTGAAATGTGTGGTTATGTTGTGTGTGCTAACCTTGTGTTTGTGTTCTGTTAACTGATGTGTGCTTTTAAGCATGATGTATGTGTGTAATGTGTGCATGTTTTAATTAAAATCAACCGCATGCTAAGACGACAATTAGTTGTGCGTGGCCCGGTAGCATGCGGGCTGCGGGATTACCATACCAGCAAAGGTGCTGAGCCCCTTGGGGGCCACCCTTTTCTCCTCTTTCCTGTTTCAGGTACAAGGAACTGGAGGCCGTTCGAGAGTAGGACGGGGTAGTTGATTTTATGTGGGTAGTCATGTAAATTGTGGATGTGCTGTAGGTGTAGTAAGACCGAAATTGTATCGGCGTTAGTTGGTAATTACTCGGTACAGTTGTAATGTAAGTGTATAATGAATGATGAATATGGAACAGGATTAATGTGTAGTTGCTCGGGAGTTTAGTCCATCAGACCGGTACGATGTATGTATGTTAGCCTTGTTAGTCACGTGGGTGGCTAACGGCGTGTAACACCAAGGAGTTAAGTTATGTTGTGAGTTTTGATTTCCGCTGCAAGTGTTGTTAAGTGTGTTGTTTGTAGTTGGGGTGTTACAAAAAGTGGTATCAGAGCGAAGTATCGCTCTGATGACTGGAATACCGAGCTTAGAAAGTACCGAGTTAGGATTTTAGTACTATGGGTTAAGGGTTGAGTGATAGCGTGAGAAGTACGCTAGTTAGGAAATGCCAGTGTGTACTGGATACCTACAATATCCATCCTGCCCTCCACAAACCCTATTTTATAACTTGGGAAGAACGCCAGAGAGATGGGAGTCATCTCTTACTCGGGAAAGCCCGATCTGGCAGTTGATATTTACCTCTGTAAGTATGGAGAACCTGTCATACGGTAGATTCCGGAAGGTGTGAATCCCGAAGACGGTTTCCATCTGAACAATGTTTGCCGCATTTAATAGCGAAAAGTGAAGAATCTTATGCTTAAAGGAATAGAATTTCCGGCAACCTAGGTTGACATGCGGAGCAGTCGAGGACAACCAGCTTGCAACGCACCAATCGTGCAGCAGTGGAGAAGCGAAGTAATGAAACCCGAGACGAGTGTCTACGGGACTACAATGTTAACTAATACACCGACGGTATACCAACCGATTAAGGAACTACAACGTAGTACGAAGAGGATACAATGCTATGTAAAAGGGGTCTCCCAGTATGGGAATTACCCTAGTTAATGATTAACATGTGTAGACAGTGAGAGGTACCCAGAAGATTGTTGTTAAGGCTGCAAGATCAAGTAAGGGCCAGCAAGGCCACTGATATTAGTGCGGATGAAAACAATACCGCAACCAATGTGTATTGAACCGATAACCAGCTAGCATGGTGCACTTGCCATGGCAAGTGCTGCTATGACAAGGCTGTACGGAAAATTTTAAACAACTACCGGTACTTAGTAAAGTACCATGAAGATAAGTGGGATTATCATAACCGTGGAAGGGCTTAATAGCCTGACCTCAGTAATTGGAAATACACCAGTCAGCAAGAAGCTAGACTTGGTTAAGGCGAGAGAATGTTGTGAAGCCACGAAAATTTTCTTTCAACTTAAATTTATTTTCAACTCTTTTTCCAAAACCAAATTTTCTTTCAAACCCAACCTGTTTTAATTCTTCTTTTTTTAAACCAGACCAGAAGACCTACACGGGCCTCAGTGCCACATGGTAGGTAAGTTATACCCAGTTTACTTTCGAATAACCGGATGGAAACCGGTAAACCCCAGGGTAACGACCCGAGGGAATGGATGAAGTCCGTAATAATACAACAGTGGATAGACTTTCCCTTGATTAAGTTCGGGAAGCATGGAATGCATATTATCACAGGATAATATAAGAGGAGTTGGCAACAGAATACTTCACCTAGGCGTGTGACGGATACTACGAGTGTACCAACAGTAATGTGGGACGACCGCACTCCGATAGGAGCTTGTGGGCCTGACAAACCTTCTTATGGGGTAGTCGGGCAAGTAGCAATGTATCAGTAGGGTACCCCACATATGTATACGAGTGGAGTCTGGAACACGGGAAGTAGTCGACTCCATACTATGGTCCGAAGTAAAAGTCAGACAAGAGTAATAAACTACCTTCGAATGGTTGAAGTAAAGGAACCCAGTTAAGTTAAGAGGACTAAAGGGATTAGTGAGTTATTGCGAGGAAATGTTTAAGAATCTAGAAGTGTGAAGTGCACTGACTAGTAAGTAAAGACATCGTATATGTCTTAAGGATCTGGATGGATGAACACAATAGCTGGAGTAAGTACCCAGCCTATATATGGTGAGGCAGATGCCTACTATGGATATGTTAATGTGCAATGATCGGGATGAGACTCCCGAGATGATCACTAGAGATATCAATCTCACTAAGGATAATATTCAACCTAGCAAAGAACGCGGGGCGAAGTAGAAATTAAACATACCAATGAGTGCAAGCCAGATGAAAAGGCATAACCTAATAACACCCAGGAGTTATCCTTAAAAGGGTGTTTGGGTCAACAATGGTTGAACAAGATACGTGACAGAAACGTGAAGGCTGAAATTAACACCAAGTTTAAACATAAGTCGTCGGAGGGAAGTCTGACATCCTTGAAGGGGCATCCCATGAAAGGAACCGTGATACTACGACCTTGTCATGGAGCCCAATACCAATCTAAACCATGTAATGTGTGTGGACAGCCTACAACGGGCAGAGCTCGAGGCAATAAGGCTTAAAAGCCACAAATCGAATGTGTTAAGAAAATGTTATTGATCACAGAAGTTTACGTTATATAAGTAAGCGGATAACGAACCACTGCTTAAAGTGTGGGGACACCTCTTGATATTGTGATACCGCAACAGCGGTAGTTATGTGAACTAAATTCAGGGAATGTGTATTCGTACCAGTTGTGCAGACGGAAAGGGTGATAAGCCTAATGGCAACCACCATAGGTGTGGGATGCTAGATGTGTAATGAACAACGCTCAAGGAGCATAGAGGCTCGAAGAGTAGAGTATTCAGCAGTCAGCCGAATAAGTGGCAAAACACAGTGTAATAGCGGAAGCTAATACAATAGCGGATGTAGTGTAAGTTAATGTTATACAATGAGTAAGAGCACGGTGCGCAGTAAGCGACCGTTGCATAAGTATTGTTAAATAATAATGTGGCAAATAAGACTAGTTATGAGTGAAACTCAATGGGCATACAAGGTAAGTGATAACAAACCGACTGGGCAATAAGCCAATGGTCGGTACTATGTGATAAGGAATACAGTGTGAATTCCTATTGCAATCGCATAAGAGATTTACTGTCAAGAGTTTACGCCTCTGCACTCTGTATGACTGAGTGTTTTGGTATTGCACTTGCGCGGTAATGATCGAGTGTGATAGCTAGGAAGTTTGGGTAATGTCAATTGTAATGGAGGAACAAGAATCATGGCGTGATAAAACCGATGCATAAGAGAAGCACAGTCGTACCAATCAAAGGGTACCTGATTGGCATAAGTGACTACAATAACACGATTGTTAAATATCAGTATGGAATATACCTCAAGTGTTGGAAATAAACGACAGAGTACTACACAATAGGTAGTAGCTCGAACGTAACCGACAGTAAGTCGGAAGAAATTAAGTAAATCAGTATGGAATACAGTAAATTATTATGGAAGTAAATAGAAAGTTTTGTAACTCACCGAGTTCGCTCATGGTAAGAAATACCACACGTCGGTTGAGAAATCGTTATTACCAAGATGAAGGTGATAATCGAAGATATACAATACAGTAAGAATAATGAAGGGGGAAAACTAAGCTCGAAGTTATCAAGAGTCGCGCAGCAGAAACTAGTGAGCCAGCGATTCAAGAGTTGGATGTGCGTTGTGAACATGAGTGAATGGCAATTATTAACGCCTAGAAGTTTCACAGGCCAGAATCGAAACTGGTTATGAATTAAATAAACTCTAAGGAGAATTCTTGGTTAGGGACTAAACCGCCAACATGACTAAGATCCTCAAACCAGAACATATTGTATAATAAACCGCGTTAAGATACTACACTTCACGACGGTAGGACGTTATAAACCAGAGGTTAAGTGATTGATTACGTGGGCGTAATCCCTTTTAAGGGGGCTAGAGCACAAAACCGTTTAGTGTGTTTTACCGTACAAGTGTACGTGAACTATGGTGTGCATAGCACAAAATGATTTGTTTTGATGATTGGTGCGTGTCTTACATAAACATACGCATTCATTCATGGTTTAATTGTGGTAATTGCACACAGAAGATGCGAATACCATGGTAACAAGTGTGTTATTTTGTTAATAGATGTGTGTGAAAGTATAGATATAAGGGAGTAAAGAGACTCCCAGGGAAATAAAACCCCGACTATGTATGTTCATATAATACTAAATGTAAAACCGTGTATTGTATTTTGATAAAGTATATATATACAAGTATTGTGATTTATGAAGAGGTATGACACCGATATAGAACCTAGTAAGAATTAAAATTCCCTAGGTAACTCGGATTAAGTTGAATTTGGATGATGATTGATAGACGGAGTTCTATCCCTTGGAGATGTAATGATTATGACTAGATGGATTAAAAGATAGAAAATGTACATGTTTGAATTAGTTATTGTTTGAAAATGAAGTGGGAGGTGAAACTTGATTATCATGAGATCAAGGGAAGCCGAACACAAATTGGGGTGGAAAGATAGTTCAACACTGATGCTGATCACATCAGGGTTGGATGATTCTTGAAACTCCCTATAAGTGGTCATAAATAATCACATCAAGAATAAGATGTAGTTAGCAATAATTGGACTTGGAGTTGTATTGAGTTTTCAAAAGAATTTTAATTGGGTTTCAAATTTCCAATTGGTATTTTCAAGACTTCAATAGATATTTTTAAGATTCTTAAGTGGTATTTCCAAAGGAAGGACTACTTTTACTTGACCTTGTAAAAGGATCTTCAATTGGTATTTTCCAATAAAGGATTTCATTCTACTTAACCTCATATAGAGTATTTTCGTATTACTTGCTCACGAGCTGAGGACGTATGAGCCTTTGTCTTCGGACCGGTGACATGAGAAGTATATTTTAAAGATGTATGCAATTGTTTTGATCTCCCAAAGGAACGGGGACCAGAAGGTGTCCATCACGACCGGGTTCTGCGGGATCACAGTGTATATGTACTCAACATGGGTCTCGAACCCATGAAGAGATGGAAAAGGAATTTCTGGTTGATATACATGCTAAGACATGTTGTGTGGTATATGTGATAAATATTATTTTGACCTCGAGTCCTAAGGTGGTTGAGTTCTGAAAGTGTTATGTTACCCAGACCTATGCGTCTGAAGGTTGTTACGTTATCAAGACCTACGAGTCTAAATGTTGTTACGTTACCCAGACCCAAGAGTCTAAGGGTTGTTATGTTGGAACAATGTTGTTAAGGTAGCCGGACCATCAAGTCCGAGATTACTATGTAAGTATGTTATATATGCATGGATGTGGATGTGTTACCCAGACCGTTAAGTCCGAGGTTGTGATGTAAAATATGTTGTTATGGAAGTTTTATGTTGCAAGTAATCCCCGTATCCTAAACCAATGATGTGTGGGAAGTGTGAACTCCGAGGACGAAGTTCTTTTAAGGGGGGTAGATTGAAATACCCCAAACCTTAATGTGTTAAATATTTATGTACTTATAATTTTCTAAGGCTAATTAAGTCCTTGAGATCATTGGTGAAGAAATAAAAGCCAAAAAGAAAAAGAGAATGCGTAAAAGACACAAAACATGAAAACGCATATTTAATTATTTTAGGAGGCATATAACCTTCACTAGGGTTATAAATATATTTCTTATACCCTAATTACATACTAAGAACATGTGGGAAAATTCCGGAAGAAAACGGATCCAAATAATGCGTAAAAACGCTAACGGAGTCTAAAGCGCGTTTTTTGAGAAAACCCGAAAACATGACTTTAAACAGTCAAATGACCCCGTAAAAATTATAGTTGATCATATAACTATAAATAAACATTAATGGGAGTATAATAACCATTAAAATTAAATAAACGAGGAAATTCCGGAAAACGGGCCCGGTTAGTGAATAGTACAAAACCGGGTAAATTAACGAGCATTTTCAGTAAAAGACGAAAAACGCTCCAGTGTGTATATATTAGTGGGCCGGTTTTATTGATATAGATAGCCCCTCACACATGACTAGTTAACTAATTAATTAAGTCAAAAGAGCCAAAAAGCAAAAAGGGTACAAGTACCCCCTTTATTCTTCTCTCTCCTCCTTTATTTCTTTTTCCCCTCTTCTCTTTCCTCCCTTTCTTTCTTCTCTATGATTTCTTTCTTCTCCCTCCTGGTTGCAGCAGATTGTGAAGCTCTCCCCTCTCCTTCCATGGCTTCTCATCTTCCTCCTCATGTTCTAGCCAACTCCAAGCTCCAAATATAAAACAAATTACATATTTGAACTCTCCTCATTCTCCTCTACCTTTCCCTCTTTTCGGAATTTCAAAAGGATGAGTTTCATCTCCATGGGTTTTCCCCATTTGAAGAGAAGATGGCATCAAAAGGAAGCTTGGAGTCTCCTCTTTCAAACAAGGTAAAAAGTTTCAAGAGAAAATCTCATTTTCCCTATTTTCTTGCCTTGGCCGATTTTGGCTACTTCTCTTACCTTGTTTTTCTTTTTGGTTTTGAGCTCCATTTCAACCCTCCACTGATGGAGTAATTCCCTTCTTGATTCAAGGGTGAGAACCCCTCTCAAAATCTCCAAAGGTAAAACCCTAACTTGTACTCTAAGCCCTTTTTGTTGAATTGAGATTTCCTAAGGGTTTAGATAATTAATGGAATGTATCTTGTGTTTCTTGAATGTTGGGATGGAGTTTTTAAACTCCATTCCCTCTTGACCGATTTTGAGGAGATGAGGAGCAAGAGGAGAATTTTGGAGAGACTTGTGAATTTAAGGTAAGAAAACTACCTTAATAACTATCTTGGTTGTTTAAGAATTTGGGATGGGTTAAATTGAATAATGAACCCAAAATGTGGAAAGTAATGTGTTTAGTTGATTGAGGGATTTGTGAAATTAATTGTGAATCAAAGGGCCTTGGAGCCAAGTGTTTCGAGTTGTGGCCATATTGTGGTTATTGAGAATTTTAGAGTTATGTTATTGTTGATGGACTTTGAGGATTTATTATGTGCTGGTAGGACCCTTTAAGGGTGTGGTTAGATTAGGATTGTAAATGGTGAAAATTGGTGAATGTGGACATGTAAGGTTTATGGGGAGGTTATGGCAAAATTTTGGTAGAAAATGAGTGTTTTGATGTTGGCTTGGTGAATGGGAGAACCTTGGTGTTTGTAGTGTTGAGTAGGGATGTTTAAGAGCCTTGAAATGGAATTTGGGAGGCTAGGAAGAGAAGGATGAAAATCTGTAGAAATTTACATATGAGGAGTTTAGAAATGCGAGAAAAGAGTTAGTGTTTATAAATTGTGAAATATGGAGTGAATGTGGGTTGTAGAAGTACATTTATGTAGGAATGATTCGTGATGGTCATTGATGGTTTTGGTGAAGTTGGTAAGGGATAAAAACAAGCAAGAAGGGGTTAGAAATGCATAAGAATGCAAATTGCAAGATGTGAGGATTTGGTTTTGTTGAATTAAATCAAGAATTGGGTAGTAAGTTGAGATGATGATTTAAGCAAGTTTAAGATGTCGTACTAGTGTTAGAATATATCTAATTACATGTAGGAACCTTGGGGAAACAATGGGTGAAGTTAACAAGTGAAACAAGAATTGAAAATGTCATTTCTGTAGGTCTGTAGCAGGGGTCCGGGACCTAGGTCCCATATCAAGTCCCGGACCATACTATAAAAACTGTTCGAGAGTTGCCTAGCACTTTGGTCCGGTACCTAAGGTGAGCATGAAGTTCCGGACCACCCATACAAAACTGCCCGAGAGTTTTCACACATTCTGGTCCGGGACCTAGGGTCCGGACCAGGTCCCGGACCACCCCTAGAATTCACCCGTATGTGTTTTTAAGTGGCTAAAAGGTGGGGGATTGATGGGTATTGGTCTTGGATGATGTTTAGGAGTTGTTTGGTGACTTATAAAGGTCCTAAGAGGTATAAACAAGTGTTGGAAGTGAGCGAGTAAGTTAAGGAATTAAGTACACTAAGTTAAACCGAAATAACGGGATAACGGGGTAAGTATGGGAGTAATAGAAGTTTACATACTGTAAGACTTTGTTGTTAATAAAACATTTGAAATGTTATCAGTTGTTCAAAAACTACCCGGGGAGCGTGAGATGACGCGTTGGAGTGAACCCTCGGGAACACGGTAGAGTAACCCATGGTGTAAGGTATGGTTTTCTTGCAACCTGTGTCCTACCGGGTTACACCGGCTTGTATGCCAATGTGTTTTTCTGTGTGTTTGCCACCTTGCAAGATAAAGCATGAAATGAGTTTATAGTAATTCATTATTGTGGCGTAATTAATTCCGATACCGTTTAACCTTAATTATGTGTTAAATAATAGCTAACCGACTTTAGGTTCACATAAGAGATCGGTATTCGGAATAAACGTCCCAACCCACGGGAACGTTCTAACTACGGCTATCCGTGTGTTAGTGTATGTTGTGATTAAGTGTGATGTATGTGACTTGTTTAGTATGTTGTTGTTATTGGATACTGTTATCCATGTTGTTGAAATGGGATACGATTCCCTTATGTGATTAACAGAGTTGATAAAACTATGTGATGTATGTATGTGATAGGTTCCATAAAGGAACCTTTAACTAATAAGTATATGTTATGTATGGTGAGGAATCCGATCGTTCCGGTTGCGCGCGTATTGTTTGGGAGTTGATGTATATATGTGAATTAACTCCCATCCTGTTATGTTAGGGTTGTTTTCCTTCATTGGATTTCGACCTCCCATTAGCTTAGCCAAAGCTTACCTACCCAACTTCCAATCGGGTAGGGGGAAATCATGTTTAATGTTGGTAGGGTGTTGATGCCTAAGTTCGCTTCGACTCCCTCTTTATTATGTTACGATTGTTTTTCTTCCTTGAACTACAACCACCCACAAGCTTAACCAAGGCTTACCTACCTCATCATTATTGGAGCTAGGGGGAAATTGTGTAAGGTGTGATCGGTCCTATATGAGGCCGCCACACCTAAGTAAAGAAAATGTATGTATGTTGTGCTCGGGCTTATATCACCCCGGCACTCCCCAAGTAAAGTTTATGTTCTCTAAGAAGAATGGAATTAAGTTTGTGTAGGTTGTTAAGTGAAATGTGTTGTTATGTTGTGTGTGCTAACCTTGTGTTTGTGTTCTGTTAACGGATGTGTGCTTTTAAGCATGATGTATGTGTGTAATGTGTGCATGTTTTAAATAAAATCAACCGCATGCTAAGACGACAATTAGTTGTGCGTGGCCCGGTAGCATGCGGGCTGCGGGATTACCATACCAGCAAAGGTGCTGAGCCCCTTGGGGGCCACCCTTTTCTCCTCTTTCCTGTTTCAGGTACAAGGAACTGGAGGCCGTTCGAGAGTAGGACGGGGTAGTTGATTGTATGTGGGTAGTCATGTAAATTGTGGATGTGCTGTAGGTGTAGTAAGACCGAAATTGTATCGGCGTTAGTTGGTAATTACTCGGTACAGTTGTAATGTAAGTGTATAATGAATGATGAATATGGAACGGGATTAATGTGTAGTTGCTCGGGTGTTTAGTCCATCAGACCGGTACGATGTATGTATGTTAGCCTTGTTAGTCACGTGGGTGGCTAACGGCGTGTAACACCAAGGAGTTAAGTTATGTTGTGAGTTATGATTTCCGCTGCAAGTGTTGTTAAGTGTGTTGTTTGTAGTTGGGGTGTTACAAAGGGTCGCCCCTATACTTCCATTACTTAGAAGTTTTGATCATTTTCTCATGTTGGGTAGGATCCTCATATAGGAGATCGACTAACCATAGAAAGGGAGTTCACTAATTCCCGCATGTCTTACTATATTTGACGAGTTCAAGTGTTTGAACGGACGTTGTTCTCTTAATAGAGGTTTCTTATGTTTCTTCCCACTATTAATCATTTCGTGGACTATTTCGTTTCGATTCTCTAACCGTTGTTTATCTTTCTTTCGGGAGTTGATCTACTATTCTAAGTTAGGTCATAAACTCAAGATACAGACGGTTAGCTCACACAAGAAACAACAAGGCATCAAGATATACAATACAATATCCATTTTCATGCATTTATCTTGTTAGGTCGGTGCACACATGCAAATAGCACACAAGCCGAGTGCAACTTGGTAGGACACAAGTTGCAAGGAAACCATACTGTTCACCAAGGGATAACTCTAGCATGTCGTCTCACGCTCCTCAGATAATTCTCGAGCAACTGGTAACATTCCAATGTTCTTATTAATGTTAAAGCATTACGGAATTTAAACGACTAATGCGCCCGAGATTAACCCCGTTGCCCCGTTAATCTTGACTTTACTTGTGATCATAAGTTCTCAACTATCACCTTCATTCTCACACTTGTTTATACTCCTAAGGACCATTCCATGTCACCAAACAAGTCTTAATCATCATCTAATATCATTACCCATTCATCCCCATGCATTTAAGGTCATTTAAACACTCATGGATGAAATTCTAGTGTGGTCCGGACCTACACTCCCGTACCAGTGTATTTGGTGACTTTCGGAACATTTTAAGCTATGACCCAAGACTTGATACTGGGACAAGGTCCTGGACCAGTCTGAAACTTCAATTTCGGCTGCATTTTAGTGTTGGTCCGGGACCTTATGCAAGACCTAAGTCCCGGACCAATGTTACAGGCAATTTTCGGCAGATTTTTGTTGTTGGTCTAGAACTTCTTGCTAGATCTAAGTCCCGGACCATGTAACTTCCTGCAACAATGGACAAGTTGATTTTGCTATTCTAACCCCAATTCTTACTCATTTCTTTTCTAATCTTTCCCCATGCATCTAATCATGTTCAAACACCTTAAAAACACTTTAAACCTCCTTAACTCATTGATCAAACCCATTACTCAATTTTTGATCAATTACCCAATTGCATTATTTTCATCACCTAAACACATTCACTAGCCACACCCAATATTAGGCACTAACATCACACAAGATCAACATATTCACAACAATAATCCTAAGGTGCAATAATGTTAAATAATTTGGCACTTAGGCCCTTAAATCAACATAATTTAAACAATCAAACTCTCTCACTAGCGCAATGTCATTAATTTGCATTTTCTCAGTCTATTTTCAATCCCAATTATACCCATCTAGGTATAATTCCCAAAGGACACTAATACAAGGTTTAAGGTAGAACATTTACCTTAATTCTTCACTTCTTTTCTTTCTCAATTCTCTTCTCTTTTCTCATCTCATTTTCGGCCAAGGGAAGCAATTCCATTGCCAACACTCTAGACCATCATTTAATAAGGAAATGGGACTAATTAAAGTCACTTAGACTCATTAATTAATAGAACAAAGGAAGATGCTTAAAGCACTAAAATTAGGGCATTTAACTTCCAATTTCTACATGATGTATTTGGAAATCAAACTAGCAAGACTCTAGCTCTTATTTTGAAGATAAAATTGGCTGGAACAAGGGGAACAAGAGAGCTCAAGGCATGGTAATTTTTGGTTGCAAGATAAGCTAGAGAAGGAGATGGTTTAAGCTTTCTTACCTTAACACACAAGGAGATGTTCTAGCTCACAATGGCATTCTTCTTCCTTCAAGAGGAGCTCTACCCATGGCGTTCAAACTTCAAGCTTTGGGTGTTTTGAAAAGAGGAAAAGAATCTCCAAGATGAGGGGAGCAAGAATATATAATTTTTGTAGTGTTTTGACTTTGATTTAGCCTTGAACAAGGGAGAGAAGTTCAAGCTTGGTGAGGGGTTCAGCAAATCACCATGGATGGAGAGGGAGTAGAATAGAGAGTGCTGGAGAAGGAGAAAAATGTGAGAGGAGGGTGAAATGGAAGAGAGAGAGAGAGAGCATAAAACAACTTGTACTTTCTTCCACTTTATTACTTTTGTCTTATTTCACTAATAAGAACTAATTGGCTGGAAAGGGGGGAGAAAAACGTGGAACATAATGGAAAAAGGGTGCCAGATTTTTATAAATGGAAGGAGGGGCATTTTAGTCCTTTTTGCAAATAACACCCATAAGTCCCTGTTTGGCACTATTCATTAACCGGGGCGTTTTTCAGATTTTTCCCGTTTCTTTAATTTTAATGGTTATTAGACCTTCATTAATGTTTAATTATAGTTAAATGATCAACTATAATTTTTATAAGTCCATTAAACCACTTCATATTTTCGGGTTTTCTCGAAAAATGTGCTTTTAGATTTCTTTTGCATTTTTAACCCACTATACGGACTCGTTTTCTTCGGGAATTGTTCCCACATGTGCTTAGTGTCTAGCTAAGTCTTAGGAATCCATATAGGACCCTATTCGAGGTCATATGCCTCCTATGGTTGCGTAACACACGTTTTTACATGCTTTTTACGCGTTTTCTCTTTTCTTTTGGTTTTACTTTCTTCACCAAAGTTCTTTAGGCATCATTAGGCCTTTAAAAATCATATTAGAATAATTTTAATCACCATATTTAGGTCTGGGATATTTCAATCTACCCCCTTAAAGAAATTTGCCCCCAAAGTTGGTGAACCTAATATTGTTAGTCATCTAGACATATCATATCTCAAGGTCATAACATATATATAACCTTAAAGACTCAACAGGTATGTCTTGATGTATACCACACATCCACACAACATGTCACTGCATGTATAGCAATAAAAAATACTCTTTTGTATTCTCTCCATGGGGTCGGTCCGAAGACAAGAAGGCAATATCGTCCTTGAATCCCATATCAGGTAATACATACTGTGATCCCTCAAGTACCGGTCACGTTGAACACTTATACTTTCTGGTTCACGACCGTTTCATGACTAATGGGCACTTACTCTCTCTAGCCCACAGTTCTTTTGGTTCTTGATCAAAATGTTTGCACATCTAGATATCCTCAAGCACTCTAGGTCATCTAGACACAGGACTTCTCCACGTCCCACTGTAGTCAATCCATTCATCATTCTCAATTCACCTAAAATCAAATCACCTAGGGAATTCATTTCCTACTCATATCTCATACACATTGGTTTCATACCGACTCATACATCATAATACCATGTCTAATCTCAAATAGACGTATACTATCGGGGTTTTAATTCCCCAGGAGTTTCTCTTCTCCTTTCCCCTTGTATACTCACACCGGAGTTACTAGATAGTCAAGTTTATATCTATGGTATACGTATCTCCAGTGCGTAATGACCATAATTACACTATGAATGAACGCATATGTTAAATGTAACATACATACCAATCATCAAAACAATTTCTTTTGTGCTATGCACACCGTAGTTTACGTACTTAATACGTGAAACATGCGCTAAGCGAATTTTCGCTCTACCCCCCTTAAAAGGGATTACACCCACGTAATCTACCATATGTCATCATTGAACATTGGTCTAAGGCATTCAGCCATCATGAAGTGTTTTAGCTTCCATGGGGTCTATTATACAATGTTCTTTGGTTAAATGGTCTAAACATATTGACGGTTTAGTCCCTGCACTAAGAATTCTCATCGGAGTTTGTTTCACTCATCACCGGGTTCGGTTCTAGCCTATCAATGAAATACCCCAAATCTAATTAAAATTATAAACCATTATTTAATGGAAAATAATCCTATTATAAATCATTTCACGTACGCATGCAAACCCATGCATGAGAATGTTACGTAAAAACAGTCGTTTCTCCACAAACGCTAAAACGCCTTAGAAGCATATGGTCAAACATGACCTTGTATGACCCTGTAATATTCAAACCAAATGATCATACAACTATTATATGAATATATAAACATATTCCCTAAGCTATATTCAGTCAAAAACGCAAAACGCGCGGGAGTGCTCACGCACGTCCCTTAAAGCACGAAAAGTCCGGAGGAGTGCTGAGGTGGCACGAACTCCTATAAAATTAATTCCTAGAGTTCCTAACATCAATATTAACCATTCTAAAGAGAACCCACGAAGTGGTTTCTCAAAATTCAACAAAAACCACAAGAGGATTTCTTAGCGCTCCTTTTTGCCCGGGAGTGTCCCGATGGCCCGTAAATTATGACATGGGTTAATGTAACCCCATATGACTCAATGTAACATCTTAATATATGTTTATTTACTATAATAAGCGTTTACAAACACTTGGAACTCATAAAAACAATTTGGTTCCCAAAGATTTCCTTAGAGCACAAAAACACACCTTCGGGTGTCACGAAAACGCGTTTTACGCAATTGCCTTGTAGTTTTTGACATGCCAAATTGGTAATCTTAAATAGGGTTAAAATTACCTTCTAAATCAGTTGGAGAGACTAGTCAACAAGGCTCTCTATAGGGGCCGAAGTTATGCCCAAAAACTAGTATAAAATTTGCATTTAAAGTTTATAAAAGGCATAGAACATGGTGACTCACCTTCCCATGTGTTATATTACTTAATGTCAAAGTATGTAGGTCTCATTTGACCACCAAGCTGTCGAAATTATGCATTGGAATAAGGCCATGTGAGCTAGGAAGAAAACAAAATGCAAAAAGGTAAAAAGTAGATCTAGATTCCACCTTTTGATTTCTTTTCTCCATGTGACCTTCCTTTGCTCTTCCTTGGCTCTTCAATGTCGATTGAGACACCTCATTTGACCCCTTGAATTCGTTCATCTACAAGAGGAGAAGAAGACAAGCACAAAACATAGAAAAATCAAAAGAATATACCTTACCTAACTTACCTTGTCTTCTAGCTCCCATTATTTTCTCCATCTTGCCTTGTCACCCCACATGTCCGAAATTATGCAGATAACATGGGAATTTATTGAGCCAATAACCCATGGAATAAACTAAAGAAAAGAATAGTCATTTGACATTAAAAATTGACAAAACAAAAATCAATTCCAAATTGCATTCTCTTACCTTATACGTGAGTTTAGTCTCATTTCCCTCCTTGCACTCTTCATCAACGAATTGGTAAGGCTCCCTCCTCTCTCTTCTTGCTTCATCTTCTTCCTTTGAAGCTCTTAAGTCCATTAATGGAGTTTTAACTTCTATCTTCATCTTTAAGGTAATTTCCTAGCATCTCTTGTCAAGCCTTGAAGCAAAACTCTTCCTAGCACATCAATAAGCATTCGGCATCAATTAGTTCTCCAAGGATGTAACACCCCTACCGCTAATACCATAATTACTGTACAAATACTTACCTTCGCAGCGGATATTACTTACTCAACGGCGGGTGTACAATGCCGTTAGTCACCCACGTGACTAACAAGGCGGATTACAATACTACATACTATCGGTCTGATGATTATGAACATACTGAGTGCTCTACACAATACATTACTTTCCCTTGCATACCAATCCATAATTCGATACAACTCCAATACAATAATATACCGAGTACTACAATCCTTACATTACCGATACAGTTTAGACATCCAAATTCATACTACGTTTACACACATAATTCCCTTTACTCAACTACCCATGCTTATGTAGCAGTCCCCATCCTACTCTCTCGAACGGTGAACAGCTTCGGTACCTGCACACTAAAAATGGTCCCCCGAGGGGGTCAGCTTACGCTGCATATGAAATCCGCATATACCGCGTGCTAACCACGGTACGCCGACTACTTTGGGTCGGATATACATGGAGTTCATTTTACATGCATACATACATACTCATACTACAACCATAAACAAAGGTACCTACATAAATTACAAGTTCAATGCTTACTGAGGAAGACAATTCAATAGTCAACCGTTCATATTTGTTATACATTCGTTCCTCTTCGTACTGTGTTCGAATATTCGTTACTCTACTCATACTTACTCCTTACCTTTGCATACTCATCATCCATGTTCAATACCTTACTCGTACACGATCCTTACTCTGTACTCTTTACTATACTAGTGCATACTCACTACCTAATTCTCCATACTTACTCATCACATACTCAATACTCGATACTTACTCACACGTACTCAATACTCGGTACTCACTACTACTCATACTTGCTCCTTATCGATACTCATTACTTACTACGCGTACATACGCAATACTCATTACTCATACTTTGGTCTCTGAGCGGAGTCATACACAAGAACTCGCCACCACGGACCTACAATACCGAGGGCTATACGCTTAGCTCCTCAAATACTCAATGTCCGTTCTTACCGGACTACTCAAATTCCCAACACTCTTCTCTCAGAGCACAATATGATCTCATGGATTAGCCTAGAAGTATCTCTCTTGATAACCTCCACCAGCTTAGGGAATTACTACCGCATAGTATCCTCAGATTTAAGGGTTTCCCCAACATATCGAATACTCTCATTTTCGGACATACTTACATCAGTCCGGTCCTCTCATAATGGGTTGACTAATTGCTAAGGGGTTTTGGAGATCCCTATCATTCCTACTACTCTCATGGCTCCTGTCCTGCACCAAGATTAATTCCTCTAATAAAGGTTACTCATATCTTCCACTACTTTTTTGTGGGTTATTCATTTCGTTTCCCCTACCGTGTCGGAAGGTTATTACTACCCGTCACTCTCTCACATTCTAGTGAGTTCATTGTGTTACGTTATCATTTATTGGTTCATTGGTTTAGTGCGTGCTACGGTTCCTTAGTCACACACGACCTCTCACTACGAGTCAATACACAACAAACTCATCTATGAGTCGGTCTACGCACTAATTAAGCCACACAATCAATCAGAAGGTTAGCTCAATCAACGTACAGCAAGACATATAATGAAAGGCAGTAAACCGTTTTCATGCTTTAGTCTTGATTAGCCGGCATACAGCACACAAATCAACATAACTCGTTAGCATACGGGGCATGAGGAAATCATACCTTTCACACCGGAGTTAGCTTTAACACGTGTTCCCTGTTCCTGGTTCACACTTGTTCCACTGATAATGTTTCACATATTATTAATACTATACTCTTAGATACCAAATATTACTACTCCCGTACTACCACTTACCCACACTTAATCCCCGGTGACTAATTTCTTATACTCTCAACTTGCTTAGTTACTTTTACACTTGTTTTCATACTCATATACTTACTTTCTTTCCTTTATTATTTCAATTGTAGTGTACCACTACATATATGCGTATCTGTGTATAGGCATATATATATCTATATATACATATGATTATCATAATCATATAGTGAAAATATATTTTTTTTTTTGACCTCGACGGACTTTGCGACCGACCTTGCAAGTCCGGTCCATTCCAGTAGCTACCAGTACGGGAATTTTCTGGCTCGACCAACTTGCAGTCCGGTCGCAAGTTCGGTCCATTCAGTAGCTTGCATTACGGGAATTTTTCTGGCCGACGACTTGCAAGTCCGGTCGCAAGTTCGGTCCATTCCAGAAGGGTTCTGACGGGAGAATTTTCTGGTCCGACCGAACTGCATGTCCGGTCGCAAGTCCGGTCGATTCCAGAAGGTTCCGTCTTTGTAAATCTGGCTCGACCGAACTTGCAAGTCCGGTCGCAAGTCCGTCCGGCCCAGTACTTCAGTTTTTAAATTCTGTTTTCCTGCTCTATATACTTGCCATTGTTTCCCCCAATCTTCCTACAGTAATCCCACATGTTTTAAAACTACTTAGGCCCTCCAAATTGCCTTAATTCATCCACCAAATCCAGCTCACTAATCCATCAAATAACTTACACAATTCCCTCACTTCTTTCCAACACTTTAAAGTTTTTTTGTTACGCTTATGCTACAGATTTACAATTCAATTCTCCCATCCAATACTTTCTTAACCATGCCATTCCTAGCATCTAAATACCTCTCCTTACCATACCAATTCAGTTCCAACCATTGTACTACCTATACCCAAGTTCTAACACTCATCTTACCAAGATCCTGCACATTAAATTCTCCCAACTTCTCCAATGTGTTCCTATACACTTTGCTACAGATTTTACACTCCTATTCCTCATACTATAATTACCATTCCGTAGCTACTAACATTCCTACTAATCCCAATACATATCTTGGTTCTCCCATTCGCCAAGTCATTCCTTAATGCACAATTCTTACCAAATTTTGCCATAACTCATCTACTTTCCTACTTATCCACACCATCCTTTCTCATCAAGTTCATCCCTATTCTAGCCAACCACAAGGGTTCTACCAGCACACATATTGAGCAATCTTAATACATCAACCCATCAATCACAATACTAATACACATACCCATTTCACTTGCTCCAAAGCCTTCAATTCAAATACTTGCCTTAAATACTCAAACTTCACAATTCTCAATACTAGTACGAGGTTTTGGGTTCTTTAAATATTTTACCCATTCCCATTACTCTAATGCAATTGAATTTACATTAGGAAGGATCTCTTACCTTGAGCTTATAGTTCATTCTTCTTTTCCATTTCTTCTTCCTTCTTTCTTGCACAAATCGATCACATGGGGAATGGAGTTGCCAAACTCCATTCCCATCACCCAAAGCACATCAAACAAGTATAATTAATACACTAGCCCTTAGATTTATGCTAGTTCATTGAAGTGTTTCAAAATACAAATTTCTAGGGTTTACCTTTGGAGTGCTTTAGGAGGGGTTTTAGCCCTTGGTCAAAGGAGAATCCACCACCATTGCTAGGTGAAAATTGATGCTCAAAAGAAGAAGAAGAAAAACGGCATTACAAAAGGGCTAAAATCGGTTTCCAAGGGAGGTGGAGGAAACTTGAATCTTTATGAAGATTTTTACCTTGTTGGAAGAGAGGAGACTCCAAGCTTCACAATGGTGTGCTTTTCTCTTCAAATGGGGAAAACCATGGAGATGAATTGCTCATTTTCGGATTTTGAAAAGATAGAAATGTAGAGCTTGAAGATAGGAGTTCAAATATGTATTTTGTTTTTGATTTGGAGCTCACATGTGGATGGAGCATGAGGTTGAAGTTGGAGTGCCATGGAGGTTCCCTTTGGGCTTCAAAATCGCCCACCAGAGGAAAGAGAGGAGGGAAATCGTGGGGTGAGGGAAGAAGAAAGAAAGAGAAGAGAGAGAGTGAGGTGAGAGAGGGTGGGGTTACCTTTTTATTTTCTTATTTGTCCTTTAGTTTATTAGGGAGTGAAGAGGGTGTGTGAGAGATGGGGGGGGGGGGGCTGTCGCCAACACACACACACACACAACACACACACACACACACACCACACACTCACATTTTGCTTTTTTAACAAAAGTGACACACTAGTTTTATTTTATTACACTCTCACCCCACTACTCCCGGTTGTTACAGTTTTTTACTAACCGGAACCCGTTTTCCCGGATTTCCTCGTTTAATCATTTTATTGATCATTAAGCTTCCATAAATGCTTAATAATTATTATTTAATGATTTATACTTTTTACGGGTCTGTTTGACACTTTAAGCCACGTTTTCGGGTTTCCTCGAAAAAACATGCGCTAAAGCTCCTTTTAGCGTTTTAAATACATTTCTTGGATCCGTTTTCTTCGGGAATCATTCCCGTATACTAATTAGGCATGAATAAGCCTAGGAGTCCTTACGATACTATAACCGAGGTCCTCGTACCTCCTATGGTTATTTAACGCTCATTTTAGCGTTTTCCGCTTTCTAAGCGTTTTCTCATTTCTTGGATTTATTTTCTTTACCAAAATTACTTAGGCACTATTAGGCCCTTAAATACCATATTAGAATAATATAATCACCATATTTAAGTTCGGGGTATTTCAATCTACCCCCCTTAAAGAACTTTGCCCTCAAAGTTGGTGAATCTAATATTGTTACTTGTATACATACTCTATGCTAGGTTGTAACCTATACATATATCTTGTCAAACTCCGAATGTCGACATGATGCATACTACACATCCAAACAGCATGTCACTGGCATGCATAGCAATCAAAAATATCCGTTTTTACTTCTCTCCAGGGGGGTCCATCCGAAGACAATTAGGTACAATCCTCCCCCATGGCGAGTGATCCCTCATGTACGGTCACGTTTGAACACTTACGCTTTGGTTCACGGCCGTCATGACTTGAGCACTTACGCTTTCTGGCTCTACGGTCCTTTGGTTCTAATCAAATTCATTTGCACATATAGAGATCCTCAGGCACTTACACATACTTACTTACTCATACTTTACTCATACTTACTCATACTTACTCGGGACTACGCTGCCCAGTGCCTTTGGAAAAATACAAAACACACACTGTTACCGTACACCCGGTGTAGTGGTTTCAAACTACTCTACACTTCCACAGACTCAAAACTAGCTTCACCTCCTATGGTTCGACCGATACCCGTGCCTAGGCATGGAAGATCCACTAGCGTCCGGGGAGCGGTTTAAAACCGATCCTCATTCTCAAGTTTGAAGAAACGTTGTACCAATTAGTTTTGGAAATTCATTTGAAACTTTGCACACATCTCCCAAGTTCAATTTATGATAATTATTCCTATTACTAGTGTTATTATTGGGCCCTTAGGGGAGCTTCCAGAGTCCTTCACCCCAATGTGATCAGCATTGGTGTTGAATATCCTTCCACCCAATTTGGTTCGGCTTCCCTTGATCGCTAGCAAATCAAGTTCCACTTCCCACCTCAATACAAACAGACAGATTGTCAAACATTATTTCGTTTTCTTCTTTTTTAATCTTGCTACTCGTAATCATACCATACATTTCCCAATTTATATGATTCGCTTACTTACTAATCATCTCATCAATTATTACTGCATCCTCTCCAACTACTATACTTAAGAAATTCATGGGTGTAATATCCCATTAGTTACTATACTCCCATTTATACTCATAAAATACATCGGTCGTACACTGATTCATCTCATTACATACGTCGGTGTATACGATTTATACTCATTCATACATCGGTTCCGTACTGATTTATACTCCTCAAGTCTCCCATACATACTCATTCTTCATACTATTACCAATCGGGTTTCTCATTACCCTGGAGTTCTCTACTCCTTTCCTATACTTACTTCCCAAATTACCACACTTACACGATGAGTGGATACAAATGTTTATGTAACATAAGTATCAACCATCAAAACAATTCTTGCGCTATGCGCGTTGTAGTTTACGCACCTATCACGTAAACATGCATTTCGCAGTTTCGCTCTACCCCCCTTAAAGGGATACGTCCACGTAATCTACCATGTGTCAACATTGGACATTGGTCGAAGGCATTCAGCCGTCATGGAGTGGTTCAGTTTCCATGCGGTCTATTATACAATGTTCCTTGATCAACGGGTCTTACCGTACTGTCGGTTAGTCCCTGCATCAAGAATTTCCATCGGAGTTTATTTAACTCTTAACCGGGTTCGGTTCTAGCCTGAATGGCTTTAAGGCATTAACGATTACCTTTTATTTACTAGGTGTACTTCACTTAGAATTCTGGCCCACTAGCTTCTGCTGCGCGACCCTGATAACTTGGGTTATTCGCCCTCTTGTTATCTTAAATGTGCTATCAACACCTTTTCCTTCTTATTTGCCGAAATAAGGTTTATTGACCAAGTGTGGTGTTCTCTTACCGTGCTCGAATTCGGTGAGTTGTAGATTCATAACCAGCTCTCTGGCAAGTATATACATACTATTGTGTTGTAGTGATCATTCACTTGGTTTCTCCGACTTATTGTCGGTTGAGGGTAAGTCACTACTTAGTTGTAGTGCTTCCTCGTCGTTAGTAGCTTCTGAGCTACACCAGTTTCTCTGGTTCATTACAAGTGTTCTTACTTGTATGACCTTGCATTTTCCATGCGTCGGTCCTGTGACTTCCTTAATGCCAATTCCTACCAAAATTTTGCCATAACTCATCTACTTCCTACTATCCACACACATCCTTTCTCATCAAGTTCATCCCTATTCTAGCCAAACCACAAGGGTTCTACCAGCACACATATTGAGCAATCTTAATACATCAATACCCATCAATCACAATACTAATACACATACCCATTTCACTTGGCTCCAAAGCCTTCAATTCAAATACTTGCACTTAAATACTCAAACTTCACAATTCTCAATACTAGTACGAGGGTTTTGGGTTCTTTAAATATTTTACCCATTCCCATTACTCTAATGCAATTGAATTTACATTAGGAAGGAGCTCTTACCTTGAGCTTACTTCATTCTTTCTTTTCCATTTCTTCTTCCTTCTTTCTTGCATAAATCGATCACATGGGGAATGGAGTTGCCAAACTCCATTCCCATCACCCAAGCACATCAAACAAGTATAATTAATACACTAGCCCTTAGATTTATGCTAGTCATTGAAGTGTTCAAAATACAAATTTCTAGGGTTTACCTTTGGAGTGCTTTAGGAGGGGTTTTAGCCCTTGGTTCAAGAAGGAGAATCCCACCATTGCTAGGTGAAAATTGATGCTCAAAAGAAGAGAGAAAACAAGGCATTACAAAAGGGCTAAAATCGGTTTCCAAGGGAGGTGGAGGAAACTGCATCTTTATGAAGATTTTTTACCTTGTTGGAAAGAGGAGACTCCAAGCTTCACAATGGTATGCTTTTCTCTTCGAATGGGGAAAACCCATGGAGATGAAGTTGCTCATTTTCGGATTTTGAAAAGATAGAAATGTAGAGCTTGAAGAGAGAGTTCAAATATGTATTTTGTTTTTTGATTTGGAGCTCACATGTGGATGGAGCATGAGGTTGAAGTTGGAGTTGCCATGGAGGTTCCCTTTGGGGCTTCAAAATCGCCCAACCAGAGGAAAGAGAGGAGGGAAATCGGTGGGGTGAGGAAGAAGGAAGAAAGAGAAGAGAGAGAGTGAGGTGAGAGAGGGTGGGGTTACCTTTTTATTTTCTTATTTGTCCTTTAGTTTATTAGGAGTGAAGAGGGTGTGTGAGAGATGAGGGGGGGGGGGGGCTGTCGCCCAACACACACACACACACACACACACACACACACACACACCTCAATTTTGCTTTTTATTTACAAAAGTGGACACACTAGTTTTATTTTATTACACTCTCACCCCACTACTTCCCGGTTGTTACAGTTTTTACTAACCGGAACCCGTTTTCCGGAATTCCTCGTTTAATCATTTTTATTGATCATTAAGCTTCCATAAATGCTTATAATTATTATTTAATGATTTATACTTTTACGGGTCTGTTTGACCACTTTAAGCCACGTTTTCAGGTTTCCTCGAAAAACGTGCGCTAAAGCTCCTTTTAGCGTTTTAATACATTTCTTGGATCCGTTTTCTTCGAGAATCATTCTCGTATACTAATTAGGCATGAATAAGCCTTAGGAGTCCTTACGATACTATAACCGAGGTCTCGTACCTCCTATGGTTATTTAACGCTCATTTTAGCGTTTTCCGCTTTCTAAGCGTTTTTCTCATTTCTTTGGATTTATTTTCTTTACCAAAAATTACTTAGGCACTATTAGGCCCATAAATACCATATTAGAATAATATAATCACCATATTTAAGTTCGGGGTATTTCAAAGGAGGTTGTCCAAACCAACATTAATCCAAGGAGCATTTCAAGGTTATCTTAAGGTAGTTTTAATGCTTGAAAATCCTTAAAGCACATTTTTATGTTTAACCAAGTTCTACTTCTTCTAAGGTTTCTTTCTTCTTCATTTTCATGAAGGAAACTTGTTCTTCATCTACCTTAGGAGTGCCGAATTTATAAGGAGAAAAAGTCTAAGGTAAATTCTTGTAAAACTACTTACAAATCTACTTAAGATCTTTATTGAAGATCTAACTCCTAAACACCTTCACCACTTGCATATAACCGAAGTGGAGCATCAATATTACCTTGGAGAAAGCTTGGAGATTCAAAGAAGAGTTCAAGCACTAAACCACCTTTGTTAAGAAGTAAGTTTACTAAGTAAATCTTTATGTTATAAGCTTTGTTAAGCTTCTAAAAATTATACAAAAATTATGTACATCTCCTAGGTTAATTAAAACCGAAACTATATGGTTTTATATGCCAAAAATATAATCTATAACATATATAGAAAATATTTACCTTAAGACACATTTTTGTGTCACAAAATTTATTTAAGTTACAAATAAATTAAGGCCGAAATGTCAAGGGCAAAAATGCTTATTTTTAAGCTAAGAATCAATATAAGACATTACAATAATTTTTACATAAGTTATATGACTCATATGAATTTATGTATAGTTATTTTGACATATAAATCCACTTTTATATACTATATGGTCCTTAATAAATTATGGCCGAATGCTCTAAGTGTTAAATAGATTTTAAGGAGCTACTTATGTATATAAACTTATACTATAAAGTTTGGTGAGTTAAAAATATTTTATTAGAGCTTAAATGGTTAATTAATTAAGTTATGTGGCCTAAATGTAATTTTTACAAAGTTTAGTGTGTTTATTACAAAAACCGAGAGTTAAGGGTGTTCTTGGAATATATATGATATAATATAAGGTTAGGAATTAAGTTTATGAATTTTAGATAATTTAAACAAGTGTTAAAGTAACACTTTATAAAGTTTTGGGCTATTATGTAATTTATAAAAATTGTTATGAAAGTTTGGAACTTATTAGTGGGCAAATTCATAATTAAGAGAATTATTAGGTTCACTCTCGAAATTTTGAGGAATTAAATATTTAGACTATAGTTTATAAGTTATTAAGAAACTATTATAAAGTTTTGGGATGAAAATGTAATTAAGGAAGAATAAATGACAAAGCCGAATTACCTTGGGGTTAGTTTGGTAATTTAAGAATTTATATATATATATTCGGCATTTATGGAGAATTAAAATTAAAACTATAGTTTACATGACATTATGTAAAGGTTATAAGATTTTGTGGTTAGATTGTAATTATAAGAAATAAATTATTAAGGCCGAGAATTTAAGGGGCTAAGTTGTAATTTTTGAAAGTTATAATATTTAAAAGCTAAATACCAAAATATTAGTGTGACCTTGTAATTTAGCTAAATAAGAAGTTAAAACTCTATGCTATGATAAGATTAGAATTTAAATATAAAGTTTATGAATTAATGTGGTTGTTTTGTAAATAACCGAAATATAAGGGTAAGAAATTAGATTAAAATAAATATAGGTCCTACATGGATATTTGGAGGAATTAGAAAGAAAGAATCTTGATTAAAGGAGTTATGAGGTTTAAACTATGACTTATATAGTTATAAGGAATTTAAAGATAACCAATGATTATTACTTTTGGGTTAAAGGAGGAATAATGAAAACTATAAGAACTTTATGTCCATATATGACATATAAATATAGTTAAGGAATTATAAGTTGTTATGTCAGCTAGACAAAAAAAAAAAATAACAAATATAGTACATGAATAAATAAATACATATATGTACATTAAAGGATTTATAAATAAATCAAAAGGAATAACAAATAAGTTATACATAAAATCATGAGGTAATTAAAAGAAATAAACCTCACATGAAATAACAAATACGAGATTTGTTAAAAGATTCAATAGGATCATTATATAAGGGTAACATAAATTAACCCTCTCAGTTAATCCTATTCTAGGACTTTGTTTGACCAGACGTTGACCGGGAATTAAACAAGTACAGTCTACGGTGAACGGTATGGGATTCTTGCAACCTGTTTTCTACCGGATTACACCGGCTTGTGTGCTATCTGTTGTTTGAAATAACGACCAAGATAATTAATGTAAATGTTGTTTACTCTTGTGCACTGTTGTATTATTTTATGTGCGTGAATGATGCTGACTACAACGTGTATGTCCCACGCATACAAACACTACTATACCAGTGGATTAAATACCTGCGCTTCAGTATACCGAGGACTTGTACTCAAGTCTCTCACTAACTTCACTTTATAACAAACGTCATTATCCTAAACGTGATAATTGACAATACACATTGTGTTCTTGTTTAACGTCTTTATATGACACTTAACAACTCTATACTACGAGAACGAGGAGCCCAGTTGGATCTGGCCATGCATGCTACAGGAGTTGTACCTGTCTCAGGTCGTCTCCTATTCAGTTATACGTCGACGGAACATTTCAGTGGAGAGGAAGACTCTATTCCTCTCGGGTTTCTAATGCCCATCAGTTCAGTGGAGAGGAAGACTTCATTCCTCTCGTGGGTTCTATTTCCCATCAGCTCTCAGTACAGGGTTTAACTACGTTATCTCCTGGGGACTAACTGCCCAACCTTTCTCTATAACGGGGTCACTATACCTCCACTATATTGATATACTTTTATACATCTGTCAGTCCCACTGTGTGGACCCGACAGCTATCAAATGATTCAGCTCAGCTAACTTGACCTTCTGAAGTCTTGTTCTATGTGACATTATTGTCCTTGTATGGATACTTGTTATTATCAGACTATGCTTGTTTACAGCTTTATAAAAATGAACTGCATGTGTTCGACAAAGTAGTTGGTGTGGCCCGGTAGACGATGGGCTGCACGTTTTCCATACCAGCATTGTTTGCTGAGCCCCTTTGGGGGCACCCCCATTTTTCAGGTACCTGAAGTTGAGAAGATTACCACACCGAGTGTAGGTGGGGTAGATTCAAGCTATGGGAGTCTTCTTATAGTTACTTGTTTTTACTTAAGTATTTTACATTAGAGTTTGATTCCTAGTATCTCGGATTGTATTCGTATTCAGACCGTGACTTTTGGAGATTGTATTTGGATTTAGCCTTGTTGGTCACAAGGGTGGCCAACGGCATTGTAATACCGCCCGGTTGTTGTATTTATTTCGCGCTGCAGTTGTATTTTATTTGGGAGTGATCGCCGTTCAGGTTATTGGATTTCGGGTTGGGGTGTTACAAAAAGTGGTATCAGAGCGTAGTTACGCTCTGGATACAAGGATACACCGAGATTAGGATTTCTAAAAGCTTAGGTTATGGGTTGAGTGATAGTATTGAAAGGAGTTTAAGTTAGTTTTACTTAGACTACTATCCAAGACCGAGATTGCGACCACAGTATCTAATATACCTCAACATCCTGCAGATGTCAGGAAGAGGAGGACGCCGTGGACAGGCCGATGAGGAGCCAAACATCAGGCTGGCAGACATTGCTACTTTAATCGCTCAGGCATTTGCACAGGCGGGGGTTGGACAGCAGCAGCAGCTACCTCCACCACCACCACCCAGGGAGAGAGATTGGGTGAAGAGTTTGGCTGATCTGAGGCCAACTGCATTCAAGGGGCAGACTGACCCTGCTCACTTGGAGACATACATCATGGAGATGGAGACAGCGTTCGAGACGCTTGCAGTCCCAGCTAGGGAAAAGGTAAGGCTTGCTGCCTTTTATCTGAAGGATGCAGCGAGAGATTGGTGGAACATGGTGAAAGCCGACCACCTGGATGACCCAGCATTTACTTGGGGACACTACACTGCACTACTTAGGGGCAAATACTACCCGGCCCACACCAGGATGGTGAAGACGAGAGAGTTTGATGCCCTGGAGCAGACGGGAAAGATGTCAGTGGATGAGTACTATGCGAAGTTCACTTCGCTACTCCGACTACTACCCGGTATAGGATACTCGGACCAAGTGTTGGTCGACCGATTCTACGGGGGACTGAGCCCTCGACTCCAGTTTGGGATGGGACCAATCATCCCTACCAGTTTACAGGTAAAACAGGAGAGACATAAACCGGTTGAAAATTTTATTATCTACTATACCCCGTCATGGGAGAATTGGAGATTGATACCTTGAGATTTCAGGAATGTTATCATGCTGCCTCCGTGGTGGAGATTACATGTAAGAGAAGGGATGCTTTGAGCTCCCAAAAGAGGAAGGACGGACCTGGTGGCGAAGATGCTAAGCAGGGGAACTCCAACAAAAGGAACAAACCTTATCAGAAAGGCCAGGGGTCCTACCAAGGGAAGGGGAACCAAACTACTGGGAACCCCCAGTCAGGAACCCACGGAGCGGCAACATCACAGAAAACCTACCCACCTAAGGGTAGGCACTCTAACCAAGCAGTCAAATTTGAAACTTGTGTGATTACTTCAGTACCGTTAGAATGTGTAATTGACCTTGATTGTATTAGGTTCTGGATCTGGCTCAAACACGGGCCAGAAGTATGTCCGCCGTTTCAACTGTAGACAGTGTGGAAAAGATCACCCCGGCGTGGACTGCCAAGGGGAGAAAGTTCAGTGTCGCCACTGTCAAATACTTGGACATCGGGCCTTCGAGTGTATCCGAAACCCGGAGAGCAAGAACTACCGCCCGGGAGCAAAGGCAAACACCGGCCCTAAGAATGGAGCTAGCGATACTCGCCCTCCGCCAACAAACCAGGCTCAGGGGTATAAGGGCAAAGGCCCAGCATCGGGACCCGCCCTGCATGTCATGGACCGCTCAGATGAGGCTGGTCCTTCTACCAACCCAGGTATTTCTAAACCATGTGAACCTATTATTGAGCAATGGATGATGTGAATGAGTGCTTGCATGCCTTGATTGCCTAATTGAGTAGGGAAGAATTAGTAAGACTCACTAGTAAAATTTAAACCACGTAGGAAGCTATAAGATATGCTTTCCTATCCCCTCACCGCCCTCCCTGGAAGAAAACATTATCAAAATACAAGAACCAGGGAACGAACAATGTAAGGTTATCCAACCAGGTTTGATATTACTCAAAGGATACCTAACACCGGAGACACAAATTACAATCATCAGAAAATGTCTAGAATTGGGAGCAGGACCAGGAGGGTTCTACACTCCAGAATTTCCAGGAGGATCAAAGATGAAGCTGAAAATGATGTGCTTAGGAAAGGATTGGAATCCTTACACAAAAACCTACCAAGATACAAGAAATGGAGATGGAGCACAAGTACCAAAAATCCCAGAAGATTTTTTACCAATTGTGGAACAAGCAGTTAATACAGCTCAACAGCTAGAAGAAGATCCAGTTCCCAATCTAAGGGCTGATCTATGTATCATCAACTTCTATGAAGAAGGAGGCCGTTTAGGACTACACCAGGACAATGATGAAACAAAAGGGTCCCTTGAACAGGGGATACCAGTTTTATCTTTGTCAATTGGAGATGACGCAGAGTTCCTTTATGGCGAGCAGAAGCGTATGGACCTTGCAAAGAAAATCATATTGAGTTCAGGAGATGTTTTAGTAATGGGTGGAAAGTCAAGGTTGCTATACCATGGAATTAAGAGGATCAAACTAAACACAGCACCTTCGACAGTGATAAACACCACTCACATGAAACCAGGAAGATTAAGTTTGACTTTTAGAAAGTACTAGTATTGTAATTGTTTGGACATCTGAAAGGAGATCATCTCATCAATGAAGCATTATTGTTATGAAAGTGAATGTCTTTAGACCCCATCATATATCAAAGTACTTACTTAGATTATGTTATTAGGTTGTACTAAGGAGACGGAAGGTGCCTTAAGTATTCTTACTGAGGAGGAGGCCAGCAAGGGTGGCGCGATCCTCACTGGTACCTTTCCTGTTAATGGAGTGGATGCACTAGTACTGTTTGACTCCGGAGCCTCACATACTTTCGTTTCGCCTTCGCTTGCGGGGAAGTTGGGGCTAGACGCTGTAGAGTTACCTGATTTTAAGGTGGCACTCCCGTCTAAGGAGAAGATCAGTTGCACTCGTCTTTATAGAGGAGCCACTATCAGTATTAAGGAGGAGGATTTTCCCATTGACCTTATTGAGTTCAGAGGTCTAGGATTCGACGTTATAGTCGGGATGGACTGGTTGGGGCGGCACAGAGGCCGCATTCTTTGTGCAGAGCGCAGACTGTTACTTAAGAGTCCATCAGGAGTGACAGTATCCCGCCAGAGCCCTAGAGCACCATCAGTAAAAGTTATATCTGCTATGTCTATGTACAAGCAAGTCAGGAAGCAGAAGGAAGTATACCTATGCTATGTTCAGGATGTAGAGCACGACCCTGATTTTGATCCAGATATGCCAGTGGTGTCGGAATTTCCAGATATTTTTCCAAAGGAACTTCAGGCTTACCGCCATCAGAGAGGTAGAGTTCTCCATTGAATTACTACCAGGTACCGGTCCCATAGCTAAGGCACCGTACCGTATGGCACCAGCAGAGATGGCTGAGCTGAAGGAGCAGCTGAAAGATTTACTGGACAAGGGATACATACGACCTAGCGTATCTCCTTGGGGCACCAGTTCTGTTTGTGAAGAAGAAGGATGGAAGCCTTCGGCTATGTATTGATTACCGGGAGCTTAATGCAGTGTCGGTGAAGAACAAATATCCACTACCACGGATTGACGACTTGTTTGATCAGTTGAGAGGAGCAAAAGTGTTTTCGAAGATCGATTTGAGATCAGGATACCATCAGATACCTATCAGGGAGCAAGACATAGAAAAGACAGCATTCAGAACACGATATGGCCACTATGAGTTTACAGTTATGCCTTTTGGCTTGTCTAATGCACCTGCCGTCTTCATGGATTTGATGAACAGATTATTCAGAGAGCAGTTGGATAAGACCGTGGTTGTATTCATCGATGACATCCTCATCTATTCAAAGTCTAAGGAAGAGCATGAGAGTCACCTCCGACATGTACTTGAGATCTTAAGGGAGAACCAGCTTTATGCTAAGTTCTCCAAATGTGAGTTTTGGTTGGACAGAGTTTCCTTTTTAGGACATGTTATCTCAGATGCTGGGATCGCAGTGGATCCAGCAAAGATAGAAGCAGTTCGCAGTTGGCCTAGGCCAAGGACAGTGACTGATATCAGGAGTTTCCTGGGTTAGCCGGTTACTACAGAAGGTTTGTCAGAGACTTCTCCAAATTAGCAAAACCTATGACCAGTTTAATGAAGAAAGATGCACCATTCACATGGACTACAGAGTGTGAATCATCATTTCAGTTTTTGAAGAACGCTTTGACATCAGCACCAGTTTTGACAATACCTGAAGGCACTGAGGGTTATGAAGTTTACTGTGATGCATCAGGAAGGGGATTAGGGTGTGTACTCATGCAGAATGGGAAGGTAGTCGCCTACGCTTCCCGACAGTTGAAGAAACATGAGGAAAACTATCCCACACATGACTTGGAGCTCGGAGCTATTGTTTTTGCCTTGAAGATCTGGCGCCACTACCTGTATGGTGTCCAGATGACCGTCTATTCGGATCATAAGAGTTTGAAGTATGTATTCACCCAGAAGGAGTTAAACATGAGACAAAGAAGATGGGTTGAATTTCTTAAGGACTATGACATTGATTTGCAGTACAAAGAAGGGAAAGCTAATGTTGTAGCAGACGCACTGAGTCGACGAGCACATTCTCTAAATGTCATTGTGGCTAGCTCGAGTCTTATGGACGACATACGTAGCGCACAGCAGAGTGATCAGCGAATGATGGAGATCAGTCAGAAGTTGTCTGACGGTACATTTGAGGGTGGAAAGTACGAGTTTCAGCTACATGATGATGGACTAATCAGATTGAAGGGCAGATTGTGTATTCCCAGAGACAGCAAGATATAAAGGAGCATATTCTTCGAGAGTCCCACACTTCTTCCACATCTGTCCATCCAGGAGCTTCTAAGATGTACAAAGATCTAAAGAGGTATTTCTGGTGGAGTGGTATGAAGGGCGACGTGACAGAATATGTGATTCGATGTCTCACTTGTCAGAAAGTGAAATTCGAACATAGACGACCAGGAGGTATGGTACAGTCTATGCCAGTTCCAGAGTGGAAATTTTACGATATCTCTATGGACTTCGTGGTGGGACTACCACCTACGAGAGGAGGACTTAATATGATTTGGGTTGTGGTTGATCGACTGACTAAAGTTGCTAGGTTTATTCCGATGAAAGACACTTGGAAAGTGCCAAAGTTAGCAGAACTATTTGAGCAGGAGATTATCAGACATCATGGAGTACCAAAGACTATTGTTTCAGATCGAGACACTAGATTTCTCTCACGATATTGGCGAGCTACTCGCGAAGCACTTGGCACTGAATTGAAGCTTAGCACAGCATTTCATCCTCAGACAGATGGTCAGTCAGAGAGGACTATTCAGACCTTAGAGGACATGCTACGAGCATGTGCCTTGGACTTCCAGGGCAGCTGGATAGATAGATTACATCTCATCGAGTTTGCATACAATAACAGCTATCACGCCTCTATACAGATGTCACCTTTCCAAGCCTTATATGGCAGACCATGTCGCACACCATTGTGCTGGGACGAGTCTAGTGAGACCGTCATCATTGGGCCTGAGTACTTAGAGCAAGTCCAGGCAGAAGTACAACAAATCAGAAGTAACATGAAAGCAGCACAAGACAGACAAATCATATGCTGATGAGAGGCGACGAGACCTTGAGTTCGCAGTTGGCGACAAGGTATTTCTACGAGTATCACCCATGAAGGGTGTATTCAGATTTGGGCAAAAGGGCAAACTAAGCCCGAAATTTGTAGGACCCTACGCTATCATAGAGCGGGTGGGCCTTGGCATATCGACTTGATTTGCCAGCTGAGTTGGGCAAAGTACACAATGTTTTTCATGTGTCTCAGCTTAAGAAATACATGCCTCATCCTTCTCATGTTCTACAACCAGAGACACTCTCATTAGAACCAACAATGCGGTATGTGGAAACACCGCAACAAATCTTAGACAGAAAAACACGAGATACTCGAAACAAATCGGTGAGCCTAGTAAAAGTTCTTTGGTCAAACCACGATGTGGAAGAGGCCACATGGGAATTAGAAGCAGATATGCGAGCGAAATTTCCCTCATTATTTACCGACTAGACACTTTAGTCTAGGGTACGGGGGCGTACCCCTCTTTTTTTTGGGGGGTAGAGCCTTTTTCGTTTGTGAGTTTAGTATACATTTTGTTGCACTTTAGTGCATTTCAGTGACACTTTGTCTTGTATGTGTTCTTGTGTAACACTGTATTTGAATGTACTTTGAACTTCTACTTGTTAGTGTGTACTTTGTTACACTACAATGAAAAGTGACTGTGTTATTAAATTACACTATATTGTTCCAAAGTATTCCGTTGTGTTTGATGTACACTGTGAACTTAGGAATATAGAGACTTGGGACTTGATCCCTAAAAGCTAGATTGAGTTGTGGATACTTAGTGGAACTTGATTCCCCACAACCTTATAATTTAGATATGAGACTTCGGGGCGAAGTCCTTTTTAAGGGGGGTAGATTGAAATACCCCAAATCTAATTAAAATTAATAAACCATTATTTAATGGAAAATAATCCTATTATAAATCATTTCACGTACGCATGCAAACCCATGCATGAGAACGTTACGTAAAAACAGTCGTTTCTCCATAAACGCTAAAACGCCTTAGAAGCATATGGTCAAACATGACCTTGTATGACCCTCTAATATTCAAACCAAATGATCATACAACTATTATATGAAGATATAAACATATTTTCTAAGCTATATTCAGTCAAAAACGCAAAACGCGCGGGAGTGCTCACGCACGTCCCTTAAAGCACGAAAAGTCCGGAGGAGTGCCGAGGTGGCACGAACTCCTATAAAATTAATTCCTAGAGTTCCTAACATCAATATTAACCATTCTAAAGAGAACCCACGAAGTGGTTTCTCAAAATTCAACAAAAACCACAGGAGGATTTCTTAGCGCTCCTTTTTGCCCGGGAGTGTCCCGATGGCCCGTAAATTATGACATGGGTTAATGTAACCCCATATGACTCAATGTAACATCTTAATATATGTTTATTTACTATAATAAGCGTTTACAAACACTTGGAACTCATAAAAACAATTTGGTTCCCAAAGATTTCCTTAGAGCACAAAAACACACCTTCGGGTGTCACGAAAACGCGTTTTACGCAATTGCCTTGTAGTTTTTGACATGCCACGAATTGGTAATCTTAAATAGGGTTAAAATGACCTTCTAAATCAGTTGGAGAGACTAGTCAACAAGGCTCTCTATAGGGGCCGAAGTTATGCCCAAAAACTAGTATAAAATTTGCATTTAAAGTTTATAAAAGGCATAGAACATGGTGACTCACCTTCCCATGTGTTATATTACTTAATGTCAAAGTATGTAGGTCTCATTTGACCACCAAGCTGTCGAAATTATGCATTGGAATAAGGCCATGTGAGCTAGGAAGAAAACAAAATGCAAAAAGGTAAAAAGTAGATCTAGATTCCACCTTTTGATTTCTTTTCTCCATGTGACCTTCCTTTGCTCTTCCTTGGCTCTTCAATGTCGATTGAGACACCTCATTTGACCCCTTGAATTCGTTCATCTACAAGAGGAGAAGAAGACAAGCACAAAACATAGAAAAATCAAAAGAATATACCTTACCTAACTTACCTTGTCTTCTAGCTCCCATTATTTTCTCCATCTTGCCTTGTCACCCCACATGTCCGAAATTATGCAGATAACATGGGCATTTATTGAGCCAATAACCCATGGAATAAACTAAAGAAAAGAATAGTCATTTGACATTAAAAATTGACAAAACAAAAATCAATTCCAAATTGCATTCTCTTACCTTATACGTGAGTTTAGTCTCATTTCCCTCCTTGCACTCTTCATCAACGAATTGGTAAGGCTCCCTCCTCTCTCTTCTTGCTTCATCTTCTTCCTTTGAAGCTCTTAAGTCCATTAATGGAGTTTTAACTTCTATCTTCATCTTTAAGGTAATTTCCTAGCATCTCTTGTCAAGCCTTGAAGCAAAACTCTTCCTAGCACATCAATAAGCATTCGGCATCAATTAGTTCTCCAAGGAGGTTGTCCAAACCAACATTAATCCAAGGAGCATTTCAAGGTTATCTTAAGGTAGTTTTAATGCTTGAAAATCCTTAAAGCACATTTTTATGTGTAACCAAGTTCTTCTTCTTCTAAGGTTTCTTTCTTCTTCATTTTCATGAAGGAAACTTTGTTCTTCATCTACCTTAGGAGTGCCGAATTTATAAGGAGAAAAAGTCTAAGGTAAATTCTTGTAAAACTACTTACAAATCTACTTAAGATCTTTATTGAAGATCTAACTCCTAAACACCTTCACCACTTGCATATAACCGAAGTGGAGCATCAATATTACCTTGGAGAAAGCTTGGAGATTCAAAGAAGAGTTCAAGCACTAAACCACCTTTGTTAAGAAGTAAGTTTACTAAGTAAATCTTTATGTTATAAGCTTTGTTAAGCTTCTAAAAATTATACAAAAATTATGTACATCTCCTAGGTTAATTAAAACCGAAACTATATGGTTTTATATGCCAAAAATATAATCTATAACATATATAGAAAATATTTACCTTAAGACACATTTTTGTCACAAAATTTATTTAAGTTACAAATAAATTAAGGCCGAAATGTCAAGGGCAAAAATGCTTATTTTTAAGCTAAGAATCAATATAAGACATTACAATAATTTTTACATAAGTTATATGACTCATATGAATTTATGTATAGTTATTTTGACATATAAATCCACTTTTATATACTATATGGTCCTTAATAAATTATGGCCGAATGCTCTAAGTGTTAAATAGATTTTAAGGAGCTACTTATGTATATAAACTTATACTATAAAGTTTGGTGAGTTAAAAATATTTTTAGAGCTTAAATGGTTAATTAATTAAGTTATGTGGCCTAAATGTAATTTTTACAAAGTTTAGTGTGTTTTTACAAAAACCGAGAGTTAAGGGTGTTCTTGGAATATATTGATATATATAAGGTTAGGAATTAAGTTTATGAATTTTAGATAATTTAAACAAGTGTTAAAGTAACACTTTATAAAGTTTTGGGCTATTATGTAATTTATAAAAATTGTTATGAAAGTTTGGAACTTATTAGTGGGCAAATTCATAATTAAGAGAATTATTAGGTTCACTCTCGAAATTTTGAGGAATTAAATATTTAGACTATAGTTTATAAGTTATTAAGAAACTATTATAAAGTTTTGGGATGAAAATGTAATTAAGGAAGAATAAATGACAAAGCCGAATTACCTTGGGGTTAGTTTGGTAATTTAAGAATTTATATATATATATTCGGCATTTATGGAGAATTAAAATTAAAACTATAGTTTACATGACATTATGTAAAGGTTATAAGATTTTGTGGTTAGATTGTAATTATAAGAAATAAATTATTAAGGCCGAGAATTTAAGGGGCTAAGTTGTAATTTTTGAAAGTTATAATATTTAAAAGCTAAATACCAAAATATTAGTGTGACCTTGTAATTTAGCTAAATAAGAAGTTAAAACTCTATGCTATGATAAGATTAGAATTTAAATATAAAGTTTATGAATTAATGTGGTTGTTTTGTAAATAACCGAAATATAAGGGTAAGAAATTAGATTAAAATAAATATAGTCCTACATGGATATTTGGAGGAATTAGAAAGAAAGAATCTTGATTAAAGGAGTTATGAGGTTTAAACTATGACTTATATAGTTATAAGGAATTTAAAGATAACCAATGATTATTACTTTTGGGTTAAAGGAGGAATAATGAAAACTATAAGAACTTTATGTCCATATATGACATATAAATATAGTTAAGGAATTATAAGTTGTTATGTCAGCTAGACAAAAAAAAATAATAAATAACAAATATAGTACATGAATAAATAAATACATATATGTACATTAAAGGATTTATAAATAAATCAAAAGGAATAACAAATAAGTTATACATAAAATCATGAGGTAATTAAAAGAAATAAACCTCACATGAAATAACAAATACGAGATTTGTTAAAAGATTCAATAGGATCATTATATAAGGGTAACATAAATTAACCCTCTCAGTTAATCCTATTCTAGGACTTTGTTTGACCAGACGTTGACCGGGAATTAAACAAGTACAGTCTACGGTGAACGGTATGGGATTCTTGCAACCTGTTTTCTACCGGATTACACCGGCTTGTGTGCTATCTGTTGTTTGAAATAACGACCAAGATAATTAATGTAAATGTTGTTTACTCTTGTGCACTGTTGTATTATTTTATGTGCGTGAATGATGCTGACTACAACGTGTATGTCCCACGCATACAAACACTACTATACCAGTGGATTAAATACCTGCGCTTCAGTATACCGAGGACTTGTACTCAAGTCTCTCACTAACTTCACTTTATAACAAACGTCATTATCCTAAACGTGATAATTGACAATACACATTGTGTTCTTGTTTAACGTCTTTATATGACACTTAACAATCTATACTACGAGAACGAGGAGCCCAGTTGGATCTGGCCATGCATGCTACAGGAGTTGTACCTGTCTCAGGTCGTCTCCTATTCAGTTATACGTCGCGACGGAACATTTCAGTGGAGAGGAAGACTCTATTCCTCTCGGGTTTCTAATGCCCATCAGTTCAGTGGAGAGGAAGACTTCATTCCTCTCGTGGGTTCTATTTCCCATCAGCTCTCAGTACAGGGTTTAACTACGTTATCTCCTGGGGACTAACTGCCCAACCTTTCTCTATAACGGGGTCACTATACCTCCACTATATTGATATACTTTTATACATCTGTCAGTCCCACTGTGTGGACCCGACAGCTATCAAATGATTCAGCTCAGCTAACTTGACCTTCTGAAGTCTTGTTCTATGTGACATTATTGTCCTTGTATGGATACTTGTTATTATCAGACTATGCTTGTTTACAGCTTTATAAAAATGAACTGCATGTGTTCGACAAAGTAGTTGGTGTGGCCCGGTAGACGATGGGCTGCACGTTTTCCATACCAGCATTGTTTGCTGAGCCCCTTTGGGGGCACCCCCATTTTTCAGGTACCTGAAGTTGAGAAGATTACCACACCGAGTGTAGGTGGGGTAGATTCAAGCTATGGGAGTCTTCTTATAGTTACTTGTTTTTACTTAAGTATTTTACATTAGAGTTTGATTCCTAGTATCTCGGATTGTATTCGTATTCAGACCGTGACTTTTGGAGATTGTATTTGGATTTAGCCTTGTTGGTCACAAGGGTGGCCAACGGCATTGTAATACCGCCCGGTTGTTGTATTTATTTCCGCTGCAGTTGTATTTTATTTGGGAGTGATCGTCGTTCAGGTTATTGGATTTCGGGTTGGGGTGTTACAAAAAGTGGTATCAGAGCGTAGTTACGCTCTGGATACAAGGATACACCGAGATTAGGATTTCTAAAAGCTTAGGTTATGGGTTGAGTGATAGTATTGAAAGGAGTTTAAGTTAGTTTTACTTAGACTACTATCCAAGACCGAGATTGCGACCACAGTATCTAATATACCTCAACATCCTGCAGATGTCAGGAAGAGGAGGACGCCGTGGACAGGCCGATGAGGAGCCAAACATCAGGCTGGCAGACATTGCTACTTTAATCGCTCAGGCATTTGCACAGGCGGGGGTTGGACAGCAGCAGCAGCTACCTCCACCACCACCACCCAGGGAGAGAGATTGGGTGAAGAGTTTGGCTGATCTGAGGCCAACTGCATTCAAGGGGCAGACTGACCCTGCTCACTTGGAGACATACATCATGGAGATGGAGACAGCGTTCGAGACGCTTGCAGTCCCAGCTAGGGAAAAGGTAAGGCTTGCTGCCTTTTATCTGAAGGATGCAGCGAGAGATTGGTGGAACATGGTGAAAGCCGACCACCTGGATGACCCAGCATTTACTTGGGGACACTACACTACACTACTTAGGGGCAAATACTACCCGGCCCACACCAGGATGGTGAAGACGAGAGAGTTTGATGCCCTGGAGCAGACGGGAAAGATGTCAGTGGATGAGTACTATGCGAAGTTCACTTCGCTACTCCGACTACTACCCGGTATAGGATACTCGGACCAAGTGTTGGTCGACCGATTCTACGGGGGACTGAGCCCTCGACTCCAGTTTGGGATGGGACCAATCATCCCTACCAGTTTACAGGTAAAACAGGAGAGACATAAACCGGTTGAAAATTTTATTATCTACTATACCCCGTCATGGGAGAATTGGAGATTGATACCTTGAGATTTCAGGAATGTTATCATGCTGCCTCCGTGGTGGAGATTACATGTAAGAGAAGGGATGCTTTGAGCTCCCAAAAGAGGAAGGACGGACCTGGTGGCGAAGATGCTAAGCAGGGGAACTCCAACAAAAGGAACAAACCTTATCAGAAAGGCCAGGGGTCCTACCAAGGGAAGGGGAACCAAACTACTGGGAACCCCCAGTCAGGAACCCACGGAGCGGCAACATCACAGAAAACCTACCCACCTAAGGGTAGGCACTCTAACCAAGCAGTCAAATTTGAAACTTGTGTGATTACTTCAGTACCGTTAGAATGTGTAATTGACCTTGATTGTATTAGGTTCTGGATCTGGCTCAAACACGGGCCAGAAGTATGTCCGCCGTTTCAACTGTAGACAGTGTGGAAAAGATCACCCCGGCGTGGACTGCCAAGGGGAGAAAGTTCAGTGTCGCCACTGTCAAATACTTGGACATCGGGCCTTCGAGTGTATCCGAAACCCGGAGAGCAAGAACTACCGCCCGGGAGCAAAGGCAAACACCGGCCCTAAGAATGGAGCTAGCGATACTCGCCCTCCGCCAACAAACCAGGCTCAGGGGTATAAGGGCAAAGGCCCAGCATCGGGACCCGCCCTGCATGTCATGGACCGCTCAGATGAGGCTGGTCCTTCTACCAACCCAGGTATTTCTAAACCATGTGAACCTATTATTGAGCAATGGATGATGTGAATGAGTGCTTGCATGCCTTGATTGCCTAATTGAGTAGGGAAGAATTAGTAAGACTCACTAGTAAAATTTAAACCACGTAGGAAGCTATAAGATATGCTTTCCTATCCCCTCACCGCCCTCCCTGGAAGAAAACATTATCAAAATACAAGAACCAGGGAACGAACAATGTAAGGTTATCCAACCAGGTTTGATATTACTCAAAGGATACCTAACACCGGAGACACAAATTACAATCATCAGAAAATGTCTAGAATTGGGAGCAGGACCAGGAGGGTTCTACACTCCAGAATTTCCAGGAGGATCAAAGATGAAGCTGAAAATGATGTGCTTAGGAAAGGATTGGAATCCTTACACAAAAACCTACCAAGATACAAGAAATGGAGATGGAGCACAAGTACCAAAAATCCCAGAAGAATTTTTACCAATTGTGGAACAAGCAGTTAATACAGCTCAACAGCTAGAAGAAGATCCAGTTCCCAATCTAAGGGCTGATCTATGTATCATCAACTTCTATGAAGAAGGAGGCCGTTTAGGACTACACCAGGACAATGATGAAACAAAAGGGTCCCTTGAACAGGGGATACCAGTATTATCTTTGTCAATTGGAGATGACGCAGAGTTCCTTTATGGCGAGCAGAAGCGTGTGGACCTTGCAAAGAAAATCATATTGAGTTCAGGAGATGTTTTAGTAATGGGTGGAAAGTCAAGGTTGCTATACCATGGAATTAAGAGGATCAAACTAAACACAGCACCTTCGACAGTGATAAACACCACTCACATGAAACCAGGAAGATTAAGTTTGACTTTTAGAAAGTACTAGTATTGTAATTGTTTGGACATCTGAAAGGAGATCATCTCATCAATGAAGCATTATTGTTATGAAAGTGAATGTCTTTAGACCCCATCATATCAAAGTACTTACTCAGATTCTGTATTAGGTTGTACTAAGGAGACGGAAGGTGCCTTAAGTATCTTACTGAGGAGGAGGCCAGCAAGGGTGGCGCGATCCTCACTGGTACCTTTCCTGTAATGGAGTGGATGCACTAGTACTGTTTGACTCCGGAGCCTCACATACTTTCGTTTCGCCTTCGCTTGCGGGGAAGTTGGGGCTAGACGCTGTAGAGTTACCTGATTTTAAGGTGGCACTCCGTCTAAGGAGAAGATCAGTTGCACTCGTCTTTATAGAGGAGCCACTATCAGTAGGAGGAGGATTTTCCCATTGACCTTATTGAGTTCAGAGGTCTAGGATTCGACGTTATAGTCGGGATGGACTGGTTGGGCGGCACAGAGGCCGCATTCTTTGTGCAGAGCGCAGACTGTTACTTAAGAGTCCATCAGGAGTGACAGTATCATACCGCCAGAGCCCTAGAGCACCATCAGTAAAAGTTATATCTGCTATGTCTATGTACAAGCAAGTCAGGAAGCAGAAGGAAGTATACCTATGCTATGTTCAGGATGTAGAGCACGACCCTGATTTTGATCCAGATATGCCAGTGGTGTCGGAATTTCCAGATATTTTTCCAAAGGAACTTCAGGCTTACCGCCATCCAGAGAGGTAGAGTTCTCCATTGAATTACTACCAGGTACCGGTCCCATAGCTAAGGCACCGTACCGTATGGCACCAGCAGAGATGGCTGAGCTGAAGGAGCAGCTGAAAGATTACTGGACAAGGGATACATACGACCTAGCGTATCTCCTTGGGGAGCACCAGTTCTGTTTGTGAAGAAGAAGGATGGAAGCCTTCGGCTATGTATTGATTACCGGGAGCTTAATGCAGTGTCGGTGAAGAACAAATATCCACTACCACGGATTGACGACTTGTTTGATCAGTTGAGAGGAGCAAAAGTGTTTTCGAAGATCGATTTGAGATCAGGATACCATCAGATACCTATCAGGGAGCAAGACATAGAAAAGACAGCATTCAGAACACGATATGGCCACTATGAGTTTACAGTTATGCCTTTTGGCTTGTCTAATGCACCTGCCGTCTTCATGGATTTGATGAACAGATTATTCAGAGAGCAGTTAGATAAGACCGTGGTTGTATTCATCGATGACATCCTCATCTATTCAAAGTCTAAGGAACATGAGAGTCACCTCCGACATGTACTTGAGATCTTAAGGGAGAACCAGCTTTATGCTAAGTTCTCCAAATGTGAGTTTTGGTTGGACAGAGTTTCCTTTTTAGGACATGTTATCTCAGATGCTGGGATCGCAGTGGATCCAGCAAAGATAGAAGCAGTTCGCAGTTGGCCTAGGCCAAGGACAGTGACTGATATCAGGAGTTTCCTTGGGTTAGCCGGTTACTACCGAAGGTTTGTCAGAGACTTCTCCAAATTAGCAAAACCTATGACCAGTTTAATGAAGAAAGATGCACCATTCACATGGACTACAGAGTGTGAATCATCATTTCAGTTTTTGAAGAACGCTTTGACATCAGCACCAGTTTTGACAATACCTGAAGGCACTGAGGGTTATGAAGTTTACTATGATGCATCAGGAAGGGGATTAGGGTGTGTACTTATGCAGAATGGGAAGGTAGTCGCCTACACTTCCCGACAGTTGAAGAAACATGAGGAAAACTATCCCACACATGACTTGGAGCTCGGAGCTATTGTTTTTGCCTTGAAGATCTGGCGCCACTACCTGTATGGTGTCCAGATGACCGTCTATTCGGATTATAAGAGTTTGAAGTATGTATTCACCCAGAAGGAGTTAAACATGAGACAAAGAAGATGGGTTGAATTTCTTAAGGACTATGACATTGATTTGCAGTACAAAGAAGGGAAAGCTAATGTTGTAGCAGACGCACTGAGTCGACGAGCACATTCTCTAAATGTCATTGTGGCTAGCTCGAGTCTTATGGACGACATACGTAGCGCACAGCAGAGTGATCAGCGAATGATGGAGATCAGTCAGAAGTTGTCTGACGGTACATTTGAGGGTGGGAAGTATGAGTTTCATCTACATGATGATGGACTAATCAGATTGAAGGGCAGATTGTGTATTCCCAGAGACAGCATAGATATAAAGGAGCATATTCTTCGAGAGTCCCACACTTCTTCCACATCTGTCCATCCAGGAGCTTCTAAGATGTACAAAGATCTAAAGAGGTATTTCTGGTGGAGTGGTATGAAGGGCGACGTGACAGAATATGTGATTCGATGTCTCACTTGTCAGAAAGTGAAATTTGAACATAGACGACCAGGAGGTATGGTACAGTCTATGCCAGTTCCAGAGTGGAAATTTTACGATATCTCTATGGACTTCGTGGTGGGACTACCACCTACGAGAGGAGGACTTAATATGATTTGGGTTGTGGTTGATCGACTGACTAAAGTTGCTAGGTTTATTCCGATGAAAGACACTTGGAAAGTGCCAAAGTTAGCAGAACTATTTGAGCAGGAGATTATCAGACATCATGGAGTACCAAAGACTATTGTTTCAGATCGAGACACTAGATTTCTCTCACGATATTGGCGAGCTACTCGCGAAGCACTTGGCACTGAATTGAAGCTTAGCACAGCATTTCATCCTCAGACAGATGGTCAGTCAGAGAGGACTATTCAGACCGCAGAGGACATGCTACGAGCATGTGCCTTGGACTTCCAGGGCAGCTGGATAGATAGATTACATCTCATCGAGTTTGCATACAATAACAGCTATCACGCCTCTATACAGATGTCACCTTTCCAAGCCTTATATGGCAGACCATGTCGCACACCATTGTGCTGGGACGAGTCTAGTGAGACCGTCATCATTGGGCCTGAGTACTTAGAGCAAGTCCAGGCAGAAGTACAACAAATCAGAAGTAACATGAAAGCAGCACAAGACAGACATAAATCATATGCTGATGAGAGGCGACGAGACCCTGAGTTCGCAGTTGGCGACAAGGTATTTCTACGAGTATCACCCATGAAGGGTGTATTCAGATTTGGGCAAAAGGGCAAACTAAGCCCGAAATTTGTAGGACCCTACGCTATCATAGAGCGGGTGGGCCTTGGGGCATATCGACTTGATTTGCCAGCTGAGTTGGGCAAAGTACACAATGTTTTTCATGTGTCTCATCTTAAGAAATACATGCCTCATCCTTCTCATGTTCTACAACCAGAGACACTCTCATTAGAACCAACAATGCGGTATGTGGAAACACCGCAACAAATCTTAGACAGAAAAACACGAGATACTCGAAACAAATCGGTGAGCCTAGTAAAAGTTCTTTGGTCAAACCACGATGTGGAAGAGGCCACATGGGAATTAGAAGCAGATATGCGAGCGAAATTTCCCTCATTATTTACCGACTAGACACTTTAGTCTAGGGTACGGGGGCGTACCCCTCTTTTTTTTGGGGGGTAGAGCCTTTTTCGTTTGTGAGTTTAGTATACATTTTGTTGCACTTTAGTGCATTTCAGTGACACTTTGTCTTGTATGTGTTCTTGTGTAACACTGTATTTGAATGTACTTTGAACTTCTACTTGTTAGTGTGTACTTTGTTACACTACAATGAAAAGTGACTGTGTTATTAAATTACACTATATTGTTCCAAAGTATTCCGTTGTGTTTGATGTACACTGTGAACTTAGGAATATAGAGACTTGGGACTTGATCCCTAAAAGCTAGATTGAGTTGTGGATACTTAGTGGAACTTGATTCCCCACAACCTTATAATTTAGATATGAGACTTCGGGGCGAAGTCCTTTTTTAAGGGGGGTAGATTGAAATACCCCAAATCTAATTAAAATATTAAACCATTATTTAATGGAAAATAATCCTATTATAAATCATTTCACATACGCATGCAAACCCATGCATGAGAACGTTACGTAAAAACAGTCGTTTCTCCATAAACGCTAAAACGCCTTAGAAGCATATGGTCAAACATGACCTTGTATGACCCTCTAATATTCAAACCAAATGATCATACAACTATTATATGAATATATAAACATATTCTCTAAGCTATATTCAGTCAAAAACGCAAAACGCGCGGGAGTGCTCACGCACGTCCCTTAAAGCACGAAAAGTCCGGAGGAGTGCCGAGGTGGCACGAACTCCTATAAAATTAATTCCTAGAGTTCCTAACATCAATATTAACCATTCTAAAGAGAACCCACGAAGTGGTTTCTCAAAATTCAACAAAAACCACAGGAGGATTTCTTAGCGCTCCTTTTTGCCTAGGAGTGTCCCGATGGCCCGTAAATTATGACATGGTTTAATGTAACCCCATATGACTCAATGTAACATCTTAATATATGTATTTACTATAATAAGTGTTTACAAACACTTGGAACTCATAAAAACAATTTGGTTCCCAAAGATTTCCTTAGAGCACAAAAACACACCTTCGGGTGTCACGAAAACGCGTTTTACGCAATTGCCTTGTAGTTTTTGACATGCCACGAATTGGTAATCTTAAATAGGGTTAAAATGACCTTCTAAATCAGTTGGAGAGACTAGTCAACAAGGCTCTCTATAGGGGCCGAAGTTATGCCCAAAAACTAGTATAAAATTTGCATTTAAAGTTTATAAAAGGCATAGAACATGGTGACTCACCTTCCCATGTGTTATATTACTTAATGTCAAAGTATGTAGGTCTCATTTGACCACCAAGCTGTCGAAATTATGCATTGGAATAAGGCCATGTGAGCTAGGAAGAAAACAAAATGCAAAAAGGTAAAAAGTAGATCTAGATTCCACCTTTTGATTTCTTTTCTCCATGTGATCTTCCATTGCTCTTCCTTGGCTCTTCAATGTCGATTGAGACACCTCATTTGACCCCTTGAATTCGTTCATCTACAAGAGGAGAAGAAGACAAGCACAAAACATAGAAAAATAAAAAGAATATACCTTACCTAACTTACCTTGTCTTCTAGCTCCCATTATTTTCTCCATCTTGCCTTGTCACCCCACATGTCCGAAATTATGCAGATAACATGGGCATTTATTGAGCCAATAACCCATGGAATAAACTAAAGAAAAGAATAGTCATTTGACATTAAAAATTGACAAAACAAAAATCAATTCCAAATTGCATTCTCTTACCTTATACGTGAGTTTAGTCTCATTTCCCTCCTTGCACTCTTCATCAACGAATTGGTAAGGCTCCCTCCTCTCTCTTCTTGCTTCATCTTCTTCCTTTGAAGCTCTTAAGTCCATTAATGGAGTTTTAACTTCTATCTTCATCTTTAAGGTAATTTCCTAGCATCTCTTGTCAAGCCTTGAAGCAAAACTCTTCCTAGCACATCAATAAGCATTCGGCATCAATTAGTTCTCCAAGGAGGTTGTCCAAACCAACATTAATCCAAGGAGCATTTCAAGGTTATCTTAAGGTAGTTTTAATGCTTGAAAATCCTTAAAGCACATTTTTATGTGTAACCAAGTTCTTCTTCTTCTAAGGTTTCTTTCTTCTTCATTTTCATGAAGGAAACTTTGTTCTTCATCTACCTTAGGAGTGCCGAATTTATAAGGAGAAAAAGTCTAAGGTAAATTCTTGTAAAACTACTTACAAATCTACTTAAGATCTTTATTGAAGATCTAACTCCTAAACACCTTCACCACTTGCATATAACCGAAGTGGAGCATCAATATTACCTTGGAGAAAGCTTGGAGATTCAAAGAAGAGTTCAAGCACTAAACCACCTTTGTTAAGAAGTAAGTTTACTAAGTAAATCTTTATGTTATAAGCTTTGTTAAGCTTCTAAAAATTATACAAAAATTATGTCATCTACTAGGTTAATTAAAACCGAAACTATATGGTTTTATATGCCAAAAATATAATCTATAACATATATAGAAAATATTTACCTTAAGACACATTTTTGTGTCACAAAATTAATTTAAGTTACAAATAAATTAAGGCCGAAATGTCAAGGGAAAAAATGCTTATTTTTAAGCTAAGAATCAATATAAGACATTACAATAATTTTTACATAAGTTATATGACTCATATGAATTTATGTATAGTTATTTTGACATATAAATCCACTTTTATATACTATATGGTCCTTAATAAATTATGGCCGAATGCTCTAAGTGTTAAATAGATTTTAAGGAGCTACTTATGTATATAAACTTATACTATAAAGTTTGGTGAGTTAAAAATATTTTATTAGAGCTTAAATGGTTAATTAATTAAGTTATGTGGCCTAAATGTAATTTTTAATAAGTTTAGTGTGTTTATTACAAAAACTGAGAGTTAAGGGTGTTCTTGGAATATATATGATATAATATAAGGTTAGGAATTAAGTTTATGAATTTTAGATAATTTAAACAAGTGTTAAAGTAACACTTTATAAAGTTTTGGGGTATTATGTAATTAATAAAAATTGTTATGAAAGTTTGGAACTTATTAGTGGGCAAATTCATAATTAAGAGAATTATTAGGTTCACTCTCGAAATTTTGAGGAATATAAATATTTAGACTATAGTTTATAAGTTATTAGAAACTATTATAAAGTTTTGGGATGAAAATGTAATTAAGGAAGAATAAATGACAAAGCCGAATTACCTTGGGGTTAGTTTGGTAATTTAAGAATTTATATATATATATTCGGCATTTATGGAGAATTAAATTAAAACTATAGTTTACATGACATTATGTAAAGGTTATAAGATTTTGTGGTTAGATTGTAATTATAAGAAATAAATTATTAAGGCCAAGAATTTAAGGGGCTAAGTTGTAATTTTTGAAAGTTATAATATTTAAAAGCTAAATACCAAAATATTAGTGTGACCTTGTAATTTAGCTAAATAAGAAGTTAAAACTCTATGCTATGATAAGATTAGAATTTAAATATAAAGTTTATGAATTAATGTGGTTGTTTTGTAAATAACCGAAATATAAGGGTAAGAAATTAGATTAAAATAAATATAGGTCCTACATGGATATTTGGAGGAATTAGAAAGAAAGAATCTTGATTAAAGGAGTTATGAGGTTTAAACTATGACTTATATAGTTATAAGGAATTTAAAGATAACCAATGATTATTTCTTTTGGGTTAAAGGAGGAATAATGAAAACTATAAGAACTTTATGTCCATATATGACATATAAATATAGTTAAGGAATTATAAGTTGTTATGTCAGCTAGACAAAAAATAAATAAATAAATAACAAATATAGTACATGAATAAATAAATACATATATGTACATTAAAGGATTTATAAATAAATCAAAAGGAATAACAAATAAGTTATACATAAAATCATGAGGTAATTAAAAGAAATAAACCTCACATGAAATAACAAATACGAGATTTGTTAAAAGATTCAATAGGATCATTATATAAGGGTAACATAAATTAACCCTCTCAGTTAATCCTATTCTAGGACTTTGTTTGACCAGACGTTGACCGGGAATTAAACAAGTACAGTCTACGGTGAACGGTATGGGATTCTTGCAACCTGTTTCTATCGGATTACACCGGCTTGTGTGCTATCTGTTGTTTGAAATAACGACCAAGATAATTAATGTAAATGTGTTTACTCTTGTGCACTGTTGTATTATTTTATGTGCGTGAATGATGCTGACTACAACGTGTATGTCCCACGCATACAAACACTACTATACCAGTGGATTAAATACCTGCGCTTCAGTATACCGAGGACTTGTACTCAAGTCTCTCACTAACTTCACTTTATAACAAACGTCATTATCCTAAACGTGATAATTGACAATACACATTGTGTTCTTGTTTAACGTCTTTATATGACACTTAACAACTCTATATTACGAGAACGAGGAGCCCAGTTGGATCTGGCCATGCATGCTACAGGAGTTGTACCTGTCTCAGGTCGTCTCCTATTCAGTTATACGTCGCGACGGAACATTTCAGTGGAGAGGAAGACTCTATTCCTCTCGGGTTTCTAATGCCCATCAGTTCAGTGGAGAGGAAGACTTCATTCCTCTCGTGGGTTCTATTTCCCATCAGCTCTCAGTACAGGGTTTAACTACGTTATCTCCTGGGGACTAACTGCCCAACCTTTCTCTATAACAGGGTCACTATACCTCCACTATATTGATATACTTTTATACATTTGTCAGTCCCACTGTGTGGACCCGACAACTATTAAATGATTCAGCTCAGCTAACTTGACCTTCTGAAGTCTTGTTCTATGTGACATTATTGTCCTTGTATGGATACTTGTTATTATCAGACTATGCTTGTTTACAGCTTTATAAAAATGAACTGCATGTGTTCGACAAAGTAGTTGGTGTGGCCCGGTAGACGATGGGCTGCACGTTTTCCATACCAGCATTGTTTGCTGAGCCCCTTTGGGGGCACCCCCATTTTTCAGGTACCTGAAGTTGAGAAGATTACCACACCGAGTGTAGGTGGGGTAGATTCAAGCTATGGGAGTCTTCTTATAGTTACTTGTTTTTACTTAAGTATTTTACATTAGAGTTTGATTCCTAGTATCTCGGATTGTATTCGTATTCAGACCGTGACTTTTGGAGATTATATTTGGATTTAGCCTTGTTGGTCACAAGGGTGGCCAACGGCATTGTAATACCGCCCGGTTGTTGTATTTATTTCCACTGCAGTTGTATTTTATTTGGGAGTGATCGCCGTTCAGGTTATTGAATTTCGGGTTGGGGTGTTACAATCAAGCTTCAAGGCATTGATAGTTCGTTATTCGCTCGTATTCGCTAGGTATATTAGACCTTTGAGCTAGGGCCCACAAGCTTCTGCTGCGCGACCTGATATCTTTAGAGCTTAATTCGCCCTTCTCATTATTCTTAATGTATTGTATATCTCCCTTTTATCCCTTTTTTTATCTTGGGAATAAGGTCTCTTCATCGACGCGTGGTATTTCTTACTGTACGCGAATTCAATGAGTCATAGGTTTCTATCCAGTTCTCTGGAAATCTATATTGTATACCGCTGTATACCTCCGTGATTACTCAATTGGTTCCTCCGACTTATTGTCGGTTGAGGTCGAGCTACTACCTAAGCATGTAGTGCTTCCTCTATTGTTAGTGGCTTCTGGATTACGCTCACTTATGTGATTCTGTACAAGAATTCTTTCATTGTACGACCTTGTATTCCTTATGCATGGGTCCTTATGACATTCATAAGTTTCTTTCTGCTTTTATTCCAGTGGGATTCACTTGTCGTGGTTGTTGGTATGTCCAACGCTTTTCGTGCCTCTTTGGCTCAAGGCCGCACGGTTTGTTTCTATGCTTTCCCTTAACTGGCTTATGCCCCATTGGTATGTTTGCAAGTCTTCTGCATCTAGTACGGGGTTGTTATCTAGCAATCAGGTACTCTTGTCCCGAAGTGAATTTGCTTCACTTATCAAATTGGTCCTCTAGGGACACACTTCTAGTTCCTTATGCAATTGTAATTGGAATGAACAATGTCTTCTCTGTGAGGTATTTCATCAAATGATACAGACTACTAGCTTACTGCCCAGTCTATCTACCATCTCTTGTTTTCATCTACACTGAGTCTAACTCATAATTCCACTTTATTCTCCATATCGTTGTCTGACTATATTCACATAATGGTCGCTTACTACGCACCATGTTCTTACTCATTATACAATGTTGCTTTACATGGCATCCGCTACTACATTAGCTTCCGCTCATGTACTTCCACCATTATTACTATGGTTTTCCATTTACTTGTTTTAATACGGAATATGTTATTCCTTTAAGTCTCTATGCTCCTTGAGCGTTGACACTCTACAGTTTGCATTGTACACATACAGTGTTGCTTCTCAACCGACTACTCTTTCGGTTTTCGACAATTGCTATAACAGCTTCTTTCTTCATACTAAACTTAGAAATCTCCTTTTCCTATTCCCATTCATCTCTTGGCAATAACCACATGCTCAAGCTTTGATATATTAACAGGTGAAACCTCTTTCTGGAAGGTCTACCTAATCACCGCTCCAACGGTCTCACAATAACGAGAGGTATCCCCATTCCTATCATGAGTGGTTCGTTCTCCGCTCTATTCATTGACATTATAGAATCTCTCTTGTCTTACTGGTACTATTCTCAGCAATTCTTCTCATGATTATTATAGGTTTTGCAACCGTTCGAATTTACATATCATAGTTGGTTCACGGTGTGCAAGCCATGTTGCCTCGAGCTCTGCTCATTGTACGCTGTTCACACAAGTTCCTACTTCTTCGTATACCATTAAATGGTTTGGAAGTATTACTGGCTCCGAGGCATAGTCATTGCATCACGCTTCCTTTCATGGGAGGTCCTTTAGGAAATTTCAGGTTGCCTTTGGCAATTTCGGGTGCCTTCTGTTAAGTGGATTCCCTTCGGTGTTTGAACCGAGTATTCGTTCTACCTCTTGTGTTTCTATCACGATATTATTGACTCAGACACCTTCCAAGGATTATTTTTTGTTTTGTTGAGTTACACCATTTCATCTGGCTTGTATCTATGAGTGTGTTCAGTTAACTACACCGCCTTGTGGTACAGTATACCGAACTGTCCCGTTTAGGGTTATAATGTCTCCCGTTCTTGGGTAGATCATTGATGCTTTCGCTTCACGTTATTGGCTGGGTTTGATATCCTCTTTAGTGAAGAATGATATTTCCCCAGTAGTTGTGGTGATTGTTTTGGGAATTCTATCCCGTTTGTTGAACATTGACGTGTCTATGTTAGGCATTTGCCTTACTATGTTTAGGCTGGGTATTCATTCTAGCTATCATGTTTCCTTTGAGATTCTTGAGACATATTGAGCGTCTGTAAATAGTAATCGGTGCTTCTTGCACTTCCTAACTCTTATTCATTTCCCTGGAATGCATTCCATAATTCATTTAGATTCTTTAGCTTAACTACATTCTTTCTCTTCAATCGTCCAAGTTAGTTAGCTGCTCGGGTCTGAGTTTGCATCACTGACAGTGGTGCGGAGTTGACTACTTCTCGTGTTCCGTACAATACTCGTATACATACATGGGGCACCTGACTGATACATTACTACTTACCTGACTAACTCATAAATAGGTCTGTCAGGCCCGCAAGCTCCTTAGGAGTGCGGTCGTCCCACGTCTCGTTTTTGTACACTTGCAGTGTTCGTCACACACCTAAGTGAAGTATTATGTTGTCAAATCCTCTTGTATCGTCCTATGATAAGTTACTGTGGTTCTTCTGGGTTTGGTTTAAATTTTTTTTTGGTTTTGAAAGATTTCCGAGTTTGAAAGAAAAAATTTGAGTTTGAAGGAAAATTTTTCATGGTATCTCCACGTCTGGTGGTCTTGACCAAGTCTAGCTTCTCGCTGACTGGTACGTTCTCTAATACAATGGTTAGGCCGTTAGGCCTTTCTAAGGTTTCATTTTTCCAGTTATTAGGATCTGTGATCCTATAATGGTTTCACTCGCCACCTTGGTACTTTACTAAGTACTTCTGGTCGTTAAATGTTCTCCGAATAGCCTTGTTACTACTGCACTTGCCATGGCAAGTGCGCCATGCAGGTTGGATTTCGGTTCAGCACATACCAGTTGCGGTATTGCTTCTGCTCGCACCGTATTCGATAGCCTTGTTGGCTCTTCTTTTGATCCTATGGTCTTGGAAACCAACCTTCTGAGCTGCGTCTCATTTGTCTCGACATGACAATCATCAATCAGGGTGCTTCTCCATTATTGGAGATCCCTATTTACTTGTTCTGTGTTTTTCCCTATTGCTCGTTTCCACACATTTACCGTGGTTACCGAGGCTTGACTCTTCTTTAGGAGCTACATCAGTAGTCCTATTGGGGTATGCTTCGTGAATGTTCTCACATTTGTCTGAGCAAGGTTGATTAGGTATTGTAACCCTTTGGGTTTGTAGGTTCGGGGTTATCCACTCTTGACTAGTTCCTTAGTCGGTTAGAATACCGTTGGTGGTATTATCTAATGGTTGCGGTCCCTTAGACATGTGTCTCGGGTTTTGTTGCTTCTTCTTTTTCCGCTTCGTTGCACAGCTAGAGCTTTCCTTCTTGCTGGCCAAGCAAGGTTCTCGCGACTGCTAAGCATGTCGCCCCATGCTGCCGGAAATTTCACTTTTCTATTGATAGGATTCTCAATCTTCCGCTATTAAGTGCGGGTATTGTCGTTCAAACGGGAACCGTCTTCGGGATTTCCAGGTCTTGGAATCTACCGTATGACAGGTTCTTGTTCCCTTAGGAATATTTCACAACAGCCAGATCGAGTTTTCCTTAGTAAGAGAGGACTTTCCATCTCTCAGGCGTTCTTTTCTGAGTTATAAAACGGGGGATGTGGAGGGCGGGTTTGATATTGTAGGTATCTAGAACACACTGGAAGTTACTATCTTACGTATCTCTCACGCTATCGCACAACCCTTAACCCAAAGTCTCTTATTCCTAACTCGGTATTTCCTAACTCGGTATTTCCAGTCATCAGAGTGATACTTCACTCTGATACCACTTTTTGTAACACCCCTACCGCTAATCTCGTCATTAACAACTAATCACCTCGTTCATCGTTACATTCGCAACGGATAATCCAAACACAACGGTGGGTGAAACAATGCCGTTAGCCACCCACGTGACTAACAAGACCTAACTTAAATACAGTAACGGTCTGATGGACCGGAAACCCGAGTACTTATACAATACATTATCATTCCTCTTTTAAACCGAGTCATGTACACTTACAATCCAACTATACCGAGTTTATCACTTTCTGTATGCCGATAACACATTTGGACTTACCCTACTAATACATACAATTACAAATGTATTTAACTCAGCTACCCAGGCTTAACCGCAACCCCCATCCTACTCTAAAACGGTAATCATCTCCATCATACCTGAAAAATAATGGGTGGCCCCAAAGGGGCTCAACACCTTTGCTGGTATGGTAGACGTGCAACCCGCTACTACCGGGTCACACCCAACTAATTCTCATCCGAACATGCGATTGATTTTATTTAAATCATGACATGAAATGCTATAAACACACAACATGTTCGCATTCAACAAGTATTCAAACAATAGAATACTAACAACAAGGATATCACATCAAGTTCATTAGATTAATTTACCTTGTTCTTTAGGCCTTGAGGAACCCTATCTCAAGTAAGCCACATTCAGCTTAATTGCTAACTTATCCATCTTCATTGGATAGTTTATATTTGTTCTCTTAGATCTACATACACCCTCCAGTCTCGATCTTGTTTTCTCAATTATTCTTCTCTTGAATAATTCTTAAGTTAAGCCTCTTAGGCCTCCGGGCTGAGACACATATAGATCTCACCATCGGACTTTTATAATATCTTCACAGAATTAGAAAATTCTCTCACGTTTCCTCTTCCTTAACCCATAATATCCAGCTTACCTCTTTAGACGGGTAAGCTCTGTCAGTCTCACTCCAAACGGGCACCACTATATGGCTCACTGTAACACCCCATCTCGATCCAATCGTGGTTATCACAAACTTATCACCATATATACAAACACTGCAGCGGATTCAAATACATTCCAGGACCTTGCCACGGTCTGATTAACAGAATATACCGAACATTAGTACTTACAAGTCTTAACCAAATACATATCCTTCTTACAATCCCCTCACATCCTATACATCTTACTAACTCAAATTGCCATACGAGTGTACATGCACAACTCGTAGGCCACACTTAACCCGTAACGCTTGTACCCCATCTTACTCTCGCGACGGCCGCCTCCTAACGTTCACCTGTGTAGTAAAAACAGCCCCCAAAGGGGGTCAGCATGAATGCTGATACAATCCTCTCATGGCCCCCAAGCTAACGTGGCTACGACGACTAATTGTCGATAGCATGGAGGTTGATTAGATGCACAACATAATAGAAGGAGCAATAAACAACAAACCAATTATGAACAATCAAAGTTCAAACACACTGAACGACTTAAATGCGTTCCCTTAATTAGTGAGTCAATTACTTCACTCCTTAAGTTACGTTTCCTCTTAATCTTAGTCCATCCTTATCTTACCTCAATCTTAGTCTTATCTTAGTCTTGGAAAACAACCATCCCTTAAAAAGGAATGGATGTAGCTTACCTCAGTCTTATAATACAAACCATCCTTTAAATAGGAATGGTTGCAACTTATCTCAAACCTTATCTTAATCCTAGAATACAAACCACTCTTTAAATAGAAATGATTGTATCTTACCTCAATGTTTATTTTTGTCCGGTCAAAAGCAACCCTAGCCAATGAGCTATTAACTCCATTGGTTGTATAAACAACTTATCTTATAATTTAGGATTTAGGTGATCCTACTGCACCATCTTAATGCCTCCTACCTTGGACTGTATGTCCAATGTAGCTGAGCCGGCAACCGACCCTAGGCAACAAGTCCGAAGACAAGTCCTTAAGCGGAAGTCGGATCTGCTTTAGATACCGACCCCCTTATTCCTTAGCATGCATGACAGGAGTCAGTCCCGGGTTCCTCACTCCCCCCTTAAGTTCCAGTTAGTAGAAGTCTCAAGACAATGTTTGTTGGTTAACCTCTTTCGGTTTATAACAAACTAATATTAGGGAGTGTTCCTTAGTTTCACTCAATTCCTTACTAAACGTTGGTTAGTAAGTTCTCACGGTAAGTTGTGTTAGTTTTCAAACATCACACAACAATACAATAAACATAATGTTCCGGTTGCATGCTTTATCTTGTTTAGTGAGCACACAAAAACAAATAGCACACAAGCCGAGGGACACCTCGTTAGCAAGCAGGTCACAAGAAGAACTGTACCGTTCACCGTTGGTCGTTTGGTTGTTTACTCTCCTCCGGAGTCCAAACTCTCAAGTCCTAAAACACTGATTCAGTTTTAAGTTGTTAATCACTTAACTTAATTCAACTTAATTAACTTACTCAACCCATAATGTTTCCCCACCTAAGACCTCTTAGTTTTACAACTTATTCTTACAACTTAACCTTAAACTTTTAAATTTATACTTAACTTAATCCCTTAGGTCTTTATACCTCTAATCATCAATGCCCTCTTAATGGGGTACCATTAATACCACTAAACTTCCTTAGGGTTACTTTTTTTTTCTTTAGAGTCTACCGACCTTACCGACCGACCTTACCCAAGGTCGGTCCATTCCAGAACATATCACCGTTTGAAAATTTTACCCCGACCGACCTTGCAAGTCCGGTCCCCAAGGTCGGTCCATTCCCGAGAGTTCTTCCCCGTTGAAAATTTAGGCCCGACCGATATTGCAAGTCCGGTCCCCAAGGTCGGTCCATTCCAGAACGTTCTTCTGCTAGTGTATTTTGAGCCCGACCGACCTTTCCAAGGTCGGTCCTAAGGTAGGTCGGCTCCAAAAACTTATTTCTAAGTGTTAAATTCAGCCCAAACTTCACCACAAGTTCCCCCACGTGTCCTAATACCGTTTAGGCACTTAAACTCACCTTTAAACATCCACTAAAAACTCCTTAGCTACTTTCTCAATTCTTACTAGGAATTCGTAACACTTGTTTACACCTCTTAAGGCCTTTACATGTCACCAAACAAGGCCTAAACATCATCTAAAACATTACCATTCAATCCCCCATCATTAGAAGCCAAAACAAATTTATTTCTCTTTCTCTGCACTGGCGGTCCCAACCAGAAGCTAATTTCCTGCACGATTTGCCTGGACCTCCCCACAGGGGCGGTCCCTAGGGGCGGTCCACAGCAGAACCTATTTTCCAAAGTGCTTTTCTCCTCATTTTGAACTCCAAATTCACCCCAATCTTTTCCCACACATTCCACAATCTTTCCACATGTTTCCTACATGTTTAAACACCTTAAAACATGTACTAAACCTTCCTCAAAAATCACCAAACTTGACACTCAATTTCTTACAAAATTCTTACACTTAACACTTGATTCCTTACACTTCCCTCTTGTGACTTTGCCTAAGACCTCAACTAATCATTATGTTTCTTCACCACCATCTTAACTACTCCTCAAGCATCATTTTGCACACCCATTTGCTTTACTCAAACTTCTCAAAGCCATATATAATCTAGCACATGCTTACATCCTTATAAGTCATTATACCTTATTTTTTTTCCTTCAAGCTTTGTACAAGTTTCCTAGCTTCCTTGACCATGGTTTTGGTGCATAAAACTCACTTTTATCACCCCTAGTCCCTCTTATACATTCCTAGGTCTTCCTAGTACTCAAGAACTCCATGGTTTATCCATTCTCACCAAAATAACCCTTAGTGATCACTAGAACATCCTTAGTCATAAAATCTCCTTAGAACACCTTAAACACTTAGTTTCCTACTCAAATTTTGCCATAGTTTCTCTAGTATATTATCATGCCCAAATGCATTGTTTTCCTCATTCAACCATCTCACACACATCAAGTCCTTTCTCATCATATTTTCTCACACAAATCAACTCATTCATAATAAACTCAATATAGTGCAATAATCTTAAATTGCATAGCACTATGGCTCTTAAATGACATGGCTCTTAGGCCCTTAAATGACATGGCTCTTAGGCCCATAAATGACATGAATTTAACACTAAATTTCCCACATATAAAAGCTTTCAACCTGCAAATACACCCATCAATCTCATAGTAGTTATAATGCTCTTAAAATCCATCTTAAACTTATATTACTAACTCATTCCCATTGGCTCCTTAGTCACAAGTTCATAAGCTTGGTTAAATTCCTTTTTCCTAGGTTATATAACCCATTACTAATGTAAGCTTTAAGCAACATTAGTACTTATCTAAATCTCATCCCTTAAAACCTAAAACCACCATTAGGTAAGCAATTTACCTTGTTTTCTCAAGCTTATCTTAACTTCCTCCTCCTTAGACCTTCTTCTTGAATGAATCTCGGCCACCCATTAGATTTCCTTGCCAATGTTCTAATCAATCCACAATAACTCTAATGAGTGCTCATGAACACACTAACCTTAAGGAATCATACCTAGGTTAAAAATGTGTTTTAAGGCACTAAAATGAATGTTTTACCTTGGAGTCTTAAGATAGGCTTGGTATAAATCAAGAAGGACCTCCTCTAGCCCTTGGAGAATAGAATCAAGCTAGAACAATGGATAAAACAAGGCTCCATGAGAAGGTAATTTTCGGTCATGAAGGAAAAGTGATGGAAACTTGGTTTTTCTTACATTTTCCTTACCTAGAATGAATGGAGAAGATAATGAACACTTCAAGCTAGCTTTCCTCCTCCAATGGCGATTTACCATGGCTCCAAAATGAGGCTTTTCAAATTTTGAAAAGATAGGATGCAAGGCCTTGGTCTAACTAAGAAAATCTATGCTTAGTTTTTGATTTGGAGCTAAAATGAGCAAGTTATGGACAAAGCAAGGTGGAGCAAGTATGGAGCTGGTTGGGAACGGTTTAGAACATAGAGAAGAAGAAGAAAACCGTGGAAGAAGAAGAGAAATGAAGAAGAAGAGAGAAGGTAGGCTTAAAGTAAGATATTTTACCTTTTAAAAGCAAATAGTAACTTTCTCTCATTTCCTCTTCTTTTCCTTTAATTGCTGGCTACTTATGGTGACTAACCATGTAGAAACCGTCGCCCCCCTTACTAATTAACATACATAAGGCCTTGTTTGGCCATTTAACTAATTAAAGTTGACTTAAGTCAAAACTAGCACTATTTGAGCACTATTCACTAATTAGTGCACATATTCGTGACATTTTTGGTTTCCCATTGATTTAGGCTTCCTAATGTGATACTAATTAGTAACATGTTGATTAAGGTGTAATCATGGGCATTTAGCCACTCAAAACTCATTTCTAAGACAATTTCTCAAAAAGGTGCTTTAAGGAGTCTTAAAGCACATTTGTGTTTAAGCTTGTTTTTGAGCTTGTTTTTCTTTGGTAATTGATTTAACATGTCCATTATCATGTTACTAATGTCTTATAATGGTATTTGGGTGCTAATCAAAGTCACTCCAAGCTTAGAGCACATTTTTGCCTAAATTGCCCTTAAGGCGTTTTCATGTGTTTTCCTTGGTTTTAAATTGTCTACCAATGTTTCAAGGCATATTTCAGCCTTATTACATCATAACTTGATGTTTACTTAGCATACTTAGGTTTGGGGTATTTCAATCTACCCCCCTTAAAAAACTTTGTCCCCAAAGTTCCCATGCATCTTATCTTATTAGAATACATGTCTCACCATTCCATAGATCATATAGATCACACTTATGTGTACTTAATCTTATTGGCTCATTATATTCATCATATGCTTATACTCTAATATCACACAACATGCTTAAGCATGTATAGCACTCAAAATTCTCTTTGTTCCTTTTGATGATTAAAACAATCACATAATTTTCATCGTATTCTCCCATGTCACCGGTCCGTAGACAAAGGCACATTCGTCCACGCCACCATGGGCCAGAATACAAAATAACTCTGTTCTCCCCATGTCACCGGTCCGAAAACAAAGGCTCATGCGTCCTCGACTTCATGGGCGAGACTCAGTAAAAAGGAAATCCTTTTTACGAGGTCAAGTGAGGAATAATTCCCTCTATTTGAAAATACAATCAACTCCAATTTCGTTTTATCCTAAAGCCTCTATCCATAGTGTGATTTAATTGTGACCACTGGTAGGGTTTCAGGAATCATCCAACCCTGATGTGATCAGCATCAGTGTTGAACTATCCTTTCACCCCAATTTGTGTTCGGTTTCCCTTGATCCCTAGAAAATCAAGTTCCACCTCCCACGTCATTTTCAAACATCAAATAATTCACTCATTTCCAATTTTCTATCTTTTTAGTCTTTCTAATCGTAATCAATACATCTCCAAGGTGTGGACTTAGTCCATCAATCATTCCCAGTTCGTCTCTTAGTACTTACCTCAAGGCTCTCATTGCTACTAAGTTCTATATCAGTCTCATACCAACTCTCTCCGTCTTATACCTCATAGTGTTATCTTATTCTTATCTCACACATACTTCCATATCAACTCATATCTCATATATTCCTTATTCCTTAAGTCTCCTTAATCCTCTTCCTTAATTCTCTTAACTTGTACTCACACCGGAGTTAACAAGATAGGTACTTAATATGTATGGTATTCACATCTTCTGTGCGTAATAACCATAATTTATCTCAAGATGTTTATGTAAAATAAATTCTCAAATTCTTTTATGCTATGCACACCATAGTTTATGTACTCAATACATAAACATACGCTATGCGGTTTTCGCTCTACCCCCCTTAAAATGGATTACGCCTACGTAATCAACATTATATCAACCTTGAACATAAGTTCAAGATGTCTAATTCTTACCAAGCATCTAGCTTCCCTGTCATCTATCTCACTTATAATTCGATCAGAGGGTCATAACTATGGTAATGGCTTAGTCTCTGTATCGAAGATTCTTACAGTCTTATACCATATTCTTAACTTAGTTTGATCTAACCTCAAAGGTACTGATCTGCTAGCTTCCGCTGCGCGACTCTGATACTCTTAGGCTCCGTTTGCCCCCCTTTTTTTATCCTTTTATAGTATTGTATTTCTACTCCTGCATGCTTATATCTGTGTACTAAAGGTCTTTCACTGGACACGTGTTATCTTTATATATACACGACCTTAATGAGTTGTAGCTCGTCTATCCAGTCTCCCTGGAGATCTAATGTTTGTATTCTTAGTGTTTTCTCAAGTGTCTAAATCGTTCTCTCCAACTGACCTTTGGTCTGAGGATGACCCTTAATCTGAAACTACTGTTTAGTGCTTATTGCGCTTTACAGTCTTATCCTTAACACTTTAAGACATGTCCAATGTCTGTGCTTAACAATCCGTGCTCTTCGCACTTCATAGTCTTAATTATTTGTTCTCTATTCCTTTGTGTTGTTGGTTCAACTGAATTCTTCTCTTCGACTGTTTGCGGTAGTGGCTGCTCTTGTCTGATCTTGCGTCGTTGTCCGTGGTACGGAGTCGACTACTTCCCGTGTTCCTTACACCACTCGTCTACATGCATGGGGTACCTTACTGGTACATTACTACTTACCCAACTAACTCATAAATGAGAGTGTTAGGCCTGCAAGCCCCTGTGGGGTGCAGTCGTCCCACGTCTCGTTTTAGTAAACTCATAGTGTTCGTCACACGTTTAGCTATTGCTAATTATGAAGTATTCTGTTGTCGATCTCCTCTTCATCGTTCCATGATAACATTTATTGTTCTTCTTGAACTTAATCAAGGGAAATTTATTTACTGTGTTCTTAAATATGGTATGCTCTAGTTCTTTCTGTATCCCGTACTGATTCGGTCTCTTAGTAACTGAGGTCTCTTTCCATAGAGCCTCTTATCTTCTTTCTCATTTTTCTACTAGGAATGCACTTCCAGTTCCTTAAGGAATGGGTAGTGTGCTTCCTGTGAAATCTTACCTAACCAGGTCCAGACTACTAGCATCAATGCACAGTTCGTCTACCATCTTATTTCCTTACTTATATCGGTCTTAGCTTATAAATTTAATTGCCTCAGTGTCAATATTTGACGGCTTATACATAACGGTCGCTTTACCGCGCACCATGACTTAATCCCCTTATATAAATATACTCACGACCACTACTACCGTGGTAGCTGGCCTTTACCATGTTGCCCATTGATGGCGCAACTACTTACTCATTTACTCTAACATCTTATCTTATATTCAACCCTTCTTGGTGTAAACACACTGGGAGTTCTCTAATTTCGGTGTTTGGCGGTTGTCATACCGTGCTGTAAAATGGTTATCTCTTAATACGAAGGTGTTCTGCTTCAATCTCAGGTTCATAAGTAGGCTAATTTTTTTTCTCACATTCTTTCATCCTTTATGTGTTATCTATCATGTAATTTTACCTGTTACTGACGAAGTCATCCGTTTACTCACAAGCTCTTCTGAGCGTTGGTCACTTGACGTGCCATTCTGTGCACTCACCATGTTTATCTCTGATGATTACTGATTCTTAAATCCTGGGTGTTGGATATGAGGTCTGTCTCTGCAGCCTTCCTTATTACTCAAGTGTATCTGGTATGTTCTAAGGTAATTTCAAGGTTTACAGTTTCCATTCTCTAACAAACGTATTATTTCTCTAATAAGTGAAAGCCCTTTTTGAGGGGTTTAATCCCACTCTTGGCCTCACAACAAGGAGAGGTATCCCCACCCTAAAAGGCATGGTTCGTTCTCCGCCCCTGCCAATGTACTATCTCATTATTCTCATGGTGCCTTTTCCTGGCAATATTTTCCACAATCTAAGTTATAGGTTTGGTAACCGTTCATATCTACAATTGTAGTTCCTTCGTGGCTTAAATAAGCTCTCTTACAATTTACTGAGCCTCGGCTCTGATGTGGTTAACATCCTTGGCTCGTGGGCTCTTAGTGCTTAATGCCTTAGTCCATTACTTGTACTCTTATTCATCTGTAGGTCATCCTTATAGGTTTTTGCTTCTTTGAACATTATCCACCGTTAGGTTACATATTGAATGTAGTATCGGGTTTCAAGGTAAGTTGCTGCATCCTGCTTCCTGCTATGGAAGTTTATTCAGGTGATCTGAGGTTACTTAGTGTCTTTGACAATACTGTCATTTTACAAGATTTATGTCTTTTAGCAATCAAGGTTAGGTTCGTATTAGGTGTTTGCCTTACGGTGTCCAAGTTGGATATCATTCTGTCATCTTATACTTCCATCTCAACGCCTCGTTCAACTTCCGTTGACTACGCCACCCATTGATGATCAATCATACTTGGGTGTTGATAAGTTAGACAAACAGTATTAACTGTCATTCATCAGTTTGTTCGGCTCGACTATGCCCGCTCTGTGGGGGTAGTCCTCTGAGCTTTCCTTTTCTAGGGTTGTACGTCTTTAATCCTTAGTAGTTATAGCTTACGTTCATTTCTTTTACCCTTGTTTTCTGGGTTTTCCAACATCTTCATTGAAGAATGCTTATTACTGGTATTCTTAGTGATCAATCTGGGAGTCTTATCCCATTCTTGTTGAAAGTTTTTATGTCGACGGTCTCCATTGTATTCCGTAATGCATTCCTTGTACGTTATCACTTACGTAGTGTTTTGCTCGCATTACTGAGCGATCTCTTATGTTTTCCTCTCGGGGTTTGGGATTGATGTTCTTACCGCACTGTCGGTTGTTGTTGTAGTAGGTTGTACCGTTGCTAATATTTATATCGTTTAGTATTCTGTCCAAGTTCAGCTCCCTGCTGACTAGTGTATCCACTCATCTCATCATGGTCAGGCCGTTAGGCCCTTCCAAGGTCTCATTCTCCCGTTCTTATAGATTTACAATCAGGTATTAGTGTGTACTACAACTGTAGCGTTCTGTTATCTCGCCATGTTGGCTTTCCGTGTAGCTTAACCGTGGTAGCACTTGCTATGGCAAGTGCGCCATGCAAGATGAGCTTCCGGTACTGTGTTGTCTGTAGTGGTACTTCCACCTAATCTCCATGTAATTGCTAGTCCTCAGGACTCCTTGGATGTTCTCTTATTTTGGATAACTAGCCATCTGGCAGTTTCCTGTTCGATTGACAGTACCGTCACTCATCAGGGTGCTCCCCTTTCTGAAAGAACCCCCTGTTATTTACTCATGTCTTGACTCTCGCTCCCGTTTCCACACATTTTGTCGTGGTTACTAAGTAATGATTCTCCTTTAGGCACTACATCGTAGTCCTATTCCGGTATACAGTTGTACGTCTTTATTGTCGCCTGCGCTATGTCGGCCAGGTTTTGTAACCTTTCTCATTGTATGGGGTTTGGAGTTCCCATTTCTAACTGGACTTTCCAATAATCTTAACCCTCATGCTTTGTATCATCCCACTGTTATGCTCATTCGGACCACTGTCCAATACTCATGTCGCTTATTTTTTTCTTATCCATTGCACTAGTAGTGCTTTTCTTACCATTGGTATGGCGGGTTATTTCGACTGCGTAGCATGTCGACCCATGTTGCTGGTAATTACCGTTCTCTTTTGGTAGGATTCTATTGGTAGCGCCTATTTCCACGTTGCGCTCCATTTAAAACCTCCAAGTTCTCCGTAAACTGTTGTGCAACAAGATGTTTCTCATTGCTTACTGCTAACTAACTGCCAGATCGGGTTTTTCCCGAGTAGGAGAAGGCTTTCTTCTCTCTGGCGTTTGTTCCATGTATTTAAGGTTAGGGATGTGGAGGGCGGGTCTAGGTACTATGGATATCCGGTAAACACTGGGAAGTCCTAACTAACGCACCTCTCACTCTATCACTCAACCCTTAACCCAGAACTCAAACTCAACCTCAGTATTCTCCTAAGTTCGGCAATTCTTGTCTTCAGAGCGTAACTACGCTCTGATACCACTTTTTGTAACACCCCATCTCAATCCAATCGTGGTTATCACAAACTTATCACCATATATAAACACTGCAGCGGATTCAAATACATTCCAGGACCTTGCCACGGTCTGATTAACAGAATATACCGAACATTAGTACTTACAAGTCTTAACCAAATACATATCCTTCTTACAATCCCCTCACATCCTATACATCTTACTAACTCAAATTTCCATACGAGTGTACATGCACAACTCGTAGGCCACACTTAACCCGTAACGCTTGTACCCCATCTTACTCTCGCACGGCCGCCTCCTGACGTTCACCTATGTAGTAAAAACAGCCCCCAAAGGGGGTCAGCACGAATGCTGGTATGATCCTCTCATGGCCCCCAAGCTAACGTGGCTACGACGACTAATTGTCGATAGCATGTAGGTTGATTAGATGCACAACATAATAGAAGGTGCAATAAACAACAAACCAATTATGAACAATCAAAGTTCAAACACAATGAACGACTTAAATGCGTTCCCTTAATTAGTGAGTCAATTACTTCACTCCTTAAGTTACGTTTCCTCTTAATCTTAGTCCATCCTATCTTACCTCAATATTAGTCTTATCTTAGTCTTGGAAAACAACCATCCCTTAAAAAGGAATGGATGTAGCTTACCTCAGTCTTATAATACAAACCATCCTTTAAATAGGAATGGTTGCAACTTATCTCAAACCTTATCTTAATCGTAGAATACAAACCACTCTTTAAATAGAAATGATTGTATCTTACCTCAATGTTTATTTTTGTCCGGTCAAAAGCAACCCTAGCCAATGAGCTATTAACTCCATTGGTTGAATAAACAACTTATCTTATAATTTAGGATTTAGGTGATCCTACCGCACCATCTTAATACCTCCTACCTTGGACTGTATGTCCAATGTAGCTGAGCCAGCAACTGACCCTAGGCAACAAGTCCGAAGACAAGTCCTTAAGCGGAACTCAGATCTGCTTTAGATACCGACCCCCTTATTCCTTAGCATGCATGACAGGAGTCAGTCCCGGGTTCCTCACTCCCCCCTTAAGTTCCAGTTAGTAGAAGTCTCAAGACAATGTTTGTTGGTTAACCTCTTTCGGTTTATAACAAACTAATATTAGGGAGTGTTCCTTAGTTTCACTCAATTCCTTACTAAACGTTGGTTAGTAAGTTCTCACGGTAAGTTGTGTTAGTTTTCAAACATCACACAACAATACAATAAACATAATGTTCCGGTTGCATGCTTTATCTTGTTTAGTGAGCACACAAAAACAAATAGCACACAAGCCGAGGGACACCTCGTTAGCAAGCAGGTCACAAGAAGAACTGTACCGTTCACCGTTGGTCGTTTGGTTGTTTACTCTCCTCCGGAGTCCAAACTCTCAAGTCCTAAAACACTGATTCAGTTTTAAGTTGTTAATCACTTAACTTAATTCAACTTAATTAACTTACTCAACCCATAATGTTTCCCCACCTAAGACCTCTTAAGTTTTACAACTTATTCTTACAACTTAACCTTAAACTTTTAAATTTATACTTAACTTAATCCCTTAGGTCTTTATACCTCTAATCATCAATGCCCTCTTAATGGGGTACCATTAATACCACTAAACTTCCTTAGGGTTACTTTTTTTTTCTTTAGAGTCTACCGACCTTACCGACCGACCTTACCCAAGGTCGGTCCATTCCAGAACATATCACCGTTTGAAAATTTTACCCCGACCGACCTTGCAAGTCCGGTCCCCAAGGTCGGTCCATTCCCGAGAGTTCTTCCCCGTTGAAAATTTAGGCCCGACCGATATTGCAAGTCCGGTCCCCAAGGTCGGTCCATTCCAGAACGTTCTTCTGCTAGTGTATTTTGAGCCCGACCGACCTTTCCAAGGTCGGTCCTAAGGTAGGTCGGCTCCAAAAACTTATTTCTAAGTGTTAAATTCAGCCCAAACTTCACCACAAGTTCCCCCACGTGTCCTAATACCGTTTAGGCACTTAAACTCACCTTTAAACATCCACTAAAAACTCCTTAGCTACTTTCTCAATTCTTACTAGGAATTCGTAACACTTGTTTACACCTCTTAAGGCCTTTACATGTCACCAAACAAGGCCTAAACATCATCTAAAACCATTACCATTCAATCCCCCATCATTAGAAGCCAAAACAAATTTTTTCTCTTTCTCTGCACTGGCGGTCCCAACCAGAAGCTAATTTCCTGCACGATTTGCCTGGACCTCCCCAGGGGCGGTCCCTAGGGGCGGTCCACAGCAGAACCTATTTTCCAAAGTGCTTTTCTCCTCATTTTGAACTCCAAATTCACCCCAATCTTTTCCCACACATTCCACAATCTTTCCACATGTTTCCTACATGTTTAAACACCTTAAAACATGTACTAAACCTTCCTCAAAAATCACCAAACTTGACACTCAATTTCTTACAAAATTCTTACACTTAACACTTGATTCCTTACACTTCCCTCTCTGTGACTTTGCCTAAGACCTCAACTAATCATTATGTTTCTTCACCACCATCTTAACTACTCCTCAAGCATCATTTTGCACACCCATTTGCTTTACTCAAACTTCTCAAAGCCATATATAATCTAGCACATGCTTACATCCTTATAAGTCATTATACCTTATTTTTTTTCCTTCAAGCTTTGTACAAGTTTCCTAGCTTCCTTGACCATGGTTTTGGTGCATAAAACTCACTTTTATCACCCCTAGTCCCTCTTATACATTCCTAGGTCTTCCTAGTACTCAAGAACTCCATGGTTTATCCATTCTCACCAAAATAACCCTTAGTGATCACTAGAACATCCTTAGTCATAAAATCTCCTTAGAACACCTTAAACACTTAGTTTCCTACTCAAATTTCGCCATAGTTTCTCTAGTATATTATCATGCCCAAATGCATTGTTTTCCTCATTCAACCATCTCACACACATCAAGTCCTTTCTCATCATATTTTCTCACACAAATCAACTCATTCATAATAAACTCAATATAGTGCAATAATCTTAAATTGCATAGCACTATGGCTCTTAAATGACATGGCTCTTAGGCCCTTAAATGACATGGCTCTTAGGCCCATAAATGACATGAATTTAAACACTAAATTTCCCACATATAAAAGCTTTCAACCTGCAAATACACCCATCAATCTCATAGTAGTTATAATGCTCTTAAAATCCATCTTAAACTTATATTACTAACTCATTCCCATTGGCTCCTTAGTCACAAGTTCATAAGCTTGGTTAAATTCCTTTTTCCTAGGTTATATAACCCATTACATAATGTAAGCTTTAAGCAACATTAGTACTTATCTAAATCTCATCCCTTAAAACCTAAAACCACCATTAGGTAAGCAATTTACCTTGTTTTCTCAAGCTTATCTTAACTTCCTCCTTAGACCTTCTTCTTGAATGAATCTCGGCCACCCATTAGATTTCCTTGCCAATGTTCTAATCAATCCACAATAACTCTAATGAGTGCTCATGAACACACTAACCTTAAGGAATCATACCTAGGTTAAAAATGTGTTTTAAGGCACTAAAATGAATGTTTTACCTTGGAGTCTTAAGATAGGCTTGGATATAAATCAAGAAGGACCTCCTCTAGCCCTTGGAGAATAGAATCAAGCTAGAACAATGGATAAAACAAGGCTCCATGAGAAGGTAATTTTCGGTCATGAAGGAAAAGTGATGGAAACTTGGTTTTTCTTACATTTTCCTTACCTAGAATGAATGGAGAAGATAATGAACACTTCAAGCTAGCTTTTCCTCCTCCAATGGCGATTTACCATGGCTCCAAAATGAGGCTTTTCAAATTTTGAAAAGATAGGATGCAAGGCCTTGGTCTAACTAAGAGAAATCTATGCTTAGTTTTTGATTTGGAGCTAAAATGAGCAAGTTATGGACAAAGCAAGGTGGAGCAAGTATGGAGCTGGTTGGGAACGGTTTAGAACATAGAGAAGAAGAAGAAAACCGTGGAAGAAGAAGAGAAATGAAGAAGAAGAGAGAAGGTAGGCTTAAAGTAAGATATTTTACCTTTTAAAAGCAAATAGTAACTTTCTCTCATTTCCTCTTCTTTTCCTTTAATTGCTGGCTACTTATGGTGACTAACCATGTAGAAACCGTCGCCCCCCTTACTAATTAACATACATAAGGCCTTGTTTGGCCATTTAACTAATTAAAGTTGACTTAAGTCAAAACTAGCACTATTTGAGCACTATTCACTAATTAGTGCACATATTCGTGACATTTTTGGTTTCCCATTGATTTAGGCTTCCTAATGTGATACTAATTAGTAAACATGTTGATTAAGGTGTAATCATGGGCATTTAGCCACTCAAAACTCATTTCTAAGACAATTTCTCAAAAAGGTGCTTTAAGGAGTCTTAAAGCACATTTTGTGTTTAAGCTTGTTTTTGAGCTTGTTTTTCTTTGGTAATTGATTTAACATGTCCATTATCATGTTACTAATGTCTTATAATGGTATTTGGGTGCTAATCAAAGTCACTCCAAGCTTAGAGCACATTTTTGCCTAAATTGCCCTTAAGGCGTTTTCATGTGTTTTCCTTGGTTTTAAATTGTCTACCAATGTTTCAAGGCATATTTCAGCCTTATTACATCATAACTTGATGTTTACTTAGCATACTTAGGTTTGGGGTATTTCAATCTACCCCCCTTAAAAGAACTTTGTCCCCAAAGTTCCCATGCATCTTATCTTATTAGAATACATGTCTCACCTCATTCCATAGATCATATAGATCACACTTATGTGTACTTAATCTTATTGGCTCATTATATTCATCATATGCTTATACTCTAATATCACACAACATGCTTAAGCATGTATAGCACTCAAAATTCTCTTTGTTCCTTTTGATGATTAAAACAATCACATAATTTTCATCGTATTCTCCCATGTCACCGGTCCGTAGACAAAGGCACATTCGTCCACGCCACCATGGGCCAGAATACAAAATAACTCTGTTCTCCCCATGTCACCGGTCCGAAAACAAAGGCTCATGCGTCCTCGACTTCATGGGCGAGACTCAGTAAAAAGGAAATCCTTTTTACGAGGTCAAGTGAGGAATAATTCCCTCTATTTGAAAATACAATCAACTCCAATTTCGTTTTATCCTAAAGCCTCTATCCATAGTGTGATTTAATTGTGACCACTGGTAGGGAGTTTCAGGAATCATCCAACCCTGATGTGATCAGCATCAGTGTTGAACTATCCTTTCACCCCAATTTGTGTTCGGTTTCCCTTGATCCCTAGAAAATCAAGTTCCACCTCCCACGTCATTTTCAAACATCAAATAATTCACTCATTTCCAATTTTCTATCTTTTTAGTCTTTCTAATCGTAATCAATACATCTCCAAGGTGTGGACTTAGTCCATCAATCATTCCCAGTTCGTCTCTTAGTACTTACCTCAAGGCTCTCATTGCTACTAAGTTCTATATCAGTCTCATACCAACTCTCTCCGTCTTATACCTCATAGTGTTATCTTATTCTTATCTCACACATACTTCCATATCAACTCATATCTCATATATTCCTTATTCCTTAAGTCTCCTTAATCCTCTTCCTTAATTCTCTTAACTTGTACTCACACCGGAGTTAACAAGATAGGTACTTAATATGTATGGTATTCACATCTTCTGTGCGTAATAACCATAATTTATCTCAAGATGTTTATGTAAAATAAATTCTCAAATTCTTTTATGCTATGCACACCATAGTTTATGTACTCAATACATAAACATACGCTAAGCGGTTTTCGCTCTACCCCCCTTAAAATGGATTACGCCTACGTAATCAACATTATATCAACCTTGAACATAAGTTCAAGATGTCTAATTCTTACCAAGCATTCTAGCTTCCATGTCATCTATCTCACTTATAATTCGATCAGAGGGTCATAACTATGGTAATGGCTTAGTCTCTGTATCGAAGATTCTTACAGTACTTATACCATATTCTTAACTTAGTTTGATCTAACCTCAAAGGTACTGATCTGCTAGCTTCCGCTGCGCGACTCTGATACTCTTAGGCTCCGTTTGCCCCCCCTTTTTTTTATCCTTTTATAGTATTGTATATTCTACTCCTGCATGCTTATATCTGTGTACTAAAGGTCTTTCACTGGACACGTGTTATCTTTATATATACACGACCTTAATGAGTTGTAGCTCGTCTATCCAGTCTCCCTGGAGATCTAATGTTTGTATTCTTAGTGTTTTCTCAAGTGTCTAAATCGTTCTCTCCAACTGACCTTTGGTCTGAGGATGACCCTTAATCTGAAACTACTGTTTAGTGCTTATTGCGCTTTACAGTCTTATCCTTAACACTTTAAGACATGTCCAATGTCTGTGCTTAACAATCCGTGCTCTTCGCACTTCATAGTTCTTAATTATTTGTTCTCTAATTCCTTTGTGTTGTTGGTTCAACTGAATTCTTCTCTTCGACTGTTTGCGGTAGTGGCTGCTCTTGTCTGATCTTGCGTCGTTGTCCGTGGTACGGAGTCGACTACTTCCCGTGTTCCTTACACCACTCGTCTACATGCATGGGGTACCTTACTGGTACATTACTACTTACCCAACTAACTCATAAATGAGCGTGTTAGGCCTGCAAGCCCCTGTGGGGTGCAGTCGTCCCACGTCTTGTTTTAGTAAACTCATAGTGTTCGTCACACGTTTAGCTATTGCTAATTATGAAGTATTCTGTTGTCGATCTCCTCTTCATCGTTCCATGATAACATTTATTGTTCTTCTTGAACTTAATCAAGGGAAATTTATTTACTGTGTTCTTAAGTATGGTATGCTCTAGTTCTTTCTGTATCCCGTACTGATTCGGTCTCTTAGTAACTGAGGTCTCTTTCCATAGAGCCTCTTATCTTCTTTCTCATTTTTGTTCTACTAGGAATGCACTTCCAGTTCCTTAAGGAATGGGTAGTGTGCTTCCTATGAAATCTTACCTAACCAGGTCCAGACTACTAGCATCAATGCACAGTTCGTCTACCATCTTATTTCCTTACTTATATCGGTCTTAGCTTATAAATTTAATTGCCTCAGTGTCAATATTTGACGGCTTATACATAACGGTCGCTTTACTGCGCACCATGACTTAATCCCCTTATATAAATATAGTACTCACGACCACTACTACCGTGGTAGCTGGCCTTTACCATGTTGCCCATTGATGGCGCAACTACTTACTCATTTACTCTAACATCTTATCTTATATTCAACCCCTTCTTGGTGTAAACACACTGGGAGTTCTCTAATTTCGGTGTTTGGCGGTTGTCATACCGTGCTGTAAAATGGTTATCTCTTAATACGAAGGTGTTCTGCTTCAATCTCAGGTTCATAAGTAGGCTAATTTTTTTTCTCTCACATTCTTTCATCCTTTATGGTGTTATCTATCATGTAATTTTACCTGTTACTGACGAAGTCATCCGTTTACTCACAAGCTCTTCTGAGCGTTGGTCACTTGACGTGCCATTCTGTGCACTCACCATGTTTATCTCTGATGATTACTGATTCTTAAATCCTGGGTGTTGGATATGAGGTCTGTCTCTGCAGCCTTCCTTATTACTCAAGTGTATCTGGTATGTTCTAAGGTAATTTCAAGGTTTATAGTTTCCATTCTCTAACAAACGTATTATTTCTCTAATAAGTGAAAGCCCTTTTTGAGGGGTTTAATCCCACTCTTGGCCTCACAACAAGGAGAGGTATCCCCACCCTAAAAGGCATGGTTCGTTCTCCGCCCCTGCCAATGTACTATCTCATTATTCTCATGGGTGCCTTTTCCTGGCAATATTTTCCACAATCTAAGTTATAGGTTTGGTAACCGTTCATATCTACAAATTGTAGTTCCTTCGTGGCTTAAATAAGCTCTCTTACAATTTACTGAGCCTCCGGCTCTGATGTGGTTAACATCCTTGGCTCGTGGGCTCTTAGTGCTTAATGCCTTAGTCCATTACTTGTACTCTTATTCATCTGTAGGTCATCCTTATAGGTTTTTGCTTCTTTGAACATTATCCACCGTTAGGTTACATATTGAATGTAGTATCGGGTTTCAAGGTAAGTTGCTGCATCCTGCTTCCTGCTATGGAAGTTTATTCAGGTGATCTGAGGTTACTTAGTGTCTTTGACAATACTGTCATTTTACAAGATTTATGTCTTTTAGCAATCAAGGTTAGGTTCGTATTAGGTGTTTGCCTTACGGTGTCCAAGTTGGATATCATTCTGTCATCTTATACTTCCATCTCAACGCCTCGTTCAACTTCCGTTGACTACGCCACCCATTGATGATCAATCATACTTGGGTGTTGATAAGTTAGACAAACAGTATTAACTGTCATTCATCAGTTTGTTCGGCTCGACTATGCCCGCTCTGTGGGGGTAGTCCTCTGAGCTTTCCTTTTCTAGGGTTGTACGTCTTTAATCCTTAGTAAGTTATAGCTTACGTTCATTTCTTTTACCCTTGTTTTCTGGGTTTTCCAACATCTTCATTGAAGAATGCTTATTACTGGTATTCTTAGTGATCAATCTGGGAGTCTTATCCCATTCTTGTTGAAAGTTTTTATGTCGACGGTCTCCATTGTATTCCGTAATGCATTCCTTGTACGTTATCACTTACGTAGTGTTTTGCTCGCATTACTGAGCGATCTCTTATGTTTTCCTCTCGGGGTTTGGGATTGATGTTCTTACCGCACTGTCGGTTGTTGTTGTAGTAGGTTGTACCGTTGCTAATATTTATATCGTTTAGTATTCTGTCCAAGTTCAGCTCCCTGCTGACTAGTGTATCCACTCATCTCATCATGGTCAGGCCGTTAGGCCCTTCCAAGGTCTCATTCTCCCGTTCTTATAGATTTACAATCAGGTATTAGTGTGTACTACAACTGTAGCGTTCTGTTATCTCGCCATGTTGGCTTTCCGTGTAGCTTAACCGTGGTAGCACTTGCTATGGCAAGTGCGCCATGCAAGATGAGCTTCCGGTACTGTGTGTGTCTGTAGTGGTACTTCCACCTAATCTCCATGTAATTGCTAGTCCTCAGGACTCCTTGGATGTTCTCTTATTTTGGATAACTAGCCATCTGGCAGTTTCCTGTTCGATTGACAGTACCGTCACTCATCAGGGTGCTCCCCTTTCTGAAAGACCCCCTGTTATTTACTCATGTCTTGACTCTCGCTCCCGTTTCCACACATTTTGTCGTGGTTACTAAGTAATGATTCTCCTTTAGGCACTACATCGTAGTCCTATTCCGGTATACAGTTGTACGCGTCTTTATTGTCGCCTGCGCTATGTCGGCCAGGTTTTGTAACCTTTCTCATTGTATGGGGTTTGGAGTTCCCATTTCTAACTGGACTTTCCAATAATCTTAACCCTCATGCTTTGTATCATCCCACTGTTATGCTCATTCGGACCACTGTCCGATACTCATGTCGCTTATTTTTTTCTTATCCATTGCACTAGTAGTGCTTTTCTTACCATTGGTATGGCGGGTTATTTCGACTGCGTAGCATGTCGACCCATGTTGCTGGTAATTACCGTTCTCTTTTTGGTAGGATTCTATTGGTAGCGCCTATTTCCACGTTGCGCTCCATTTAAAACCTCCAAGTTCTCCGTAAACTGTTGTGCAACAAGATGTTTCTCATATTGCTTACTGCTAACTAACTGCCAGATCGGGTTTTTCCCGAGTAGGAGAAGGCTTTCTTCTCTCTGGCGTTTGTTCCATGTATTTAAGGTTAGGGATGTGGAGGGCGGGTCTAGGTACTATGGATATCCGGTAAACACTGGGAAGTCCTAACTAACGCACCTCTCACTCTATCACTCAACCCTTAACCCAGAACTCAAACTCAACCTCAGTATTCTCCTAAGTTCGGCAATTCTTGTCTTCAGAGCGTAACTACGCTCTGATACCACTTTTTGTAACACCCCATCTCAATCCAATCGTGGTTATCACAAACTTATCACCATATATAAAAACACTGCAGCGGATTCAAATACATTCCAGGACCTTGCCACGGTCTGATTAACAGAATATACCGAACATTAGTACTTACAAGTCTTAACCAAATACATATCCTTCTTACAATCCCCTCACATCCTATACATCTTACTAACTCAAATTTCCATACGAGTGTACATGCACAACTCGTAGGCCACACTTAACCCGTAACGCTTGTACCCCATCTTACTCTCGCAACGGCCGCCTCCTGACGTTCACCTATGTAGTAAAAACAGCCCCCAAAGGGGGTCAGCACGAATGCTGGTATGATCCTCTCATGGCCCCCAAGCTAACGTGGCTAAGACGACTAATTGTCGATAGCATGTAGGTTGATTCGATGCACAACATAATAGAAGGTGCAATAAACAACAAACCAATTATGAACAATCAAAGTTCAAACACAATGAACGACTTAAATGCGTTCCCTTAATTAGTGAGTCAATTACTTCACTCCTTAAGTTACGTTTCCTCTTAATCTTAGTCCATCCTATCTTACCTCAATATTAGTCTTATCTTAGTCTTGGAAAACAACCATCCCTTAAAAAGGAATGGATGTAGCTTACCTCAGTCTTATAATACAAACCATCCTTTAAATAGGAATGGTTGCAACTTATCTCAAACCTTATCTTAATCGTAGAATACAAACCACTCTTTAAATAGAAATGATTGTATCTTACCTCAATGTTTATTTTTGTCCGGTCAAAAGCAACCCTAGCCAATGAGCTATTAACTCCATTGGTTGAATAAACAACTTATCTTATAATTTAGGATTTAGGTGATCCTACCGCACCATCTTAATACCTCCTACCTTGGACTGTATGTCCAATGTAGCTGAGCCAGCAACTGACCCTAGGCAACAAGTCCGAAGACAAGTCCTTAAGCGGAACTCAGATCTGCTTTAGATACCGACCCCCTTATTCCTTAGCATGCATGACAGGAGTCAGTCCCGGGTTCCTCACTCCCCCCTTAAGTTCCAGTTAGTAGAAGTCTCAAGACAATGTTTGTTGGTTAACCTCTTTCGGTTTATAACAAACTAATATTAGGGAGTGTTCCTTAGTTTCACTCAATTCCTTACTAAACGTTGGTTAGTAAGTTCTCACGGTAAGTTGTGTTAGTTTTCAAACATCACACAACAATACAATAAACATAATGTTCCGGTTGCATGCTTTATCTTGTTTAGTGAGCACACAAAAACAAATAGCACACAAGCCGAGGGACACCTCGTTAGCAAGCAGGTCACAAGAAGAACTGTACCGTTCACCGTTTGGCGTGTTTGTTTACTCTCCTACCGGCGTCCAAACTCTCAAGTCCTAAAACACTGATTCAGTTTTAAGTTGTTAATCACTTAACTTAATTCAACTTAATTAACTTACTCAACCCATAATGTTTCCCCACCTAAGACCTCTTAAGTTTTACAACTTATTCTTACAACTTAACCTTAAACTTTTAAATTTATACTTAACTTAATCCCTTAGGTCTTTATACCTCTAATCATCAATGCCCTCTTAATGGGGTACCATTAATACCACTAAACTTCCTTAGGGTTACTTTTTTTTTTCTTTAGAGTCTACCGACCTTACCGACCGACCTTACCCAAGGTCGGTCCATTCCAGAACATATCACCGTTTGAAAATTTTACCCCGACCGACCTTGCAAGTCCGGTCCCCAAGGTCGGTCCATTCCCGAGAGTTCTTCCCCGTTGAAAATTTAGGCCCGACCGATATTGCAAGTCCGGTCCCCAAGGTCGGTCCATTCCAGAACGTTCTTCTGCTAGTGTATTTTGAGCCCGACCGACCTTTCCAAGGTCGGTCCTAAGGTAGGTCGGCTCCAAAAACTTATTTCTAAGTGTTAAATTCAGCCCAAACTTCACCACAAGTTCCCCCACGTGTCCTAATACCGTTTAGGCACTTAAACTCACCTTTAAACATCCACTAAAAACTCCTTCTACTACTCAATTCTTACTAGGAATTCGTAACACTTGTTTACACCTCTTAAGGCCTTTACATGTCACCAAACAAGGCCTAAACATCATCTAAAATTACCATTCAATCCCCCATCATTAGAAGCCAAAACAAAATTTATTTCTCTTTCTCTGCACTGGCGGTCCCAACCAGAAGCTAATTTCCTGCACGATTTGCCTGGACCTCCCCACAGGGGCGGTCCCTAGGGGCGGTCCACAGCAGAACCTATTTTCCAAAGTGCTTTTCTCCTCATTTTGAACTCCAAATTCACCCCAATCTTTTCCCACACATTCCCAATCTTTCCACATGTTTCCTACATGTTTAAAACCTTAAAATGTACTAAACCTTCCTCAAAAATCACCAAACTTGACACTCAATTTCTTACAAAATTCTTACACTTAACACTTGATTCCTTACACTTCCCTCTTGTGACTTTGCCTAAGACCTCAACTAATCATTATGTTTCTTCACCACCATCTTAACTACTCCTCAAGCATCATTTTGCACACCCATTTGCTTTACTCAAACTTCTCAAAGCCATATATAATCTAGCACATGCTTACATCCTTATAAGTCATTATACCTTATTTTTTTTCCTTCAAGCTTTGTACAAGTTTCCTAGCTTCCTTGACCATGGTTTTGGTGCATAAAACTCACTTTTATCACCCCTAGTCCCTCTTATACATTCCTAGGTCTTCCTAGTACTCAAGAACTCCATGGTTTATCCATTCTCACCAAAATAACCCTTAGTGATCACTAGAACATCCTTAGTCATAAAATCTCCTTAGAACACCTTAAACACTTAGTTTCCTACTCAAATTTTGCCATAGTTTCTCTAGTATATTATCATGCCCAAATGCATTGTTTTCCTCATTCAACCATCTCACACACATCAAGTCCTTTCTCATCATATTTTCTCACACAAATCAACTCATTCATAATAAACTCAATATAGTGCAATAATCTTAAATTGCATAGCACTATGGCTCTTAAATGACATGGCTCTTAGGCCCTTAAATGACATGGCTCTTAGGCCCATAAATGACATGAATTTAAACACTAAATTTCCCACATATAAAAGCTTTCAACCTGCAAATACACCCATCAATCTCATAGTAGTTATAATGCTCTTAAAATCCATCTTAAACTTATATTACTAACTCATTCCCATTGGCTCCTTAGTCACAAGTTCATAAGCTTGGTTAAATTCCTTTTTCCTAGGTTATATAACCCATTACATAATGTAAGCTTTAAGCAACATTAGTACTTATCTAAATCTCATCCCTTAAAACCTAAAACCACCATTAGGTAAGCAATTTACCTTGTTTTCTCAAGCTTATCTTAACTTCCTCCTTAGACCTTCTTCTTGAATGAATCTCGGCCACCCATTAGATTTCCTTGCCAATGTTCTAATCAATCCACAATAACTCTAATGAGTGCTCATGAACACACTAACCTTAAGGAATCATACCTAGGTTAAAAATGTGTTTTAAGGCACTAAAATGAATGTTTTACCTTGGAGTCTTAAGATAGGCTTGGATATAAATCAAGAAGGACCTCCTCTAGCCCTTGGAGAATAGAATCAAGCTAGAACAATGGATAAAACAAGGCTCCATGAGAAGGTAATTTTCGGTCATGAAGGAAAAGTGATGGAAACTTGGTTTTTCTTACATTTTCCTTACCTAGAATGAATGGAGAAGATAATGAACACTTCAAGCTAGCTTTTCCTCCTCCAATGGCGATTTACCATGGCTCCAAAATGAGGCTTTTCAAATTTTGAAAAGATAGGATGCAAGGCCTTGGTCTAACTAAGAGAAATCTATGCTTAGTTTTTGATTTGGAGCTAAAATGAGCAAGTTATGGACAAAGCAAGGTGGAGCAAGTATGGAGCTGGTTGGGAACGGTTTAGAACATAGAGAAGAAAGAAAACCGTGGAAGAAGAAGAGAAATGAAGAAGAAGAGAGAAGGTAGGCTTAAAGTAAGATATTTTACCTTTTAAAAGCAAATAGTAACTTTCTCTCATTTCCTCTTCTTTTCCTTTAATTGCTGGCTACTTATGGTGACTAACCATGTAGAAACCGTCGCCCCCCTTACTAATTAACATACATAAGGCCTTGTTTGGCCATTTAACTAATTAAAGTTGACTTAAGTCAAAACTAGCACTATTTGAGCACTATTCACTAATTAGTGCACATATTCGTGACATTTTTGGTTTCCCATTGATTTAGGCTTCCTAATGTGATACTAATTAGTAAACATGTTGATTAAGGTGTAATCATGGGCATTTAGCCACTCAAAACTCATTTCTAAGACAATTTCTCAAAAAGGTGCTTTAAGGAGTCTTAAAGCACATTTTGTGTTTAAGCTTGTTTTTGAGCTTGTTTTTCTTTGGTAATTGATTTAACATGTCCATTATCATGTTACTAATGTCTTATAATGGTATTTGGGTGCTAATCAAAGTCACTCCAAGCTTAGAGCACATTTTTGCCTAAATTGCCCTTAAGGCGTTTTCATGTGTTTTCCTTGGTTTTAAATTGTCTACCAATGTTTCAAGGCATATTTCAGCCTTATTACATCATAACTTGATGTTTACTTAGCATACTTAGGTTTGGGGTATTTCAATCTACCCCCCTTAAAAGAACTTTGTCCCCAAAGTTCCCATGCATCTTATCTTATTAGAATACATGTCTCACCTCATTCCATAGATCATATAGATCACACTTATGTGTACTTAATCTTATTGGCTCATTATATTCATCATATGCTTATACTCTAATATCACACAACATGCTTAAGCATGTATAGCACTCAAAATTCTCTTTGTTCCTTTTGATGATTAAAACAATCACATAATTTTCATCGTATTCTCCCATGTCACCGGTCCGTAGACAAAGGCACATTCGTCCACGCCACCATGGGCCAGAATACAAAATAACTCTGTTCTCCCCATGTCACCGGTCCGAAAACAAAGGCTCATGCGTCCTCGACTTCATGGGCGAGACTCAGTAAAAAGGAAATCCTTTTTACGAGGTCAAGTGAGGAATAATTCCCTCTATTTGAAAATACAATCAACTCCAATTTCGTTTTATCCTAAAGCCTCTATCCATAGTGTGATTTAATTGTGACCACTGGTAGGGAGTTTCAGGAATCATCCAACCCTGATGTGATCAGCATCAGTGTTGAACTATCCTTTCACCCCAATTTGTGTTCGGTTTCCCTTGATCCCTAGAAAATCAAGTTCCACCTCCCACGTCATTTTCAAACATCAAATAATTCACTCATTTCCAATTTTCTATCTTTTTAGTCTTTCTAATCGTAATCAATACATCTCCAAGGTGTGGACTTAGTCCATCAATCATTCCCAGTTCGTCTCTTAGTACTTACCTCAAGGCTCTCATTGCTACTAAGTTCTATATCAGTCTCATACCAACTCTCTCCGTCTTATACCTCATAGTGTTATCTTATTCTTATCTCACACATACTTCCATATCAACTCATATCTCATATATTCCTTATTCCTTAAGTCTCCTTAATCCTCTTCCTTAATTCTCTTAACTTGTACTCACACCGGAGTTAACAAGATAGGTACTTAATATGTATGGTATTCACATCTTCTGTGCGTAATAACCATAATTTATCTCAAGATGTTTATGTAAAATAAATTCTCAAATTCTTTTGTGCTATGCACACCATAGTTTATGTACTCAATACATAAACATACGCTAAGCGGTTTTCGCTCTACCCCCCTTAAAATGGATTACGCCTACGTAATCAACATTATATCAACCTTGAACTAAGTTCAATATGTTTAATTCTTACCAGCATTCTAGCTTCCATGTCATCTATCTCACTTATAATTCGATCAGAGGTCATAACTATGGTAATGGCTTAGTCTCTGTATCGAAGATTCTTACAGTACTTATACCATATTCTTAACTTAGTTTGATCTAACCTCAAAGGTACTGATCTGCTAGCTTCCGCTGCGCGACTCTGATACTCTTAGGCTCCGTTTGCCCCCCCTTTTTTTATCCTTTATAGTATTGTATATTCTACTCCTGCATGCTTATATCTGTGTACTAAAGGTCTTTCACTGGACACGTGTTATCTTTATATATACACGACCTTAATGAGTTGTAGCTCGTCTATCCAGTCTCCCTGGAGATCTAATGTTTGTATTCTAGTGTTTTCTCAAGGTCTAAATCGTTCTCTCCAACTGACCTTTGGTCTGAGGATGACCCTTAATCTGAAACTACTGTTTAGTGCTTATTGCGCTTTACAGTCTTATCCTTAACACTTTAAGACATGTCCAATGTCGTGCTTAACAATCCGTGCTCTTCGCACTTCATAGTTCTTAATTATTTGTTCTCTAATTCCTTTGTGTTGTGGTTCAACTGAATTCTTCTCTTCGACTGTTTGCGGTAGTGGCTGCTCTTGTCTGATCTTGCGTCGTTGTCCGTGGTACGGAGTCGACTATCCCGTTTCCTTACACCACTCGTCTACATGCATGGGGTACCTTTACTGGTACATTACTACTTACCAACTAACTCAAATGAGCGTGTTAGGCCTGCAAGCCCCTGTGGGGTGCAGTCGTCCCACTTGTTTAGTAAACTCATAGTGTTCGTCACACGTTTAGCTATTGCTAATTATGAAGTATTCTGTTGTCGATCTCCTCTTCATCGTTCCATGATAACATTTATTGTTCTTCTTGAACTTAATCAAGGGAAATTTATTTACTGTGTTCTTAAGTATATGGTATGCTCTAGTTCTTTCTGTATCCCGTACTGATTCGGTCTCTTAGTAACTGAGGTCTCTTTCCATAGAGCCTCTTATCTTCTTTCTCATTTTTGTTCTACTAGGAATGCACTTCCAGTTCCTTAAGGAATGGGTAGTGTGCTTCCTATGAAATCTTACCTAACCAGGTCCAGACTACTAGCATCAATGCACAGTTCGTCTACCATCTTATTTCCTTACTTATATCGGTCTTAGCTTATAAATTTAATTGCCTCAGTGTCAATATTTGACGGCTTTATACATAACGGTCGCTTTACTGCGCACCATGACTTAATCCCCTTATATAAATATAGTACTCACGACCACTACTACCGTGGTAGCTGGCCTTTACCATGTTGCCCATTGATGGCGCAACTACTTACTCATTTACTCTAACATCTTATCTTATATTCAACCCCTTCTTGGTGTAAACACACTGGGAGTTCTCTAATTTCGGTGTTGGCGGTTGTCATACCGTGCTGTAAAATGGTTATCTCTTAATACGAAGGTGTTCTGCTTCAATCTCAGGTTCATAAGTAGGCTAATTTTTTTTCTCACATTCTTTCATCCTTTATGGTGTTATCTATCATGTAATTTTACCTGTTACTGACGAAGTCATCCGTTTACTCACAAGCTCTTCTGAGCGTTGGTCACTTGACGTGCCATTCTGTGCACTCACCATGTTTATCTCTGATGATTACTGATTCTTAAATCCTGGGTGTTGGATATGAGGTCTGTCTCTGCAGCCTTCCTTATTACTCAAGTGTATCTGGTATGTTCTAAGGTAATTTCAAGGTTTACAGTTTCCATTCTCTAACAAACGTATTATTTCTCTAATAAGTGAAAGCCCTTTTTGAGGGGTTTAATCCCACTTGGCCTCACAACAAGGAGAGGTATCCCCACCCTAAAAGGCATGGTTCGTTCTCCGCCCCTGCCAATGTACTATCTCATTATTCTCATGGGTGCCTTTTCCTGGCAATATTTTCCACAATCTAAGTTATAGGTTTGGTAACCGTTCATATCTACAAATTGTAGTTCCTTCGTGGCTTAAATAAGCTCTCTTACAATTTACTGAGCCTCCGGCTCTGATGTGGTTAACATCCTTGGCTCGTGGGCTCTTAGTGCTTAATGCCTTAGTCCATTACTTGTACTCTTATTCATCTGTAGGTCATCCTTATAGGTTTTTGCTTCTTTGAACATTATCCACCGTTAGGTTACATATTGAATGTAGTATCGGGTTTCAAGGTAAGTTGCTGCATCCTGCTTCCTGCTATGGAAGTTTATTCAGGTGATCTGAGGTTACTTAGTGTCTTTGACAATACTGTCATTTTACAAGATTTATGCTTTTAGCAATCAAGATTAGGTTCGTATTAGGTGTTTGCCTTACGGTGTCCAAGTTGGATATCATTCTGTCATCTTATACTTCCATCTCAACGCCTCGTTCAACTTCCGTTGACTACGCCACCCATTGATGATCAATCATACTTGGGTGTTGATAAGTTAGACAAACAGTATTAACTGTCATTATCAGTTTGTTCGGCTCGACTATGCCCGCTCTGTGGGGGTAGTCCTCTGAGCTTTCCTTTTCTAGGGTTGTACGTCTTTAATCCTTAGTAAGTTATAGCTTACGTTCATTTCTTTTACCCTTGTTTTCTGGGTTTTCCAACATCTTCATTGAAGAATGCTTAGTACTGGTATTCTTAGTGATCAATCTGGGAGTCTTATCCCATTCTTGTTGAAAGTTTTTATGTCGACGGTCTCCATTGTATTCCGTAATGCATTCCTTGTACGTTATCACTTACGTAGTGTTTTGCTCGCATTACTGAGCGATCTCTTATGTTTTCCTCTCGGGGTTTGGGATTGATGTTCTTACCGCACTGTCGGTTGTTGTTGTAGTGTTGTACCGTTGCTAATATTTATATCGTTAGTATTCTGTCCAAGTTCAGCTCCCTGCTGACTAGGTATCCACTCATCTCATCATGGTCAGGCCGTTAGGCCCTTCCAAGGTCTCATTCTCCCGTTCTTATAGATTTAAATCAGGTATTAGTGTGTACTACAACTGTAGCGTTCTGTTATCTCGCCATGTTGGCTTTCCGTGTAGCTTAACCGTGGTAGCACTTGCTATGGCAAGTGCGCCATGCAAGATGAGCTTCCGGTACTGTGTGTGTCTGTAGTGGTACTTCCACCTAATCTCCATGTAATTGCTAGTCCTCAGGACTCCTTGGATGTTCTCTTATTTTGGATAACTAGCCATCTGGCAGTTTCCTGTTCGATTGACAGTACCGTCACTCATCAGGGTGCTCCCCTTTCTGAAAGAACCCCCTGTTATTTACTCATGTCTTGACTCTCGCTCCCGTTTCCACACATTTTGTCGTGGTTACTAAGTAATGATTCTCCTTTAGGCACTACATCGTAGTCCTATTCCGGTATACAGTTGTACGCGTCTTTATTGTCGCCTGCGCTATGTCGGCCAGGTTTTGTAACCTTTCTAATTGTAGTTTATAAGGGTTTGGAGTTCCCATTTCTAACTGGACTTTCCAATAATCTTAACCCTCATGCTTTGTATCATCCCACTGTTATGCTCATTCGGACCACTGTCCAATACTCATGTCGCTTATTTTTTTCTTATCCATTGCACTAGTAGTGCTTTTCTTACCATTGGTATGGCGGGTTATTTCGACTGCGTAGCATGTCGACCCATGTTGCTGGTAATTACCGTTCTCTTTTTGGTAGGATTCTATTGGTAGCGCCTATTTCCACGTTGCGCTCCATTTAAAACCTCCAAGTTCTCCGTAAACTGTTGTGCAACAAGATGTTTCTCATATTGCTTACTGCTAACTAACTGCCAGATCGGGTTTTTCCCGAGTAGGAGAAGGCTTTCTTCTCTCTGGCGTTTGTTCCATGTATTTAAGGTTAGGGATGTGGAGGGCGGGTCTAGGTACTATGGATATCCGGTAAACACTGGGAAGTCCTAACTAACGCACCTCTCACTCTATCACTCAACCCTTAACCCAGAACTCAAACTCAACCTCAGTATTCTCCTAAGTTCGGCAATTCTTGTCTTCAGAGCGTAACTACGCTCTGATACCACTTTTTGTAACACCCCATCTCAATCCAATCGTGGTTATCACAAACTTATCACCATATATAAAAACACTGCAGCGGATTCAAATACATTCCAGGACCTTGCCACGGTCTGATTAACAGAATATACCGAACATTAGTACTTACAAGTCTTAACCAAATACATATCCTTCTTACAATCCCCTCACATCCTATACATCTTACTAACTCAAATTTCCATACGAGTGTACATGCACAACTCGTAGGCCACACTTAACCCGTAACGCTTGTACCCCATCTTACTCTCGCAACGGCCGCCTCCTGACGTTCACCTATGTAGTAAAAACAGCCCCCAAAGGGGGTCAGCACGAATGCTGGTATGATCCTCTCATGGCCCCCAAGCTAACGTGGCTAAGACGACTAATTGTCGATAGCATGTAGGTTGATTCGATGCACAACATAATAGAAGGTGCAATAAACAACAAACCAATTATGAACAATCAAAGTTCAAACACAATGAACGACTTAAATGCGTTCCCTTAATTAGTGAGTCAATTACTTCACTCCTTAAGTTACGTTTCCTCTTAATCTTAGTCCATCCTATCTTACCTCAATATTAGTCTTATCTTAGTCTTGGAAAACAACCATCCCTTAAAAAGGAATGGATGTAGCTTACCTCAGTCTTTAATACAAACCATCCTTTAAATAGGAATGGTTGCAACTTATCTCAAACCTTATCTTAATCGTAGAATACAAACCACTCTTTAAATAGAAATGATTGTATCTTACCTCAATGTTTATTTTTGTCCGGTCAAAAGCAACCCTAGCCAATGAGCTATTAACTCCATTGGTTGAATAAACAACTTATCTTATAATTTAGGATTTAGGTGATCCTACCGCACCATCTTAATACCTCCTACCTTGGACTGTATGTCCAATGTAGCTGAGCCAGCAACTGACCCTAGGCAACAAGTCCGAAGACAAGTCCTTAAGCGGAACTCAGATCTGCTTTAGATACCGACCCCCTTATTCCTTAGCATGCATGACAGGAGTCAGTCCCGGGTTCCTCACTCCCCCCTTAAGTTCCAGTTAGTAGAAGTCTCAAGACAATGTTTGTTGGTTAACCTCTTTCGGTTTATAACAAACTAATATTAGGGAGTGTTCCTTAGTTTCACTCAATTCCTTACTAAACGTTGGTTAGTAAGTTCTCACGGTAAGTTGTGTTAGTTTTCAAACATCACACAACAATACAATAAACATAATGTTCCGGTTGCATGCTTTATCTTGTTTAGTGAGCACACAAAAACAAATAGCACACAAGCCGAGGGACACCTCGTTAGCAAGCAGGTCACAAGAAGAACTGTACCGTTCACCGTTGGTCGTTTGGTTGTTTACTCTCCTCCGGAGTCCAAACTCTCAAGTCCTAAAACACTGATTCAGTTTTAAGTTGTTAATCACTTAACTTAATTCAACTTAATTAACTTACTCAACCCATAATGTTTCCCCACCTAAGACCTCTTAAGTTTTACAACTTATTCTTACAACTTAACCTTAAACTTTTAAATTTATACTTAACTTAATCCCTTAGGTCTTTATACCTCTAATCATCAATGCCCTCTTAATGGGGTACCATTAATACCACTAAACTTCCTTAGGGTTACTTTTTTTTTTCTTTAGAGTCTACCGACCTTACCGACCGACCTTACCCAAGGTCGGTCCATTCCAGAACATATCACCGTTTGAAAATTTTACCCCGACCGACCTTGCAAGTCCGGTCCCCAAGGTCGGTCCATTCCCGAGAGTTCTTCCCCGTTGAAAATTTAGGCCCGACCGATATTGCAAGTCCGGTCCCCAAGGTCGGTCCATTCCAGAACGTTCTTCTGCTAGTGTATTTTGAGCCCGACCGACCTTTCCAAGGTCGGTCCTAAGGTAGGTCGGCTCCAAAAACTTATTTCTAAGTGTTAAATTCAGCCCAAACTTCACCACAAGTTCCCCCACGTGTCCTAATACCGTTTAGGCACTTAAACTCACCTTTAAACATCCACTAAAAACTCCTTAGCTACTTTCTCAATTCTTACTAGGAATTCGTAACACTTGTTTACACCTCTTAAGGCCTTTACATGTCACCAAACAAGGCCTAAACATCATCTAAAACCATTACCATTCAATCCCCCATCATTAGAAGCCAAAACAAATTTTTTCTCTTTCTCTGCACTGGCGGGCGTCCCCAAACCAGAAGCTAATTTCCTGCACGATTTGCCTGGACCTCCCCACAGGGGCGGTCCCTAGGGGCGGTCCACAGCAGAACCTATTTTCCAAAGTGCTTTTCTCCTCATTTTGAACTCCAAATTCACCCCAATCTTTTCCCACACATTCCACATCTTTCCACATGTTTCCTACATGTTTAAACACCTTAAAACATGTACTAAACCTTCCTAAAAATCACCAAACTTGACACTCAATTTCTTACAAAATTCTTACACTTAACACTTGATTCCTTACACTTCCCTCTTGTGACTTTGCCTAAGACCTCAACTAATCATTATGTTTCTTCACCACCATCTTAACTACTCCTCAAGCATCATTTTGCACACCCATTTGCTTTACTCAAACTTCTCAAAGCCATATATAATCTAGCACATGCTTACATCCTTATAAGTCATTATACCTTATTTTTTTTCCTTCAAGCTTTGTACAAGTTTCCTAGCTTCCTTGACCATGGTTTTGGTGCATAAAACTCACCATTATCACCCCTAGTCCCTCTTATACATTCCTAGGTCTTCCTAGTACTCAAGAACTCCATGGTTTATCCATTCTCACCAAAATAACCCTTAGTGATCACTAGAACATCCTTAGTCATAAAATCTCCTTAGAACACCTTAAACACTTAGTTTCCTACTCAAATTTCGCCATAGTTTCTCTAGTATATTATCATGCCCAAATGCATTGTTTTCCTCATTCAACCATCTCACACACATCAAGTCCTTTCTCATCATATTTTCTCACACAAATCAACTCATTCATAATAAACTCAATATGGTGCAATAATCTTAAATTGCATAGCACTATGGCTCTTAAATGACATGGCTCTTAGGCCCTTAAATGACATGGCTCTTAGGCCCATAAATGACATGAATTTAAACACTAAATTTCCCACATATAAAAGCTTTCAACCTGCAAATACACCCATCAATCTCATAGTAGTTATAATGCTCTTAAAATCCATCTTAAACTTATATTACTAACTCATTCCCATTGGCTCCTTAGTCACAAGTTCATAAGCTTGGTTAAATTCCTTTTTCCTAGGTTATAAACCCATTACATAATGTAAGCTTTAAGCACATTAGTACTTATCTAAATCTCATCCCTTAAAACCTAAACCACCATTAGGTAAGCAATTTACCTTGTTTTCTCAAGCTTATCTTAACTTCCTCCTTAGACCTTCTTCTTGAAAGAATCTCGGCCACCCATTAGATTTCCTTGCCAATGTTCTAATCAATCCACAATAACTCTAATGAGTGCTCATGAACACACTAACCTTAAGGAATCATACCTAGGTTAAAAATGTGTTTTAAGGCACTAAAATGAATGTTTTACCTTGGAGTCTTAAGATAGGCTTGGATATAAATCAAGAAGGACCTCCTCTAGCCCTTGGAGAATAGAATCAAGCTAGAACAATGGATAAAACAAGGCTCCATGAGAAGGTAATTTTCGGTCATGAAGGAAAAGTGATGGAAACTTGGTTTTTCTTACATTTTCCTTACCTAGAATGAATGGAGAAGATAATGAACACTTCAAGCTAGCTTTTCCTCCTCCAATGGCGATTTCCATGGCTCCAAAATGAGGCTTTTAAAATTTTGAAAAGATAGGATGCAAGGCCTTGGTCTAACTAAGAGAAATCTATGCTTAGTTTTTGATTTGGAGCTAAAATGAGCAAGTTATGGACAAAGCAAGGTGGAGCAAGTATGGAGCTGGTTGGGAACGGTTTAGAACATAGAGAAGAAGAAGAAAACCGTGGAAGAAGAAGAGAAATGAAGAAGAAGAGAGAAGGTAGGCTTAAAGTAAGATATTTTACCTTTTAAAAGCAAATAGTAACTTTCTCTCATTTCCTCTTCTTTTCCTTTAATTGCTGGCTACTTATGGTGACTAACCATGTAGAAACCGTCGCCCCCCTTACTAATTAACATACATAAGGCCTTGTTTGGCCATTTAACTAATTAAAGTTGACTTAAGTCAAAACTAGCACTATTCACTAATTTGTGCACATATTCGTGAAATATTTGGTTTCCCATTGATTTAGGCTTCCTAATGTGATACTAATTAGTACACATGTTGATTAAGGTGTAATCATGGGCATTTAGCCACTCAAAACTCATTTCTAAGACAATTTCTCAAAAAGGTGCTTTAAGGAGTCTTAAAGCACATTTTGTGTTTAAGCTTGTTTTTGAGCTTGGTTTTCTTTGGTAATTGATTTAAAATGTCCATTATCATGTTACTAAAGTCTTATAATGGTATTTGGGTGCTAATCAAAGTCACTCCAAGCTTAGAGCACATTTTTGCCTAAATTGCCCTTAAGGCGTTTTCATGTGTTTTCCTTGGTTTTAAATTGTCTACCAATGTTTCTAAGGCATATTTTAGCCTTATTACATCATAACTTTATGTTTACTTAGCATACTTAGGTTTGGGGTATTTCACTCACGGCCCCGCAGGGCACCACTATGTGGCACACGGCCCTGTAACAAGGGACCTCTGTAACACCTCACTCGTTGATCACGTATTAATCACTCTCGTAATGATCACTCTCATAACAAAACTAGAGATGTCTCACAATGGAAGTTAAACTACATTAATCCTCACTTGGGTGTCACATGCCATTACTCACCCATGCGATAAAAGAAGCATATCCGAAATATAACAATTAACAACAACAACTAACCGTAGTGATGAACGATCATCAATCACCTGAAAGTGAGCACTTAAAGAATTCCCCGATTACAACGTACTAACATGAATTAATCCTCGAAGCGTAATAAAGGTCGAGGTCATCTACCCACAATCCCGCACTCCGCAGCCGATCATCAATCACCTGAAAAATAAAATATCGGTGCCCATGGAGGGCTCAGCACTTGGCCGAATATGTTAACTATGTTGTCCTAGACCCTTTAGGTCATGTCAATTTGCCGTCTGAACATGAGGTTGATTACATGCTAGTTCAATTTACGTTTTATATAACATAAATAAACATATAGCAATCCATCAGTGTAACAGTCCATACACCACATACAATTCACAACACACAATATACCATGCACTGAAAACAATCATACCAATGCGTAGTTATTTAAACTAGAGTATTCGTAGTTTTTCTTTTAAGTATGTTAGCCATCATTAAGTCTTATCCACAATGTCAGTGGGTGTCATGTCAGGACAACCCAGATATAACCTCACTGGACAGTAGTCCATCCATGCACACAAGGTGCTCATTTGCCAAGGATCATTCGATCCCGGGACTTCCACTTGCCTAATAAAGGCGTCCATGAAAGGCCAGAAGCTGTGTGCCAAGAATGGCACTCTTATCCAATAGTCTATCTAGGCCTGTCGGGGTATAGAGGGAGTCAGTCCGTTAATTTTGACTTTACTTATGTGATCATAAGTTCTCAACTATCACCTTCATTCTCACACTTGTTTATACTCCTAAGGACCATTCCATGCCACCAAACAAGTCCTAATCATCATCTAATATCATTACCCATCCATCCTCATCCATTTAAGGTCATTTAAACACTCACAGATGAAATTCTAGTGTGGTCTGGGACTTGGTCCGGACCTACACTCCCGGACTTGGTCCAGACCTACACTCCCGGAACAGTGTATTTGGTGACTTTCAGAACATTTTAAGCTATGGTCCGGGACTTGATACTAGGACAAGGTCCTGGACCAGTCTGAAACTTCAATTTCGGCTGCATTTTAGTGTTGGTTCGGGACTTTATGCAAGACCTAAGTCCCGGACCAATGTTATAGGCAATTTTTGGCAGATTTTTGTTGTTGGTCCGAGACTTCTTGCTAGACCTAAGTCCCGGACCCAGTAACGTCCTGCAACAATTTACAAGTTAATTTTTCTATTCTAACCTCAATTCTTACTCATTTCTTTTCTAATATTTCCCCATGCATCTAAACATGTTCTAACACCTTAAAAACATTTTAAACCTCCTTAACTCATTGATCAAACCCATTACTCAATTTTTGATCAATTATACAATTTTACATCCTTATTTTCGGCACTTTATACACACTAGTGCATCAACAACACTCTCATGACAGCTTACACCCTACTTGCTACAGATTTTTTTACACATCTCCATCCAATTCTTATACTTTAGTTTTAGTGTGTTTATTCCACCCATTTACACTCTCTTTCCTCTTAATCAACCTTAGGTTCTCCAACCTCATAACACCACCTAAAATCACTTGATTTCTACCGAAATTTTGCTATAGTTTCCTTACAATTCTAGAATGCCCAATTGCATTCTTTTCATCACCTAAACACATTCACTAGCCACACCCAATATTAGGCACTAACATCACACAAGTTCAACATATTCACAACAATAATCCTAAGGTGCAATAATGTTAAATAACTTGGCACTTAGGCCCTTAAATCAACATAATTTAAACAATCAAACTCTCTCACTAGCGCAATGTCATTAATTTGCATTTTCTCAATCTATTTTCAATCCCAATTATACCCATTTAGGTATAATTCCCAAAGGACACTAATACAAGGTTTAAGGTAGAACATTTACCTTAATTCTCCACTTCTTTTCTTTCTCAATTCTCTTCTCTTTTCTCATCTCATTTTCGGCCAAGGGAAGCAATTCCATTGCCAACACTCTAGACTATCATTGAATAAGGAAATGGGACTAATTAAAGTTACTTAGACTCATTAATTAATAGAACAAGGGAATATGCTTAAAGCACTAAAATTAGGGCATTTAACTTTCAATTTCTACATGATGTATTTGGCAATAGCACAAGCAAGACTCCTGCTCTTATTTTGAAGATAAAACCGGTTGGAACAAGGGGAACAAGAGAGCTCAAGGCATGGTAATTTTTGGTTGCAAGATAAGCTAGAGAAGGAGACAGTTTAAGCTCTTTCTTACCTTAACACACAAGGAGATGTTCTAGCTCCCAATGATCTTCTTATTCTTTCAAAGGAGCTCCACCCATGGAGTTCAACTTCAAGGTTTGGGAGTTTTGAAAAGAGGAAAAGAATCTCCAAGATGAGGAGAGCAAGAATATATAATTTTTGTAGTGTTTTGACTTTGATTTAGCCTTGAACAAGGGAGAGAAGTTTAAGCTTGGTGAGGGGTTCAGTAAATCACCATGGATGAAGAGTGAGCAGAATAGAGAGTGCTGGATAAGGAGAAAAGCGTGAGAGGAGGGGGAAATGGAAGAGAGAGAGAGCATAAAGCAACTTGTACTTTCTTCCACTTTATTACTTTTGTCTTATTTCACTAATAAGAACTAATTGGCTAGAAACGGGAGGAGAAAAACGTGGCACATAATGGAAAATTGGTGCCAGATTTTAATAAATGGAAGGAGGGGCATTTTGGTCCTTTTTACAAATAACACCAATAAGTCCCTGTTTGGCACTATTCATTAACCGGGGCGTTTTTTGGATTTTCCCGTTTCTTTAATTTTAATGGTTCTTAGACCTTCATTAATGTTTAATTATAGTTATATGATCAACTTTAATTTTTATATGTCCATTAAACCACTTCACATTTTTGGGTTTTCTCGAAAAATGTGCTTTTAGACTTCTTTTGCGTTTTTAACCCACTATACGGACTCGTTTTCTTCGGAAATTGTTCCCACATGTTCTTAGTGTCTAGCTAAGTCTTAGGAATCCATCTAGGACCCTAGTCGAGGTCTTATGCCTCCTATGGTTACGTAACACACGTTTTTACGTTTTGTGCTTTTTACGCGTTTTCTCTTTTCTTTTGGTTTTACTTTCTTCACCAATGTTCTTTAGGAATCATTATGCCTCTAAAAATCATATTATAATAATTTTAATCACTATATATAGGTCCGGGGTATTTCAACTAGTCACAATGAATAGTAATGTATACCAATCACTAAAAAATAGAATAATACACAACAATGGTGGATTAGTCCAACCTTACCATTTTACTTAAATCTTCCTCCTTTCTCCATCAACAAGACAAGGAGAACATCATAAGCTCATTTTCTTCATCTTTGCCAAAAATGTGCACATTTCCAAGGCTAGCATTTGGAAGTCAAACAAGGATAGAACCTAGATAAGTTTCTACAAGCTTAAGTGAAGCTCCTTATACTCTCTCCGTTAGCCGAAAACCCAAGGAGAAACAACATCACAAAGGAGACTTAAAGAGTAAGTCATGGATTAAGGTTTCTAAGTACTTAATCTACCTTATATCCCCAGATCTCTACTAGATCTAACACTTAACATGTTCATCCTAGTGTTGGCCAAAAGTTAGATGGAAAAACCTCCATTGGAGTGTTCAAAGGTAAATCGCATTCTTAATACACTTTGTTGTGCTTTAAGCCTTAGGCTTTTCCTTAATCTTCTTTAAGTGTCTAAATATCCTAACTTTGCTTAATCTTTATCTTCTTAAACATGACTGAAATTGAACTTAACCCATCTTGGGTGTTGTTTGGCCGAGAGCAAAGGAAACAAGTGGAAAGGTTAAAAAATCTTCACTAAGCACAACGGTAAGCTTCTAACCTAAGCCTAAGAGCTTAATCTATTACCAAGCATTATATTTGTTCAAAAATCTAATCATACCCTTTATTAATTAATTGGGCTGAAAATTGGAGCTTAAGAATCAAGCTTTGGAGCATATGGGTAATGTTCTAATCTTAAGACTTATTTTGGTACTTCAATTTGTTTAAGGGTGTGTATTAATTATGGCCAAAAATGGGGACATGGAAAATGGTCTATAATGACCTAAGTTAAAATACAAAACTATACTAACACATGTGATAATGTTTATCAAGGACTTAAATGTCACATTAACTTAAGTTTGATGAGTTTATTTGAAATACAAACCTTGGGCAGTATGGGAAATAATTTGACCACAAAAATATTGTATTATGCCTATTTTATGTTTATTGGAATTTTTTTATGGCTAGTATTACGGCCAAAAGTTTAGGCTTAGTTTCTAAGCATTCTGGTGTTTTAAGGTTTTTAAAAGTTAAGGACATCATGGTATTGTAACACCTAGATTTTACCTCAAATGATAGCTTATGAAAATACAAACCTAACGGCGCAAACGGAATTAAAAACGGACCTCAAACGAGTCCAAGAAGTGGAAAATAGTGTTGGTTCGAACTTGTGTCCGGACATCCGAAGTTCGGACACAAGTCGAAGTATATTAAGTCTGAAAAACGGCCTTGTCCGAACTTTTGTCCGGACTTTGAAGTTCGGACACAAGTCAAACCTTAAAACCTCGAAAACCTTTTACGCGTCTGAACATCGGTCCGGACATGCAAGTTCGGACATAAGTCGAGACTTGCAAGTCGAACCCGTCCTCGCATGTTGTCTGAACTTTGAAGTTCAGACACGACCAAAACAGCGAAACCTTTGAATCTCTTTGGGGCAGGTCCAAACATTGATGTCCGGACGGACGTTCGGACATGTCCCGGAATGAGCTTTCAGAAACGTGACAGAACCACAAAATTCACAAAAAAACACCATAAAAGCAATGTTAACAGTTAAGTAAATCTCATTAGCAATACTTTAAAGCAGTAACTCCATATGAGTACCACTAAAACAACACTTAGATTTGCTTAACAAGGATTTCTAAATCATCGAAAATGAATGTTTGAATAATAAACCAAAACAAAACCTCAATTGCAGCGGAAATCATATTCGTCCAGGGTATTACCACCAAACCTAAACTCCCCGGGTGCTCAGGCTAATGAACTAAATAAACATCCAGAACAAATGTTAATTCGAATTCAACTTATGCGGAAGCCAAAATAAATATCCAAGTGCAAAATCTTAGAAAACAAAATAATGGCTCTTAAACAGTGTAATTCAAACGTTGTCTCAATAACTCGATAATTCCTAAACTATGTGATTTTCCCGTCCCGATCCCCACACTTAGTCATCCATACCTGCGATCATAAAACATAGACAAAAACACAGAAAGGATCGCACAAATCAGAAAAAACTGAGTAAAAACTACCTCAATCTGTAAAATACGTTTTAGAAATTCATTTGCCATTTATCAATCAGATGAGAACGATATAGTGAACATTAGAGGAACTTCCAGAAACCATAATTAAAACGAAACCATAGTGGGGAGATTTCAACAGGAGTTAATCACAACACCAATTATGGGATCACCTATAGGACCCCAAACAACAATCAAGGACAATCACCTATGGGACCGTCAAACAACCACCTCACCCTAAGTCCTTAAGTGTGCACACCCCCAATGAAACAGCAGCAACATAGAGTAGATCATAGAGCTTAACTGCAACAATGTGTGCAGCACAAATTATAATAATGGGGAGCACTTGTGGGCTCCCAAACAGAAGAAAACATCCTGTGAAAGACTCCCAAAAATCTATAACCGAAATACCACAATCACAATCCGATTCCTTAGGTTCCAATTTCCAAACACCAATTGAGAAACCATTAAACACAGCAAAACCCTTTTCCAATGTTTTGCAAAACATCAATCAAACAACATTGAGCATAGAATTTACCTGGATAATCAATCCACTTCAAGATCCCAACTCCACAGAACTATTGATAGCGCTCGTCGATGTAATCGGCGTCTAGGTAACCAAAATTTAACAATCAGAAACCACCGAACAACGAGTAAAATAAACACACTTATCTAGGTAGAACACATTACCCAACAATTCACTAACTGGCACCAGGGAATTGACTAGACCTCATTAGGAGATAGCGTGAAATCGTCTAGAGCTTGAAGAAGAAGAGTATGAAAATTTTGTGTAGAGTATAAGCGCATGAATGGCGTATTGAGGATGAAGAGGGATGAGGAAATCGATGTTTTAAATAGAGAATAATTGCAAAACAGAGAGGAATATTATTAATTTAATAAATAAAAGTTTGTGCTTAAGGAGAGAAGATATTAAATATCTAAAAGAAAAGTTCTATTAACTAGTATTATAAATATTTTAAAGGTATAGAAATTATCGATCACTAAGAAAAGTCAGCAGAAGGATCGAGATTGTTAGCAATATCTATATAGGAGTAATTAAGTTATTAATATATAAATTAATGAGCCCATAATTTGAAATAATAGGAGAACGTGGTTAACCGTTGTAACAAAATAAGGATGAGAAATAAAATATCTAGGAAGTTAATTAATAAACATTTATTTAGAAGGAAGTAGATTAGAAATAAGTAGATATATTGTAAATAGTCTACAAGTTCAACAGAAGGGAGAACAATCACGTTAACAAAATAAGTCAAAATGCCAGTAATATAATTATTAAGAGAAGAATAAGGAGAGTTAATAAATAATACATTAAGTAGTCAAATAGGATTTGAACTCTTGAAATCAAATAACTACAAGGAGAAAGTCAAATTGGATTTGGACTCTAAGTATTTAAAATTAATAAATTTGGAAAGAAGATTCTAGAATGGTGTTTGAAATTTAAATAACGTAATGAAGTTAGAAGATGAAGTAATATTTAAATAGTATAAAATCTGAAATATAACTAAAGTTAATTAAGACAATATGTTACAAATAATTGTAAAATATGATATTTATACCATATCAGAAAAAATCAATGAATTGGAAGGAATCAATATTTTAAGAAGAAGGATCAATTCAAGGAAGAATGTTGTTTAATTCCCTGGGCCCCCCTAATACTAACCTCGGTCATATTATTCATACTATATACTATATTATTCCTAATCTTGCATATTCTCGGGTATTTCATCTCATCATCCTTAAAAGAAAGCTTCGCCCTAGAAGCTAAACTTATCCTTAAGGCGAAAACTGCTAAACTAGGTACTGACTTGAGTGGTTACCTGATCGAAGAGCTGTGGGTACTTATTCTTCATTTCTTCCTCTACCTCCCACGTAGCCTCTTCGGTCCCATGATTTTACCACAAGACCTTAACCATGTGAGTGGACTTCGATTGGGTCTCCCTGGTCTTCGTGTCCATTACTCTAATGGGATACTCCTCGTAGGATAGGTTCTGCTCCAGCTCTAGGACCTCGGGCTGCAACACATGTGAAGGGTCGGGAACATACCGCTTCAGCTGTGACACATGGAAGACGTTGTGAACTTTCTCCAGCTCACCAGAAAGCGCCAACCGGTACGCCACCTCCCCAATCCTCTCTATGATCTCATATAATCCAACGAACTTGGGGCTAAGCTTCCCCTTCTTCCCGAACTTGGTTACTCCTCTCACAGGAGATACCTTCAAGAAGACTCTGTCCCACACCTCGAACTCTACCGGTCTGCGCTTGAGGTCGGCATAGGACTTCTGCCTGTCCTGAGCTGCCTTCATTTAACTCTGAATGATCCGGATTTACTTCAAGGTCTCTTCAATCAACTGTGGTCCCAAAACAACAGTCTCACTGATGTCGCTCCAGCACAAAGGTCTCCTGCACTTCCTCCCATACAGAGCCTCATAGGGAGCCATCTTGATGCTGGCATGGTATCTGTTGTTGTATGAAAACTCCACAAAGTGCAGCATATCAGCCTATGAACCCTGGAAGTCCATCACACATGCTCGAAGCATGTCCTCCAAGGTCTGGATGGTTCTCCCAGTCTGACCATCAGTGGCTGGATGAAATGCAGTGCTCAACCTCAGCTTGGTGCCAATCGCCTTCTGAAATTGCTGCCAAAAGTGAGCTAGAAATCTCGAGTCTCGATCTGAAATGATAGTCTCCGGCACCCCATGGTATCTTACCACATTCTTGATGTAGGCATCCACCAACTGACTCATAGACCACGTGTTCTTCATGGGTATGAACCGTGGAGACTTAGTAAGTCGGTCCACGATCACCCAAATCTGGTTGACTCCTCCTCTCGCCAGTGGTAAACCCACCACGAAATCCATGGAAATGGAGTCCCACTTCCACTTCTGGTGAAATACCCTGTAATTAAAAATAGTGATTAATTAGGCTAATAAGTATTTTAGAAGCTTAATTATGTCTAAATAATCATGAGGGAACAAATCCCGAAGAAAACAGATCCTTAAAACGGATTAAAACACAAACAAACATTAAAGCGCGTTTTTCGAGGAAACCGGGAAGACGCGACTTTAAGCGGGTCAAATAGACTCGTAATAATTTTGGTCAACCAAATAGTCATTAATAAACATTAATGAAGGTCTAGAACCAATAAAATCAATTAAACGAGAAAATAGTAAAAACTGTAAAAACTGGGAAGTTGTGGGGTGAGAGTGTAAATAAATGAACTAGTGTGTCCACTATTGCAAAAAATAAATAAATTAAAACCCCTAGTGAGGGCTGTGTGAGCCGGCTGATTTACTCCCTCCCTATCTCATTTTAATTGTTTCTAATGTGCTAAAGGACAAGGCCATAAAGTGAAACAAAAGCAAAAGTAAAACCTCACTTTTACTCTCTCTCCTCATTTCCTCCCATCTCTCACGTACTGCACTCCCCCTCACTCTCTAATTTTCTCTTCTTCCCCAAGCTGCCTTCCATGGCGATTTTGAAAGCCCACACCAAGCACTCACTTCTCTCCTCTTGTTAAGTACTCAAACCTCCACCAAAAATTACGAAAATTGTACCATTGTGTTCCTCTCATCAAGGAGAGCATTTCTCTCTTTTCCAAATTCTAAAACAACCAACTTCATCTCCATGGGTGTTCTTGGTTTTGAAGATGAAGACCACCATTAGAAGCCTCTTCTTCACCTTGTTGGTCTAAGGTAAAAAGAAATCTGAAAATACTAGCATTTCTTTCTCTTATGTGCAAAATAGAAATTCTAAGCCTTGAACTTCTATTCCTTGTTTGCCCAACTGATTTTGGCTTCTTTTGGAGGGTGAAAATCTTACTCTTGTTGCTATTCTACAATCCTTCTACATAGTTGCAAGGTAATGCATTTCCTAAACCCTAAAACTTACCTTAAAGTTTTAAAGATAATTTAAGGGTTAGTTTGTATTGAAATGGGTGTATATCAATGGGCTTGTAGCTATAGAGATTGAATTTCCCTAACCCGTTGGGGAGAGAATGGAAAGGAGAAGGAAGACGAACGAAAGAAGAAGCTAGTAAGAAACAAGCAATACAACAAACTACACACCACTTGTGTAGCTTTTGTAATGCAATGTGCAACAGATTTTTAGTAGCTTTAAACGAGTATTACAAATGGTGTTGAGTAGTAGTAAAATGTGTAAGAGAACCCAACTGTTTTAAAGCTTCAAAGTATGATGAAAAACTTGTATAAACCTAGATGGAAATAGATGTGGTGTGCAGGAATTAAATGAGTGTTTAATGTCTAGTATTTGTGTTGGAGAATTGTGTATTAGTGTTGTTTATAAACAGGTGATATGGGTAGCATTGTGTGAATAAAACATGTGGTGAGAATGTAAAAATATAGGGGAGACTATGTCAAATTTTATCTAGAACCTAGAACACTTAAGAACTAGAAATGAGGGGAGAAACACTTTGAAAACAGATTTTTAAATGGAGCTAGGTTGTGGGTAGGATAAAAGAGATAGAAGATGCATTGTAAACCTTAGAAATGGCATTAGGAGAGGAAACCATGAATGGAGGGAGTGAGAACCAAAATTTGTAGCAAAACACAACTAGGAAAAATAGTGTAAGTGCTGGAATGAAAACTTAGAAAATATGTGTGTGAATTTGTATGAAAAGAAGTAATAAGTTAGTAATGGATTTAGGCATGTTTAGGAGACTAATTAGGTGCTTAAATATGTGGGATTAAGTGTAGGAACAATGGGGATTAATTAGGCAAAGATAGCATTGTAACAGATTTGGAAAACTTAAAATCTGTTGAAAGTTTAGCAGGGTCCGGGACAGTGTACAAATTCATGCTGAGAGTAGAGAACAGAGGGTGGTCCGGGACTTAGGTCCCATACAAGGACCCGGACCACCCCATTAAAAGAAGCCGAGAGTTTCAGTAAACATAGGTCCGGGACTTGGTCCCAGGTACAAGACTCGGACCACCCAGCAAAAACAGTCCGAGAGTTTTCTAAATTCCAGGTCCGGGACTTAGCTAAGGGATAAGGGCCCGAACCATATTAAAATTTCATTCGAGACTGAACACACCTTCTGGTCCGGGACTTGACTTATGTACAAGGACCCGGACCATATTGAAAAACTGTCCGAGAGTTGTGACCACAGGGTGGTCCGGGACTTAAGACCCGGACAAGGTCCCGGACCAACCCAGAAATTGAAAAATTAATTTAAAATGTGGGTTTTAAGAAAAGGTAAAGGATGGTAATGATGGTATAAGATAATTAGTACTTAATTAATGATGTTTAAAGGTCATTAAGAGTATAAACTTGTTTTTAAAGGTAATGAAGAGTATGTAAACCATGTGTAAGTGTAAGAATTGTAATGACATAGTAAGTATGAGTTAGGAAACGTAAGAGATAAACGAGTTAAGTTAATTATAGGTATATTAACCACTCGATCACATGTATGTTATAAGACTTGAATTGTGAACACCAAAGGAAAGTCGGTTACAAGTACAACGGTGAACGGTATGAACTTCTCATGTCCTGTATGCTACCTTGGCTACTCTGATCTGTGTGTTTATGTGCTAATTGATCACCTAATAAGATAAATGCACGAATCAGAATTATTATGCTTACTTGTGATTATATGATATTGATCCTTGTAGAATATTATCTTAAATCATAATCTGTATAATTCATGAAATGAATGAATGATAATGAAGTGTGTGTATGCCTTGATGTACATTGTGGTGACCGAATGATATTGTGATGGACTTCTAACTAATTCCTAACAAGCTAACAAAACTAACATAATAAATTGGTAAATTGGAATGAGTAGAAGTCTGATATAGTTTCGGCCACGCGTGAGGAGGCGGAGACACAAGAGGTTGGATCCAAATCCTGGCTTTAATCTTTTCCACGGCCCAAACCCCTTAAATGGGTAGCATCATGGATTAGTGAGCCACCTAAAGCCCGGTGGTGGGACGGTGTAGTCCCTGCCCGGAGGTAATACTGACTTAACATGAGTAATAGTAAGTGTAGACACCAAAAATTCTCACCCGTTTTATATCAAAACAAAAATACAAAAAAAAACGTGGTTTTGGAATTAGGACGGTCGTCCCTGCTTTTAGTCAGAGGAGTTTCTTTTTCCCAAAATTTAAATCTCACATCCCTTGTGGAAAGGAGCACGAGCCCTTTTATTGTAATCATTTAGAAACCTACTGATTTTGTTACTTTTGTTTTAAATTATCTTTTCGTTTTGTTATTACCTCACACTATTTTATGTTCTTGATTTATTCCCACTTCTTTTTTTTATTATTGTTTCCTTTTGATTTTCTCATTGTTTTATCATCACTATTTCTATCATTTTATGTGCCTTTTTTTACTACTATTATTTTTCATTCATTTTATAGGTTTTACCCTCGTTAACGGGCATTATTTTTCATTATTTCATGCACATGCGCTATTCTTTCTGTTTATATCTCATTACTTTTGAATCTTATCTTTAATTGTATTCCATAATCTCATCATATTTCGTCGCATATTTTCTTTTGAACTTGTTGCATTTTTAAGCCGTCGAAATTGAGGCTCTTGTTTTATTTCTCTCACAAGTGTTTAGAAATTCAACCCAGCTTAACTGGTTAAGGCACTTATTATACAACCCATTGGTTTATGGTTCGATTCCTAGCATGAACGGAAGACATTTTCTTCGTTTTGCCTTAGCTCGTAGCATAGCCCTTGTTTATTTTCCTCGCTTCCATTTACCGAATGTGGTTATAGCTTATGGTTAGGGTATGCAAGGAGGAGGCTGGTGGTATCGAGTTCAAACCTGGGTGAGAGCATTTCTTGCCTTTTATTTTTGTTTTCCACATGCATGGACCAAGCCCAGCCCCTCTTAATTGGACCCGGCTTTTTCTACTCTAAGACCTTAAAAAAGCCCATGTCTACAAAAAGAAGCCCTAGATTGACACCTGGTTACATCTTTCCATTATAAAAATTCTCAAAAAACCCTACAGTAGACAGAGGTTTTGGAATCAACAAACACTAATCCCCAGAATTCTCATTCTTCTTGTCTGATTGCCGGTGCTCTCTTTTCGAACTAGAAACCAAAAACAAGAAGAAACCCACTCCCTCTTTTGCTCTGAACCACACCTGTTCGTCTTCCTCATTCAAAAATTCCGAAATCAAACCCACACTCCGAAAGCTGCTTCTTCTTCGTCGGACTACAGCGAGTTCTCTCTAAAATTTCACCGCACAATCTGCCAAGCTCGCCCGTCTTCTTCATCACTTCATTTTTGTTCGCCTCAGTGCCAACAGAGTATGCACCATCCCATTTCTCCTTCCTGTTCTTCGACTTCAGGCCTACTATCTGCCAAAAGGTCTCAAATCGATAATGGCAGATTATTGTGGCTCAGTCGAGAAACTACTTCCGACGCAAAACCCATCACCATTATATCTGATTTTCCTCATCTTCTTTTCTTTCAAAAAAATCCGAAAGCAGGCCTCGAATGTTTGGTTTCGCAGGTTCCTGACTTTGGGCATTTAAGCAATCAGTTCCCAATTTAGATTTATGCTCATCTTCTCTTTCTGTTTTGTTCTCCTTTGTAAGTCCAATCGAAGGGAGTGAATGTAGTTTCGGTATTTATCCCAATCATAACTTTCATTTGCTCCTAGGTTTGCTACTCTTCATTTCGCTTATCAGTTGTAGTTCATTTCTGTAAGTTTTCATCATTACTGCTCCTTAAGCGATTTCCTGGCCTGGTATGGACCTAGAAGTCCACGAACATGGCGTGTTCAGACACAAGTTTTGATTCGAGTTCTGCCTATTTTGTTTACTTCTGTTTTAACTGGTACATTCATGGCGTTTCGACAGCGACGAGTTTCGAGTTTCGTTTGTGTTTAATACGGGTAGCAATGACTCTGTATTTCCCATTCTCTTATGATTCATGTTCATACTGCTAGTAACTAGTTATACTGATGAACTGGTCCATCTCCAGTTCAGCAAAATTTTCTTTGTGCATGTTACTATAATAAGCATCTGCAGTAGAGATGGACTGGTCCCTCTCCAGTAGGGATGTTTCATTCGGCTTCGTTTCTGCCTGTAACCTACCCTGTGGTCACGATCCAACGATCTGTTTATGTTACTAAAAGTGTGCTGAAACACTGTTTGTTTTGCTTCTCATAATAGTGCCTCTGCTATGCAGTTTTATACTTTACTATCACTCATGTCTGTTTGCTAGTCGAGCAGGAGAAGCCCACCCCCGACCTTCGGTGCCGATTATACCCACTCCCACATGAGCAGAGCTCTTATCTCACTTTTTAAGCTTTATATCCCTTCGCTTAACTTCATTTAGATTTCTGTTAACCAAAGGAGTATATGCACTAACCCATCTGTCTGTTCGTGGGTTTAACCTTGCAGGAAACTTAGTCATCATTTCCCTGGTGCACCATTTCTTAACTGAATTACTTCTATGCTTGAGGTGTGAATGACAGCTTACCTTTTCCCTGCGTCTCTGAGGTTCATTTGTGATGTTGATGTATGTTTGTGTGATGAAATCCATTTATGTTTCTAGTTGGATTTGTTCTCTGGAAAAGAAACTATACCGCCTCCTCATTGTTGTTAAGATGGAATCTATGCGAGCATGCTTATCCATTCCTGGTTGGCCTAGATTAAAGGGTGTTCTAATCAGGTACTCGTTTCAGAGTTCATTTCAGTTTTGTATATATTGTTCTATCTGCTGTTTACCTATTCCTTTGGACTAATTCCCTTGCTTGCAAGACTTTGTGCGGTCATTGAAAGATAATTAATAAAGGGAAAGTAACAATGAATTAGAAACCCCACATTTAGGATCTACGTTTGGCGTTAGATTTTCTTTTTTGGGCAAATCTGTCTAAGTCTGTTTAGGTAGTGTTATTTAGCTTTGCATTTCAGCGCTCACCTGTATGTTGTGTATAGTTTTCTCTTCTGTTTACCCATCTTTTTGATGTTCTTTCTCGCCTGTTACCTTTAGTTGATCACTAAAAGATAGAAATAGTGTGAGAATAACAACTAATTAGCAACCCATATAGTAGGATTCATTTGGTTGACATTTCTCGAGAGTGTTAGGGATGAACAGATCAGACTTGCCTCCCAAATAACTTTCAGACTTCATTCCTTGTGTATCTATTATCCAGTTTCTGCATTTCTTTCTCATCTGTTCACAGTTTGCTTGGCTGGTTTTAGAAATTCCCATCCACGTGTTGTATTTGTTTTTGCAATCCATGTCTACGTATTGATTTACCTTGGTGGCTCATTTTCCATGTTAATATCTCTGTAAATGCATGGGCTTGTTCTGTTTGGGCTTGCATAAACATCAGCCCAAATCTAATTCTTTTCAGACTCAGCCCATAACTAGCCAAACTGGGATAGGACAGGTGGCCTTAGATAGCCCATTAGGAGTGACCCCTTTTGGTGGACCTTTGGAGCCCACTCTAGAAAAGCCTTTAGGATCAAAGGTTTGTCTCACTCAAATGGGCCGTAGAGTCCGGTCGGTGGGAACAACCCTTTCTTTTATAAAACTTTCCAAACCACCCACTAATAAGACAAAAAATGCATAATTAGTTTGATCCAAAAAAGGGGGAAATAAGCATATGAATAACCAGCTCCAAATTCTTCATATTCTCTTATCCACTCAGGTTCTTCACCCAATAAAGGGCAAAGGAATTCGAATTGTCTCTAAAAAAATCGTCATCAATCTCTTCATTTTGCAAGTCTTCAGTGTTCTATCAAGACCCGTTAATTTCCCTCTACAATTTGAGCACGGCTCATGTCATTTTGAACCCACTTGTGATTCAATCCATTTCAGACCCAAGCCCAAACTTTACTTGACCCAAAGCCCATCAGACCCATTAGACCTAAAGTCACACCTGGCCCGAAGCTTCAGTCTCAGCCCAAGCCCAACACGTCAGACCTGAACCCCAGCCCAAGTTTAAGTTCGACCTGGCCCATGGTCCATCTCTGACCAGGCCTAGCCCAAGCTCAATCCTTGACCCAACCCGGTTCAAATCCACTTCAAACTAGGCCCAAGACTACATTTGACCCGGCCCCAGTCTACAGTTGACCCAGCCCTTACCCAATTCAAACTCGGCTCACTACCAACTTAAGCCCGACCCTTATCTAAGTTCACATCAAACCGGCCCAAAATTCACAAAGACCCAGCCCAAGTCCACAAAGACCCGACCCAACTCTAGAAAACTGACCCAACTCCAGAAAACTAACCCGACCCATAAAAAGCTGGTTGACCAGACTCATTTGTTTGGCCCAGACCCATTGACCCGACCCGAATCCGTATAACCTGTGACCCAATCTTGAAATCTGAAACCAACAGCCCAATATTAAAATCCAAGACTGGGCCTGTGTCTAATATCCGGCCCATTGCCCAAACCAGCCCACATTAAACTCATAAGCCTAGCCCAAGTCCCATATAGACGAGGCCCGAACCCAACAAACCCAAAAACCCAAATTTCAATCGATCCAAATGCCCAAATCTCCATTCGGTCCAAGAGCCCATCTCGGCCCAATGTCCACAAATCAACCCAAATCCCCACAAGATCGGTCCATGCCCAATCGAAAATGTAACACCCCAACTACAAACTGTACACTTAACCATTAATTGCAGTGGAATTTACATCATAAACACTGACCAAATCAATGGGTGTTACACGTCGTTAGCCACCCACGCGGCTAACAAGGCTGATACATGCATAGGGTACCGGTATGATAGACAAGAATACCGAGCATTACACTTTACATTTACAACTCCATTATAGACTGAATACAAATACATCTACAATCCAAACTGTACCGAGTCTAATACATTCCATCATCGATATCACGCTAAACTAAATAACCATCCATGCATAAACAGTTACCCTTCCTACTCTCGAATGGCTACCAGCTTCATTGTACCTGAAAAGTAATGGGGCCCCCAAAGGGGTCAGCACCTTTGCTGGTATGGTATCCTGCAGCCCGCATGCTACCGGGCCACACACACTAATTGTCGAGTGAGCATGCAGGTTATTTTATTTTAAGCACGCAAGAAAACTATAACACAAAACATACTTATAAGCACACACATCCAATAAAAGGGTACAAACATAACATCCACAATCACATTGGTTAGATCACCTTATTGTATATCCTTGTCCCTTGAGGGCTCTACCTTAACGGGACTTAATTCTTGCTAGCACACACTCACCGAATTGATCGGGCTACAACTATTTCTTTCACTGAATTTGGGTTGATTTTGGTTATCAACTTACGTAACATCACCGCACATATCTCGTAACAACACGTACACAACACACCACCGTTCTTCTTAGAGAACATACACTTGACTTAGGGTGTGTCGGACTAAATATAAGTCCGCACACCGTACATATTTACTTTACTTAGAGGGGTCGGTCCTAATATAGATCCGTACACATTATACACATATTCCCCTAGTCCGACGTGAGCCAGATAAATAGCTTTGGTTAAGCTATCCCGGTGTTAATATAGAACCGTTCACATTATACACATATCCCTTAGTCCGATGTGAGTCAGATTAATAGCCTTGGTTAAGCTTGAGGGTGGTTGTAATCCAAGAAGGAAAAACAACCATAACATAACAGAGTGGGAGTTAATTCACATATATACATCAACTACCAAACAACATGCGCGACCGGAACGACCGGATTCCTCACCCCCCATAGTATATACATATTAGTTAGAAGTTCCTTTATGGAACTTATCACATACATACACCTTTTGGTGTTACAAGTTTGGTTAATCACACACATGGGATGTACCATCCCATTCGACAAGCAAGGACAACAACATTCGTTAAACAATGATACATTAAGCAGAGGCAACACACAACACACATAACCACAATACACAACTAAGGCACGGATAGCCGTAGTTAGTACGCTCCCGTGGGTTGGGACGTTTAATCCGAATACCGGTCTCTCATGTGATCCTAGAGTCAGTTAACTACGGTTTAACACATAATTAAGGTTAAACGGTATCGGAATTATTTACGCCACATTAATGAATTACTGTAAACTCATTTCATGCTTTATCTTGCAAGGTGGCAAACACACAGAAAAACACATTGGCATACAAGCCGGTGTAACCCGGTAGGACACAGGTTGCAAGAAAACCATACCTGTCACCGCGGGGAATTACTTTACCGGTGTTCTCACGTTCCTCGGTTCACACTTGTTCTTCATGTCTTACTTTGAACCACTATTTACATGTCAAATGATTCAATTAATATTAAGGTGTTACGGTAGGTACATAATTGCTACTCCCGTATTTACCCCGTTATCTCGTTATTTCGGTTTAACTTGTGTACTTAAACTCACAACTTTCTCAATCACTCCCAACACTTGTTTATACTTCTTAGGACCTTTAAAAGTCACCAAACAAGGCTTTAACAACATTCAAAACCATTACCCATCAATTCCCCGCCTTTAGAACTCTTTAAAACACATTTTAAGCCATTTCTGTTCTGGTCCGGGACTTGGTCCGGACCCAAGGTCCCAGACCACCTCTGTAACTCACTCTCGGCCCATTTTTAGCATTAGTCCGGGACTTGGTCCTGGACCTAGGTCCCGGACCACATGTAAACTCGATTCTCGGAGTATTTTTAAGCTTGGTCCGGGAACTTATACAAGGGCTAGGTCCCATACCCTGCAAAAAAGCTGATAAAAGTCCATTTTCAAACCCTAAACCAACCTTAATCCACACCTAATCATTCCATAATATTTTCACATGTTTCCTACATGTTTAAACACCTTAAAACACTCCTTCAGCACTCCTAGAACATTGGTCCAATTCACCACCCAATTCTTGTTCAAATTCCACAAACTCAATTTTAACATTCTTGCATTTTTGCACACTTGTGCATTTTTACTTCCTTTTTATAGTTATTACCATCTACCAAATTCACCAAAACCACCAATGACCATTACAATCATTCCTACATAATGCACTTCTAAAACCCACGTTCACTCTATGTTTCACAATTTATAAACACTAACTCTTTTCTAGCATTTCTAGACTCCTCATATGTAAATTGCTACAGATTTTTATCCTTCTCTTCCTAGTTTCCCAAATGCCATTTCAAGGCTATTAAACCACTCTACTCAACACAACAAACACCAAGGTTCTCCCATTCACCAAGCCATCACCAAAACACTCATTTTCTACCAAAATTTCGCCATAACCTCCCCATAAACTTAACATCTCCCCAAACCATCAATTCACATCAATTTTACATTCCTAATCTAGCCACACCTATAAGGGTCCTACCAGCACATAATATCCATTCAAAATTCACCAAACAACACTATAAACAATTCCCAAATCACTTGGCTCCAAGGCCCTTAATTCATACCAACATTTCACAAAATCCAACTAATCACAATCAAACACATTATTGCTCTAGATTTTAGTTCATCTTTTATTTTTCCCAAACCCAATTCTAAAACAATTAATATAGGCATTAAGGTAGATTTCTTACCTTAATTTCACAAGTTTCCCTTTTGAACTCTCCTCTTGCTCCTCATCTCCTCAAAATCGGTCAAGAGGGAATGGAGTTTCCAAACTCCATCCCAACATTCAAGAAACACAAAATACATTCTATTAATTATCTAAACCCTTAGGAAATCTCAATAAAACAAAAGGGCTTAGAGCACAAGTTAGGGTTTTACCTTTGGAGATTTTTGAGAGGGGTTCTCACCCTTGAATCAAGGAGGGAATTACTCCACCATTGGAGGGTTGAAATGGAGCTAAAAAAATCAAGAAGAAAACAAGGTAAGAGAGGGAGCAAAACCGGCTACCAAAGGAGGAAGAGGAAAGTTGAGTTTTTCAATGAAATTTTTACCTTGTTTGAAAGAGGAGACTCCAAGCTACAAGATTTATGTGCTTTTCTCTTCAAATGGGGAAAACCCATGGAGATGAAACTCATCCTTTTCGAATTTTGAAAAGAGGGAATGATATAGGAGGATGAGGGGAGTTCAAATATGTAATTATTTTTGTGATTGGAGCTTGGAGGAAGCTTGGGCAAGGCAAAGAAGTTGAGGTAGCCATGGTTGGCACCTTGAAATCGCCAGCAAGGGGGAGAGGGAGTTTCAGTCGGCTGGGAAGGAGGAGAAAGAAGATAAAGTGTCTTTTTTTTACTTTTCTTTCCTTCTTTCTTTTTCTTTCTTTCTTTCTTTTTATTGTGTGTGAGGGGAGGCTTTTTGACTAGTCAAAACCGGCCCCCTTAATATATACCAGCTGGAGCATTTTTCGTCTTTTACTGAAAACGCTCGTTAATTTACTCGGTTTTAGCACTATTCACTAACCGGGCCCGTTTTCTGGAATTTTCTCGTTTCTTAAATTTTAATGATAATTATACTCCCATTAATATTCATTTATAGTTACTTAATGAACTATAATTTTTACGGGTTCGTTTGACCACTCAGAGTCACGTTTTCGGGTATTCTCGAAAAACATGTTTTAAGACTCCGTTAGCGTTTTAATGCATTATTTGGATCCGTTTTCTTCGGGAATTTTTCCCACATGTTCTTAGTGTGTATTTAGGGTATAAAAATATATTTGTAACCCCAGTGAAGGTTATATACCTCCTAAAATAATTAATTACGTGTTTTCACGTTTTGTGACTTTCACGCATTTTTTATCTTTTTGGTTTTTATTTCCTCACCAATGATCTTAAGGACTTATTTAGCCTTAGAAAATCATAATTACATAATTAATTAACAGATTAAGGTTTGGGGTATTTCAATCTACCCCCTTAAAAGAACTTCGTCCTCTAAGTTCACAATTTTGTCACATCCTTTTAGTCAGAACACCGGGATCATTTGCAAGATACAACTTACATACTAAAGCACACTTTGCATAACAACCTCGGACTTAACGGTCCGGGTAACATATCCACGTCCATACATGAAACGCTCGCATAATAACCTCGGACTCAACGGTCCGGGTAACATAACAACATTTGCACTTACATAACAACCCTCAGACTCTTAGGTCTGGGTCACATAACAACATTCAGACTTTAAGGTTTGGATAGCATATCACTTTCAGGCTCATAGGCCTGGATAACATCTACCACACATATCACACAACATGTCTTAGCATGTATAACAAACAGAAATACCTTTTCCATCTCTTCATGGGCTCAAGTCCCATGTCGAGTACATATACATTGTGATCCCGTAGAACCCGGTCGCGATGGACACCTTCTGGTCCCCGTTCCTTTGGGAGATCAAAACAATCACATACATTTTTAAAATATACTTCTCATGTCACCGGTCCGAAGACAAAGGCTCATACGTCCTCAGCTCGTGAGCAAGTAATACGAAAATATTCTTTATGCGGTTAAGTGAAATGAAATCCTTTATTGGAAAGTACTAACTGAACATCCTTTTTACAAGGTCAAGTAAAGAAATCCTTCCTTTGAAAATACCATTTAAGAATCTTGGAAATATTAATTGAAGTCTTGAAATTACCAATTGAAAATTTGAAACACCAATTTAAAATTCTTTTTGAAAACACAATACAACTCCAAGTCCAATTTATGCTAACTGCATCTTATTCTTAACGTGATTATTTGTGACCACTTATAGGGAGTTTCAAGAGTCATCCAACCCTGATGTGATCAGCATCAGTGTTGAACTATATTTCCACCCCAATTTGTGTTCGGCTTCCCTTGATCTCATGATAATCAAGTTTCACCTCCCACTCCATTTTCAAACAACAACTAATTCAAGCATGTACCATTTTCTATCTTTTAATCCATCTAGTCATAATCATAACATCTCCAAGGGTGGAACTCTGTCCATCGATCCTCTTCCAAATTCATCTTAAATCAAGTTACCTAGGGAATTTAATTCTCACTAGGTTCTATGTAGGTGTCATACCTCTTCATAAATCACAATACTGTATATATATATACTTTTATCAAAATACAATACACAGTTTTACATTTAGTATTATATGAACATACATAATCGTGGTTTTAGTTCCCGAGAGTTTCTTACTCCCTTACACTTGTACTCTCACACACAATAGTTAACAAGGTATATACATTTATCACAATGGTATTCGCATCTTCTGTGCGCAATTACCACAATTAAACCATGCATGAATGCGCATGTTCATGTAACGCACGCACCAATCATCCAAACAAATTATTTTGTGCTATGCACAACATAGTTCACGTACACTTGTACGGTAAAACACACTAAGCGGTTTTAGGCTCTACCCCCCTTAAAAGGGATTACGCCCACGTAATCAATCACTGAACATTGGTCTAAAATGTTTTGCCGCCATGAAGTGTCTTAACTTCCACGCGGCCTGTTATACAATGCGTTCTGGTTAGAGGATCTTAGCCATATTGGCGGTTTAGTCCCTAAACCAAGAATTCTCGTTGGAGCTTATTTAACTCATAATCGGTTTCGATTCTGGCCTGTCCCGCTTCTAGGCATTGATAATTAGTCATTTACTCATATTTACTATGCACATTCCACATTTGAATCACTGGCCTCTGCTGCGCAACTCTGATAACTTAGAGCTTAGTTAGCTCCATTCGTTATTCTTAATGTATTGTACATCTCCGATTCATCACCTTTTCTTGTGAATTATGGTTTCTCAACCGACGCATGGCATCTCTTACCGTGCGCTAATTCGGTGAGTTACAAACTTTTCATCCACTGTTCAGATAACTTACTGCATATGTAGCTGTGTAAGTTCATGATCATTCACTTATTTTCATCCGACTTGTTGTCGGTTGAGGTTGAGCTACTACCTGATATGTAGTGCTCCCTCGGTTATTTCCAACACTTAAAGTATATTTCATACCAGTATTTGGTATTTAGTGTTACTGTAGTCACTTATTCCTATTCATGCCTCCACACTTGGTTCTGTACAAGTATTCCTTCATTTGTACGACCTTAAATTTCCTATGCCTTGGTCCTTATAGCGTTATAAGTCTCTTTCCACTACTACCACAATTGACATTCTCCCAAATTCCTAGCTATCCCACTCGATCATTACTACGGAAGTGCAATACCAAAACACTCAGTCATACAGAGTGCAGAGGCGTAAACTCTTGGCAGTAAATCTCATATGGGATTGCAATAGGAATGAACACTATGTTTCATTGAGATGCTTATCTCATAATACTGGCTACTGATTTACTGCCTAGTTTATTTGTTATCACTTACCATTGTATCTCCACTGAGTTTAACTCATTATTTCTGCTTATTTGCCATACTTCGTTTAACCATACTTATACAACGGTCGCTTATTGCGCACCGCATTCTTACTTAGTGTACAACATTAACTTACATGGCATCCACTCTCATATTAGCTTCTGCTCATGAACTTCCATCATTCGTATTTTTTTTTGTTCGTCATTCATTTGGATGACAACTAAATACACTATTCCTTGAGTCCTTATGCTCCTTGAGCGTTGTTCACTCTACATTTAGCATCCCACACCTATGGTGGTTGCTATTAGACTTATTACTCTCCCCGTCTTCACCACTGGTACAAACACTACTTTTCGTATTTTTCTTATTCAAATCATTCTGGGGTAACAATAATCTGGTCAATCCTTAACATACTTATTGAACTTGGTTTACATAACTACCGCTTCCGCGGTTTCACAATATCGAGAGGTATCCCCACTCTTAAAGCAGTGGTTCATTCTCCGCTCTATTTACTTGTATAACATTAACTTTCGTCATCAATTAAATTTACATGACACATTTGGTATGTGGCTTATAAGCCTTACTGTCTCGAGCTCTGCTCATCGTAGGCTGTTCCCACCAATTTTACTTCTCTGTACACCATCACATGGTTTGGAGGTTGTATCGGGCTCCCTGACAAGGTCGTTGCGTCACGCTTCCTTATATGGGATGCCCCTTAAGAATGTCAGTCTGCCTCGTGACGACTAATGCTTAAACTGAGTATTAGTTTCAACTCTTGTGTTTCTATCACAATATTTCGATCAACTTCAGTTGACCCAAACACCCTTCAAGGATAGCTCCTGGGTGTTACTAGGTTATGCCATTACATCTGGTTTGTATACGTTTAATTAACTACATCGCTTTGCGTTCTTTACTGGGTTTATTGTCCACTTCTATGAAGATCGATATCCCCTGGTAGTCTAGGTGATCATTCCGGGAGTTTCATCCCGTCCGTTGCACATTAATGTGTCCATATTAAGCATTAGCCTTACTATGTATAGACTGAGTATGTGTTCCAGCTATCATATTTCATTCCTCGGGATTCTTGGGACATATGAGATGTCTTTGCTTACTAGTCAGTGCGCTCCACGCTTCTTGACTCATAAACATTTCCTTGAAATGGATTCACTAACGCTTTTAGTTTCGTTAACTTAACTGGGTTCGTTTGCTTCAACCATTCTTGGCAGTTCGTTGCTCTTGTTTAACTTTTACTGCTGATCGTAGTATGGAGTTGACTACTTCCCGTGTTCCTGACTCCACTCGTATACATATGTGGGGTACCGTACTGATACATTGCTACTTGCCCGACTAACCCATAAAAGGTCTGGCAGGCCCACAAGCTCCTACTGGAGTGCGGTCGCCCCACATTTCAGTTAGTACACCCGTAGTGTCCGTCACACGCCTAGGTGAAGTATTCTGTTGTCAACTCCCTCATATCGTCCTATGATAATATGCATTTCGTGCTTCCCGAACTTAATCAAGGGAATTCTATCCACGGTTGTATCTAGTATGAACTCAATCCATTCCCTCGGGTTATCTGATTCCCGTCTGCGTATAACTGCGTATAACTTACCCACTGCATGGCGCTGAGGCCGGTGTAGGTCTTCTGGTTTCGTTTTAAAGGGAATCTGAAGTTAGTGAGAAAATTTGGGCTTGAAAGAAGGTTTAAAATGAACATGAGTTAGAAGAAAATTTAGGTGTGAAAACGGTTTGAAATAAATCTGGGTTTAGAAGAAAAACTGGGTTTAATAGAAAATTCTTCCGGGTATTTTAAATGTCTTCACGCTTTGACCAAGTCTAGCCTCCCACTGACTGGTATACCTTCACATACAATGGTTAGGCCACTGAGCCCTTCCAGGTTTCACTCTTCAAATTCTTGAATTCTTGATTCCATAATCACTTCATTCAACAATACGGTACCTTACTAGGTACTTTATAGTCATTAAAATTTTCCCGAATAGCCCCGTTATAGCAGCACTTGCAATTGCAAGTGCGCCATGCTGGCTGGCTATCGGTTCAACATGTGCTGGTTGCGATACTACTTTTATCACTACCGTATTCGGTATCCTTGTTGGGTCTTCCTTTGATCTTACAGTCCTGATAATAAATCTCTTGAGCGACTCTCATTGGTCTTGACATGGTAGTCGTTAACTAGGGTGACTCTCCATTCACTTAACTCCGTATTATTCCTTAATGTTTGTCCCCACGCATTTGCCGTGGTTACTGAGACTCGATTCTTGTTCAGGTACTACTTCGTAGTCTTATTGAAGTACGTTTCACTAATACTCCCATAGTGGTCTAAACTATGATAGTCGGGTATTACAGTCTCTTTGGCGTTGTAGGTTTGGAATTATCCAACCTTGACTAGTTGCTTAGTCGGTTACTATACCATTGTCGGTATTATTTAACAATTGTGGTCCCGTAAACATGTGTCTCGGGTTTGTTGCTTCTCCATTGTCCGCTTCTGTGCACAGTTGGTGCTTTCTTCCTTGTTGGCTGGGTTTCCTTGACTGCTAGGCATGTCGACCCAGGTCGCCGAAAATTTCAATCTCTTGTAGATAGGATTCTTAATCTTCCGCTATTAAGTGCGGGTAAGGTGTACAAACAGATTCTGTCTCTGGGACTCTCAGTTCCTGGAATCTACCGCATGACAGGTCTTAGTTCTTACAGGAATAATTCATAGCAGCCAGATCGGGTAGTTCCCGAGTATGAGAGGACTTTCCATCTCTCTGGCGTTCTTTCCCGAGTTATAAAACGGGGGTTGCGGAGGGCGGGAAGGATATTGTAGGTTTCCAGTACATCCTGGTAATCCCCAACTTGCGTATCTCTCACGCTATCACTCATCCCTTAACCCAAATCTTAAATTCCTAACTCGGTACTTCCTAAGCTCGGTATTCCAGTCATCAGAGCGATACTTCGCTCTGATACCACTTTTTGTAACACCCGAACTACAAACTGTACACTTAACCATTAATTACAGCGGAATTTACATCATAAACACTGACCAAATCAATGGGTGTTACACGCCGTTAGCCACCCACGCGGCTAACAAGGCTGATACATGCATAGGGTACCGGTCTGATGGACAAGAATACCGAGCATTACACTTTACATTTACAACTCCATTATAGACTGAATACAAATACATCTACAATCCAAAATGTACCGAATCTAATACATTCCATCATTGATATCGCGCTAAACTAAATAACCATCCATGCATAAACAGTTACCCCGTCCTACTCTCGAACGGCTACCAGCTTCATTGTACCAGAAAAGTAATGGGGGCCCCCAAAGGGGGTCAGCACCTTTGCTGGTATGGTAATCCTGCAGCCCGCATGCTACCGGGCCACACACAACTAATTATCGAGTGAGCATGCAGGTTATTTTATTTTAAGCACGCAAGAAAACTATAACACAAAACATACTTATAAGCACACACATCCAATAAAAGGGTACAAACATAACATCCACACATCACATTGGTTAAATCACCTTATTGTATTCCTTGTCCCTTGAGGGCTCTACCTTAACGGGACTTAATTCTTGCTAAGCAACACTCACCGAATTGATCGGGCTACAACTATTTCTTTCACTGAATTTGGGTTGATTTTGGTTATCAACTTACGCAACATCACCGCACATATCTCGTAACAACACGTACACAACACACCACCGTTCTTCTTAGAGAACGTACATTTTACTTAGGGTGTGTCGGACTAAATATAAGTCCGCACACCGTACATATTTACTTTACTTAGATGGGTCGGTCCTAATATAGATCCGTACACATTATACACATATTCCCCTAGTCCGACGTGAGCCAGATAAATAGCTTTGGTTAAGCTATCCCGGTCTTAATATATAACCGTTCACATTATACACATATCCCCTTGTCCGACGTGAGTCAGATAAATAGCCTTGGTTAAGCTTGAGGGTGGTTGTAATCCAAGAAGGAAAAACAACCATAACATAACAGAGTGGAGTTAATTCACATATATACATCAACTCTCAAACAACACGCGCGACCGGAACGACCGGATTCCTCACCCCCTATAGTATATACATATTAGTTAGAAGTTCCTTTATGGAACTTATCACATACATACACCTTTTGGTGTTACAAGTTGGGTTAATCACACGCAAGGGATGTACCATCCCATTCGACAAGCATGGACAACAACATTCATTAAACAACGATACATTAAGCAGAGGCAACACACAACACACATAACCACAATATACAACTAAGGCACGGATAGCCGTAGTTAGTACGCTCCCGTGGGTTGGGACGTTTAATCCGAATACCGGTCTCTCATGTGATCCTAGAGTCGGTTAACTACGGTTTAACACATAATTAAGGTTAAATGGTATCAGAATTATTTACGCCACATTAATGAATTACTGTAAACTCATTTCATGCTTTATCTTGCAAGGTGGCAAACACACAGAAAAACACATTGGCATACAAGCCGGTGTAACCCGGTAGGACACAGGTTGCAAGAAAAACATACCTGTCACCGCGGGGAATTACTTTACCTGTGTTCTCACGTTCCTCGGTTCACACTTGTTCTTCATGTCTTACTCTTGAACCACTATTTACATGTCAAATGGTTCAATTAATATTAAGGTGTTACGGTAGGTACATAATTGCTACTCCCGTATTTACCCCGTTATCTCGTTATTTCGGTTTAACTTGTGTACTTAAACTCACAACTTTCTCAATCACTCCCAACACTTGTTTATACTTCTTAGGACCTTTAAAAGTCACCAAACAAGGCCTTAACAACATTCAAAACCATTACCCATCACTTCCCCACCTTTAGAACTCTTTAAAACACATTTTAAGCCATTTCTGTTCTGGTCCGGGACTTGGTCCGGACCCAAGGTCCCGGACCACCTCTGTAACTCACTCTCGGCCCATTTTTAGCATTGATCCGGGACTTGGTCCTGGACCTAGGTCCCGGACCACCTGTAAACTTGATTCTCGGCGTATTTTTAAGCTTGGTCCGGGACCTTATACAAGGGCTAGGTCCCGGACCCTGCTAAAAAGCTGATAAAAGTCCATTTCAACCCCTAAACCAACCTTAATCCACACCTAATCATTCCATAATCTTTTCACATGTTTCCTACATGTTTAAACACCTTAATACGCTCCTTCAGCACTCCTAAAACATTGGTCCAATTCACCACTCAATTCTTGTTCAAATTCCACAAACTCAATTTTCACATTCTTGCATTTTTGCACACTTGTGCATTTTTACTTCCTTTTTAAAGTTAATACCATCTACCAACCTCACCAAAACCACCAATGACCATTACAATCATTCCTACATAATGCACTTCTAAAACCCACGTTCACTCTATGTTTCACAATTTATAAACACTAACTCTTTTCTAGCATTTCTAGACTCCTCATATGTAAATTGCTACAGATTTTTATCCTTCTCTTCCTAGTTTCCCAAATGCCATTTCAAGGCTATTAAACCACTCTACTCAACACTACAAACACCAAGGTTCTCCCATTCACCAAGCCATCACCAAAACACTCATTTTCTACCAAAATTTCGCCATAACCTCCCCATAAACTTAACATCTCCCCAAACCATCAATTCACATCAATTTTACATTCCTAATCTTGCCACACCTATAAGGGTCCTACCAGCACATAATATCCATTCGAAATTCACCAAACAACACTATAAACAATTCCCAAATCACTTGGCTCCAAGGCCCTTAATTCATACCAACATTTCACAAAATCCAACTAATCACAATCAAACACATTATTGCTCCAGATTTTAGTTCATCTTTTATTTTTCCCAAACCCAATTCTAAAACAATTAATATAGGCATTAAGGTAGATTTCTTACCTTAATTTCACAAGTTTCTCTTTTGAACTCTCCTCTTGCTCCTCATCTCCTCAAAATCGGTCAAGAGGGAATGGAGTTTCCAAACTCCATCCCAACATTCAAGAAACACAAAATACATTCTATTAATTATCTAAACCCTTAGGAAATCTCAATAAAACAAAAGGGCTTAGAGCACAAGTTAGGGTTTTACCTTTGGAGATTTTTGAGAGGGGTTCTCACCCTTGAATCAAGGAGGGAATTACTCCACCATTGGAGGGTTGAAATGGAGCTCAAAAAAATCAAGAAGAAAACAAGGTAAGAGAGGGAGCAAAACCGGCTACCAAAGGAGGAAGAGGAAAGTTGACTTTTCAATGAAATTTTTACCTTGTTTGAAAGAGGAGACTCCAAGCTACAAGATGATGTGCTTTTCTCTTCAAATGGGGAAAACCCATGGAGATGAAACTCATCCTTTTCGAATTTTGAAAAGAGGGAATGATAGAGGAGGATGAGGGGAGTTCAAATATGTAATTATTTTTGTGATTGGAGCTTAGAGGAAGCTTGGGAAAGGCAAAGAAGTTGAGGTAGCCATGGTTGGCACCATTAAATCGCCAGCAAGGGGGAGAGAGAGTTTCAGTCAGCTGGGCAGGAGGAGAAAGAAGATAAAGTGTCTTTTTTTTTTACTTTTCTTTCCTTCTTTCTTTTTCTTTCTTTCTTTCTTTCTTTCTATTTTATTGTGTGTGAGGGGAGGCTTTTTGACTAGTCAAAACCGGCCCCCTTAATATATACCAGCTGGAGTGTTTTTCGTCTTTTACTGAAAACGCTCGTTAATTTACCCGGTTTTAGCACTATTCACTAACCGGGCCCGTTTTCCGGAATTTTCTCGTTTCTTATATTTTAATGATTATTATACTCCCATTAATATTCATTTATAGTTACTTAATGAACTATAATTTTTACGGGTTTGTTTGACCACTCAGAGTCACATTTCCGGGTATTCTCGAAAAACGCGTTTTAAGACTCCGTTAGCGTTTTAATGCATTATTTGGATCCGTTTTCTTCGGGAATTTTTCCCACATGTTCTTAGTGTGTATTTAGGGTATACAAATATATTTATAACCCCAGTGAAGGTTATATACCTCCTAAAATAATTAATTATGTGTTTTCGCGTTTTGTGACTTTCACGCATTTTCTTTATCTTTTTGGTTTTTATTTCCTCACCAATGATCTTAAGGACTTATTTAGCCTTAGAAAATCATAATTACATAATTAATTAACAGATTAAGGTTTGGGGTATTTCAGAAAATCGGCCCAAAGCCCACAAGATCGATCGATGCCCAATCCAAAATCGGCCCAAAGCCCACAAGATTGGTCCATTACTAAGCCCGACCCAATCTTCAAACCTGGCCCATGACCAAGTCCGGCCCATTACCAAACTCGGCCCCAATTACAAAGTCTGGCCCATTACCAAATCCGGCCCAATTACGAAACTCAGCCCAATACCCAGTCAAGCCCCAAAAATTAGCCGAAGCCCACAAAAGTCAAACCGATTTGACCAACCCTGAACCTTGACCAACTCCCAACATTGACCAAACCAAAGTTTGACCCAAAACTTTGACTTTGAACCAACCCAAGGACCAAATCAATTCAAACCAAGTCCACAAAAGTCAAATCAAGTCCACAAAAGCCAAACCAAGTCCACAAAAGTCAAATCTAGACCCGGGCTTTGACCTTGACCTAAACTCAAACCTTGACCCGAACTTTGACCTTGACCCGAACTCAAACTTTGACCTTGACTCAGCGTTGACCCGGCCTAGCTTTGACCAATCCAAATGCTGACCTTGACCAAACTTTGACCCCTCCTGACCTTGACCCAACCCGAACTTCAATCTAATCCAAATCAAACTTCAATCCAATTCAAACTCGACCGCAATCCAATTCAAACTCGACTTCAATTCAATTCAAGCCCGATTCATTCAGCCAAAGCCAATCTACAATGCATCCGCTCTCAATTTGTAAATTTCACTCATTTTTAAACCATCTTTTTATTCAAGTTTCACCAAGTTTTCAAATGAATCTATTTTGTGGAATTTAAAAGGAAAAACTCTTCTCACATCACGGAAAACTCTTCTCAAATGCAGAAAGTTCTTCTCACATATACTGAAAGTTTTCTCCTAAAACATTTCTCAAAATCAGCGTTTCTTCATCGAGAATTCCGAATGACGTCAAATGTTTTCCAACTCAGTTTTAAACTCAAAACTAAACCGTTTTCAGGTAACATGGGATGTCTAACACCTTCAACGAACGTTTTCCTCCTAGTTAGGCATCACTTGTCTCCCTTCCAAAATAAAAATCCGAGGCGGGCGCTGGGGTCATAACCTCCCTTGTCGTAGTCTGAATCTCTTTAGGTGGGGCATTAGGGTGACAAACCTCCCATAATTGTAGCCTAGATTTTTACAAGGCGGGGTTCTAGGGAAGTAACGATCTTCAACTCCCTTCAGCTCGATTTCAATATTTTGGTTTTTAACGTTTTAAAACCTGGGAGTTAGAGATGTTATTAGGGTTTGACCGAGAACATCTCATTCATGGTGTTTCTCTCTAAATCCTATTTTTTGACACAAATTCATTGCCCCATCTTTCGAGCCTCGACACTTACCATTAATTAAGTTTCAGGTTCGAGGGGGTATATAGGGTAATCCCTCGGTATTATCCGCCCTTTTCCAACAAAAAATGATTTTTCGATTTTGGAAAACTTTAAGAGAGACAATTCTAAACAAACCAATCCTACCCTTCCCATAGATACTCAAGTCATATAAACACTTCTCAATCCTTCTTTGAATAAACTCAAAGTCACATAGGACCTCCAACTCCCGAATACTCATGAACAACCTACGCCACCTCGAACCTAAGGCATTTCCAAAACTTGAACACTTGTGAACAGAATATCCTCTTCTACACTCAATCATCTCGAAAACCTGAACCCTTCTTTATCACCTTTGGCTTCACAAAACGCCTCCAAAAGCTAACTACTTCAAAATTTGAACCTCACAAACCGGGGAAGCCCTTCAACTCCAACAAATGATCCAAGCACCCCTTAACTCCACAAGAATGACCAAATGCCCTTAGCCCCACAAAAGCCGAGACAAACTCAAGCCCCTCGAAAATAATCAAAACCTCTCAACACTTTGACCATTCCCACGAACCGATACGTCAAGACCAACATTTTTCTTCAAACTCTTCAAAATCATCTACTCCTCAATCCACACTCAAATCCTATCCTTTGGCTTTAATTGAATCTCTCTAATAAGGTTTTGAAAGAAGGAAATCCCGACAATTGGAGACCGAGATTTCCTCGGGCACCAATCCAAAGTTGTGGTCGTTGCCACTTCTAAGGGGTGTAACCCAGTGCGAACCCACACAGAATCTCTAGTATGACCGGATAAGCCCCATCCGCATGCCATAAATTCAGAGTCAACCGACGGTTCTTAGAACCCTCCTTCCCTTCCTTCCTAGTATCTTAGGTCAAACTAGGTGGCGACTCTAGTCAATTCCGACTTATCGAGGCATAAGTCCACGTGGGGCCCATCGAGAGCGAGTGTAGTGTTCACTTACACTCCCCTTATGCTTTCTGGAAAAAATGGATGATTTAGTGGGTATTTGAGGGTTGCCAGAACAACGGGTTTTCACCCTCCACTGAATGACAATTTCTAGGATCTAGGCCTCTCAACTAGTTTGTATTTAGATAGACCCCCCTCATACCGAAAAATCACCCTCCACAGTAAGTAAGTAAGTAAGTAAGAGTAACTAAGTAAGTATGGAAAAGTAAGTAAGTAAAGTATGAGTATGATTGTGTAAGTATTGTGTAATGAGTAAAAGAGTAATGAACATCCGATTAACCCGGATATGTAATTGGCTAACCCTTGAAAAGGCAAGTACTGTGTATGCTATTGTATTACTGTTTGGCTTGTGCATTGCCTCCTGTTGTGTATATTGTAGTCCTTATGAATGTGTTGTATATGTAAAGCATGTATGCATGACTAAAATGAACCGCATGTATAGTCGACCAAAAGTAGTCGGCGTACCCTAGTTAGCACGCGGTATATGCGACGTTTTTATGCAGCGTTTTGTTGAGCCCCTTGGGGCACTATTTTAATATTTTACAGGTGCTCGTGAAGGGTGAAGACTTTGTTGAGATCAAGATGATTTCTTTTTGGTGTAATTAATGAATTGTGAAAGGTGTACCAAGTTGTACATGGCTATAGGCCTTTTGACTAGCTGGTGTACCATGGGGTACACCCTTTTGGATATTATGGGAATTATGAATTGGTATAGATGAGTAGTTTGTTTAAACTCATTATTTTTGGTAAGCATGAGAAAGGATGTAATTAACTATACTTGTGATACTCGGTAATCCAGTAATGCAAGTGTATGGTATTTTGTATTTGGTAAGTAATGTTAGTAGCCCAATATTCCTTAGGCATCAGACCGTTACGTATGTAGAGTAAGCCTTGCTAGCCGTATGGAAGGTTAGCGGCATTGTATCACCCGCCGTAGTAGTAGGATGTACGAGACAATTAGACGGTAAGTAAGGGATTAGCGGTAGGGGTGTTACAAAAAGTGGTATCAGAGCGTAGTAACACTCTGATGACCTAAAAGTTACCGAGCATTGGGATTACCGAGTTAGGATTATAACCATTTTAAAACGGAAATCTAGAAACCTAACTAGGAATGACCGTTGATAACAACGGATACCCTTGATGTCCTTACGGACGATACCATTATTTAAATTCAAGACTGATGGTCATGGTGTTGCTATGCCTAATGAGAATGTTACATGTTCAAATGTCAGGATGAGCACTAGTACAAAAAGGGCCTATTTCGGCGGTTGTAAAAGGTCTATTTCGGCAGTTCTAGAACCGCCGAAATGGAGACCGCCGAAATAGGGATGAGACCCTATCTCGGCGGTTGTACAACCGCCGAAATAAACACCTATGGTGGCGGTTCCTAGCTAAAACCGCCGCCATGGTGATTGTTTTTTTTTGAAAAAAACACCTATGGCGGCGGTTGTTAGTTAGGAACCGCCGCCATAGGTGGTTTTCAAAAAAAAAAAAAAACACACCTATGGCGGCGGTTCCTAGCTAACAACCGCCGCCATAGGTATTTTAAAAAAATTAGCTGCATCGTTCTTCTTTCTCGGAGCGAGATGCAACAGTTTTGCATCTCTGTAGAGGCGCAAACGCAAGAGAATGAACAGTGGCACAGAGCATGTAAGCTTCTTGCCTTGCAAAATCCTGTGAGTGTGAAGAGATTGTAGTGGCGTAGACACTAGAAGAGAATAAGAGACACAAAACAAAGAAGATAATAAATAGGCGCAAAGCATGTTGTTTCTTGTTCTCCAAAAAGAAAAATATAATTTTGAGTATATTACCGGATCCAGAATGAACTACTTCGCCCGTCTTCAATCTAGTGAGTGAGATGCAGCGGTTTCAGTGATTTGTCACTACGTAGGCGTAAATACAAGAAGAGAATGAAGAGATGCGTAGACAAAACAAAGAGAATGAAAGGCGCAGAGCATGTATATAGCTTGTTCTCCAATGAGAAAAAGATAAGTTCGAGTATATTACCGGTTCTAGAATGAACTACTTCAACCCCGTTTTCAATCGGGTGAGCGAGATGTAGAGAGGAGCGTTAGCAAGTACATTCGCTAGTTAGAGTTGCAAAATTACGTGAGAGGAGAGAGATGAAGAGCAGTTGCGATATTATAATGAAATAAAGTCTATTTCGGCGGTTGTTAGCTAGGAACCGCCGAAATAGACTAAAATTTTCCCGCGGTCCAAATTTTTTGAAAAAAAAACTGGGAAAACAGGCTTCGGAAAATTTTATGTCTAATAAAAGGCACCTATTTCGGCGGTTCCTAGCTAGGAACCGCCGAAATAGCTGAAATTTTCCCGCGGTCCGAATTTTTGAAAAAAAAACCGGGAAAACAGGCTTCCGAAAATTTTATGTCTAATAAAAGGCACCTATTTCGGCGGTTCCTAGCTAGGAACCGCCGAAATAGGCTGAATTTTCCCGCGGTCCGAATTTTTTGAAAAAAAAAACCCGGGAAAATAGGCTTCCAAAATTTAGTTTAAAAAAAGGACCTATTTCGGCGGTTCCTGGCTAGGAACCACCGAAATAGGCTGAAATTTTCCCGCCGACCGAATTTTTTGGAAAAAAAAGGGAAAATAGGTTCCAAAAATTTTATGTCAAAAAAGGCACCTATTTCGGCGGTTCCTAGCTAGGAACCGCCGAAATAGGTGCCCGAAAATTCTATTTCAAAAAAAGGCACCTATTTCGGCGGTTCCTAGCTAGGAACCGCCGAAATAGGTGCCTTTTTTTAGACATATAATTTTCGGGGCACCTATTTCAACGGTTGTTGTTACAACCGCCGAAATAGGGGTGCCGAAATAGGCATTTTTTGTACTAGTGGAGGTCCAGGCCGACCCAGAGGGGGGCTGTCGACGGACCGGGCCCGTAGACGATAGCGGAAATCGTCGCGGCCACGGTAGTGCAGATGCTACCTCAAGTAATCACAGCGGTGCAACAAACGCAACAGAACCAGCAAACTCAAGCGGGACCAATCCCTCCCCCTCCACCCAGAGAAGCAAACTGGGTAAAATCAGTAGCTGAACTCCGACCTCCATGCTTTCGAGGCGAGAGTGACCCAGCAAAGCTAGAAGCCAACATCTTCGAAATGGAGACAACCTTTGAAACCCTCGAAGCTCCTGTTGGAGTTCGAGTGAGAGTAGCAGCCTACTATCTCAAGGACGCTGCCATGGATTAGTGGAAATTAGTAAAAAACGAGCATGTCAATGACCCCACATTCGACTGGGAATCCTTCACCGCCCTCCTCCGATCAAAATACTACCCCGAACAATGCAAAACAAAGAAAAGACTAGAGCTTGACGCCTTGAGGATGACAGAGAAAATGTCTGTTGATGAGAACTACCGCACTTATACTTCTATCCTTCATCTTCTACCCGACCTTGGGTACACCGGCCAGGTGTTGGTCGATCACTTCTATGGCGGTCTGAGCCATCGCCTTCGGTACGGTATGGGCTACACCAGGTTTACCTTCCTCCAGGTAAACATAGGGTTGAACCCTTAGTACCATTGTAAATATTTAACCCTTATCTTTCTGAGTAAGAACACCATCTAATGCCTAAAATTTCAGGAATGCTATCACGCGACATCTCGCGTTGAAATCACATGCCAACTAAGGGATGAGGAAACGACGCTTAAGCGTAAGGCCAACAGCAAAAACACTAATGCTGAGGAGCAGAACCAAGGCATGCAAGAGCTGGAAAAAGAAGAAGGGAAAGTTCTTTCAGCAATCCCAAAAGAACTCCCTGAGTGAGAGCAGTGCCCATGTTGAGAAGGGCAAACCAGCTGAGCCTCTTCAGCTAGGTTATTCTGCACCGGTGGCTGTGAAGCCACTGAGATCACACCCGCCTAAGGGTAATCTTCTAATCTAAACTCGTATGTGTATAATTATCATAGCTAGTATTCCAGCACCAATGTGCTAACACTCTAAGCCTTAGGTTCTGGCTATGGGTACAACAAGAACTACTCCGATGGCCGCAACTATGTGTGCAGAAAGTGTAACCAAGACCATCCCGGCATGAATTTCCAAGGGAGAGAAATCCGGTGCTACAACTGTCAGAAGCTAGGATACCGAGCTAACATGTGCCTAGAGAATGCCAAACCCAAAGGGAACTTCCAAAGCTATAGACAGAGGGAAGGTAAGGAGGTTGCATCTGGCGATGCACCAGCCCAGCAGGCGTCGCAGGGACAGGGATCCCGAGGTCCTCAGAAGGGCGCACCTCAGAGGCAGCCTGCCTTGTACATTATCAACCGTGACAGGACCGGTTCTAACTCCGGCCTAGGTAATTAACTTGAACCTTGAATCCTTGTGAAGCATGTCTAAGTATTGAAGTAATAGTTTGAATGGATGCATGAGTAAATGAATGGAAGTATGTATTGAATATGAAATGAAGTAGTTGAGACTAGAACTCACTATAGATGAAATTTACAACCATAGGTAGATTCAATATCTCATACCCGATACCTTCAAACCTAAATCAAGAAGAGACCGACATCACCACTTACCACTACTCCAACGAGTAGTGTTAGGTCATCTGACCAGGTATGATTTTATTAAAGGGATACCTGACACCCGAAGCACAAATTTCAATCATCCAACGATGCAACAAACTAGGAGCGGGTCCAGGAGGATTTTACACACCCGAATTCGCCGGTGGAGCGAAGATGAAGCTAAAGATGATGTGCTTGGTAAAGGATTGGAATCCTTATACTAAGACATACCAAGAGACACAAATACAAAATGGAGCGACGCCACCAACAATACCCGTAGAATTCCAAACGCTTGTTACACAAGTTGTAGAACTTGCACAATAATGTGAAGATGATCCGATCCCCGCACTTGAAGCGGACCTTTGTATCATCAACTTCTATGAGAAAGAAGGACGACTTGGCTTACACCAAGACAAGGACGAGACAGCGGAATCTCTTGAACAAGGAGTGCCCATAGTGTCTTGGTCCATTGGTGATGACACCATATTTTTGTATAGCGAGCATAAGCGTGTGGACCTCGCAGAGAAACTGGTATTGAGATCAGGAAATGTCCTAATCGTGGGTGGAAAATCTAGGATGTTGTATCACGGGATCAACAAGATCAAGTTGAATACGGCACCGCCAACAATAATCAATGCCACACACATGAAACCAGGACGCCTGAACCTTACCTTTAGGAAGTATTAAATTTGTAGTATCATGTAATGTATTAGTAATGTGTACTAGAGACAAGGTATGTATGATGGTTGGTTTATCAATGAGAGCAGTGTTGATTTAAATTCCAATTGTGTCCACCATCATTACTTAGGAACTTGTGAATCAATAGGTTGTGGAATCGGTACCGAAGATAACATGAGTATCCTCACTGAATCACAAGCCGGTAAAAGCGGCACCATCTTAACGGGAACCTTCCCAGTGAACGACATTAAAGCCTCAATATTATTTGACTTCGGCGCCTCTCATACCTTTGTATCACCATCTTTTGCGAAGAGGTTGGGGCTAGATGCGGATGAGCTACTGAACTTCTTGGTTACTCTCCCGTCGAAGGAGCGAGTACGATGTACCAAATACTACAAGTCATCCATGATCCAAATCAAAGGCGAAGCGTTTCCCATCTCCTTTATCGAGTTTAATGGGTTGGGATTCGACGTAATAGTCAGAATGAACTGGTTGGAGTGGCACAAGGGGCAAATCCTCTAGGCCGAGCATAGATTACTGCTCAAGAGTCCTTCAGGGGTTACTGTATCTTACTGTCAGAGACCGAGAGAGCCTTCGACCACAGTCATCTCTGCTATGGCTATGTACCAGGAGCTCAGGAAGGGCAGTGATGTGTATTTGTGTTATGAACAAGACCTGGAGAGAGATCCAGAGATCAATACCGATGTACCGATTATATCTGAATTCCCTGATGTATTCTAGAAGGAGCTACCTGGTATGCCACCTCAGAGAGCAGTAGAATTTGAAATCGATCTTCTGCCTCGTACCGGTCCCATTGCTAGGGCACTGTACCGCATAGCACCTGCAGAAATGACAGAGCTAAAAGAGCAGTTGCTCGATTTACTCGACAAAGGGTTTATACGCCTGAGCGTATCACCCTGGGGAGCACCGGTCTCTTCGTGAAGAAGAAGGACAGTAACCTCTGACTTTGTATTAACAACCGCGAGTTGAATGCGGTCACAGTCAAGAATAAATACCCATTACCACGCATCGCTGACCTATTCGACCAGCAGAAAGGGGCATCAGTCTTCTCGAAGATTGACCTTCTATTTGGGTATCATCAGATTGCTTTCAAAGAGCGAGATATAGAGAAAACGACATTCCGTACCAGATATGGCCACTACGAATTCACCGTCATGCCATTCGGTTTGTCAAACGCACCAGCAAAATTCATGGATATAATGAATCGACTATTCAGTGAGCAGTTAGACACTTTAATTGTTGTCTTCATCGACAACATCCTTGTATACTTGAAATCAGCAGAAGAGCATGAAATTTACCTCAGAAAAGTACTTGAGACACTACACGAGAACCAGCTTTATGCGAAGTTCTCCAAATGCGAGTTCTGGCTAGATCAGGTATCATTCCTCGGCCATGTCATCTCGAGCGCAGGTATTTCAGTGGATCCATCAAAGATAGAAGCTGTACGATCATGGCCTAGACCTAAGACTGTTACCGACATTCGGAGCTTTCTTGGTCTAGCTGGTTACTACCGGAGATTCGTGAAGGACTTCTCGAAAGTCGCTAAGCCCATGACTACCTTGATAAAGAAAGATGCACCGTTTGTGTGGACAGACAAGTGTAAGGTATCCTTCCAGAGCCTAAAAGACTCATTGACCTCAGCGCCCATCGTTACCCTTCCAGAGGGCACAGAGGGATTTGAGGTGTATTGTGATGCATCAGAAAAGGGAATGGGATGCGTACTCATGCAGCATGGTAAGGTTGTAGCCTACGCCTTCCGCCAGCTGAAAAAACATGAGGAGAATTACCTGACTTATGACTTAGAGCTAGGAGCCATTGTCTTCACCTTGAAGATATGGAGACACTATCTCTATGGGGTAAGCATCACCATCTACTCCGACCACAAGAGCTTACTGTATGTATTCACGCAGAAAGAATTGAATTTGAGATAGAGAAAGTGGATGAAGTTCCTCTTAGATTACAACATCGACCTGCAGTATAAGGAAGGGAAGGCAAACGTTGTAGCCGAGGCCCTGAGTTGTCGAGCACACTCGCTCCATTCGCTACTCGCTTCTTCTAGCTTGGTTGACGAGGTGCGAGATGCTCAGTTGAGCGACCCTTATATGACCGAAATCAGACAGAAGGTCACATACGGTACCTTTGAGAAGAAGAAGTATGACTTCAAGTTACATGAAGATGGTCTGATCCGGCTGAATGACAGGCTATGCGTCCCTCGAAGCAATGCTGAGCTGAGGGATCGCATCCTACGAGAGTCATACTGTTCTACACTATCAGTCCATCCAGGAGACTCCAAGATGTACAAAGACATGAAGAGGTACTTCTGGTGGTCTAGAATGAAATCAGATGTGACAGAGTATGTATTGAGATGCTTAACATGCCAGAAAGTAAAGTTTAAACATCGTAGAACGGGTGGAATGGTACAATCAATGCCAATTCTGGAGTGGAAATTTCACGATATCTCCATAGATTTTATTGTAGGACTCCCACCTGCTAGGGGAGGACTCAACATAATATGGGTAGTAGTCTATTGCCTCACCAAGGTTGCCCAATTCATACCGATGAAGGACACTTGGAAGGTAGTGAAGCTCGTAGAGCTATTCGACAAGGAGATTATCAGACAGCATGGAGTCCCGAAGACTATAGTATCTGACCGCGACACCAGATTTCTTTTGAGATACTGGAGAGCTACACGAGAAGCGCTGGGTACAGAATTGAAGCTGAGTACCGCCTTCCTTCCACAGACCGACGGTCAGACAGAAAGGACCATCTAGACACTGGAGGACATGCTTAGAGCATGTGCCTTAGACTTTCAGGGGAGTTGGTTTGATAAGCTTCATCTTATCGAGTTTTCGTACAATAATAGCTATCATGCTTCGATTAAGATGTCGCCTTTCCAAGCTTTATACGGTAGACCTTGCCGTACACCCTTGTGTTGGGATGAGTCGAGTGAAGCAGTCATCATAGAACCGGAGTATCTTCAACAAGTCCAAGCGGAAGTGCAACAAATTCGAGCTAATATGAAAGCAACCCAAGATAGACAGAAATTCTATACGGATGTGCGACGACATGACCTTGAGTTTGCCGTGGGAGACCAAGTGTTCTTGCGCGTTTCACCTATGAAGGGCGTATTCCTATTTGGCCAGAAGGGCAAGCTGAGCCTGAAATTTGTAGGGCTGTACACTATCACTGAGAGAGTTGGATCTGTGGCCTACAGGTTAGCTTTACCTAAGGACTTGGGACGTGTCCATGATGTCTTTCATGTGTCACAACTCAAGAAGTATATTGCCGATCCTTCTCATGTCCTAGAGCCCGAGCAGTTATCCATAGAGCCGGCCATGAGATATGTCGAGACTCCTGTTAGAATCCTTGATAGGAAGACCAAAGACACTCGCCATAAGTTAATACGAATGGTGAAGGTCCTATGGTCTAATCATGATGTTGATGAAGCGACATGGGAGTTAGAAGATGCCATGAAGGCGAAGTATCCACAGTTATTCATAGACTAGATAGTCTAGTACTTAGCGGGTATGGGTATGAGGCGTACCCCTTTTAAGGGGGGTAGAGCCATTTTGCTTTTGCATTACTTCGGGTTAGCATTGCATTAGTGTGTATGTATTGTAGTATGTTTGGATGGCACATGTAGTGCGAAGTGGATTGAGTATGTATGTGTGATGTGTAATGTATTGGTGTGTATGTACAATAGTAATGTGTATTGTGTAATGGTATGTATTGGAAATGGTGTATTGTGTATGTGAATTACGTATGGTGCTTGATTTGTGTATGCTTGTAATGTAGAAGAAGTGAACACATCGTAGGTGGTAGTAAGACACATTATGTAATTGGTTTGCCTAATGAGTAGAATTATGAAACCATTAACCTTGAGCAACTTTAAGGGCAAAGTTCCTTAAGGGGGGTAGATTGAAATAACCCGTAATTAAAAATAGTGATTAATTAGGATAATAAGTATTTTAGAAGCTTAATTATGTCTAAATAATTATGAGGGAACAAATCCCGAAGAAAACGGATCCTTAAAATGGATTAAAACATAAACGAACCTTAAAGCGCGTTTTTCAAGGAAACCGGGAAAACGTGACTTTAAGTGGGTCAAATAGACTCGTAATAATTTTGGTCAACCAAATAGTCATTAATAAACATTAATGAAGGTCTAGAACCAATAAAATCAATTAAACAAGAAAAAAGTAAAATTGTAAAAACCGGGAAGTTGTGGGGTGAGAGTGTAAATAAAATGAACTAGTGTGTCCACTATTGCAAAATATAAAATAAAATTAAAACCCCTTGTGAGGGCTGTGTGAGCCGGCTGCTTTACTCCCTCCCTCTCTCATTTTAATTGTTTCTAATATGCTAAAGGATAAGGCCATAAAGTGAAACAAAAGCAAAAGTAAAACCTCACTTTTACTCTCTCTCCTCATTTCCTCTCATCTCTCACGTACTGCACTCCCCCTCACTCTCCAATTTTCTCTTCTTCCCCAAGTATCCTTCCATGGCGATTTTGAAAGCCCACACCAACCACTCACTTCTCTCCTCTTGTTAAGTACTTAAACCTCCACCAAAAATTACAAAAATTGTACCATTATGTTCCTCTCATCAAGGAGAGCATTTCCCTCTTTTCCAAATTCGAAAACAATCAACTTCATCTCCATGGGTGTTCTTGGTTTTGAATATGAATACCACAATTAGAAGCCTCTTCTTCACCTTGTTGGTCTAAGGTAAAAAGAAATCCGAAAATACTAGCATTTCTTACTCTTATCTGCAAAATAGAAATTCTAAGCCTTGAACTTCTATTCCTTGTTTGCCCAACCAATTTTGGCTTCTTTTGAAGGGTGGAAATCTTACTCTTGTTGATATTCTACACTCCTTCTACATACTTGCAAGGTAATGCATTTTCTAAACCCTAAAACTTACCTTAAAGCTTTAAAGATAATTTAAGGGTTAGTTTGTATTGAAATGGTGGTGTATATCAATGGGCTGTAGCTCTAGAGATTGAATTTCCATAACCCGGTGGGGAGAGAGGAAATGAAAGGAAGAAGAAAGGAAGAAAGAAGAAGAAAGAAAAGCTAGTAAGGAAACAAGGTAAATTACACCCACTTGTGTAGCTTTTGTAATGCAATGTGCAACAGATTTTTAGTAGCTTTAAATGAGTATTACAAATGGTGTTAGTAGTAGTAAAATGTGTAAGAGAACCCAAATATTTTAAAGCTTAAAAGGATGATGAAAAACTTGTATAAACCTAGATGGAAATAGATGTGGTGTGTAGGAATTAAATGAGTGTTTAATGTCTAGTATTTGTGTTGGACAATTGTGTATTAGTGTTGTTTATAAACATGTGATATGAGTAGCATTGTGTGAATAAAACATGTGGTGAGAATGTAAAAATATAGGGGAGACTATGTCAAATTTTATCTAGAACTTAGAACACTTATGAACTAGAAATGAGGGGAGAAACACTTAGAAAACAGATTTTTAAATGGAACTAGGTTGTGGGTAGGATAAGAGAGATATAAAATGCATTGTAAACATTAGAAATGGCATTAGGAGAGGAAACCATGAATGGAGGGAGTGAGAACCAAAATCTGTAGCAAAACACAACTAGGAAAAATAGTGTAAGTGTTGGAATGAAAACTTAGAAAATATGTGTGTGAATTTGTATGAAAAGAAGTAAAAAGTTAGTAATGGATTTAGGCATATTTAGGAGACTAATTATGTGCTTAAATATGTGGGATTAAGTGTAGGAACAATGGGGAATTAATTAGGCAAATATAGCATTGTAACAGATTTGGAAAACTTAAAATCTCTTGAAAGTTTAGCAGGGTCCGGGACTTAAGTCCAGGACTTAGTCCCGAACTTAGTCCCGGACCAGTATACAAATTCATGCCGAGAGTAGAGAATAGAGGGTGGTCCGGGACTTAGGTCCCATACAAAGACCCGGACCACCCCATTAAAAGAAGCCGAGAGTTTCAGTAAACATAGGTTCGGGACTTGGTCCCAGGTACAAGACCCGGACCACCCAGCAAAAACAGTCCGAGAGTTTTCTAAATTCCAGGTCCGGGACTTAGCTAAGGGATAAGGGCTCGGACCATATTAAAATTTCATTCGAGACTGAACACACCTTCTTGTCCAGGACTTGACTTATTTACAAGGACCCGGACCATATTGAAAAACTGTCCGAGAGTTGTGACCACAGGGTGGTCCGGGACTTAAGACCAGGACAAGGTCCCGGACCAACCCAGAAATTGAAAAATAAATTTAAAATGTGGGTTTTAAGAAAAGGTAAAGGATGGTAATGATGGTATAAGATAATTAGTACTTAATTAATGATGTTTAAAGATCATTAAGAGTATAAACAAGTTTTAAAGGTAATGAAGAGTAAGTAAACCATGTGTAAGTGCAAGAATTGTAAAGACATAGTAAGTATGAGTTAGGAAACGTAAGAGATAAATGAGTTAATTTAATTATAGGTAAATTAATCACTCGATCACATGTATGTTATAGGACTTGAATTGTGAACACCGAAGGAAAGTCGGTTACAAGTACAACGGTGAACGGTATGAACTTCTCATGCCCTGTATGCTACCTTGGCTACTCTGATCTGTGTGTTTGTGTGCTAATTGATCACCTAATAAGATAAACGCATGAATCGGAATTATTATGCTTACTTGTGATTATATGATATTGATCCTTGTAGAATATTATCTTAAATCATAATCTGTATAATTCATGAAATGGATGAATGATAATGAAGTGTGTGTATGCCTTGATGTACATTGTGGTGACCGAATGATATTGTGATGGATTTCTAACTAATTCCTAAAAAGCTAACCAATCTAACATAATAAATTGGTAAATTGGAATGAGTAGAAGTCCGATATAGTTTCGGCCACGTGTGAGGAGGCGGAGACACAAGAGGTTGGATCCAAATCCTGGCTTTAATCTTTTCCATGGCCCAAACCCCTTAAATTGGTAGCATCCTGGATTAGTGAGCCACCTAAAGCCCGGTGGTGGGACGGTATAATTCCTGCCCGGAGGTCATACCGACTTAACATGGGTAATAGTAAGTAAGCAAGAGTAAGTAAGTAAGTGTGGAAAAGTAAGTAAGTAAAGTATGAGTATGATTGTGTAAGTATTTTGTAATGAGTAAAAGAGTAACGAACATCCGATTAACCCGGATGTGTAATTGGCTAATGCAAACGATTTATTTGATGTATTAAATGCTAAGAATTAATCCTAGAAATCAACAAATCAATAGACCGTCGGGTTGCAAAAATCCCGGTCGTAGTAGTATAGCAATTTAGAAGCAACCAGGTGTCAATCCACGGGACTTGATGGAGTAAATCTAGCCTAAGACAATGGGTAATTCAAAAGGGGTTGTTTTTGTTTTAGGATTTAAATAAATAATAAGAATGAGATAATTAAAATAACATACAGGAAAAAGAAATAACAGAAAAAATAAAGTGATAGATGATATGAATGAATGGAACTCTGGGTTCAGGTTAAAACCGTTTGATCAATTATGTCTAATGGTTAATTAATGACAGATTGGGAAAATTCCTAATATTTTCTTAAGAGCTAAATCATAGTCTCAGAAGAATTCGTTTACTAGAAATGCAGGGTCTAATCCAGACTCAAGCAGAAACATATATAAACGGATTAAGTGCGAGGAATAATAATTTGCGTCTGCAGGAATAATTAATTAATCCAATCAATAATTCCACAGATATACAGATTAATTTAACCGATCTATTTATCACTTGGTTGGATCAAAATAGATTTAGTAAAGCAATTTAATAAACTCATGCCATTTATTAAAAAGCGCAAGAATAACATTAATCGTAACAATCCACAATTAATTAAAACCAGCAATAATATAAGTCACATAATTAAAACAAACAACAATAAACCATCACCTAGAGTAAATATAGACTACTCACTCATTATTTCAAAAACACAAATAAACATTAAAACAAATATCAAATGTAATGTGATAACTAAGAAATGTAACAAGAAGTAAATATCATGTAACAAACATATAATAAAGTGAGTTTAGTTAAACCCTTATAAATGAACCGGTCTGGTTCACTTTGTGGCCGGTTCTGTCTTCTTTTTCTTTCTTCTGGTTCGCCTTTATCATTCTCAACACGTCGGTTCGCCCCGTCCCTTTTCGCGATTCACCAACCTTCTCGCCCTGTTCTTCTTCTCGCCTCCTCACGCCGGTGATTGAATTCCGATCCCGATAAAGCAAACGCAAGTGACGACGCGATGGTGATGATGGTGACCCGAAGATGAAGAAACGATGGTGGCGATATGCCGTGGTGTGATGGATCCGTAGTGATGACGGTGAAGATGGTCCTGTCGGATGCGAGTGTGGTGAAAGCAGTCGGTTGCGGGAGTCGATAGTGAGTTCGTGAGACACGGCTGCAGTCGTCTGGTGTGTGTGGGATGCAGGTGTGGTGATGAAAGAGATGGGCCGAGTGTGATGAAGGTGTGTCGAAGATGGACGTCGATATGTAGCAGAGTGTGTCGTGGCGATGGAGACGGTGAAGACGGTGGTGTGGTGTCGTGAATATGGCGGTGAAAATGATATCGGTCTCCAAGGATGCAAACGTGGTCGATGATGTGGAGGTGTGGAGATGGTGAGGTTGGTGATGTGGTCGAGATGGGAAGATGGTGTTGCAGAGTTGAATGGCGAGTATGCGGGTGTGCTTTCCTCTGTTCGATGATGAAGACTGGTGCGATGATGGTGTTGGAGGTTTGTGATCGTTATCTTGATCGGAGATGAAGGACGATGAATGACGAGGTGTGGTGCGGGTGAGATGGTGAATGAAGATGCAGGGATGGACGCGTTGAAGATGACGATGGTGGTCAAAGCGTGGATGTGGGTGGTTGTGAAGGTGAGTGGTGTGAGTGTAAATGAAATGAGGTGAAGTCGGGTGAAGATGCGATGAAGAAGATGACTGGCGGGTGATGGTTGGTCGATGATGATGCCGGTGGTCCGAGGTGAGGGCGTGGGGCGATGATCGGTGGTGAGGGCGTGATATGATCGGTGGTGAGGGCGTGATATATGCGATGGTGAAAGGAAGGCGGTGATATGGTCGTTCCCCAATGATGATGATGAAATGATGATGAAGAGAGGTGGTGAAAGCGAATGGTAATGGAGATGGGTTGATGGAGGCGATGGCGTGATGAAGGTGAGGTGATGCGGGCGTGGTGTACGTCCTGAATGTAATGCGATCCCAGATGATCAGTAATGAAAAATCTATCCCAGCTATTAGCATGGGTTATATCATATTCTTCTCATAAAATGATAATATGCCATCGTTTATTCTTCTGTCCCATGTGAGTCGAGCAACAGGGCTCACATTAGCCCAATTTAATTCAATGTCTGCGCCAGAGTTCTTTCTTTCTGCATGGCTTTGTACACGTCCCCGGTTCTCTTCTTGTCGGTTACGTCCATGAAGAATAAAGTCCATGTCAATTTATGGCCCATAAGAATACCATGAGTTTGTTCACGACCATACTTTGTTAACAAATTGATACAGCCCGTTATATATATATACATATATATATGATTATGTATATGTGCATATGTATATATATATTTATAATTTACCTACATTTGACACATAAAATGTATCAGTTCATATTAAAGCATAAATCTAAGGAAAAGCCTATGATCAGTGTGAAATATGACATGAATTGTTATGAAAATAGGAAGTATTAGAGCTCTAAAAGTATATATATTTCGCACTTATCAAACTTCCTCACACTTAGCTTTTGCTTGTCCTCAAGCAAATACAGAATAAGACTACTCTTAAGGGTCGTAGTATTGAAAACTCAGGATCAAACAACTGCTGATGGAAAACAAGCAAAATGGAAATCAAAAGAAAAGTTCTGCTACTAGCTGTAGGTTTTCACAAATAGTGAAAAAGAATGAAGTTAAAAAGCATGGAGAAGTTAGACTATAGAAACTGAAACAGAATAGTTTGGGATCCTCCACCATTTCTTTCCTCTAACCTTTGGATGACAAGGGGTGTGAAGTAACACCTTATTCCGTGATACCTTTCAACACCACATACTCATGATCAGAATAAGCAAAAATGAATTACACATTTAACTTTTCAAAGTTCATTTTCCTTAATCATTTTATTCTACCATTTGCATATTTAATTCATCCCCTCAGACTTTTCTCTTCACCCATGTAGCGGCTTTGGGCCTTCTATCCCAAATCACAAGACCTTAGGTAGATGGGTGATAAGGCACCCCAAGGACTTAATAACCGAATGAAGAGGCCTGTTTTGGTTCAGAAATTTTAATTCAGATCAGTGGAGTACCTTGCCTTATCCTTTCATTCCAAACTTTCACAAGTTCTCAAGATCCCAAAACTAGATCATTTCAATTTTCATAATCAGCTAATCCACCAAATTTCAGTGAAAACAGACTTAATTTGAAAAAAATTATACATACAAACAGCCAAAAGCAGAACGATTCTTGAGGTGGCCATCAGGCTTGTTTTCAAAACTTCCAAATTTTATATTTTTTTTGGGCCACTTACAAGAGATAATTCTTTCAAAATAAGAGGACAAACAAAAACAAATGTGGCATAAAGTGCAACTGGCATATTTTCAGGGAAAGGTCCTACTTCCTCACACTTAAGAGGAGCAATGTCCTCATTGTTCAAAAATAGAATCAAGAAAAGACCTTTCAAAATATGCCAGACTCATAAAGAATTTCATTCAGGACAATCATGGATGGATATAGAATAAGCATTAAGCATGATAGGCTGAACATGAATATTAAAAATAAGGAGAAACTAAAACTCCTCTGATATCGTTGATTGAGGAAGGTCTCCTTCCTCACACTTAAGTCCTTAGCTGGGGTAGGAGTCTTCCTCACACTTGTTGTAAAGCAAGTGTCCAACCTTGGAGTGTCCATAATCATTGCACCTGTAAGAACTTTTAGAGCAACACAAAAAATTTTTGACACTTAAAAGCATCACGTTAAGCGCATGAGCTCTGAAGAGATCTAATAAAAATTCAAAATGCTAAAAACAAAACTAGAAAATAAAAGCAGAACAAGATTAAACAGTAAACTACCACTGGGTTACCTCCTAGTCAGCCGCCCTTCTTTATAGTCTTTGGCTAGACTCCACAGGTAGTATCAAGGAGGGCCGCCACAGCAGCTAGCAATAGCTTTCTTCAGTCTGAAATACCATTGCGAGCGTGGCTTCTTTGATGATTTGGGAGGGGGTGCTGCAGTACAGATAGCAGAGACAGAAGTAATGGAATAAGAACTTTCAATTAAGGATATACCTAGTGTAGGAGGCTGAGAAAAGGTATCAGCTAGACATCTCTTCAGTCCAGCACCATTCGCTTTGAATACCTCTCCTGACATGTTTTCTAGCTCGTAGGCACCATAGGTAGTGATCCCCACAACTTTAAATGGACCTGCCCAATGGGATTTCCACTTGCCAGGAAAAAGGCACAGCCTGGAATTGTAGAGCAACACCAGATCCCCTACTTTAAATTCCCGCTTCTGTATCATTTGATCATGGATTCTCTTTGTGCGCTCCTTGTAAATTCTGGAGCTGTCATAGGCTTGGTCTCTTAATTCTTCGAGTTCAGACATCTAAAATTTTCTTTTCTCTCCTGCAACATGTAAGTCAAAATTTAGGGCCTTCAATGCCCAATAAGCTTTATGTTCGACCTCTACTGGGAGATGACAGGCTTTCCCATATACAAGCTTGAATGGAGACATCCCTATAGGGGTCTTAAATGCAGTACGATAGGCCCAAAGGGCGTCATCCAGCTTGATTGACCAATCCTTTCTCGAAGCATTAACAGTTTTCTGCAGAATCCATTTAAGCTCACGGTTGCTCACCTCTGCTTGACCATTGGTTTGTGGGTGATAAGGTAATGCTACCTTATGGGTCACTCCGTACTTGGTCATTGGAGATTCAAATGCCTTGTTGCAGAAATGGGAGCCTCCATCGCTGATGATTGCTCTAGACACACCAAACCTGGTGAAAATATGCTTCTTTAGGAACTTGACTACTGTTTTAGCATCAGCAGCATGACTAGCAATTGCTTCAACCCATTTAGATACATAATCTACTGCAACTAGGATGTACTGATTTCCATGGGACAAAGGAAAAGGGCCCATGAAATCTATACCCCATACATCAAACAATTCTACCTTCAGAATTCCTTTTTGAGGCATCTCATGCCTTCTTGATATATTACCCATTTTTTGACATTTGTCACAGTGAGAACAGAAGCGATGAACATCCTTGTGAAGGGTGGGCCAATAAAAACCACACTCTAATATTTTAGCAGCTGTCCTTGTAGGACCGTGATGTCCACCTGCCTCCTTTGAATGGTAGAATTCTAGCACACTTGTAATCTCATCATCTAGGAGACAACGCCTCATCAGACCATCAGCACAGACCCGAAACAGATAAGGTTCCTCCCATATGTAATGGCGTGTCTCTGAAAGGAACTTCTTCTTCTGGTTATAACTGTAGTCATGTGGAATTAAACCAGAAACCGGATAATTTGCTGTCTGCTTACCATGGTTCATTTACCTTTCCAATCTTGAATGTTGTCTCATCAGGGAAGAACTCATTGATGGGGACTCCATCATCAGGAAGGTCGAGTCTGGATAGGTGATCAGCAACTCCGTTCTGCTTTCCCTTTTTATCCATAACTTCCAAATTAAATTCTTGGAGAAGCAGAATCCACCTCAGAAGTCTAGGCTTTGATTCATTTTTCTGGAAAAGATACTTGAGGGCCGTATGATCAGTGTGGACAATCACCTTGCTTCCTAGCAGATATGGTCGAAACTTATCCAGAGCAAACACCACAGCTAGCAGCTCCTTCTTTGTAGTAGTATAATTTTTCTGCGCATCTATCAAAGTCTTGCTGGCATATGTGATTACTCTCAGCATCTTATCCTTCTTCTGACATAATGCGGCCCCAACAGCATAATCACTTGCATCTGTCATGATCTCGAACGGTTCTGACCACTCTGGTGGGACCACAATTGGGGCTGAGCAGAGCTTATCTTTGATGGTCTGAAAGGTTGTCAAACACTCCTCAGTGAAATAGAACTTGACATCTTTCTGTAGCAGGTCTGACAGGGGCTTAGCAATCTTGGAAAAGTCCTGAATGAATCTCCTGTAGAATCCTGCATGACCAAGGAATGACTTGACATCCCTTACTGTAGTCGGTGGGGGGAGCTTCTCTATCACCTCCACCTTGGCTTTGTCTACCTGGATTCCCTCTTTAGAAACCTTGTGACCTAGTACAATACCTTCCCGTACCATAAAATGGCACTTCTCCCAGTTTAGCACAAGGTTTGTCTCCTCACATCTCCCTAATATCTTATCCAACTGCTCCAAGCACACCTCGAAACTCTGCCCATAAACTGAAAAATCATCCATAAAAACTTCAATGCTCTTCTCAATGAAGTCATTGAAGATGGCCATCATACATCTCTGGAACGTCGCTGGAGCATTACAGATGCCAAAAGGCATCCTCCTATATGCGAATGTCCCATATGGACAGGTAAAGGTAGTCTTCTCCTGGTCTTCTAGAGCGATAGGAATCTGGAAGTAGCCACTATAGCCATCGAGGAAGCAGTAAAATTCTTGACCAGCCAAACGCTCCAACATTTGATCTATGAATGGGAGTGGAAAATAGTCTTTCCTGGTGGCATTGTTGAGGCGGCGGTAGTCGATACACATTCTCCAACCTGTCATCTGCCTTTGGGGAACCATCTCCCCCTTCTCGTTGGGAACTGCCACGATCCCTCCCTTCTTTGGGACAACCTTGACTAGAGACACCCACGGGCTGTCAGATATCGGGTAGATAATGCCTGGATCAAGGAGCTTCAGCACTTCAGCTTTGACCACCTCCTTCAGATTGGGATTTAATCTTCTCAGGGGCTGTCTCACTGCCTTGTAATTATCCTCCATATAGATCCGGTGAGTGCAGAACCCGGGATTGATCCCCTTGATATCAGCAATTGACCACCCCATGGCACTTTTATGCTTCTTTAGCACCTCCAGAAGTCTAGTTTCCTGCGAAATAGACAAAGATGCAGAGATAATAACAGGCAGGGTGCTGCTCTCTGGTAAGAAAACATATTTAAGATGGGAAGGGAGAGATTTGAGTTCAAGGGTAGGAGGCTTCTCTATTGAAGGGATATGCCTTTGAATGAGTCGATCCAACTTTTCTACAGGTGGAGAGGAGGAGCAAAAGTATGACTTCCCTTGATTTAGCTGCTGGACGACCGAGGCCATCTCAAAGCTTTCTTTGTCATCTTCAATGGATTGACTCAATACCTGCTCTAAAATGTCAGAACACTTAAATAAAGAATTAGAATTATCAGAACTCCTATGGATGTAGTCATCCTCAAGATCATAAAAATTCTCAATTAAATCAGCAGAGAAAACAGCATGAGAAGAAGTATTTTTCTACATCATCTTATTAATATCAAAGCTTAATTCTTTTTCATGAAATTTCAAGGTAATCTTTCCCTTGTCAACATCTATAACCGTCTTTGCAGTTCTAAGGAAAGGTCTACCAAGAATCAGAGGTACCTCAACATCCTCATCCATGTCAAGGATCACAAAATCAGCTGGGAAGAAAAATTTACCCACACTAACAACTACATTTTCTACCATACCTCTTGGTGTGATCGATGATCTATCAGCTAACTGGAGTCTGAAATGAATGGGAACGAGCTCACCCGCATGAAGCTTTTTGAACATGGTGTATGGCATCAGGTTGATGCTCGCTCTTAGATCGCAGAGACCGTATCTGCAATCCATGACTCCAATCGAGCAGGGGATAATGGGATGACCAGGATCACCACGCTTTGGGGGCAGCTTTTGTAGGATAGCTGCTGAACAGGTTTCGGTCAGCTGGATGGTGTCCTTCTCCTTATATTTCCTCTTGTTCGAAATCAGATCCTTCACAAATTTAGCATAATTTGGCATCTGTTTAATCGCATCAATAAGAGGAATATTGATAGTCAGTTTTCGAAAGACGTCTAAAAATTTTCCAAATTGTTCATCGAGCTCTCGCTCTTTGAGACGGTTTGGAAAAGGCAGTTCTTTTGCAAGTGTCTTCCCTTTTGTATTTTTAACAGCAGTTGTATGTGAGGAAGAAGGAATAAGAGCCTGAGTCTCCTCATGTACTACCTCAGGAGGGGCGAGGTGCCCTGATGGTGCACCGACGGTATTAGAAAGGGGCTCGGTCTCCTCATCAGTACGGCTCCCTGCCACTTTGTCTTTGATTAAGTTCCTTCCACTTCTTAGAGTAACTGCTGTTACTTCTCTAGAATCCTCGCAGTTCTCTTCTGAGACCGACACTGCCTTCAACTGCTCCTTGGGATTGGTTTCTGCTTGGGAAGGCAGTGATCCAGAAGGTCTCTGCTGTAAGAGGAACTGAGTCAACTGGCTCATCGTTCCCTGCATCTCTACCATGGCATTCTCTGATTTCTGCTGACCAGCTGTCAGACTCTGATTGATTGCAGCTTGCTGCTCCTGAGAAGCCATCAACTTATCCACCATTTCCTTCAGGCTGGCATTGTTTGAGCTCAATGAAGGTTGCTGAGCCTGAGACTGCTGTGGCCTGAATTGATTATACTGAGGCCTAACAAAGCCTGGTGGTCCTCTCTGGTCATCCTCTGAGGCTGCATCTGATGTGAATTTAGCGCATTGTTCGGATTTCCGTACCTGAGATTTTGGTGCTGATTCTACACCCAGGGCTGTCTGTTGTTGAATTGTCCTATGACATTGGCCTCCTCAGTTTGCTTCATCTCAGCCACTAGTGGGCAGTCCTCATATTCATGTGCGTCCCCACACTGAGAGCAGCAGGCTTCGTTGGCACTTGTAGAGACCGTCTTGACAGATTGCCTAGGGATTGGCCCCATGGTAAGCTGTTCGAGCATTTTTGCCATGCTTCCCATCGTGGTTTTCAACTGTGCTTGCTCGGCGGCTATCTGTTCTATCATCGGGTCCGGAGCTCGGGTGGAACTGTGAGCTATTGAGAATATTCTCCCTCCAGTGTTGCTCTATTGACGAAGCTCCTCACATTAGGATTCCATGGCTGCCATGAATTCTTCCCCACTTTTTGCTAGCAGGTTTCCTCCCAGAGCGGCTCTCACCTCACCTCTGTTTTCATCTTTTAGCCCTTGGAAGAATCCTTGGGCCAGTGAGGTGATATTCTGTCCATGGTGTGGGCACTGGCGGAGTAGCTCTTTGAATCGGTCCCATGCTTCACATATTGTCTCGCTACCCAACTGTCTGAATGCTGTCAGATCGGCAATCATCTGTCTTGTCCTGGAGATGGGGATGTATTTCTCATAAAATTTATCTGTCATCTGCTCCCAGGTGGTGATGATGCCTGGTGGTAGTCTGTGGAACCACTTTGAAGCTTCTCCCGATAAGCTGTGCTAGAATAGGCTCAGTCTGGCATACTCCTCCAATCCTTGTGATAAACCTAGGGAGTCTAAGTGCACTAGAAATCGATGTACGTGGTCTAATGCATCCCCTGGGTCGGCACCTGAAAAGGTTCCTGCAGGGTGATTTCGAACAACATTGGATTGATGGGAAGGTTTTACCTTTTGCCAATCGGCCACTAGTTCTGCAGTTAAGTCTGGTAGAACCACTGGGCCTCTTCTTGGTGTGGCTGGTGGCCTGTTTATCCTCCCCATCGTGTACTGGGTGATTGGACCTCCTCCCAGCTGGTCATGGTTTGCTGCCATGTTGAAATCAAGCTGCCTTCTCGCTCTCAGAGCTTGGAGATAAATTCTCTCGATTTCGGGGTCGAAGTTTGTATCCGGTGGACCAGATGATCACGTTCTGCGCATCCACTAGGTACTTGTAACAACAATAGAGAAAGGAACGAAATGTGTTGAATTTAGAGCTAAAGTAAACAAAGGAATAAAATTAACGAAATGACTAAGACAACGAACTTCTAGTACTTGAAAATTTAAATGACATTAATAAAAAAAACAATTGTATAAAATGGCACACAAAATAAATTAAACCTTAAATATAAATAATAGACAAAATAAATTACAAATCAAATAATAATAAACAGGATACTGTAAAATAAAAATTAAGAGGGACAGAAATAAATTGCTGAAATTTAAATAACAATTAAATAAAGAAACAGAGATTAAAGAACAAAAATAAAATTGCTGAAAATTTAAATAACAGAAAATTAAATAGTTGAAATTTAAATGACAGGAAATAAAATAACTGGAATTTAAATGGCTGGAATATAAAAATGACTGAAAAGACCAGATTACTGGAATCTAAAAATGACTGAAAAGGACCAGATTACTGGATTCTAAAAATGACTGTAAAAGACCAGAATACTGGAATCTAAAAATAACTGAAAAGGACCAGATTACTGGAATCTAAAAATGACTGAAAAGGACCAGATTACTGGAATCTAAAAATGACTGAAAAGGACCAGATTACTGGAATATAAAAATGACTGAAAAAGACCAGATTACTGGAATTTAAATGACGGAATTTAAATAGCTGGAATTTAAATGGCAATAAAATAACTAACTGGAATATTAAATAACTGTAAATAACACGATAAGCAAATTGCTAGAATAATTAAATAACAAAAACAATAATAATAATATAAACAACAAAAGAAAATGACAAAAAATGAAAGGAGATGAATTATGAAACAGAAATCAGAAATAGCAAGCAGAATGTTAGAAACAAAATAAAACCAAAAATAATAATAAATAAAAGTAAAAACAAAATATTAAAGAAACAAGATATTACAATAACAAGTGAATTATCCGGGACTTAGGGACTAGACAAAGTCAAGTCCCCGGCAACGGCGCCATTTTGCAAACGATTTATTTGATGTATTAAATGCTAAGAATTAATCCTAGAAATCAACAAATCAATAGACCGTCGGGTTGCAAAAATCCCGGTCGTAGTAGTATTGCAATTTAGAAGCGACCAGGTGTCAATCCACGGGACTTGATGGAGTAAATCTAGCCTAAGACAATGGGTAATTCAAAAGGGGTTGTTTTTGTTTTAGGATTTAAATAAATAATAAGAATGAGATAATTAAAATAACAAACAGGAAAAAGAAATAACATATAAAATAAAGTGATAGATGATATGGATGAATGGAACTCTGGGTTCAGGTTAAAACTGTTTGATCAATTATGTATAATGGTTAATGAATGACAGATTGGCAAAATTCCTAATATTTTCTTAAGAGCTAAATCATAGTCTCAGAAGAATTCGTTTACTAGAAATGCATGGTCTAATCCAGACTCAAGCAGAAACATATATAAACGGATTAAGTGCGAGGAATAATAATTTGCGTCTGCAGGAATAATTAATTAATCCAATCAATAATTCCACAGATATACAAATTAATTTAACCGATCTATTTATCACTTGGTCGGATCAAAATAGATTTAGTAAGACAATTTAATAAACTCATGACATTTATTAAAAAGCGCAAGAATAACATTAAACGTAACAATCCGCAATTAATTAAAACCAGCAAAAATATAAGTCACATAATTAAAACAAACTGCAATAAACCATCACCCAGAGTAAATATAAACTACTCACTCATTATTTCAAAAACACAAATAAACATTAAACAAATATCAAATGTTATGTGATAACTAAGAAATGTAACAAGAAGTAAATATCATGTAACAAACACATAATAAAGTGAGTTTAGTTAAACCCTTATAAATGAACCGGTCTGGTTCACTTTGTGGCCGGTTCTGTCTTCTTTTTCTTTCTTCCGGTTCGCCTTTATCATTCTCAACACGTCGGTTCACCCCGTCCCTCTTCGCGATTCACCGACCTTCTCGCCCTGTTCTTCTTCTCGCCTCCTCACGCCGGTGATTGAATTCCGATCCCGATAAAGCAAACGCAAGTGACGATGTGATGGTGATGATGGTGACCTGAAGATGAAGAAACGATGGTGGCGATATGCCGTGGTGTGATGGATCCGTAGTGATGACGGTGAAGATGGTCCTGTCGGATGCGAGTGTGGTGAAAGCAGTCGGTTGCGGGAGTCGATAGTGAGTTCGTGAGACGCGGTTGCAGTCGTCTGGTGTGTGTGGGATGCAGGTGTGGTGATGAAAGAGATGGGCCGAGTGTGATGAAGGCGTGTCGAAGATGGACGTCGATATGTAGCAGAGTGTGTCGTGGCGTGGAGACGGTGAAGACGGTGGTGTGGTGTCGTGAATATGGCGGTGAAAACGATATTGGTCTCCAAGGATGCAAATGTGGTCGATGATGTGGAGGTGTGGAGATGGTGAGGTTGGTGATGTGGTTGAGATGGGAAGATGGTGTTGCAGAGTTGAATGGCGAGTATGCGGGTGTGCTTTCCTCTGTTCGATGATGAAGACTGGTGCGATGATGGTGTTGGAGGTTTGTGATCGTTATCTTGATCGGAGATGAAGGACGATGAATGACGAGGTGCGGTACGGGTGAGATGGTGAATGAAGATGCAGGGATGGACGCGGTGAAGATGACGATGGTGGTCGAAGCGTGGATGTGGGTGGTTGTGAAGGTGAGTGGTGTGAGTGTAAATGAAATGAGGTGAAGTCGGGTGAAGATGCGATGAAGAAGATGACTGGCAGGTGATGGTTGGTCGATGATGATGCCGGTGGTCCGAGGTGAGGGCGTGGTGCGATGATCGGTGGTGAGGGCGTGATATATGCGATGGTGAAAGGAAGGCGGTGATATGGTCGTTCCCCGATGATGATGATGAAATGATGATGAAGAGAAGTGGCGAAAGCGAATGGAAATGGAGACGGGTTGATGGAGGCGATGGCGTGATGAAGGTGAGGTGATGCGGGCGTGGTGTATGTCCTGAATGTAATGCGATCCCAGATGATCAGTAACGACAAATCTATCCCAGCTATTAGCATGGGTTATATCATATTCTTCCCATAAAATGATAATATGCCATCATTTATTCTTCTGTCCCATGTGAGTCGAGCAACAGGGCTCACATTAGCCCAATTTAATTCAATGTCTGCGCCAGAGTTCTTTCTTTCTGCATGGCTTTGTACACGTCCCCGGTTCTCTTCTTGTCGGTTACGTCCATGAAGAATAAAGTCCATGTCAATTTATGGCCCATAAGAATATCGTGAGTTTGTTCACGGCCATACTTTGTTAACATATTGATACAGCCCGTTATATATATACATATATATATATATATATATATATGTATATATGTATATGTGTATATGTATATATATATTTATAATTTACCTGCATTTGACACATAAAATGTATCAGTTCACATTAAAGCATAAATCTAAGGAAAAGCCTATGATAAGTGTGAAATATGACATGAATTGTTATGAAAATAGGAAGTATTCGAGCTCTAAAAGTATATATATTTCGCACTTATCAGCTAACCCTTGAAAAGGTAAGTACTGTGTATGCTATTGTATTACTGTTCGGCTTGTGCATTGCCTCCTTTTGTGTATATTGTATTGCGTATGAATGTGTTGTATATGTAAAGCATGTATGCATGACTAAAGTGAACCGCATGTATAGTTGACCACAAATAGTCGGTGTACCCTAGTTAGCACGCGGTATATGCGAAGTTTATATGCAGGTGCTCGTGAAGGGTAAAGACTTTGTTGAGATCAAGATGATTTCTTTTTGGTGTAATTAATGAATTGTGAAAGGTGTACCAAGTTGTACATGGCTATAGGCCTTTTGACTAGCCGGTGTACCATGGGGTACACCCTTTTGGATATTGTGGGAATTATGAATTGGTATAGATGAGTAGTTTATTTAAACTCATTATTTTTGGTAAGAATGAGAAAGGATGTAGTTCACTATACTTGTGATACTCGGTAATCCAGTAATGTAAGTGCATGGTTGTAACACCCCTACCGCTAATACCGTGATTACCGTCCAATCTTCTTACACTTCCAGATTCACACAGCGAATACTTACATACACACGGTGGGTGATACAATGTCGTTAGACACCCACGTGACTAACAAGGCTACTACTACATACAGCATCGGTCTGATGGACCGGAATCCCGAGTACTACACATCTACAATGCATACTCCATTTACCAATCGAATACTACAATGCTCCATTCAACACAATACTCCATTACAATGCCGTACAATACAATATACATACACCAAAATTGTAACGTATAATTTCCTGAAAAAAAAACTTAGGAAGACACGCAGTGGAAAATACTTCAAACAACATTCGGGCACCAAGCAAACATACTTGCGCACAGAAACATTGAACACATGCATTAAGGCAAACAAGCATTCGCATACTAACAACGGCAAGCACTTAGCTTGATATGCCCTAGGGAAATTTACCCGGGGCTCCGGCGATGCTGCGCAATGCCAGCATGCCGGAATGCGCCACTCATAACCACAAGGATGAGAGTGGACTTATACCACCCTTATCAGATAAGTTATCCGTCCATCCCAATTCCCTTAACTTTGAACGCCAAGGTCAAAGGGGATCTGCACACCACTTGCAACTCCTGCCCAAGTGCGCAGCCCAAGTGCAAGTAACACCAATGATCGGGTAACCACGAGGTTAACCCACACAGTCAGTGCAAGCACCGATGACCGGAGGGTGAGGGCATCGGGCGAATACCAACACACTTATCTCCACCCAAATCCAACTCATCCCTGCGCGAGCCACAAAGGCTCTAACGATGTGCCGCCCGCACATCGGGGTAAGAATAACCAGGGACATAATGAGTTGATGCCGCCAGCTCTTGGCATCGGGGTAATAGAAGCTCGCACCGCAGTTCCAAAGCTCTATCCCCAAGGGGCCCCTCAGCTACCTGCATACCTGCAAGTTAGCATAAAGGGCGTAGAACAGGGAGAGATCGAGTCATCGCAACGCAGGTACGAAAGGGATACTTCTTTTATTAATTGAGATACAAGGCCCGAAGGCTTACATTACATCATTGAATACAAGCACATTCTGGTGTCAAGCTACTTGTCTTTGTCCTTACAAAATTTGGATGTAACAAACCTCCCCCACCTAAGCCTTTGCCGTCCCGGCAACAGTTCTAACTATATATTTTTTTTTGTATCTCATCTTGGATATGCAATAAGTTACCCTCTCGCCCACGTTGCAACTTCTTTCTCTCTATTTCGATACAAAATTTCCTAGCATGAATAATAACTCGACATTTCTCATCAAGCAGCTAGGTCCTTAAGCGGGGTGTAGCGGCGAGTCTATGCCATCACAGACTTCCACACGAATTTGTTTGTAAGTCGAGTCGGTTTTTGATTGTTTACTAAGATCCTTATACAAATACAATACCTCTTTCGATTTCATAGATACTCATAAGAGTCTAACCACTACCCATTCCTCATAAACTACCTACTTTCTAAGTACAAGGGGTGTGCCACTTAGTACTCTTCTACATTCTGTTTCTAACTATCCAAGTGTAGCCACCGGTGTCTTACCTTGACCATATCCGCTTCGGGTACCTGCACACTAAAAACGTTACTCCTAGGGGCTCATCTTACGCTGAATATGACTTCCGCATACCCCGCGTACTAGCGAGGGTACGCCGACCACTTGGTCGAATACATGCGATTCACTTTATTCATACATACATGCACACATGCTTTCATACACAATACTACAATACTGCACAAGGAATACATACATACACTGCATTACATACAAGGAATACAATATAGGCCATCCAATACATACTTACCTTCTTCCGAAATACACATACGCATTACATACACAATACATACTCAAAACACAGTACTTGTTAGCTTCATTGGTCCACCCGGGTTAATCGGGTGGAGATTACTCTTTTACTCGGGGTCAATGACTTACACTAGCCAAGACCATTACTCATACAATGCTTACTTTACTTACTACTTCCTCAAGTCAAGTCGTCGGGACCTTCGGCCCGGGGACTACTCTGTCCCACCACCGGGATTTACTTGGTTCACTAATCCAGGATGCTACCCATTTAAGGGGTTTGGGCCGTGGACCAGCTTAAGAACCAGGAATCGGATCCAACCTCTTGTGTCTCCTCATCCTCACGCGTGGCCGAAACTATATCGGACTTCTACTCATTCCAATTTAACGTTAGGAGTTAGGTGGTTAGGAATCAGTAGAAGTCATTCGCATACAAGTCACACAATAATTCAATACTCCCATACACTTACATACAAGTACAATACAATACACAAGTACACTACGAAGTACATACACATTTATTTTCATCCATACATTTCATGAATTATACAAACTGATTGTTCAAGATAAACATATCAAGAACAACCCTAAGCAAGAACAAATAAGTGCAATATAGTCTGATTCATGCATTTATCTTATTTAGGTGATCCAATAAGCACACAAATCGGGGTAACCAGGTTAGGATACAGAGCATGAAGAAATCATACCTTTTACTGAAATCTACTTTCCCGGGTGTCTCCTTGTTCCTTAGCCTTTACTTGTTCCTCGAGTCCTAGTCTCGAACCAATGAATACATGCCAAATGGTTCAGTTAATACTAATCATTACAATCCATACATAATTACTACTCCCGTACTTACCCCGTTATCCCGTTATTTCGGTTAACTTAATGTTCTTATACTCACTACTTTCTTAACTCGTTTTCTTACTCATATGTGTACTTCCTTACCATTTCATTCCATTTATGATGTACCACTATATATACATATACATATGTATATAGGTATATATATATACCTATGATTACTATAATCATATTATTTTCTTTTTTTTTTGTTTTGACTCGACCGACCTTACCCAGGGTCGACCCAAGGTCGGTCGAAGTCAGTAAGTTGCATCGTTGGAAAAATTCAGGCCCGACCTGTAGACACCAAAAATTCTCACCCCATAAAGCAAATTCCCAAAAATAAGAGGGGTCGTCGCCTTTCTTTTTCAAAAAAGTATCAACGCGCGTGCCAAAACGAAACCATCGTTTTTCTTGACAAAATTCTTAATAATTTGTCAAAACGTTTCAGAAAAACCCAATTTTTTGAAAATGAGTTTTCAAACAATAATATGTCTTAAACCTACCGTTTTGTTTAGTTACCTATTTAATATTGTCAATTAAATTTCCAAAGTTGTGAGCTTGTCATTTTTCATGATGATATTTTTACTATCTCATTTTAGTCTGGTTTCAATCTAGTCTTAGGCTGAACCCAACTTAGCCCAATATCCAAGGCCCGTATGATCACTTGCTCCATCTTGACAAACACAGCCCACATCCAAAGGCTGCCTTTTTTAAAAAAAAAACCCTATTGTTCCGGCAGATCCATCCACGGTAGCCTCCTCACGACCTCGGCTCCGGATAAATGATCTCAAATGCTACCGTCTTCCTCCCTCGATCAGCCTGAACGTGAATTTTCGTTTCTCTATCACTGAAATCTTCTCCCCCTTCCTTCATATTTTGCCAAAATAATCCCAAAGATGCTCCTGTTCATTTGAACGGCTTCATTCTTTTCTCCCTCTCGCGATCGATTCTTCACCTACCTCTCTAGCAGCAGCCACCTACCTCCTCCTTCATGTCTGCTCATTTTCCTTCCTCGATCTTCTCTACCGAGACAAAATAATCGGCCATTAACCATGCTCCTCCATCGCCCGGTTGCTTCTGAGAACGATTGGGTCCCGAACATCTACGCCTCCTTCATCGACTGACGGATGAAGGTGAACGATTCTGTAGCGATTTCGTCGGAATTTGAGTTCCGATGCAAGTGTTGCGTTCTTCTGCCCCTTTCCGGCCTTTGGGCACTATCATCGCCGCTGGAATACGGCCTCAACCCTCAACGGGCTAGGGTTTCTGCAGTTCTTTCCCAATACGCTTATTTGTGAAGAGATTCAGGTCTCCGTCCTTTCTCTCTTACTTCTCTTGTGCTTTGAACTCTTTTCTGAGCAGTGCCTACCACATGAGCATCTCGTTCTAATTTTGAAATGCTTCATACCTGTCAGTTTCGTACCTATTTGGTCTGTGCCTATTTAAAGTGTTTGTCATTCTGATTCTCGATTTTCTTGATTATCGAAACATCCAACTGTCGGATTTACGCAAAACCGGCCCTTATTTCTAGTTCGCGTGTGAACCCAGGCCGATTATCGCCTCATCCTTGCGGTTCTTCTGGCTATATTTATCTCAATCGATGACTGTGTTCTTTAATATCTGCCTGAGAGTTCAATTTAGTTTTGCTGGAGATGGATGCTCATGCCATGGTCTTCATTCGATTCGAATAACATATCAGAATTGCTTCATATTTTTATGATATCAGTTTGTGTATGTTCCGAGATATTCGTTTCTTTGAACTCAATCGGAGAGTTCGCGTGGTGGAGATGTTTAATACCATTTGTTTTTCTGGTTTTTTTTCTGACTAATCTTGGCAAAGAAGCTAATCTGGGTAATCTTCTTGAGTGACCTTTTGTTATGAAAGTTACGGGCTGGAACTTTTCTTCAGTGTGTGTCCTGTTCTAGTTGGATAGAAGAAGCTCCATCTGTTGCTTTTTGATTATTGTTACTGAATACTTATGCACTTTGTTATGAAGTTGGGTTCGACAAGCTGACCAATATTGCGGCATGTTAGGCTTGAATCCTACCCGTTGTTTCATTTTGTGGGGACTGAGATTTGTTTGCTATCTGTTTGATATGTTGGGTTCAATCTGTTCGCTCCATTTGCATCAGGGACTCCACCCTTTACCGGCCTTTTGGGAAATTGGAGACCCGCATGTCTGTTTGACGTCTACATTTAGGCTGAGTTTAGACTCTTTGCTGCGGATTGACTCCACTTTGGAGGACGGCATTATTACCCCCTTGCGTATCGAGTAATTTCATTGACATGCCCCACTGATGTTGAATTGCTTGACTCAAACTGCTGCTCACTCTTTATTCTGTATTTTGACCGAGGTATCGTGAACTTGGACTGGACTTCTGGGCTTTTGTATGACCTTGGGCTTTGCAAGTTGGCTAGTGGATCTCAGCGTGACATCTGTTTATCAGGGGTTTGGAATTTCTAGTCCTCAATTCTTACTATAATTTGATTGCCATTGATAGCTAATTGCTCCCTGCGCTTGGATATGGGTTTGGAAATTGATTTCAGACTAGTATATAACTTGCCTCATTGCGTTTAGATAAGAACATAAATCGAGCGATAGTTGCCCGAATATTATGATAGTTAAGATAAATCACTTGTTGGCTGGTTGGTCCTTATTAAGTCTTCATCTTAGAGGGAAGTGATATAAACCCTTCTAGGTATGATCCCACATGACTCCCAACTTCACCTCTTTGATACTGCACTTTGGTTTGAGTCATAATCTAAGATGACGAACTAATTCGAGTAGCAACCCCCATGTTTGATTTATTCTACGATTCGTAGCATTTGTTGGTGGCTTGAAACTCTCTTCTATGTTCTCGGTTGGGGTGTGGGAGATGATTTGATTGCCCCCTTTCCTCCCATTGAGAGGGGCCGTATGATCCCATTGCACACACCCCAACCTTCTTCCGTTCTTTGACTAATGCGCTTTGTCTCTATTGGATGTGTTCTTTGACATGTACATAATGCTTATGGAATGGAAAACTGCTCGGGGACTAAGGAGACGGACCTTGGCTTGGACTACCGAGGCTCTCCCTTTGAACGTGAAAAACGGTTGGTGCATCTCTTCGGATCCCCTTCAGCTCGAGTGAGGCGGCGTCGATGCGACCCCCCATATTAGCTCTTTAATTAAGATTATTATCTATGATTGTAATTTGTTTATTGTTCTTACTTTTGGTTGTCTTTGGATTTATTTATTTTCGTAATTTAATTCATTCTCTGCATGTGAACAATTTTAGCATGTTATCTCTAGCAAGTTTTGGGTTATGTTGTTCTAGCGCTTATTTTACCCCTCTATACATTCCTTTGAGCTTGGAGGTTAATTTGAAATCTTGTAGGATTTTCGCTAGTGTTCAATCATCAAATTTTTGTACATAATGTTTACACTTCATTTTGCTTCTCCAATGTTTGTACTCTATGTGAGATATTCGCTTTGTCGTTTTGTGATTTATGCCCCTTGCTTGTTGCTCATTAATGTCCTAAGCCCTAGTTATGCCCTTAGGTCCAAGCCATTAGGATAGTGGGAGTCCCTCGACACTTAGTGGGTCATATGTCCTTCTTGGTCAAGGTGACACCCTAAACCTTAAAACACACATCTAAAATTATGTATATAAAAAAAGTGAAGAGCAATTCATTTCCAAAGTCTCAAGTCCGAAAATAGCCCATTCTATAAAACTTGGCCCAATACCCTTCCTTGGCCCAACGACAATTGTCAACCCGGCCCAAAATCCCAATCGCCCCAAATTCATATCTGGCCCAAAACTTAATCCAAACTCAATTCATCTCAATTCAATTCAAGCCCAATTCAATTCAATTCAAGCCTAATTCAAATTCAATTAAATTCACTCCAATTCAATCCGGTTTCGGCCCAATTCGACTCATCTGAATTCAATTTCAGCCCATCTCAATTCTAATTCAATTCATTCTAATTCAATTCAACCCATTCCAATTCAATTTAACCCAGCCCAACCCATTTCAATTCAAACCCGATTCAAATCGAATTCAACCCAATTCATTTCAATTCAAACCTGATTCAAATCCAATTCAACCCATTTCATTTCATTTCATTTCAGACCCAAGCCTAATTCAAACCAAACCCATTTTGGACCCAAGCCCAATTCGACCCAAATCCATTTCAAGCCTAAACAAGGCCCATTCAGCCCAAAAGCCTAAACAAGGCCCATTCAGTCCAAAAGCCCAAACCAGGCCCATTCGGCCCGAAACCCCAACAAGGCCCAATTTGCCTTGAGCGAAACTTTGACCATGACCTGAAACGTTGACTTGACCCCAAGTTTGATTTGAAGCTTTGACTTGACCGAACTTTGACCTTGACCCGGTTCAACTTTGACCAACCCAGCTTTGACCAGCCTAACTTTGACCGACCCTACTTCAATCCACCTGAACTTTGACCCGACCCGTTTTCCAATCTCGGCCCAAACCAAATTCAATTCAAATCCATTTTAATTCCAATTCCAATTCAACTTCAACACAAATTCATCTCAATGCAAATTCACTTAACTTTCAATTTCAATTTCAATTCCAATTCAAAATTCACTCAATTCCAATCGAATTCAAAAACTTATTCATTCCCGATGCAATTCAAAAATTCTTTTAAATCCCTAATAATTCCAAACTTCATAAACTTCAAACCCCTCAAAGTCTCAAATACCCCAAACTCCAAATATCTCATGGACTCAAATCATCCTTCAAAATCCAATTACCCCCGCACATTTGAAGGTCTCACAGACCCGAGCGTCTCACAGACATTGTTATCCCACTGATTCGAATGTCTCACAGACCTGAGTGTCTCACAGACCCGAGCGTCTCACAGACCTGAGCGTCTCACAGACTTCGACATCTCAAGGTTTCAAACGTCTCACAGACCTGAGCGTCTCACAGACTAGCATCTCAAACCCGAAACTTCTCGAAACTCTAAACCCTTCTAAATCTCAAACACCTCAAATATCTTCAAACTCCACAAACATCAAAATTCCCAAAACCCCAAAAACCTGAACTACGTAAGGTCTGATCTCAACAGGGAGTTGAGTACGTAGGCAGCCCATCTAAGGTGCGACCCCATTCCAAACAAAAAATCCTTTTCTCCCTCTAAGGTGTCCTTCATACCTCTCAAAACACTCAAACCTTCTTCGGCTCTCACCAACTTCAAACCATCAGACTCCTAGTCTTCCATTCTATACTCATCCGAATTCAGCAATTCCTCTCCTTGGCGCTAGCTTGGCAGAAAAGCTTACCTCATCCACTCTCTTTCTCTCTTTTCGTCCTAATCCTATCCTTAGCTTTTAAATGAATCTCTCCAAAAAGGTTTTGAAAGAAGGCAATCCCGACAATTGGAGACCGAGGTTTCCTCGGGCACCAATCCGAAGTCGTGGTCATTGCCACTTCTAAGGGGTGTAACCCAGTGCGAACCCACAACAGAATCTCTGAAATGACCAGATAAGTCCTATCCATAGGCAACAAATTCAGAGTCAACCAACGGTTCTTAGAACCCCTTTCCTTTCCTTCCTAGTTATCATAGGTCAAACTAGGTGGCGACTCTAGTCAATTCCGCCTTATAGAGGCATAAGTCCGCGTGGGGCCCATCGAGAGCGGGTGTAGTGCTCACTAGCATTCCCCTTATGCTTTCTGGGAAAGACGGACGATAGAGTAGGTATTTAAGGAATACCATGATAACGGGTTTTCACCCTCCACAGAATGGCATTTTCTAGGACCTCGGCTTTTCAGTCAGATCATATTTATATAGACCCCCCTCATACCGAAAAATCACCCTCCACATGACCGACCTTGCAAGTCCGGTCCCAAGGTCGGTCTATTCCAGTGAGTTATGTTACGTGAAAATTTTAGGCCAACCGACCTTGCAAGTCCGGTCCCAAGGTCGGTCCTTTCCAGTAGGTTATATTACGGGAAAATTTTAGGCCGACAGACCTTGCAAGTCCGGTCCCCAAGGTCGGTCCATTCCAGTAGACTTTTGTCTTTGTAAATCTGGGCTCGACCGACCTTGCAAGTTCGGTCCTAAGGTCGGTCCGGCCCAGTATTTCAGTTTTAAAATCTGTTTACAGTCCTATACTTTGCCCATTGTTTCCCCAATCTTCCTACATGTAATCCCACATGTTTAAACACTACTTAGGCCCTCCAAATTTCCTTAGTTCATCCACCAAATTCCTTACTCATTCCTAAATCCACATACACCATTTTTTCTCACTTCATTTCAACACTTATGCCAACCTTTGTTCTCAAACGCTACAAATTTTTAAGCTCAATTCTACCATCCAATACTTCCTCAACCAATGCCATTCCTAGCATTCTAATTACATCATCTTACCATGCCAATTCATCTCCAAGCCATTACACTATCTATACCCAAGTCCAACATTCATTTCACTAAATCTTGTACACTGATTTCTCCTAGTTTCTTCAATGCATTTCACATGCTATTTGCTACAGATTTTTACACACTCTACTCTCATCTTTCAACTACCATTCCATGGTTACTAAACATCTCTACTCAACCCAATACACACCTTGGTTCTCCCATTCACCAAGTCATCCATACATGTACATTTCCTACTAAAATTTTGCCATAGTTCACCTACTTTTCTTACTTAGCCACACACATACTTTCTTCACCAAATTCATTCATATTCTAGCCACACCCATACAAGGGTCCTACCAACAATCAATACAATATACATTCACCAACACTTCCTCAATCCACAATACCAATCCATATACACAATTCATTTGGCTCCAAGGCCTTCAATTCACATACTTGCTCACAAATACTTAAACTTCCACAACTACAATACTAATACAATAGTTTAGGTTCTTTTATTTGTTTACCCATTCCCATTACTCTAATGCATTAAAATTAAGCATTAAGAAGGAGCTCTTACCTTGAGCTTTTAATTCCTTCATTTCTTTTCCACTTCTCCTCCTCTCTTTCTTGCACAAATCGGCTATATGGGGAATGGAGTTGCCAAACTCCATTCCCATCACCCAAAGCACACAAAACAATTGTAATTAAAATACTAACCCTTAGATTAATGCTAGTTCATTGAAATGTTTAAAGCAAGATTTCTAGGGTTTACCTTTGGGGTATTTTAGGAGGGGTTTTAGCCCTTGGTTGAAGGAGGTGATCCCACCACCATTGGAAGGTTGGAATAGTGCTCAAAGGAGAGAGAAAAATAGAGCATTACAATGGGGGTAAAAATTGGCTACACTAAGTAATGAAGGAGAAGGTGAACTTTTGTGATTTTTCTTACCTTAAGACAATAAGGAGACCCCAAGCTCCAAGAAAATGCCATTTTCTTCATGAATGGAGGTATACCCATGGTGGTCAACTTCACCATTTTGAAATTTCGAAAAGAGGGAAGTGTAGCCCTTGGTGAGAGGAACACAAATATGTATTTTTTTTTTAATTTGGAGCATTTATGTGGCTTGAGCAAGAGGATGAAGAGGGGCTGCCATGGGAGCTGGTTGGAGAACTCCAAAATCACCCAAAATCAGAGAAGGGAGGAAGAAGACGGTGAGAGAAAAAGAAATGGGTGAGAGAAGAGGGAAAAGTGAAAATGAGAGGTGAGAGAGTGTTATTCTACTTTTGTACCTTTTCTACTTTTTGGCTCCTTATTTAATTAGCTATCTTAGTGTGTGTATGTGTGAGTTGGATATATTATAAAACCCGGCCCCCACTATTCATACATGCTGGAGTGTTTTTCGTCTTTTACAGAAAACACTCGTTATTTTACCCGGTTTCGGTACTATTCACTAACCGGGCCCGTTTTCCAGAATTTTCTCGTTTATTTAATTTTATTGGTTATTAAGCTTCCATTAATGCTTAATTATTGTTACATAATGATTTATAATTTTTATGGATTTGTTTGACCACTTAAAGTCACGTGTTTGGGTTTTCTTGAAAAACGTGCACTAAAGCTTTATTAGTGTTTTAATACATTATTTGGATCCATTTTCTTCGGGTGTTGTTCCCATATATTATTTAGGTCTTATTAAGCCTTTAGATTCCATATAATACGCTAACCGAGGTCTTATACCTCATATGGTTATGTAACGCTTATTTAGCGTTTTTCGCTTTTTAAGCATTTCTTTAATTCTTTTGGATTTATTTTTCCTTACCAATATTAATTAGGCACCATTAGGCCCTTAAATACGGATTAGACTAATCTGAATCACTATATTTAAGTTCGGGGTATTTCAATGGTATTTTGTATTTGGTAAGTAATGTTAGTAGCTCGGTATTCCTTAGGAATCAGACCGTTACGTATGTAGAGTAAGCCTTGCTAGCTGTATGGGCGGTTAGCGGCGTTGTATCACCCGCCATAGTAGTAGTATTTCCGCTGAGAGTAGTAGGATGTACGGGATAATTAGAGGGTAAGTAAGGGATTAGCGGTAGGGGTGTTACATCGGGACATCCAGCGGCTGCAGCAAACCTCCCATCCTCTTATGCTCAAATTTGACTTTCTGACAGGTAAGACACTTCGATATGAACTCCGCCACTTCTCTCTTCATCTTTGGCCACCAAAACATCTTCTTCAGGTCCTTATACAATTTATCACCACCAGGATGGACTGTATAGGGAATATTATGAGCCTCCCTCATTAGTTTTTCCTTCACTTCTACGCACTCCTGGGGTACACACCATCGGCCTCTGAATCACAAGCTACCATCACTGTGGATCTCAAACCCCTCCGCTTTCCCTTCCTTCATCTTCTCCTTGATATGCTCTAGCTTCACATCACCAGGCTGCCCTTTGAGTATCTCCCCATAGATGTCGGGAGAGACACTCATGTGGTACAACCTCACCTTGCGCTCCACTCCCCCAGCCTCCATCACCTCCAGGTTCAGTTTTTGGAAGTCATGAATCATTTCATCTGGAAGAACCCATATCAAGTTCACAGAATGGCTCTTCTTCCTACTCAGAGCATCGGCCACCAGATTAGACTTCCCTTCATGATACAAAATTTCCTAGTCGTTATCCTTGATCAACTCCAACCATCTCCTCTACCTCATATTAAGTTCCTTTTGAGTGAAGATGTACTTGAGGCTCTTGTGGTCGGTATAGATCTTGCAGGAGACACTGTAGAGGTAGTGCCTCCAGATCTTAAGGGCGAAAACCACTGCTGTGAGCTCCAAGTCGTGTGTCGGGTATCTGGTCTCGTACTCCTTCAACTGCCTCTACGCATAGGCTATGACTCTCTCGTGCTGCATCAGAACACACCCTAAGCCATATTTGGAAGCGTCACTGAAAACTTCGAATCCGTCTGTCCCTGCGGGCAAGGTTAACACTGGAGCTGTGGTCAACCTCTCCTTCAATGTCTGGAACGCTGTCTCACAGTCGTCGCTCCACTAGAACTTGGTCACCTTCTTCATGAGATTGGTGAGAGGTCTGGTAATCTTTGAGAAGTCCTTCACGAACCTCCTGTAGTATCCTGCCAAGCCTAGGAAACTACGAACCTCTGTCAGGTTGACCGGTCTCGGCCAATCCTTCACTGCTTGGATCTTGGCGGGGTCCACTACTATCCCATCCTTCGTAACGATGTGGCCTAGGAACGCCACCCGGTCAAGCCTGAAATCATACTTGGTCAATTTCGCATATGGATAAGATGAGGATATCATCTATAAATACCACCATGCTCAGGTGCGCCTCATGCTCTTTCTCATCCTTGGAGTAGATGAGGATATTATCTATAAATACCACCACAAACCGGTCTAAATATGGATTAAAGATCCGGTTCATGAGGTCCATGAAGACTGCCGGCGCATTCGTCAGTCCAAAGGGCATCACCAGAAACTCAAAGTGCCCATATCTGGTCCTGAAGGCTGTCTTTGGGATGTCCTTCTCTACAACGTGAAGCTGATGGTATCCCGACCTTAGGTCTATCTTGGAGAAGACTCTAGCGCCCTGAAGCTGGTTGAAATGGTCATCTATCCTTGGTAGTGGGTATCTGTTCTTCACTGTGATCTGGTTCAGCTCTCGGTAGTCTATACACAGCCGCATACTCCCGTCCTTCTTCTTCACGAACAGGACTGGGGCTCCACACGGTAATACACTAGGCCGAATGTACCCCTTCTCCAATAAATCCTCCAATTAGACTTTAAGTTCTTTCAGTTCTGATGGTCCCATGCGGTATGGGGCCTTGGAGATAGGCGCTGCTCCTGGCACGAGGTCGACGCTGAACTCCACCTCTCTGTCTGGTGGCATACCAGGAATCTCACATGGAAAAATGTCAGGAAATTCATTCACCACTCGAATCTCTTCTGGTTTGCTTGGCTCTCGACTCAGGTCCTGGATGTGGCAAAGGTATGCCTGCTGTCCCTTCCTCACCTGGGAGAGGATTGACATGGCTGAGACTATCTTAACTCCCGGCTTCTTCTCCACACTCCGGTAGGAGACTCTTTGGCCCGATGGTCCTCTCAGGATAATCTTCTGCTCTCCACAGTCAATTTTTCCTTTATACTTGCTTAGCCAGTCCATCCCCAAGATGATGTCGAAGTCAAGGAGGATAAATTGGATAAGGTCAATTACAAATGTTTCTCCCTTTATATCTGCCCCCACATCATTCAATACATTATTACACAAGATAACCCGCCCTGAGGGTATGGATATGCTATGGTTGAAGTCTTACTAGCTACTAGACCCAATTTCTTAGCAAAATTCTCAGAAATGAAAGAGTACGATGCTCCAGTATAAAAAAACACAAGCAGAAGTACCATGAACAGAAAAGGTACCTGCAAACACCTCGGCTTCAGCCTCAGCTTTGGCCCGGCTCATGACATCGATCTTCCCCGGAGCTCGGTTGTCTCCTTGGCCTCTATTATTGTTGCCCTCGCCACCACACTGAGGAGCGTCCCCATGCTGGTTCTGGCCCTAGTACTGCTCTCTGCCTCTAGGTTGAGAGTCTGCCTGTTTGTAGGTCCGATCTCTGCTGTTTCCCCTCTGCTAAGTGCCTCCTTAAGGATTCTAGAAGCACTCAAAAGCTCTGTGGCCCTTCTTGCCACACCAGAAGCATGCCACCAGGTTTCCTTCACAGTCTTTCCCCGGGTGGTCCTTGTGACATCTCCTACAGTGGAAATGCTTGTCTCGTCTGAGCTCTGCTCTCTGGCCCTGCCCCTGAGGTCTATCATTCCTCCTCTGGTTCCCATCGAATCTCCTCCTATCGTCTGAGTTAGGCCTCTACCTCTTCTCCTGGTTCGGCCTCTGCTGTCGATCATCACGGCCCCGAACTTCCTCCCCGTCCTTCATCTTCCTCTTCTGGCCCCCTGGACCTACCTCCTCTTCTGCTGCACCCTATACAGGTTAGCAGCCTTTCTATAAGTGTCCTGGAGGGTAGGTATCATCAGCACGCTCAAAGCCTCCTGGAGGCTCCAGTTGAGTCCCCCTACAAATCTCTGCACCTTGGATGCTTCATCAGGGACCATCGTCGGTGCGAACCTCGCCAGCTCAAGGAACTTGGAGTGATACCCCTTCACACTCCGGGTCTGCTGCTTGAGTTCAGAGAACTCCAGGTATTTCTGCATCCGGACATGCTCAGGGTAGAACCTCCTTCGCATAGCCTCCTTCAATGCTTCCCATCCAAAATCGGGACCCGCCAGAAGAGCGTCCTTGTTGGCAGACCACCAGATGTCAGCCTCACTCTTGAAGTAGTAAACAACGGCATTGACCCGCCTGTCAGCAGGGCAGTTGACTGCCTCAAAGATTTTATCAAACTCGCGCAGCCAATCCTCTAGCAATACTGGGTCCTCCTCCCCCTTGAATGCAGTCAGCATCAGGTGGGCGATCCTCTTGGTGTAGTCTTCAGGCACATTGTCCCGCTGAGCCTGCCGCTGCACAATCTGGCCCTAGTTCAAAGCAAGCTCCTGGAGTTGTCTCATTGGGTCATTAGCGGCCATGGTAGTCCTTCTGCTTCGGCTCCGGGTGTTGTAAGAAATTCAGTCGGTCTGCCAGTCTACTCTACTCAAGGTGGACTCCTGATTATGAGTCACAATTTAAAGGTTCTTAAATCCCCCATAACGATTCCCCCAAGTTATACTACATTCTCACTACCCCACTCCTCGGGTAGACAATTCAAACGAGTATAGTTACCAACATATAATACACACATATGTGTAATTAGTCAACAACATTCCCTGTATAATCTTCAATCACCACACCAAGATGTGCAATATAACTCAGCAGATCACAATATACAATATAATCTAACATAACTTCCCCAACGGCTTGTCCTCAGATTCTTAATCCGGTTCACACAAATTTTATATTATTTCGAAAACAAAGCTCTGATACCACCTTGTAACACCCTGGATTTTACCTCACATGATAGCTTATGAAAATACAAACCCAACGGTGCCAACGAAATTAAAAATGGACCTCAAACGAGTCCTAGAAGAGGAAAATATTGTTGGTCCGAACTTGTGTCCGGACATCCGAAGTTCGGACACAAGTCGAAGTAAATTAAGTCTGAAAAACAGCCTTGTCCGAACTTGTGTCCGAACTTTGAAGTTCGGACACAAGTCGAACCTCAAAACCTCGAAAACCTTTTATGCACGTCCGAACATCGGTCCAGACATGCAAGTTCGGACGTAAGTCGAGACTTGCAAGTCGAACCCGTCCTCGCATGCTGTCTGAACTTTGAAGTTCAGACACGACCAAAATAGTGAAACCTTTGAATCTCTTTGGGGCAGGTCTGAACATTGATGTCCGGACGGATGTTCGGACATGTCCCGGAATGAGTTTTCAGAAACGCGACAGAACCATAGAATTCACCAAAACACCATAAAAGCAATGTTAGCAGTTAGTAAATCTCATTAGCAATACTTTAAAGCAGTAACTCCATATGAGTACCACTAAAACAACACTTAGATTTGCTTAACAAGGATTTCTAAATCATCGAAAATGAATGTTTGAATAATAAACCAAAACAAAATCTCAATTGCAGCGGAAATCGAATTCGTCCTGGGTATTACCGCCACACCCAAACTCCCTGGGTGCTCAGGCTAATGAACTAAATAAACATCCAGAACAAATGTTAATTCGAATTCAACTTATGCGGAAGCCAAAATAAATATCCAAGTGCAAAATCTTAGAAGACAACATAATAGTTCTTAAATAGTGTAATTCAAACGTTGTCTCAATAACTCTATAATTCCTAAACTGTGTGATTTTGCCGTCCTGATCCCCACACTTAGTCATCCGTACCTGCGATCATAAAACATAGACAAAAACACAGAAAGGATCGCACAAATAAGAAAAAACTGAGTAAAAACTACCTCAATCTGTAAAATATGTTTTAGAAATTCATTTGCCATTTATTAATCAGATGAGAACGATATAGTGAACATTAGAGGAACTTCCAGAAACCATAATTAAAACGAAACCATAGTGGGGAGCTATCAACAGGAGTTAATCACAACACCAATTACGGGATCACCTATGGGACCCCAAACAACAATCAAGGACAGTCACCTATGGGACCGTCAAACAACCACCTCACCTTAAGTCCTTAAGTGTGCACACCCCTTATGAAACAACAGTAACATAGAGTAGATCATAGAGCTTAACTGCAGTAATGTGTGCAGCGCAAATAATAATAATGGGGAGCACCTTTGGGCTCCCAAACAGAAGAAAACATCCTGCAAAAGACTCCTAAAAATCCGTAACCGAAATACCAAAATCATAATCCGATTCCTCAGGTTCCAATTTCCAAACACCAATTGAGAAACCATTAAACACAGCAAAACCCTTTTCCAATGTTTTGCAAAACATCAGTCTAACAACATTGAGCATATAATTTACCTGGATAATCAATCCACTTCAAGATCCCAACTCCACAGAACTATTGATAGCGCTCGTCGATGTAATCGGCGTCTAGGTAACCAAAATTTAACAATCAGAAACCACCGAACAACTAGTAAAATAAACACACTTATCTAGGTAGAACACATTACCCAACAATTCACTAACTGGGACCAGGGAATTGACTAGACCTCGTTAGAAGATAGCGCGAAATCATCTAGAGCTTGAATAAGAAGAGTATGAAAATTTTGTGTAGAGTATAAGCGCAGGAACGACGTATTGAGGATGAAGAGGGATGAGGAAATCGATGTTTTAAATAGAGAATAATTGCAAAACAGATAGGAATATTATTAATTTAATAAATAAAAGTCTGTGCTTAAGGAGAGAAGATATTAAATATCTAAAAGAAAAGTTCTATTAACTCGTACTATAAATATTTTAAAGGTATAGAAATTATCGATCACTAAGAAAAGTTAGTAGAAGGATCGAGATTGTTAGCAATATCTATATTGGAGTAATTAAGTTATTAATATATAAATTAATGAACCCACAATTTGAAATAATAGGAGAACGTGGTTAACCGTTGTAACAAAATAAGGATGAGAAATAAAATATCTATGAAGTTAATTAATAAACATTTATTTGGAACGACGTAGATGAGAAATAAGTAGATATATTATAAATAGTTGTTGAGACATCAGAGTGTTGCAGAGATAGTCAATCATCTCGACGGAGTCAATCATTCTCAGCCAAACACAAAGAACGAGCTACTGCAAGGGAGTCCGCGCATCTAAGGAAACTTCACAGACTCTCCCATGCCGTTGCGAAAACAAAGGAGCAAACTTATGAATCTGTCAACGCTCCAACGGTCATGCAACCTCCCCATCACATCCGCAGTTTGTGGACCAAGTCAAGAGACCACCTAAGGACGTTGCCCACTAAGTTGGTTCCGACTTTTTCGGAACTAACTCCCTCAACCCGTTGGTTCTAGTACCAGTATAAATAAGCATTGTAACAGCTAGTTTCATTTTCACTTTCACTGAGAAATATTCTAGAGATAAGAGTGAGAGAGAAATTATGATGGAGTTAGTTGACTTTCAATAAGCATGGTACACGACATTTCAACCAAGGTTCTATTCTTTCGTTCAACGACTCTGTTCTGTTCTGGAGTGCGTGCGGGCCCGTTTCCATATTTTTCTCGTTTCTTTAATTTTAATGGTTCTTAAGCTTCCATTCATGTTCATTTATAGTTATTCGATTGACTATAATTTTTACGGGTCCATTTGACCACTCAAAGTCACGTTTTTGGCTTTTCTAAAAAAACGTGCACTAAAGCTTTATTAGTGTTTTTAATCCATTTTATGGATCCATTTTTCTTCGGGAATTGTTTCCGTACATCAATTAGGCTTAACTAAGACTTAGGAATCCATCTAGGACACTAACCGAGGTCGTATTCCTCCTATGGTCACGTAACGCACAATTTTACGTTTTATGCTTTTTATGCGTTTTCTCTTTTCTTTTGTGCTTACCAAAATTATTTAGGCACTATTAGGCCCTAAAATACAATATTAGAATAATTTAATCACCATAATTAAGTTTGGGGTATTTCACTGTTAGGCCCTTAAATCACACAAAATTCACATTTGCACTAAGAGAATCACAATTCTCTCTTAAGTCACCCTAACACATTCCTAGCATACACTGGAGTTCATTCATTTGGTTTACCCATTCCCAAAGATTGTAAAACATTAAGGGTAGGCATCAAGGTAGTTTAATTACCTCAAATTCACAAGTTCCTCTTTTCAATCCTTCTCTTCTCCTCTTCTCTTTTCTCTTTCATTCTCGGTCATGGGGCAAAACCATTGCCAACCTCTAGACCAATATTCAATTAAATGAAATGACAACTAAATGACACACTTTAAGCTCATGAATCATTATAGAACAAGGAAGGTGCCTAAAGCACAAATTACGGCATTACCTTTGGAAGTTCTAGAATAGGTTTTCAACCTTGAATCAAAAAAGGGTTTCAATCCACCATTGGAGACTTGAAAAATAGCTCAAACAAAGAAAGAAGCAAGGCATTGAGAGGGGAAAAAATTGGCCATGTGACAAGTAGAGAAATGATGTAATTATAAGGTTTTTATTTACCTTTACTTCGTGCTACTATTGACCTATCGCACCACTTTATAGAGCGTTTCGTTAATATAGGTGAACTCATACAGTTTTGATTAAAATATAGGTAAAAGCTCACTTGACCAATGATTTTTGGGAGACTCTCAAGACTTTGTGACCAAACTTTAATGCCTCGAGGAGTGTGTCAAAGACAAGGGGTCAAACTGGACGATTTCGATGCAGAAGTAGCGCTTCTGGTGTGGACCGCCCCAAAAGGACCGCGCCACAGGGGCGACCAGGTTGATTCTAGCGTCCGGAATTGTCTCTGGTGTGGACCGCCCTTGTGGGGCGGTTCGGACGGGATTTTTACCCAGTAAGTCGTTTTAAAGACAAAAAGAGGGGTTTTAAACGTTCTTGCATTCTACACTTCCACACACACAAGAGGAGAGAGAAAACGACAAAGAGGCGAAATAAGAGGAGAAAGAAGAGGAAGAAGAGAAGAAGGAAGAGCTCACCTTCCCTAAAGCTTCAACAATGGCTTCTTCTTACTCTTTTCTAGTTTTTCTATTCTTCATGCTTGAGTAGTACTCTATTGTGTTTGGGATGGGTTTTTGACCCCAAACCCTAGATTGTGCTTGTGACTCTTGATTATGCCTTAATATAGTTGTTTCTCTCCTAATTATCATTCAATGTTCTTAAATTGATCTCTTGAGTGCATTTATGGTGAACCCTCTCTACAATTTGGTTTTGAGTTAGGGTTTGTGACCAAATTGAGAGAGGACCCTTGATTTATGCACCTATGATTAGTGGGTATAATTTGGGGCTTTATTCTAGAACTTGCTTAATGCTACTTAGTGAGTTTAGCCCTAATTGATTTTGAAGGGTAAAATTAACTAAGTAAGAATTAACTCATCTTTGGTTTAGAGGGTTATTATCGTTGTTCTAAAAGACAACTATGGCATAAGAAGAGTTGCTAGCAAATCTAGGTAGGTTGGGTGATTGCCAAATTCCCAAAGTACTTCTCCATCCAATCCATTAAACTATCACCTTTAGTTTATTTGTTGTTCTTGCAATTACTCATCCAACACAATCGAGCTTGCCGCCGGCTAAACCCCAATTTATTGTTTTTATTTCAATTACTAATTACCGAGACTAGGAAGTTAGGACCATTTTCCTTGTGGATACGACACTTGTTGTACTACACCGATTAGGTGCACTTGCCTATTCCTTGCATTTATTTTTATACCTTGTTATATAGTTTTTGTACAACAAGTTTTTGGCACCATTGCTAGGGAAATTGATTCCATCAATTTCCCTAGTTTCAGTATTTTAGTTTTTGTTTTTTTTTAAGTTTAGTGTTTTGTTTTCTTTGATTGTGTTTTCGTTTTGGTTGTTTTATTCTATCTTTGTTTATATTTTCTGTTGCTAAGATGTAGTGCTGGTTGTTATTGTGATTAATTAGGTACCATGTGTTTCTTCTGTGTATTCCAAGCACTCGGTCTAGTGGCTCCCCGCTTGCTAGTCCGTGATCCGAACTTGAGTGCACTCTGAGAAGACGCATAAGAGATTTAAACATGGCGGATCCAGAACTACCAGGAATTGAGGATAATGGGCAGCAACAACACCGAGCCCTCTCTGACTACCACCAGCCGGATACCGAAGGGAGGCCTTCGGCTATAGTCCTCCCGGTGTTGACACTGGAGGAAGCGAGGCAATGGGTATTCAACACCCACTACATTACCGCAGTCTGGGACTTAGGAAAGTTCAGTAAAGCGAATCCGGATGACGCCCCCGACCATCTAAGTCTCTTCCTCGACTTTTGCAAATCCTTTAGGAAAACCGGTACGGTAAAGGAGAGAATCCGATTGTAGCTCTTCCTCCATTCCTTATCTGACTCTGCATCGTGATGGTTTAGAAGCTTACCGTCCAGATCGATCCAAACATGGGGACAAATGGCTCAAAAGTTCCTCGCCAAGTACTACCCAATTAGTAGGATGAGACAACTAATTGGAGAGATCAATACCTTCTGCCAAAAACCCGGAGAAACCTTGTACGACGCATGGGACCGGTTCAAGGAGATGTGATGAATTGCTCTCACCATGGATTGGATGATCAATCGTTATGCCTATATTTCTTCAACGGGCTTGACGATAGCAACCGATTGCTTATGAACTCATCTGCGGGAGGTAGCTTTATGACCAAGTCCCCTCAAGAAGGAATGGAACTTCTTGAGACAATGACTAGTAACACGAGGAAATGGGCTAGAAATAAGGGAAGAGCACCACGAGCAGTGGGTCTCCTACATGTCGAGCCCACCGACCATCTATCCGCTCAACTATCTTCACTCACCAAGATGGTGGAGAAGCTAGCTATATCTCAAAAGGAAACGACAAAGTCTATAGCTTCTTCATCATCACCCTCTTCATCTGCATATACTTCAATTCAAGAGGGGTGTGAAATTTGTGCGGGTCCCCATGAGACCGATTTTTGTGAAGGAAGAAGTTACATAGAGGAACAAGAAGATGTTAACTTTGTTAGCAACCGCCCCGGCTACAACTATAACAATAACAATGCCCCATGGAAAAATCATCAAAATTTCTCATGGAGGAACAATGATTCCACCCAAGGAGGACCGAGTAATACTTCCAACAACTCGATGGGTTATAAACCTCAAGGGCCACACCAAGCAAACAATTCTCAAATGGGGTATAGACCTCAAGGTGGCCTGCCGGGATTCAAACAACAACAACCATCATCCTCCTCTTCTGATGGCAACTTAGCTAGGATGGAAGCCATGATGCAAAACATGCAAAGTATGACGATGAACTTCATGACTACCGCCCAAACTAAGTTCACCGAGCAAGAGGCCTTCAATGCCAACCAGATGACATTTAATCAGAGCCTTAAAACTCAAGTTGATCAAATCTCAGAACAACTTGCTCAGAGACCGTCGGGCACCTTTCCAAGTCAACTAAAGCCTAACCCAAGAGAACAAGCTAAGGCGGTTACTTTAAGAAGCGGTAGGTTCCTAGAAGGACCCTTGCCCCAAGATGAAATGAATGAGCAAGAGAAGCAAAGTCAAGAAAATCAAGAGGAGGACCAAGAGATACTTGAGGAAGTTCAATCTCCACAGAAAAATATTTCCAAGGAGAAGGAGTCTCCTGAATTACCTATCTCTCCCACTCTTGCTAAGCATCTCCCTCCACTTCCTTTCCCAAATAGGCTCAAAGAAAAGAATTTAGATGAGCAATTTGGGAAGTTTCTAAGTGTTTTCAAGAAATTGACAATTAACATTTCTTTTGCCGATGCTTTGAAACAGATGCCCATCTATGCAAAGTTCATGAAAGACATTCTCACAAACAAGAGATCTTTACAAGAAGCTGAAACGGTGCATCTCACTGAAGAAATTTCAGCGGTCCTACTAAGGCACCCTCCTCCGAAGCTTGAAGACCCTGGTTTGCCTATAATTCCTTGTTCTATTGGTGATTTTAATTGCGGTAGTGGTCTATGTTATTTAGGAGCTAGTATAAATCTCATGCCACTTTCAATTTTTAATAACCTTGGGATTGGTGAGTGCATACCTACTACCGTAGAATTACAACTTGTTGATAGGTCTCTAGTGTTTCTAAAAGGATAATTTGAGGATTTGGTAGTGACTGTGGGAACCTTTGTTTTCCCCGCTGATTTCATAGTGATTGATATCAAAGATGATGTCAAGGTCCCTTTGATTTTAAGCCGTCCATTTTTAAGAACTGCTAGGACCTTGATAGATGTGGAAAAAGGGAAGATTATTTTGCGTCTTTATGATGAAAAGCTTGAGTTTGACATGTCTAAGATAGTGAAAAGACCCGCGCATGCAGAAGCTATTTTTGTAATAGATGTTGTTGACTCCATTTTGAAAATAATCCACCCCTCGGTCTAATTATAATGCTTTGAGTTTTGCTTTGCTTGAGTCTGATGATGAACAGGAGATGGATCCGGAAGTGACTGAAATGGTAGCTGATTTGGATAGAGCTCCAAGATACTTCAGAGCGTACTAACCACCACCGGAACCACTAGAGAGAAGCGAGCAAAGAATACCTCCTTCGGTCAAGATGCCTCCCACCGTGAAGATGAAACTTCTACCTTCTCATTTAAAATATGTTTATCTGACTGAACCTTGTGATCTACCTATCATTATCTCCTTCTCCCTCATAGGTGCACAAGAGAATAGTTTGTTGAAGGTGCTTCGAAACCACAAGGGGCAATTGGTTGGTCAATCTCTAATATAAAGGGTATCAATCCCAACTTCTGTACTGATCGCACATTCATGGAGGACAGCTTCAAACCCTTGGTTCAACCACAAAGAAGGCTAAATCCGAACATGAAAGAGGTAGTAAAAAAGGAAGTGCTGAAACTGCTTGACTCCGACATCATCTACTCCATCTTCGATAGCAAGTGGGTAAGTCTGGTGCAAGTGGTGCCCAAGAAACGATGAACTACGGTAGTCCCCAATGATAAAGGTGAAATTGTAACACCCCTAAAACCGGCCAAAGAGTTAAGGGTATTACACGCCGCGTATTACTACCAATAACGCAAGGCTCTAAAACATTCAATAGCAATAAAGGCCCAAAACAGAGTTTACAAAAACATTGTAACCCCAAAGTATTCAAATATAGCGGAAGTAATACGAAATCCCAAATACATACCCAAGTCAGAAACAGAAGTTAAACCAGTGTAAGGCCCGAAGGCTACAACATCATAAATAACAATCTGAATGAACAACCAAAAGCTAAACACTGTAGCTCCAGAACACAAGATGATCCTCGCTGATCAATCTGCAAAAATGTTAGAAGTAGGGGAATGAGCACACAACTAAGCCCAGTAAGCAGCGACCGTCATCAGTAAGGTCGCTCAAAACAATTGAAATTAGAAGAAGGAGAAGATAAACGTTAGAACCACAATCCTCAATAGTCAGAAGCTTTCAGAACAGAAACAGAGTGGAACACAAGGGTTCCCAATTCAAAAACAATCAGAGTTCATAAACAGAAGAAGGGACAAGACACGATGCACACACTCAGAAGGGTCGAAGACCCATAGACCGTAACAGGTCTCTCGGCAACGCAGAAATGACTCCAATGAGCCAAAGGGTTCGTCAACCCCACAGAACAGAAAGGGAATGATCCACACTCAGAACGACGTCTACATGGTATACCACGGAATAGCTCGACCCAGCCATTTACGGCTCAGAAACAATATGTAATGTCCCAAAACAGAAGAGTTGCTTAACAGAAGAAAGATTGCATTTAAATATGCCAAAACACTCATAAATCAGTAGTACAGATCATAAAAAAACCAACGCCGCAGACGGCACTCAAATCGGAGTTCAAACGAAGAAGTTATGTTGAAAACAGAGGGGTGTCCAAACTTGTGTCCGGACATCAATGTTCGGACACAGGTCGAACCAAAATCAGATAGAGGATTTCAGAATGTCCGAATATCCATGTTCGGACTAATGTTCGGATAGGTTACGGGAAATAGTTACACGGAGGGTCCGACCTTGTGTCCGGACATCAATGTTCGGACACAGGTCGAACTAAAATCAGAGGAGAAGCCAAGGGAGTGTCCAAACATCAACGCTCGGACCGATGTTCGGACATACCCCGAACTTTAAAAAAAACAGAAGAGCAAAACGCACTGTCCGAACTTCAAAGCTCGGATGGAAGTTCGGACAGTGCGAAAACTGCAAATTTCAGAAGACGAACAGGGCAGAAAACAACGCCATTCGATACCACGAATTGCCAATTCAGAACACACACCAAAACAGACATTAAATACAGAAGACCATGGGGTTTTAACCATTCCCAAAACACAATCAAACAGGCAAAACAATCAGAACTCGCACCCAAATCGGACAGTAAACATTGCAATCCCCATGGCTGAACTTCCAAACCGAATCAAGCAACCACCTACCTCAATTAGCAGAAGAAAATCAATGGTTTGAATCAACAAGCACAGTCCGAACAACCCAGCTGCCAAGCACGAATAAAGATCACTGAATTCCCACAACAACGATCCAAAATCAGAACAAGGAAGAACCCTAGAACTTGGAAATTCAAAACTACAACACTCTGCATCACAAACCTGGAATCAAGACTAGACGTAGTACCGCAGTAGAATCCCAATCCGAACGCGGCCGACGACAACTGATTTGAACACCATCAGAATCCTCAATCAGAAAACTGAACAACACGAAGAAAACAACGAAGTCCCAATTCTACAATCAAACCTGAAGTCGAAGGGAGAACCGCACCATAACGAAGATCACCAATCTGATTGCAGCGGTAGAGCCAAAATTCTCAACGCAGGAAAAGATGGAGAGAGAGGGAAAAAGAGAGAAAACTGTCGCTCTGCACCACGATGGAGAACGCTCCTGACGAATGAACTAAATGAACTGACATGAATAACAATGATCAGGAATAGAAAAGAAATAAGGAATTCCTTTCCTTATAAATCAATAATTAATTACCTTAATTAATTAATCGAAAGACTTCCTTGTCCTTGGCAATTAAAACAATGTCGCTGACGTCCCAATTGATAGCAAAGAAATGTAATCCATCTTAGATCATTACATAAACCGGATATAATATAATGTTGCAACTATACGGGTTATAACATCACCTCCCCCATAAAAGAATTTCGTCCTTGAAATTGACTCACCTCACTGATCAAAAAGGGAGGGAAACTTGGCACGTAGCTCATCCTCGAGCTCCCAAGTCGCTTCACGTTCTGATTGATCTGACCATTGAACCTTAACCATAGGCATGGTCTTACTACGGAGCTGACGAACGTCTCTGGCTAGAATGCGAGTAGGCACCGCCTCGAAACTATAGTCCTCCCTCAGCTGAAGCTGGCTGTAGTTGATCACATGGGACTGATCATGCAAGTACTTCCTCAGCATCGAAACATGAAAAACACTGTGGACAGCAGACAAGGATGGAGGCAAAGCTAGACGATATGCCACAGGGCCAATCCTCTCTAGAATCTCAAATGGTCCAACGAACCTTGGGCTAAGCTTCCCACGCTTCCCAAACCGGACTACGCCTCTGACCGGCGACACCCGCAGATAGACATGATCACTAACATCAAACTCAAGCGGCCTGCGCCTCTGATCTGCATAACATTTCTGCCTACTCTGAGCAACAAGCAAACGCTCCCGAATCATTCTGATCTTCTCCACTGCTCCCTGCAGCAGCTCGGGTCCAACCAAGAACCTCTCCTTCAGGTCGTCCCAACAGATGGGAGACCTGCACCTCCTACCATACAATGCTTCGAACGGAGCCATACCAATGCTGGCCTGAAAGCTGTTGTTGTAGGCAAACTCAATCAGAGTCACATGCTGCTCCCAGCTACCTCCAAAATCCAGGACACATGCGCGAAGCATGTCCTCCAGAACCTGATTAGTCCTCTCTGTCTGGCCATCCGACTGAGGATGGTAGGCTGAACTGAACGCTAAATTCATACCCAAGGCCTTATGCAAACTACACCAAAATCTCGAAACAAAACGTGGGTCACGATCAGACACAATAGTAGTAGGCACACCATGAAGCCTCACTATCTCATCAAGATACAGACGAGCTAAACGCTCCAAACTGAAGGTCTTCTTTACCGGCAGAAAATGGGCAGACTTCGTCAGACGATCAACTATCACCCATACGGCATCACAACCCGAAGGAGTCCTGGGAAAACCCATGACAAAATCCATCCCCACACTCTCCCACTTCCACTCAGGAATGGGAAGGGGCTGAAGCAAACCCGCCGGCCTCTGGTGCTCAGCCTTAACCTGCTGACAGGTCTGGCACTTCGAAACAAACTTGGAGATGTCATGTGTGAGCCTCGATTTTAAACCCTATCCTATGTTGATTAAAGTTGATTAGGATCTAATCGGGTTTTAGGTCCACTTATAACCTAAGATTAATAACTATGTCGTATAACAATAATTATTAAAACCTAAGCTAGCTCACTGGAACCTATTATGAGTCGCCACCTAATTTTGACCTAGATTAAATTAGGAAAGGGGAGTTCGGGTTCGGGGGCTTGATATTCGACTTAATTAGGGTTCAATTACTTTCATTACCCTTCCTAGGTCGTTTTTCCTCTACTTGGTTTATTTACGGCTTATTACGAGTCGTTTTAACTTAAGTGCGCGAGCTTCTGTTTTTTTGTGTTTTTTAACATTTTTTGACAGAAAACTAAAAGTGGAAATTAAAAATACCTAAACAAGGGTTTCGGAGGCAGAATTAGGTCAAATTTTGTTTCCGTCTGTAGCCACGGACCTAATGTCCGAGACCACGGACCCCAGTTAACCTATATGAAAATAAAAGTCGATTTAAACAGAAAACAGAAAATTGTGAAGTCCGGGGCCACGGACAGGCTGTCCGTGGGCCCGGACATTATTAGAAAACCTAAATTTTTTAAAATTTAAAAATCCCGCCGCCGTCCGTGGGCGTCCAAGCTTACGGACAGGGAGTCCGGGACCCCGGACATGACGTCCGTGGGTGCGGACCGCCCTCGGACAGTGGCATTGAGGCTGTTCCCGAAGGTGTTTTTGGCTCAAATTTTATGGGTGTGTAGCCTGAAATATGTACAAGACGTTAGTGATTGAAAGTTTTCAATTTGAATTTGAATTAAGCATGAAACTTGGTAAACAAGTTATTGGACAAAAACTTAAACAAACAACAATACAGAAGCGTACGAAGGTTAGTTTGAACCTAAAATTTGACAGAGAGTTAATAAGATCGTGGGGAATTGGAAAAGTAGAGTTGTAACCTGTTTTACCTTCGAATTCAAGATGATTCTTCACACCGGGATTCGTCGAGTGCTTCGTTGATGGCAGACCCGAAAGGATTTCGAACCAAGCTTCTGGTTGTTGGTTGTTCTTGCTGTTCTTCACGTTTTGGTGGTGTTTTGTGGGGTTTTGATGACTATTGGTGCTTTGGGGATTGGAAAACGTGTTTAGATGGTGATTTCAGGGGATTTTCGGTATGATTTGGGTGGCCGGGTGTTGGAAAACGTGAGAGAGAGAGAGGAGGCTGTGCTTTCTGACTCTCTAGGGTTCTTGAGCATATGAGGTTCTGATTTTATCCAAAAAACCTATCCTTTATATAGACTTTCTTAAAGATAAAGAAAATCTAGTAAAAGTAAGATTTTTTGATATTTTAATTAAAAGATTTCCCAAAGGAATTCTGCTATGAAATTTTAACCACATGTCAAGGATGGATATTATGAATTTTCTGAGGTGGAACCGAATTTTTTGAATGTTGGAATATTTTTTAAATTGTATTTCTCGTCAGATTCAGTCAGAAATTGCTAGAAAATTATTGGAAATTCGAAAAATCAAAATTCCAACGCCATTATGCTTAGAATGTCATCCTCTATCATGGGTTAAAATATCAAAGCATTTCAAGCTGAGTTGGGCATCCTTTGGAGGAGAGAGAAAGCTTATAGGAGGTCTTAGGAGCCTTTAAAGATTACCAAAATGCCCCTGAAAGTGACGAAGCTGCTCCCCATGCCATGGAACGCGCCGATCGAGCCGGAATCCCTCATTGCTTGATTAAAATGCCTCTCACAACACCAGTACCTCGTAGACCCTAACCAGGGGGGTCAAAATTTTGGGTATAACATCATGCTTCATCCTAGACCACCAGAACGACTCTCTGAGGTCTTGATACATCTTCACCCCTCCTGGGTGAACTGAGTATGGCGCTCCATGAGCCTCCTGAAGGATCTTTCTACGCAGAACTGCGTCGTCCGGCACACACACTCGACCTCTGAAATGCAAACACCCATCACTGGAGACACTGAAGTCCGAATCCTGCTCTGAAGACAGTCCCCCTCTGATCCGACACAAAGCTGAATCTGACTCCTGACCAACTCTGATTTTGTCAACCAACGAAGACTGAACCTGAAGTGCTTCTATCACACTAGCACTGGCTGGTCTGACTACCCAAACGCCCATACGCTGAAGCTCTAAGGCGGACCTCTGAACTCCTGTCAAAGCACAAGCTACACCCGGAGCACCTCTCCGGTTCAAAGCATCTGCAACAACATTCGCTCTACCCGGGTGGTAGAGGATCTCTAAATCGTAGTCATGAAGTAGCTCCAACCACCTCCGCTGTCTCAAGTTCAGCTCCTTCTGAGTGAACAAATACTTGAGACTCTTGTGGTCCGTGTAAACCTTACACGACGCCCCATACAGATAATGCCTCCAAATCTTCAGCGCGAAAACCACAGCTGCCAACTCCAGATCGTGGGTAGGGTAGTTCTTCTCATAAGGCTTAAGCTGTCGGGAGCCATAAGCCACTACCTTACCCTGCTGCATCAAAACACATCCTAGTCCCTTATGGGACGCATCACAAAAGACCTCGAAGCCCTCGGTCCCAGAAGGCAAAGTCAGAATCGGTGCGGTCGTCAGCCTCTTCTTAATCTCTAGGAAGCTCTGCTCGCAAGCCTCGCTCCACTCATACTTGATCTCCTTCCTCAACAGACGGGTCAGCGGGGATACAATCTTGGAGAACCCCTCAACGAACTTCCTGTAATACCCAGCTAACCCAAGGAAACTACGGATCTCAGCAACATTCGTGGGCCTCGCCCACTCCATCACTGCTCTAATCTTTTCAGGATCCACTGAGATACCGTCCTTCGAGACCACATGTCCCAAGAATACTACCCGATCAAGCCAGAAGTCACACTTCTTCAACTTAGCATACAACTCACGATCCTTCAGCGTCTGTAAAACGATCCTCAGATGCTCCTCATGCTCCTCTGCGCTCTTGGTGTACACCAAGATATCATCTATGAAGACAACCACAAACTGATCCAGATAGGGTTTGAAAACCCGGTTCATCATATCCATGAAGACTGAGGGAGCATTAGTCAAACCAAACGGCATAACTAAGAATTCGTAATGACCATAACCAGTCCTAAAGGCGGACTTAGGCACATCCTCGGCCTTAATCCTCAACTGATGGTAGCCTGAACGAAGATCTATCTTCGAGAACACTGTGGTGCCCGCCAACTGGTCGAACAAATCATCGATGCGCGGAAGGGGATAGCGGTTCTTGATGGTCACCTTGTTCAGCTCTCTATAGTCGATGCACAATCTGAAGGTCCCATCCTTCTTCTTCACAAACAGCACTGGCGCTCCCCAAGGCGAAACGCTAGGGCGAATGAAGCCCTTATCTAGCAACTCCTGAAGCTGGACCTTCATCTCCTTCAACTCCGCCGGACTCATACGGTAAGGGGCCCTAGAGATGGGCTGAGTCTCTGGCGCTAAATCAATCGTGAACTCCACCTCACGCACTGGTGGTAGTCCGGGCACGTCATCCTGGAAGACCTCAGGAAACTCCCTGACGATCGGGATATCCTCCAAACTCGATCCCTCGCGTACCTCCGGTAGGTAGCACAAAAAGCCCGAGCAGCCCTTCCTCAAAAAGCTGGCTGCCTGCATCGCTGACACAACCACAGGCGCACACGGGACTGCATTCCCAGCGTAGACAAAACGGCTCCCGCCTGGCAGATCAAACACTACTTTCCTCGCTGCACAGTCTATATGGGCATGGTGCTCTGCTAGCCAATCCATGCCCAAAATCACATCAAAACAGGTCATCCGCATCAGGATAAGGTCAGCACTAAATGTCTTGTCCCTAACTGCTATGGGACAAACCTTACACACAGAATTCAGCACACAAGGGGCAACCCCACCTAATGGACTACTCACACACAAGTCTACCTCACTAGGCACAGCAGTAAGTCCAAGGTCACCCAACAAATCACAGCAGATAAAGGAGTGCGTAGCTCCGGAGTCAAACAGACAAAACACATCCTGAGAATGGATCTGGAGAATACCCGAGACGATGCGATCACCAGCACGATCACGCTCCCATGCCATAGCATACACTCGGGCCTGAGTCTGAGGCTTCTTCTGGTCGGATCTCGCCCCTAAATCTGAACTGGTGCCTCTATCTCTTGTGCCTCTACCAGATGCCTGAGGGCACTGAGCAATCCGGTGCTCCATCAACCCGCACTTAAAGCAGGCACCAGTCTTCTTGTAGCACTCCCTACCAGGATGGGAGTGACCACAAGATCCACACTTCGCCCCAGCTGACGACGATGAAGAAGCTCCCCGGTGATCTCCATATGACTGCTTCTTCTGAGGAGCAGCCTCCTTCTTCTGAGGCTCTTCAGCACGCCTCTTCCCCTTGTGGTCCTTGCCAGCCTGTCTGCCCCTGATGTCGGCCTCCACCAGCAGAGCGACATCCGCCACATCTCTGAAGGTCCGGTGACAAAGAGGTGTCACAGCGGACCTGATGTCTGGTCTGAGCCCACTCTCAAACTTACGGGCCTTCCTATGCTCATCTAGCTCCGGAGCATACTTCGAGAGTGTCACGAACTTCCTCACGTACTCCTCGACTGACATGTCTCTCCCTTGACGCAGCCGGTTGTACTCATTGATCTTCTGGTCCTTGTAGACATCCGGATAGAACTGCTTGTTGAACTCCAAGCAGAACTGATCCCAGGTCCAAGGCTGGGGATGCCTACCCACCACCATACGCCACCACTCCTTCGCCTCCCCCTTAAAGAGGAACGTGGCGAAGTCCACCTTCTGGTCATCCTCTGACCCCATCACTCTAAGCAGGTCCTCGACCTCAGTAATCCAATGGCTCGCCTCCTGAGGGTCACCACTGCCGTCGAAGGAAGGCGGCTTCAGCTTCATAAACTCTTGGAGGGCTCTAACTCGGCCTCCCACAGCGTTCGCCCCTGCTGGGCCTGCTCCTCCAGCTCCTCTACCAGCTCCCCCAGCAGCTGCAGCCATAGTCTGCATCAGCTGAGTCACAAACTGCTGCACTGCCTCTACAGCCTCTCCTTGAGGGGTCACTGGTGTCCTACGAGGAGGCATTCTGAGATACACAACTCCAAAACTCGGCAGAACTGACTCAGACTTCAAACAACTGCCACAACTGAACCTCACACAAGCAAACACCACCACAAACCCTAAAGAAAGCCAAACCTGGCTCTAATACCACTAAATGTAACACCCCTAAAACCGGCCTAAGAGTTAAGGGTATTACACGCCGCGTATTACTACCAATAACGGAAGGCTCTAAAACATTCAATAGCAATAAAGGCCCAAAATAGAGTTTACAAAAACATTGTAACCCCAAAGTATTCAAATATAGCGGAAGTAATACGAAATCCCAAATACATACCCAAGTCAGAAACAGAAGTTAAACCAGTGTAAGGCCCGAAGGCTACAACATCATAAATAACAATCTGAACGAACAACCAAAAGCTAAACACTGTAGCTCCAGAACACAAGATGATCCTCGCTGATCAATCTGCAAAAATGTTAGAAGTAGGGGAATGAGCACACAACTAAGCCCAGTAAGCAGCGACCGTCATCAGTAAGGTCGCTCAAAACAATTGAAATCAGAAGAAGGAGAAGATAAATGTTAGAACCACAATCCTCAATAGTCAGAAGCTTTCAGAACAGAAACAGAGTGGAACACAAGGGTTCCCAATTCAGAAACAATCAGAGTTCATAAACAGAAGAAGGGACAAGACACGATGCACACACTCAGAAGGGTCGAAGACCTATAGACCGTAACAGGTCTCTCGGCAACACAGAAATGACTCCAATGAGCCAAAGGGTTCGTCAACCCCACAGAACAGAAAGGGAATGACCCACACTCAGAACAACGTCTACATGGTATACCACGGAATAGCTCGACCCAGCCATTCACGGCTCATAAACAATGTGTAATGTCCCAAAACAGAAGGGTTGCTTAACAGAAGCAAGATTGCATTTAAATATGCCAAAACACTCATAAATCAGTAGTACAGATCATACAAAAACCAACGCCGTAGACGGCACTCAAATCGGAGTTCAAACGAAGAAGTTATGTTGAAAACAGAGGGGTGTCCGAACTTGTGTCCGGACATCAATGTTCGGACACAGGTCGAACCAAAATCAGATAGAGGATTTCAGAATGTCCGAACATCCATGTTCGGACTGATGTTCGGACGGGTTACGGGAAATAGTTACGCGGAGGGTCCGACCTTGTGTCGGACATCAATGTTCGGACACAGGTCAAACTAAAATCAGAGGAGAAGCCAAGGGAGTGTCCGAACATCAACGCTCGGACCGATGTTCGGACATACCCCGAACTTAAAAAAAACAGAAGAGCAAAACGCACTGTCCAAACTTCAAAGCTCGGATGGAAGTTCGGACAGTGCGAAAACTGCAAATTTCAGAAGACGAACAGGGCAGAAAACAACGCCATTCGATACCACGAATTGCCAATTCAGAACACACACCAAAACAGACATTAAATACAGAAGACCATGGGGTTTTAACCATTCCCAAAACGCAATCAAACAGGCAAAACAATCAGAACTCGCACCCAAATCGGACAGTAAACATTGCAATCCCCATGGCTGAACTTCCAAACCGAATAAAGCAACCACCTACCTTAATTAGCAGAAGAAAATCAACGGTCTGAATCAACAAGCGCAGTCCGAACAACCCAGCAGCCAGGCACGAATAAAGCTCACTGAATTCCCACAACAACGATCCAAAATCAGAACAAGGAAGAACCCTAGAACTTGGAAATTCAAAACTGCAACACTCTGCATCACAAACCTGGAATCAAGACTAGACGTAGTACCGCAGTAGAATCCCAATCCGAACGCGGCCGGCGACAACTGATTCGAACACAATCAGAATCCTCAATCAGAAAACTGAACAACACGAAGAAAACAACGAAGTCCCAATTCTACAATCAAACCTGAAGTCGAAGGGAGAACCACACCACAACGAAGATCGCCAATCTGATTGCAGCGGTAGAGCCAAAATTCTCAACGTAGGAAAAGATGGAGAGAGAGCGAAAAAGAGAGAAAACTGTCACTCTGCACCACGATGGAGAACGCTCCTCACGAATGAACTGACGTGAATAACAATGATCAAGAAAAGAAAGGAAATAAGGAATTCCTTTCCTTATAAATCAGTAATTAATTACCTTAATTAATTAATCGAAAGACTTCCTTGTCCTTGGCAATTAAAACAATGTCGCTGACGTCCCAACTGATAGCAAAGAAATGTAATCCATCTTAGATCATTACATAAACCAGATATAATATAATGTTGCAACTATACGGGTTATAACAGAAATGGTCCCCCAAAGAACTACAACGGGGAGGATAGTGTGCATAGACTACAAAAAAATGAATGCCACCACTCGAAAGGAAAATTTCCCCTTGCCATTCATTGATCAGATGCTTGAGAGGCTAGCGGGTCAAGACTACTACTGTTTTCTTGATGGTTATTCGGGGTACTTCCAAATCCCTATAGCATCTGAAGATCAAGAAAAGACCACCTTCATCTTCCTATATGGAACATTTGCTTACCGAAGGATGCCGTTTGGCCTATGCAATTCCCATGCCACATTCCAAAGATGCATGATGGCCATATTCTCTGATTTCTTGGAGAAAAGCATCGAAGTGTTCATGGATGATTTCTCGGTGTTTGAGCTCACATTTGAAACTTGTTTGGACAACTTAGATGCCATACTAACCCAGTGTGAGGAGACAAATTTGGTGCTCAATTGGGAGAAGTGCCACTTGATGGTTAGAGAGGGCATTGTCCTTGGACACTAGATCTCCTCTAAAGGCATAAAAGTTGATCAAGCCAAAGTAGAAGTCATTGAGAAGCTCCCACCATCGACCACAGTCAAGGACATTTGAAGCTTCATCGGGCATGCCGGATTCTACAGGAGGTTCATAAAGGATTTCACAAAAATTTCTAAGACACTTTGTGACCTCCTAGTCAAGGATGCAAATTTCAACTTCACCAAAGAGTGTCTTGAATTCTTCAACACTCTAAAGGAATGCCTCATCTCAGCCCCCATTTTAGTGTCATCGGATTGGAGTCTCCCGTTCGAAATTATGTGTGATGCTAGTAACTACACTGTTGGGGCGGCTTTATGTCCGAAAAGAGACAAGGTTTTGAGAACCTTCTACTATGCAAGCAAGACCTTGAATGATGCCCAAAAGAATTATGCCACAACTGAAAAGGAACTGCTTTCAGTGGTCTTTGCCTTGGATAAGTTTGGGTCATATCTCCTTGGAAGCAAAGTAATTGTGCACATGGACCAATCAGCCTTGAAATATTTGTTTACCAAAGAGGATGCCAAACCAAGGTTGTTGAGATGGATTTTGTTCCTATAAGAGTTTGAGTTTGAAATCAGAGACAAACCTAGTGTGCAAAATGTGAAGGCCGACCACCTCTTCCGCATGGAAGTGCCCGATGAAGGTGTGCCTATAAATGAGTTCTTTCCAGATGAAACTGTTTTCATGATCAAAGAAGCTGATGATCCTTGGTATGCTGATCTTGCAAACTACTTGGCAAGAGGAATAGTGCCCCATAACTTGACCTACCAACAGAGGAAGAAATTCTTTACTGACTCGAGGCACTACTTTTGGGATGATCCTTACCTCTTCAAGACTTGTGCTGATGGGGTGATAAGGAGATGTGTGCCCCTGAGTGAAGTGCAAGACATTCTCACTCATTGCCACTCTCTTGAAGTGGGAGGGCATCATGGGCCGGCAAGGACCGCAACAAAAGTTCTACAAGCAGGTTTCTTGTGGAAAACCTTACACAAAGATTGCCATAACTTTGTTGCTTCCTGTGACCGCTGTCAAATGATGGGAAACATCTCCCGAAAACATGAAATGCCTCTTAATGTGATGCTAGAGGTTGAACCATTTGACTTGTGGGGCATATACTTCATGGGCCCCTTCCCTTCCGCCTGCTTAAATCTCTTCATCCTTGTAGCTGTGACTACGTGACTATGTGGGTGGAAGCCATTGCCTCTCCCACAAACGATGCTAAGGTGGTGACCAAGTTCATGAGAAAGAACATCTTTACAAGGTTTGGAGTGCCTAGAGCAATCCTTAGTGACGGGGGTTCTCACTTCTGCAACAAGCTATTCGAAGCTTTAATGGAGAAGTATGGAGTGACACATAAGGTCGCTCTACCTTACCACCCCCAAACTAACGGACAAGCCGAGGTCACCAATAGAGTGCTGAAATGGATCTTGAAGAAAACGGTAAATTCTTCGAGAAAGGATTGGTCTCTAAAGCTCGACGATACACTATGGGCATACCGAACAGCCTACAAGACTCCCATTGGTATGTCCCCTTACCGTCTTGTCTACGGGAAAGCTTGTCACTTACCAGTTGAACTTGCACATAAATCGTATTAGGCTGTAAAAACACTCCATTACGACCTCAAGAGTGCCTGAGAAAAGAGAAAGTTTCAGCTGACAGAGTTAGAAGAAATCCGGGAAGAAGCTTATGAGAACAACCGGATCTACAAAGAGAAGACAAAGAGATGGCATGATGAAATGATTCTCAAGAGAGAATTCCATGAAGGAGATCGGGTCTTACACTACAACTCTCGGTTAAAGCTATTCTAGGGTAAGCTCAAATCTCATTGGGTCGGGCCTTTCTCTATCACTAAGGTGACCCCGTATGGTGCTATGAAGTTAAAGAACACGAAAGGCGGAACCTTCATGATTAATGGTTCGAGGCTCAAGCATTACATGGGAGGTGACATTAAACGAGTCGAAGCTCGTCCTATCTTCCTCCGGGAACCAGGTTTCATCTAAACCTTACTATGGTCTAGCCAAATACCTTAAAAAGAAGGGCAGCTTTTCGGGAGGCAACCTGGATTTCTTTCCTTGCCCGTTTAAGTGTTTTTACTTGTTAGTTTTCATTGTTGCTTTTGCTTGCGTTTTTGGTGCTTGTGTTTAGTTTTTACTGCTGCTTTGTGAGTCTGGGACTTTGAGTGTGCAATTAGATGATTTGAGGTGAAAGAAAAATGCTAATTTTGGTTTCTGGTGTGGACCGCCCCTATGGACCGCCCCTGTGGGGCGGTTGGTCTGGAGTTTCACCGAAATTTTGCTCTCTGTTGCAAACCGCCCCTACGGACCTCCCCTGTAGGGCGGTCTAGTCGAATTATTGTAAAAATCTGCTCTCTGTTTTGGACCGCCCCTGTGGACCTCCCATGTGGGGCGGTCCCGTCGAAATTTTTGAAAAAAAAACCAGAACGCAACGTTTTTTTTTTCTTCCTTCCTTTCTTTCTTTTCTTTCTTTCCTTCCTTCTTTCTTTCCAACCTTCCCCGATACCAGCCTCTCTCATGCAACCCTTGCGTGCAGCCACCCCAGCCCAGTGCCCACCACCGCCCAGCCCACCTCCGACCATCACCGCCCCTCTCCGACCAACTTCGGCGACCACCGTGACCTCCCGACGCTTACAACCACACCCGCAACCAGCCACAACCCCACCACCCCAACCCAAATCCCTATTTTTTCTTCAAAACCTCCAAATCGGTTTCTACTGAGTCCATCCCCGATTTTATCCAAATTTTCACTTATTTTCACTCTCCAGACATTAAGGTATGTGAATCTAACTCTACTTTGTCAATTTTTGTGCAAGTTGCGCTTTGGGCTAGAATTAGGTCGAACCAAATAGGGCCTTAGGTGGAAAATTTAGATTTCTACAAATTTGTGGATTGGGATTGTGTTAAATGTTTATTTATAGGATGTGTGTGTGATTTGAGATTGCAAATAAGGTGATTTGGTGGTTTTGGCATGATTTTAGTGGTCAATGTTTTAAATTCGATAATGCCTTATTTCGCATTGTTTACTTTCGCTTAAATCATGCAATGGCTTGTTGGGACTTTTTGGATGATAGTGAGAACTTGATTGTTCAAATGGTTCCAGTAATGCACTATTGAGGTTAGGAATTTGGATAACTCACAATGTGCTTAAATTGGCGGATTGTTGAATTGGTTGGTGCGTTTCGAACTACTTGACTGCATTGTATCATTAGGCTGGTTGAATATCTGAATGCTAACTGTCTGGGTAAGGTTGTGGAGGTTCTTAGAATAGGGAAAACATAGGAAAACGGGGGAGATCATGCCGAAATTTTTTGTGACTTTTTGTGCCATTTTTGTATCTTCCTTTTTCACCTACACTTCATGAATATGTCTATAACCTTCCTTTGCATTTCTGTTTTCTTATTGTTCTTTAACTCTCCTTCGTTGTTTTGTATTTTGTTTTCTTTCCTTGTTTTTCTTTTCTTGTCTTTGGTTTCAGACAATGGCTCCTCGTGACCGCGCCTACTTCGGCCGCGGCATGGCCAATCTTCCCTTCGGAACCCGATTGATAGACGACATCTTCATCACTGAAGAGGCCAAGCATTGGTTCCATACTGGGCCCCGACGAGAGTTTGTCCAGGAGCGCCGAGTGGACCCGTCCATCATCGAGGACCTTGACCTTTAGCACCTCTTTGACTTTTTAGGATAGGGTCACTTCTTGACGATGGGTGGTGAGTTTCACCATGACATCGTACGTCAGTTCTATGCGAATGCGGCTACGGAGGGCGTTTCCAAGCTCCTTCTGTATGTCGGAGGTAGAAAGATCGAGATCACTCAGTACACATTCATCGAGGCTTTGGATCTACCTCTAGAGGACTAAGATAGCACTGACTACATTTCCGACGGCCACCACCAGAGCCACCGCCGGATGTTCCTCGACACTCTCCCGACCACGCGCAGCAAGAAGAACCAGTCGGGCACAGTGTCCCGGGTCACGATGACCCCGAATATGATCCAAGACGCCGGTCAGCGAGTCATCCTTGCTCTGATCCGCTATGACATTCTGCCCTGGGACAGTAAGGATTTAAATGCAATGGACTGTTTCCTCCTCAACAACATCACTTCCCCGAATCCGGAAAAACCTTTCTCTATCTGAGGGCTCATGTTTGACCACCTCTGCCACATGGTTGCGAAGAGGGATACCTAGCACCTCGACAACCCTCATTTCCTCCACACTCAGTTCCTTGAGTGCGGAGTCGATGTTGGGGACAATATCCCTGAGCCTCCCATGGCTCCCATTGGACATAATGCCATCCAGTAGATGGGGTTTCGCCGCGTTCCAGACGGTTGGGGGAAGATGCAGCCAGCCAGCAGCGCAGAGTCATCATCCGGCTCCTCTTCACGCTCCACGCACTCTACTGCAGTTGCCCCGCTACCGGCCCCACCGCCTCCCACTGTTTCCCGGGAGGAATTCAAGGCCCACTAGTGACGCGTGGAGGAGTTGGCGGCCCAGTATGAGGAGCTGCGCCACATGCTCGAGCGAGGTGGACCACCGGCCTCGTAGTGTGCTCTTGTTGTCGGATGCTTGGAGTCCCATCTCTTGAAACTTGTTGTCTACTTATGGAGATTGTTTATGTTATTGTCCTTTACCTTTTCTATAGTTATGTTTTTCGGTACTCTATCTACGCTTTCAGTTTCAGTTATAACACTTTGAACCTATCTTGATATTGGACTCACTTCTGAGTCCCCTTTTGCAATCTAACAATGGCCTTTTTTGCGTATTCTTCAGAATCCATTTTTGCGCCTAGCTACTTTTGATTGTGCATTGTAGATATATACCACACTGGAACAAATACACCCCGAGATTGAGTTTAGAACAATTCAAAAGAACCTCTTGCGAATTCTTCCTAGGATTTTCGGCTCTCTCTGTCGAATCTAGCGCCTCAACAACCCTGAACACCAGCAAGTGTGGGGAAAACCCGCCAACCACTCAACCTTCTCAGGGGAGTATTAGTTCTCTATCTCTTTAACCGCTTTACAATGCATTACACTTTTGTTAGCTCTATGTTATATGCTTCGAAAAGGTCCTCTTTATTTCTCCCCAATTTTAGTGTCGAATAATGAGGACATTGTCCAATTCCAGTGTGGGAGAAATGACCTTTTCTTTATGTGCACTGCTCAACTTCACATACTTATCTTTTGCTTTCATTTAGGAGTTATATTTTAGGAAGCAAGTGTAACGCCCCGGTTTACCACCACCATTTACTTAGCCTCTTTTTTTTTTTGATTTGATTCTAGAGAGACATGTTATAACTAAAGTAACTGCTTATATTATACATGCGTCAGTCTTCTTTTTACAAAGGTCCCCTAATACTATCACCGGGGGTTACCGCCACACTTACTAACCACTAGTAAGTGTAAGGCTATTACAACCACCACCCCTACGCTAGCTATCTTACATCGCTGTTACTATCAAAAGAGTGACACAACCAACCCATCACTTTACACCTTAGTACCAAAAGACCCCTTCCAGCCAACTACTATGTTAGCTCCTACTCCTATTTTACACCAAAGTAAAGGGGTATCAAAAGGCTACTACATCGCTAGCATCTAACTAGGGACCACTTGCATATACTTGTACGCTGTGGAAACATCATGAGTGATGGACTGACTGGTGCCATTTTCTGGGTGCCTAAAACCTTGTATCTTCTTGTTCCACTCTTCATAAATTATCTCGGTGACCCAGGCTGTAAACTTCTACGATAGGTGACAAACATGAAATATAGAAAGTATCGGTGGACTCGTCCTCAGTGCAGAGAAGGTGTCCATCCCAGTTACCCTGAATTCACAGAATACATATACACAGGAAAACACAACCAAATAAAATCAGTAAAAACTGAGTAACACTACCACACCCCGAAAAACTTATTTTCTCTTTAAAACCTTTGTTCCCAGCAAATATTAACAATATAACAAATCAGAATAGATCACACACCATTTACCTGTACCATGAATTATCAAGAGATAATTAATATCAAATACAAGATATTTCCAAATGAAGTCCACCACCACCACCCACCCTATGTCCTTAAGTGTGCACACCCCCTATTGAAAACTTCTACCCAATAGGAGTAGATCATAGTGGCAGCTCCAATTTCATTAGTAGGAGCTTATATTGTTGCCGGAACGTCGGCTTGGCCTTAAAGGCTCTCACAAGAGGCATAGCCTTAGGATAACCATGATATCAACATCACACAATACTTTCCACCACCACCACAAGAAGAGGTTATCCTTAAACACATTGCAAACCATGAGTAAGATATCATAACCAAGCTTTACACAAGTAGTAATTCACACATCAAGCTCACCACTTGTAAAATAACCTTAAACATCATAACAATACCATTCAAGCTCCAATAAATCAGAGAATCAAACAATCTCCAAGAAACCACATTAGAAAGCTTAAATTCTTATTTTTAGCCAAAATCACTATTCACCAACTTAAACAACTTCCCAAGAGAGTCTCGGCCTAAAATTTTAACCATGATCCAATATCAACAACACAAGTATCTCCTCAAACTTTCAGCTCAATATCAATTCGGAAACCCATTCAAACATTCGGAAAGGCTTAAAGCACATTTTCTCATTTTTAGCTTCCTTACCTTGTCTAACCGACTTAAATTTCTCCATTCGACTTGATTTTTCAACCATGACCATATATTCACTCTCCAAGACTACCCTCAAAATATTAACCAAACCCATGTCGGAAATCCATCCAAACAATTTCTAAAGCTTAAAGCTCATTTTTCTTCATTTTCAAAGTTCTTTAGTGTTTTCCTACTTCCCAACCTTATTTCGACTTGATTTTCTAGGATGTTCTCTAACTATTCATCCCTAGTTTACTGTAGAAATGTAAGAAATTAGGAGATAGGATTCGTAGATAACAAAACAGAATGACTTAAGAAAGAAAATAAGCTTAAAGGGTGGTGATAAAGTGATGTGTGCATAGATGTTACCTGTCCTCTCCTAGCCATTTTGGAGCTTTTCTACCTTGATTATAAGTTGCTTGAGCTCAAAATCTCCACCAACCAAGTCGCCCACCTTGGATTTTGGCTTCCACTCCTTAAACTTGCCTTTTTTCCTTAATTTTAGCTTAATTACTACCTTAGATTTGTGTTTCCAATGAAGGAGTGTTGTTGCCTATGCTCCAATGGTGTTTTCTAGCTTAGGAGAAGCAAGGTGGATGAAGAGGAATGGCCACCTTGCTCACCTACCATGGCCGACCTCCACCCCCCCTTTTATACTTGATTTTTCATCCTTATCTTACTATTTGTAATTATGACTTCTAGAATTGTCCATAGCCATAGATTTGTGTTAGGTGACAAAAACCAATCCTAACCACTCATGCCAAACCGCCATTTAATGGATAGGAGGGGGGCAAGTTGATTTTGTAATCATTGGCAAATAGTAAGGAGGTGTGTGAATAGTAAGGTGTGTGAATAGTAACCGAGATATTTTTCTCCTCCTTCCTTGATATTTTCGGCCCCATCTTAGGCCATGTTTGGCTTGATCTTTTTATGGGAATTAAGACTATATGTGTAGGTATGTTAATACTAGTGTGGGTTATCAGGTTTAAGGAATTTCCTTGGGTCACTTTTGAGCTCTCCTTAAGCCCCGTTTGCCCAGAATCACTAAATACTGAAAAATGTAACTAGATTGTCTTATATTAAAAGAAGAAAGATATGATTGTTTCTTTCCTCAAAACACTCTCAAAAGTATCTAACACACTTCCTAAGGTTGATACCCACTCCCAGTTCCTGAGGAATTCAGTAATTTTCAGGAATTTCAGAAATCCTGCGAAACTAAGGTTTACCGGGTGATACTCCAGGAACTAAAATTTCTAATGTTCACCAAGCACCTCCAACTAATTATAACCTTCTCCATCTTTAGAAATTAGGGTTTCCTAAGGTTTACAATTAAATAAGACCTTAATCACAGCTTAAGAAATTTGGGGTATTACATCCCCCCCCCCCGTTAAACAAAGCTTCGTCCCCGAAGCTCAATTCACCTCACAAAACAATACATTCACATACCCCAAGAAATTAAAACAATACTCCACACAATAATTCTCAGTTAACCTCATCAACCACAAATGACTCAGCAACATCACCCAAACCTCAGGCACACCAATCACACAATATAAACCATTCACAAATTCGATGATACCACAGACATTTACAATCACAAACATTCACAAACACTAGTAGTCATTCACCACTTACCATACGACTCTCCCCCCCTAAAAAGAAAGTTTCTCCTGAAACTTTAATTGCTGACCTTAATCAAAGAGTTCTGGGTGTTGAGTTCTTATCTTGCTCTCTAGTTCCCATGTAGCTTCTTGAACTCCATGATGAGTCCATAAAACTTTAACCAAATCCACAGACTTCCCTCGGGTCTCCCTTGTCTTACGATCCAAAATTTTAATTGGGTGTTCTTCATAAGTCAAATTAGGTGCAACTTCTACCTCGTTCGGTTGCAACACATGTGATTCGTCTGGAACGTACCGTTTCAATTGTGATACGTGAAACACGTTGTGGACCCTATCCAAGTTCATCGGCAAAGCTAATCGGTAAGCCAAATTTCCAAATTTCATACGGACCGATGTACTTAGGAGCAAGTTTTCCTTTCTTGCCAAATCGTACCACGCTCTTAGTGGGTGAAACCTTCAGAAATACCTTGTCCCCCACATTGAACTCAACTGGCCTTCTATGCAAATCAGCATAAGACTTTTGCCTATCTTGTGGCTTTCAATCTCTGCCGAATGTTCTTAACCTGTTGAGCCATCTCCTCTGTTAACTCAGGCCCAACCCAAACCACCTCCTGCGCATCATTCCAACACAACGGAGTACGACACTTTCTACCATATAAGGCTTCATACGGGGCCATATGGATACTTGAGTGGTAACTGTTGTTATAAGAAAATTCAATCAAGTGCAACTTGTCACTCCATGACCCTTGATAATCCATCGCACAAGCCCGCAACATATCCTCCAAGGTTTGAATAGTTCTCTCCGTCTGCCCATCAGTCTGTGGGTGTAAGCTGTACTAAGGCTCAATTTTGTTCCCATGGCTTTTTGAAATTGCTGCCAAAATCTTGAGACAAACCTAGAATCTCTATCCGAAATAATTTCCATAGGGACTCCGTGATACTTAACCACATTTCTAATATATGCTTCCACCAGCTGTTCCATAGACCAAGTACTTTTCATTGGAATTAGTCTAGTAGTCTTGGTCAACCGATCCACAATCACCCAAATCTGATCCATCCCACCTCTGGTCGGTGGTAATCCCACTATGAAATCCATAGATATCGAATCCCATTTCCACATGGGTATATCCAATGATTGCAACATCCTCCTTTCTTATGCTCAAATTTAACTTTTTGACATGTTAGACACTTCGACACATGTTCAGCTACCTCCTTTTTCATGCCTGGCCACCAAAACTTTTCTTCAAATCTTTATACAACTTGTTTCCTCCCGGATGTATGGAATGCAGAATTATGGGCTTCCTGCATCAACTTTCTTTTAATATCGCCACATGAATCTGGTATACACCATCTTCCACGAAATCTCAGACTACCATCATCATGAATCTTAAAATCTGGGGCTTCTCCCTTTTCCACCTTCTCCTTTATTTTCGTAGTTTCTCATCCTCTTGTTGATGATGCAAAATTTCCTTATAAATGTCAAGGAATACGTTCATACTAACAAAATTTCTCTATCCACCTCCCCGTTGTTACCACCTCAAGGTTCAACCTTTTGAAATCTTGTACCAACTCATCATGTAATATCCAATTAGCTTCTCCCTCGTGACCCTTTCGACTTAAGCGTCTGCCACCACGTTGGCTTTGCCTTCATGGTATAAAATCTCCAGGTCATAATCCTTAATAAGTTCCAACCATCTCCTTTGCCTCATATTAAGCTCTTTTTGAGTGAAAATATATTTCAAGCTCTTGTGATCCGTATAAATCTTACAAGAAGTTCCATACAAGTAGTGCCTCCAAATTTTCAAGGCAAAAACTACAGCTGCAAGTTCCAAATCATGAGTAGGATACCTGGTCTCATAGCTCTTCAATTGTCGTGAGGCATAGGCAATGACCTTGCCATTCTGCATCAACACACACCCTAAACCATATTTAGACGCGTCACTATATACTTCAAAACCGTCTGTACCACAGGGCAACGTAAGAACTGGTGCTGTGGTTAACTTCTCCTTCAAAATCTGGAAAGCTTTTTCACAATCCTCATCCCACTTATAACGCACTTCCTTTTTCATCAGATTTGTGAGCGGTCTCGCAATTTTAGCGAAGTCTTGAACAAACTTCCTATAGTATCCAGCTAGCCCAAGAAAACTTCTAACTTCTCGTACATTCGTTGGCCTGGGCCAATCCTTAACAGCCTGAATTTTAGCCGGGTCAACCGAAATTCCATCACCGGTTACCACATGACCTAAAAACGATACTTCCTTGAGCCAAAAATCACACTTAGATAATTTGGCATACAGCTTCTTCTCCTTAAAACTTGTAGAACTTGCCGCAGATGATCAGCATGTTGCTCCTCATCCTTGAGTACACCAATATGTCATCAATAAATACCACTACAAACTTATCCAGGAATTGGCTGAAAACCCGATTCATTAAGTCCATAAATACCGCTGGCGCATTTGTTAGCCCGAATGGCATCACCACAAATTCATAATGTCCATACCTCGTTCGAAAGGCTGTCTTTGGTATGTCCTTCTCTGCTATCTTTAACTGATGATAGCCTGACCTTAAGTCGATCTTAGAAAATACTTTAGCTCCTTGTAGCTGGTCGAACAAATCATCAATCCTAGGCAAGGGATATTTATTCTTGATTGTAACGTTATTTAACTCCCTGTAATCAATGCAAAGACGCAAAGTTCCATCCTTCTTTCTTACAAACAAAACTGGGGCTCCCCACGGAGAAGCACTCGGTCGAATATAACCTTTTTCTAAAAGTTCCTCCAATTGTTTCTTTAACTCATTCATCTCATTCGGGGCCATCCTATAAGGGTGCTTAGAAATTGGAGCTGTTCCTGGTACTAAATCAATAGTAAACTCAATCTCACGGTCGGGTGGAAGTCCAGGAATTTCTTCTGGAAAAACATCTGGAAATTCCCTGACTAGGAAGATCCTCAAGTGCGGATGGCTCTTTGCGCCAATTTTTCCTCTTGAACATAACACAAATAAACTGGCTCTCCTTTTCGCAACTCCTTTAAAAATTTTAAGGCAGGTAGGACTTTTACCCTTTGCTTAGCTCCTTCGCATGTGTACGACACTCTTTCCTTTCTTCCCACATAAGCTAATCTTTTGTTTTTCACAATCTATGCGCCCCTTGTGCTTACTTAACCAATCCATCCCCAAGATTATATCAAAATCCTTCAAATCAAACTCTACCAGATCCATCTCAAATTCTCTACCCTCTATGGTTATTTTTACTCCTTCCATTTTCCTAGTGCATCCTACCACTCTTCCCGTAGGTGTAGAAACAGAAATTTCAACTTCTATATCAGGGACTACTCCTACTTCTTCAAGAATTCGGAGGATATAAAAGAACAGGTTGCACCGGAATCAAATAATACTTTAGCACTAGTTCCAAGAACGGAAAAAGTACCTGTAATGACGTCCCCTTCTTGTTGAGATTCAGCCTCCGTCTTGCTGATTACGTTGATATACCCCTGATTCTTGTAGCCTCCTCCTGGGGTACTACCACTTCCGTATTGTATTTGCTTCCCCTGACTATTCCCTTGTCCACTCATGTTACCTCTTGGACCATTATAATTATTCCTCTGTCATTTTGATTATTCAGCTGTACTCCTCCTTGGTTGCCACGATTGTTCTGGTTGTTGAGATTTCCAGTTGTAGCAGGTCTTGCTACCTGATCAGTTCCTCCTTCCATCCTTCTTACCCTACACTCATAGGCCCTGTGGCCTAACTTCCCACAGTTAAAACACCTTACCAACCTTCCTTCGCAATCTTCACCTGGGTGATTCCTTCCACAAATCTTGCAATAAAAGTATCTAGTTCCTTTATCATTGAATCGTCGTCCCGGATAATTGGGTCTGGATCCCCCACTTGGTCTAACTTCTACTTTAGCCCTCTTATCAAAGCTCTCGGCCTTACGAGTCTCCATTCTCCTTTTCCGCCCCGTTTGTACTTCCTTCCTTCTCTGTTGTACTCTATAAAGATTAGCAGCTTTATCGTACGCCTCTTGTAAAGTAGTTATAGGTATACACTCAGAGCTTCTTGTAAATCCCAATTTAACCCTTCCAAGAAACGTTGAACCTTAGCAGTCTCATCGGGTACCACATGCGGAGCAAATCTAGCAAGCTCCACAAACTTAGCATGATAAGTTTTAACATCATCTGTCCGCTGCCTCAATCCAGTAAATTCCTGATATTTTTGCAACCTTACATGCTCCGGATAAAATCTTTTCCTCATCGCATCTTTCAACATATTCCACCCAAAACCCGGATTTCCTTTAAGTCTCTCCTCCTCCGCAGTCCACCACAGATCAGCCTCACCTTTAAAATAAAATACAGCCCCACTTACCTTCTTTTCTTCAGGGCAATCAATAATATCAAATATTTTGTCAAACTCTCTGATCCACTCTTCCAGAATTACTGGATCCTCTTCTCCTGAATAAGTACTGGGTTTCATAGCTGCTATCCTCCGGGAGAAATCCTTGGGTATTTCAGCTCTAGCCTCGTGCTGCTCCAGAATTCTTCCCATACTCAGTGTCAACTCCCTCAGTTCATCCATCTCTCCTCTCCCCTCTCCATTACTCCGTCCACTCCCCTCTCCATTATTCTACACAGAGATATGTTAGTTGCAATATAAATAGTTAACTATAATCAATCAACACAACACACAAATATCACAGCAAACATATTTTCAGAACCACATGGTTCTGACTAGACTCCTAAACCTAAGCCTGGGTCACCTTGCTTCCTAGTCAAACTCAAATTTTCCCCTCCAGCTAACCTATAGCTCTGATACCACTCTGTAACGCCCCGGTTTACCACCACCATTTACTTAGCCTCTTTTTTTTTGATTTGATTCTAGAGAGACATGTTATAACTAAAGTAACTGCTTATATTATACATGTGTCAGTCTTCTTTTTACAAAGGTCCCCTAATACTATCACCAGGGGTTACCGCCACACTTACTAACCACTAGTAAGTGTAAGGCTATTACCACCGCCACCCCTACGCTAGCTATCTTACATCGCTGTTACTATCAAAAGAGTGACACAACCAACCCGTCACTTTACACCTTAGTACCAAAAGACCCCTTCCAACCAACTACTATGTTAGCTCCTACTCCTATTTTACACCAAAAGTAAAGGGGTATCAAAAGGCTATTACATCGCTAGCATCTAACTATGGACCACTTGCATATACTCGTACGCTGTGGAAACATCATGAGTGATGGACTGACTGGTGCCATTTTCTGGGTGCCTAAAACCTTGTATCTTCTTGTTTCACTCTTCATAAATTATCTCGGTGACCCCAGGCTGTAAACTTCTACGATAGGTGACAAACATGAAAATATAGAAAGTATCGGTGGACTCGTCCTCAGTGCAGAGAAGGTGTCCATCCCAGTTACCCTGAATTCACAGAATACATATACACAGGAAAACACAACCAAATAAAATCAGTAAAAACTGAGTAACACTACCACACCCCGTAAAAACTTATTTTCTCTTTAAAACATTTGTTCCCAGCAAATATTAACAAATATAACAAATCAGAATAGATCACACACCATTTACCTATACCATGAATTATCAAGAGATAATTAATATCAAATACAAGATTTCCAAATGAAGTCCACCACACACCACCCACCCTATGTCCTTAAGTGTGCACACCCCCCTATTGAAAACTTCTGCCCAATAGGAGTAGATCATAATGGCAGCTCCAATTTCATTAGTTGGAGCTTATATTGTTGCCGGAACGTCGGCTTGGCCTTAAAGGCTCTCACAAGAGGCATAGCCTTAGGATAACCATGATATCAACATCACACAATACTTTCCACCACCACCACAAGAGGTTATCCTTAAACACATTTGCAAACCATGAGTAAGATATCATAACCAAGCTTTACACAAGTAGTAATTCACACATCAAGCTCACCACTTGTAAAATAACCTTAATAACATCATAACAATACCATTCAAGCTCCAATAAATCAGAGAATCAAACAATCTCCAAGAAACCACCTTAGAAAGCTTAAATTCTTATTTTTAGCCAAAATCACTATTCACCAACTTAAACAACTTCCCAAAGGAGTCTCGGCCTAAAACATTACCCATGATCCAATATTAACAACACAAGTATCTCCTCAAAATTTCAGCTCAAGATCAATTCGGATACCCATTCAAACATTCGGAAAGGCTTAAAGCACATTTTCTCATTTTTAGCTTCCTTACCTTGTCTAACTGACTTAAATTTCTCCATTCGACTTGATTTTTAAACCATGACCATATATTCGCTATTCCAGAGTACCCTCAAAATTTTAGCTCAAACCCATGTCGGAAACCCATCCAAACAATTTCTAAATCTTAAAGCTCATTTTTCTTCATTTTCAAAGTTCTTTAGTGTTTTCCTACTTCCCAACCTTATTTCGACTTGATTTTCTAGGATGTTCTCTAACTATTCATCCCTAGTTTACTGTGGAAATTTTAAGAAATTAGGAGATAGGATTCGTAGATAACAAAACAGAATGACTTAAGAAAGAAAATAAGCTTAAAGGGTGAAAGTGATGTGCATAGATGTTACCTGTCCTCTCCTAGCCATTTTGGAGCTTTTCTACCTTGATTATAAGTTGCTTGAGCTCAAAATCTCCACCAACCAAGTCACCCACCTTGTATTTTGGATTCCACTCCTTAAACTTGCCTTTTTCCTTAATTTTAGCTTAATTACTACCTTAGATTTGTGTTTCCAATGAAGGAGTGTTGTTGCCTATGCTCCAATGGTGTTTTATAGCTTAGGAGAAGCAAGGTAGATGAAGAGGAATGGCCACCTTGCTCACCTACCATGGCCGACCTCCACCCCCCTTTTATACTTGATTTTTCATCCTTATCTTACTATTTGTAATTATGACTTCTAGAATTGTCCATAGCCATAGATTTGTGTTAGGTGACAAAAAACCAATCCTAACCACTCATGCCAAACCGCCATTGAATGGATAAGGAGGGGGCAAGTTGATTTTGTAATCATTGGCAAATAGTAAGGAGGTGTGAATAGTAACCGAGATATTTTTCTCCTCCTTCCTTGATATTTTCGGCCCCATCTTAGGCCATGTTTGGCTTGAGCTTTTTATGGGAATTAAGACTATATGTGTAGGTATGTTAATACTAGTGTGGGTTATCAGGTTTAAGGAATTTCCTCGGGTCACTTTTGAGCTCTCCTTAAGCCCCGTTTGCCCAGAATCACTAAATACTGAAAAATGTAACTAGATTGTCTTATATTAAAAGAAGAAAGATATGATTGTTTCTTTCCTAAAAACACTCTCAAAAGTATCTAACACACTTCCTAAGGTTGATACCCACTCTCAGTTCCTGAGGAATTCAGTAATTTTCAGGAATTTCAGAAATCCTGCGAAACTAAGGTTTACCGGGTGATACTTCGGGAACTAAAATTTCTAATGTTCACCAAGCACCTCCAACTAATTATAACCTTCTCCATCTTTAGAAATTAGGGTTTCCTAAGGTTTACAATTAAATAAGACCTTAATCACAGCTTAAGAAATTTGGGGTATTACAGCAAGTTTTCTCATGAAGTCTTGGATTTCTTCACAATATTTTTCAAAAATTCTCTCTTGAGGAGCATGCAAATGCGGTGCAACCATATAACCTTACCTTGGTGAATGTTTATTTCTTAGGGGTTCCTTCTATCTTCTCTCTTAGGAATTGCTAAGGGGTGCTTCTTTGTGAAAATCTAAAAAGGGACTTGTGAGACACCATTGGTAACCAACAAAATGAGAGTTGAGTGTTCTGTAATGCAAAGGCTAAAATGCCCGAATTCTTCTCATCATCTCCTATACAAATTCAAAACAAATGCAGTCATCTATTTTTCCATTTGTTTTATCCTTAATGCCCATTCTTGAGAGAAGTTAGCCATGGTAAAAGCTCTGCAAGTCACTTAATCTCTATAACTTTGAAGCACTCTGGATCATACCCCGAAACTCTATCTTTTTATTTGCCCTAATCATACCCATGTCACCATAATTAGGTTGGTTGCACTGCTCATGAATTTTTTCTCCCTTTTTGTTCACAACAATCGAAGAATTCATTAGAACACTTGCTTGCTTTAAATATTCGTCCTTATTGTGGTTCCTAATTTTGATTGAGGACAAGCAAATAGATAAGTGTGGGGGAGTTGATAAGTGGTGAAATGATATAATTATAAGTTCTTTATTTACCTTTATTTCGTGCAACTATTGACCTATTTCACCACTTTATAGAGCGTTTCGTTAATATAGGTGAACTCATACAGTTTTGATTAAAATATAGGTAAAAGCTCACTTGAGCAATGATTTTTGGGAGACTCTCAAGACTTTATGTCCGAGCTTTAATGCCCCGAGGAGTGTGTCAAAGACAAGGGGTCAAACGGGACGATTTCGATGTAGAAAAAGCGTCAGGTTGATTCCAGCATCCGGAATTGTCTCTGGTGTGGACCGCCCCAAGAGGACCGCCCCTGTGGGGTGGTCCGGACGGCATTTTTGCCCAGTAAGTCGTTTTAAAGACGGGAAAAAGAGGGGTTTTGGACATTCTTACATTCTACACTTCCACACACACAAGAGGAGAGAGAAAATGACAAAGAGGAGAAAGAAGAGGAGAAAGAAGAGGTAGAAGAGAAGAAGGAAGAGCTCATCTTCTCCTAAGCTTCCAAGCTTCAATAATGGCTTCATCTTACTCTTTTCTAGTTTTTCTTTTCTTCATGCTTGAGTAGTACACTATTGTGCTTTGGGATAGGTTTTTGACCCCAAACCATAGAATGTGCTTGTGATTCTTGATTATGCCTTAATATAGTTGTTTCTCTCTTAATTATCATTCAATGTTGCTAAATTGATCTCTTGAGTGCATTTGTGGTGAACCCTCTCTACAATTTGGTTTTGAGTTAGGGTTTGTGACCAAATTGAGAGAGGACCCTTGATTTATGCTCCTAAGATTAGTGGGTATAATTTGGGGCTTTATTCTAGAACTTGCTTAATGCTACTTAGTGAGTTAATGAAATACCCCAAACCTTGATATATTGTTTAAATACTAAACTATGATATTTAAAGGCTAAAAAGTGCCTTAGAAACATCAGTGTACAATTTAAACCATAGTAAAACACAATAAAGCACTAAGACACAGCTTGAGCAAAAACATGCTCTAAGCTTGGAGTGAACTTGGTTAGGACCCAAAGAACCTACCAAGACTAAATAAAAGTCAATTGTGATTTAATAAGGCTAATTAAGTCCTTAGGAAACCTTGGTAGACAATTAAACCAAACAAAACGCAAATAAATACCTTAAAGTCAATATGGGCAGAAATGTGCTCTAAGCTTGGGATAAATTTGTATAAGACCTAAAGGTCATACCTATACCTTATAAATATGTTAATGAACATATTAAATCAATTACTAAAGAAAACCAAGCTTGAAAACAAGTTAAAACACAAAATGTGCTTTAAGAAGCTTTAAAGCACATTTTTGAAAAAAATTGTCCTGTAAATGAGTTTTGAGTGGCTAAATGACCATCATTACTATTTAATTAACATGTGTACTACCTAGTATCACATTTGGAAGTCTAAATCAATGAGAAATCAAAAATTTCACAAATATGTGCTTTAGTTTGTGAATAGTAACTAAAATAAGCTAGTTTATAACATATGTCTATATAAGTAAGTTAAATGGTCAAGAAAGACTAAAACACCCCTAGGTGAATAATGGGGGCCGGTTTTTGACAAGGGATGAGTCATCCCCCTTGTTAGCTTAATAAGAAAGAACGAAAGTGATAAAGCTAGTTACTATTTTCTTTAACTTACAAATATCTCCAAAAGCAAGTTTCTTCTCATTCTCTTCTTTCCTTCATAATTTCCCACAGTCATCTATCTTCTTCTTCCTTCTCCATCGGTTATGCTACAACAACTTTACCATTTCTCAACTTCCATAGCTTATATCTCCTAGCTCCATGATCCAAATTCATTTTCAAGACTACCATTCTTCTAGTTAGGCCAAGCTCTACAACCTTGTCTTTTCAAATCTTCAAAAGCTCCATTTCGGTGCCATGGAGATTCACCATTGAAGGAGCTTGAGCTCATATTTTCATGCCTTGACATTCACCTTTGTTTCAAGGTAAGGAAAACCAAAGAAATCAATGTTTCCTCTTGTTTTTGTGTGTAACCGAGAATCACCCTTTGATGGTCTGTTCTTTTGATCTTTCATAGCTCCATTTCAATCTTCAAAGGACAAGGAGGAGTCTTCTCTTGTTACTTATTCAAGCTCTCTTTTTATTCCAAGGTAAAACAACTATCCTAATGTGTAAAGACAATATATATAACCTAGGGTTTGTAAATGAGTTTAAGAATGAAGCTTGAATGATCATTGGTTTTACTTGTGTATTGATTAGAACATTGACAAGTAGCCAAGTACTCTTGCCGATTTCCAAACAAGGAAGAACAAGAGTGTTCAAGTAAAAATCTTGAAGAAAAGAGGTAAACAAACTAACTCAATGTAGTTTAAATGCCTAGGAAAAATGAGCTTGATTTGCTTAATAAAATACATAAGGAGCCAATGGCAAATGAGCTAGTAAAATGCTCTCAAGGAGTTTATTAAGGGCATATGTATTGTTGGGTGTATTTGCAGGTCAAAGGCAATATATACATGTGAAAATTCAGTGTTTATGGTTTATGCAATTTAAGGGCCTAAGAGCCATGTTATTTAAGGGCCTAAGTGCCAAGCAATTTGATTATGCACTATATTGTGATGTAGTGTAAATTTGGTGAAGTTTTGTGTGTGAGAATGTTCTTGATGGATTTAGGTGTTCTTGAATGTTTAACGGTGAAAACTATGTGTTTTGGAGTGTTGATGTGCTAGGAGAACCCATGGCAAAATTTGGAAAATGTATAAGAAGTTCTAAGTGTTTTGAATGAGTTTTGGTGAACTATGAAGTGTTAAAAATGAACAAGTGTTTTACTAGGGAAGGAAACATGTATTAAGGTGTTATATAGTGCTACGAGGATTTAGGCACTATCTTGAAGTTCTAGAAATCCAATGGGTGTTTTTGGGATGTAATAAAGTCTTGGAGAAGTTTGTTTTAGGTTTAAGTAATGTTGATGTATATAGAATGAATGATGTTTAGGTAAGGATATGAGAAGGAATTTTAAGAAGGTGTGAACAAGGAAATTTAGTTAGTAAGAAAAGATGCTTGGGAGATGGTGCTAAGGTGTAGAGGAAACATCTTGGTATTGTGGTCATTATAGGTGAAATACCACTTAGAATACCAAAAGAGAAATGTTACAAGTGTTAAGAGATTTGTAGGAAAAATGAGTGACAAGTTGGACAATGTTTTAAGGTGAATCAAAGTGATTGTCGTAAGTATAAAACACCACTTAGAAATCTAAGGAAAAACACTACAAGTGTTAGTATTTATAAGAATTGTGTAATGCTTGAGGAAGATCTTTAATGGGTGATTTAAGGAGTTTAATGAAGTCTTAAGGTGTGTTTGACGTGCCCAAATGAGGTTAAAACATACTAGGATACATGAGGTGAAGTTTGGAGTCAAATGGGAATTTAGAAACAAAGGTCTGGAGCCTACCGACCTTAGGGACCGGACCTGCAAGGTCGGTCGAGCTCAGTTTACACTACCGGAAAGAGTTTCTGGAATGGACCGACCTTGGGGACCGGACTTGCAAGGTCGGTCGGGCTTGTATTTTGGGTACGAATTGAGTCCTTGGAATCGACCGAACTTGGGACCGAACTTGCCAAGATCGGTCGGGCCTGAGTTTTCAAAGGGGAAAAAAACTCTCGGGAATAGACCGACCTTGTGGACCGAACGTGCAAGGTCGGTCGGAGTAGAATTTTTGACGGTAATATGTTCTGGAATGGACCGACCTTGTGTAAGGTCGGTCAGACCAAAAACATTGTTTAAGGTTATAGGATGATGGGGATTATTAAGTAATGATGTTATAAGATTGTTAAGGACATGTTAGGTGAGTTATAATGACAATTTAGTGGGGGAAAAGTTGTATTAAAATGAAAAAAAGTAAAACAAGTTAAAATGTGAAGTTATTTAACTAGTTAACGGGGATAAGTTATGATCATTAGACTTTAAACAATCATGTTACCCCGATGTTAATAAAAGTAAATGTAATGTTACCAGTTGTTCAAAGATGTTACGAGGAACATGTGATGGCACGTTAGAGTGAAACCCCGGTGACAGGTATGGTTTTCTTGCAACCTCTGTCCTACCGGATTACACCGGCTTGTATGCCAATGTGTTTTTCTGTATGTTTGCCACGTTGTAAGATAAAACATGTAATGAGTTTATAGTAATTCATTTATGTGGCGTGTTCAATTCCGATACCATTTAACCTCGAAAGTGTTAAACCTTAGCTAACTGAGTCTAGGATCACATGAGAGTTCGGTATTCGGATTTAACGACCCGAACCATGGGACGTTCTAACCACGACTATGCGTGAGTTAATTGTGTGATGTTTGTGTGTGAATGTAAGGACCTCCCTCGTGTGTTTAACCCAGTTGTAATACGGTATGGTGTATGAATGTGATAGATTCCATATTGGGGCTCTAACTATTTGTCTACAAGTAAATATGTACTAACGGGGGTGAGGAATCCGGTTAGGCCGGTCGCGCGTTGTTGGGAGTGGGTATCCTTTTTAGCTTTACCCCCCTCTCTGTTATGGTTGTTTCCCTCACGGGTTATGATCTCCCATTAGCTTACTCCAAAGCTTAGCTATTCTGACTTATGATCGGTTTAGGGGGAACATGTGTTTGTGTGGTGTGTTCGGGTCACTAAATCTGATCCATCTTAACTTAAGTTACTCGTACGACTATTAGCACGGTAATGAGTGTTGTATAACGAGCTTAACATGAGGGTAATATCATTCTCTAGGCTCAAAAGTGAATTAACTATGTTTGGGTTGGTTCCTAAGAGAACCGTTCCCATTATGTTATGTGTTGTTGATGTACTGCAAAGTTATTTGCGATGTTATGTTATGCGCACGTTGAAACGTGAAAAGTGTTGTTATGTGGTGTATGTGGATCATGGATATGAATCCCAGATTATAAAAGAGACATTTATGGATAACCCGAATATTGGGTAAGTGTCGTCTATTAATGAAGTAGCTCCATTAGAGGAGAACCCTCTAGGGTTAATGAACACAATGAGTGACTTATCAAGTATGGATGTGTTATCTGTTTGTTGAGCCCATTGTGGTGGAATGTTATGTGTTGTGTGTTGATAGTTTACATGCATGATTCAAATATAATCTATCGCATGCTAAGATGACAATTAGTTGTGCGTGGCTCGGTAGCATGCGGGCTGCGGGATTACCATACCAGCAAAGGTGCTGATGTTATAACCTAAAGTTCGTAGCATTTTATTTCATTTGTTGTAATTCTAAGTTGGCTTTTGTTACGTAGGACATGGGAGTCCTTTTTATATAAGCAGAGGGACAAGGTGGACTTTTCCCTTCTTATGAATTTTGGTAAGTATTAATTACCTCTTTGGTTAATTAATTCTCACGCTCTACACCACGATCAGATCGTTCTCTCATTTGACAGTTCCCAGCCTTCTTCTCTCTCTTCTCTCTCAGCGCCGTTCCTTCTCTCGATCAGTCAAGCCCCATTATTCTGCTGTCAAGGTTCCACTGTGGATTTCCAGTCTTTACGAATTGCCGGTTCTTCGAGGTAGGGTTGTGATTGCTCTCTCTTTGATTCTTCGGTTCCTGAGTTTTCCCCATTCTGATTGCCCTCTGCCATTTGAATTGTGATACAGCGTTAACTCTTGCGTCCCTGTTAATTCTCTTCTGCGAGTGGCTCCGTCTGTGATTTCGACGTCGGATTCAGGTGAGGGTTCTGTTGCAGTGTTGGGTTGCAGTTTCAGTTTTGGGGTTTAGTTGCGTTTCTGATTTAGGGTTGCAATTGTTTTCTCTTCAGAGGTTGTGCAGCATTTTGGATTGTGTCGCCGGTTTGCTTTTCGGATTCTGCTGTGTTGGCCTGGACTCCGCTATTCAGATTGTGGTTCGTCTGCTGTTAATCCGAGGTAGGTGGCTTATGGATTCGGCTAGTGTGTTCGGCCTTGGGGAGTTTCGTTCTGGTTCTGAATTCTGAATGCGTTCTGTCTTTGGATTGTGAATTGTGTTTGTGAACTGTCTGTTTAACACCGTTTTAATGCTTACAAACCCCCAAGGTTGTTTTATGCAAACTAATAATGTTTTGACATTGTTTTGGTGCCTTTGTTTGTGTGAAAATCGTCTATGTTCACTGTGTTTTTTGGCGTATCTGAACTTCCATCCGACCTTGGAAGTTCGGACATGCATCATTGCGCTTTAAATCTTCTGGAGTTTTCGGTGTGTCCGAACTTCCGTCCGAGCTTTGAAGTTCGGACACAGCCTTCTGTATTCTCTGATTTTGCCTCGACTTGTGTCCGAACATGGATGTCCGGACACAAGTTCGGACTTTGCGCGTGTCTGATTTCCGAAGAACGTCCGAACATCTGTCCGACCTTTGATGTTCGGACACCTCTGTCTCTACTACTGTTTTAAGGTTCGACCTGTGTCTGAACTTCGTAGTTCGGACACATGTTCGGACATCTATCTGATTTCGACTTCTGAGTCTCGACTCGTGTCCGAACATTGATGTCCGGACACAAGTTCGGACATGCCTCTGTTTGACCGTAACTTGCCCGTTTGGGCTCCGTTTTGACTTCCGTCTGCGGGGTTGGATTCCCCTTCTGATTTCCAAGCTATCTTATGTGCTTTCTGGTGCCTTTGGTGCACACATGCTTAATGGTTTTAAGCTTCTGTTTTGGGACCTAGTTATCTCTGTGTCTGGACCTTTGGATGGCTGGTCTCGCTGTCTCGTAGCGCGCTATGTAGGATCCTTCTGTTCACGGGTGATGTTCCCCGTTCTGTTCACGGGTGTTTTTCACCTGTTCTGTTTACGAGTGAGGTTTCCTCGTTCTGTTCACGAGCTAGTTGCTTGTTCTGTCTGTATGTTGTGATCAACTAGTGTCCCGCTCTGTTTTCTGCTTCTGTCTGCTTTTGGCTCTGTTTAGTCCTCTATTGTATGGACTTCTGTTCTGCTTTCCGACATGCTGATGGATTCCGTCTATTTCCTTCTAATTTGATAATGTTTCTGTAAAATGTTTTGAGCATGCTAGTTGATGAAGTTTGTCATCTACTGGGCATAGTTGTGTGCTCATTCCCCTACTTTATCTAACATTGCAGATTGATCAGCGAGGATCACTTTGCTCAGCTCTGGAGTTTAGTTTGTTTTGTTATTTCGTTCTTGGAGACTTTGTATTTGAATTTGAGCCTTTGGGCCTCTTCAGTTAGCTCTTGCTTTTGATATTCGTTTTGGTGGGTTCTGTTATGACTTTGAGACGTTGCGACATCATTTTGGTTTATACTTTAGTCAAGTATTCGTTTGGGCCTTATTTGATTATTTGTATAAGTCTGTTTATTAGAGCCTTGCGTTATTATGTAATAATATGCGGCGTGTAATACCCCTAACTCCTAGGCCAGTGTTTGGTGGTGTTACATTTAGTGGTATCAGAGCTCTGGGTTCTAATCTGCTGGGATTTTAAGTTAGCCAGTCAGTCAGAAACGTCAGTGTTAGTGTCTGAGTCTAACTGCCTGCTATTGGACTTTCAGAATGCCGCCAAGAAGAGTAACGAACCCTCTAGGAAATGTGGCTGATGCTGTTCAGTTGTTCATGACGCAGCTTATGCAGACCATGGCTGCAGGAGGAGGACCAGTTGGAGGGCCAGGCCCAGCTGGGGCTGATGCTGGAGGCCGGAATGTGAAGGCGCTTCAGGAGTTCATGAAGCTAAAGCCGCCGTCGTTCGATGGGGCAGGAGACCCCCAGGAGGCCAGTCATTAGTTGACTGAGGTCGAGGATTTACTGCGTGTGATGGGTTCTGAGGAGGAGCAGAAGGTGGACTTCGCCACCTTCCTCTTCAAGGCCGAAGCCAAGGAGTGGTGGAGGTTAGTGATGGGGAGATTCCCACAGCCTTGGACGTGGGAGCAGTTCACTAGGGAGTTCAATAAGCAGTTCTACCCCGACGTGTATAAGGACCAGCGCATCTTGGAGTATAATCGACTACGCCAGGGTCGGGATATGAGTGTGGAGGAGTACGTCAGGAAGTTCATCAGCCTGTCGAAGTTTGCACCTGAGCCGGATGAGCATAGGAAGGCCAAGAAGTTTGAGAGTGGTCTGAGGCCAGACATTCGCTCTGCTGTGACGCCGCTGCGTCAAATGACCTTCAGGGACGTTGCTGATGTCGCCCTGTTGGTAGAGGCTGATCTGAGGGGCCGCCAGTCTGGCGGGAAGGACCAGAAGAGGAAGCAGAGGTCCGACGAGAGTGATAGGAGAGATCAGCCTGCTTCTCAGAAGAAGCAGTCGACTGGAGACCGGGCTGGAGACCGCTATGGGGACCGTTCAAGAGATAGAGGTGGTTCGTCTTTGTCAACTCCCGCTCCGAAGTGCCGGGTCTGCGGCAAGTTTCACAGGGGTCAGGACTGTTATAGGAAGTCAGGAGCCTGCTTCAAGTGCGGCTCCTTGGACCACAGGATTGCTGATTGCCCTCAGGCCGAGAGGAGCAGGGGTAGCTCTGGAGGTAGAGCTGGTGAGTCTGCTTCAGGGTCCAGAGATCGAGACCGGGCTGAGCAGAAGAAGCCCCAGGGCCAGGCCAGAGTGTACGCGATAGCTGGAGAGAGAGACCGATCGACTGACAGAGTTGTCACAGGTATTCTCCAGCTGTCTTCTCGTTCTGTTTTCTGCTTGTTTGACTCTGGAGCCACCCACTCTTTTATTTCTGCTGAGTTAGTGGGTGAGCTCGGTTTGCCTGTTGTGCCTCTGGGTGTTGAGCTGTGTGTGCATAGTCCATTAGTTAGAGACTCTTCTATGCTTTTGAACTCTGTTTGTAAAGATAGTCCTGTGTTAGTCAGAGATAGGACTCTGTTTGCTAACCTCATCCCGATGGAGATGACTACTTTTGATGTGATTTTGGGCATGGATTGGCTTGCTGCGCACCATGCCCACATTGATTGTGCTGCTTCGAGAGTGACCTTTGAGGAGCCTGGTCAGCCCCGCCTAGTTGTAGTAGGGAATGGACTCCCGTGCTCGCCGCCAGTCATATCAGCCATGCAGGCGTTTCGTTTTCTGAGGAAAGGATGCCAGGGATATCTGTGCTACATCCCTGAGGTTCACAAGGATACGAAGTTGTAGGAGATTCCAGTAGTCAGAGACTTCCCCGACGTGTTCCAGGATGATGTACCTGGGCTTCCCCCTGTCAGAGAGGTGGAGTTCTCGATCGAGCTCGCACCTGAGACTCAGCCCATTTCTAAGGCCCCATACCGGATGGCGCCTGCTGAGCTCAAGGAGTTGAAGGTCCAGTTGCAGGAGCTGCTGGATAAGGGCTTCATCCGCCCTAGTGTGTCACCTTGGGGAGCGCCAGTGTTATTTGTCAAGAAGAAGGACGGTAGCATGCGGTTGTGCATTGACTACAGGGAGCTCAACAAGGTTACCATTAAGAATAGGTATCCTCTCCCTCGCATTGAGGACTTGTTCGACCAGTTAGTAGGAGCTAAGGTGTTTTTGAAGATCGATCTGAGGTCCGGCTATCATCAGTTAAGGATTAAGGCAGACGATGTGCCTATGTCCGCCTTTAGGACTCGTTATGGACACTACAAGTTCCTAGTGATGCCATTCGGTCTGTTGAATGCGCCTTCTGTATTTATGGACATGATGAACTGGGTGTTCAAGCCGTTTTTGGACCAGTTCGTTGTGGTGTTTATTGATGACATCTTGGTGTATTCCAAGAGTGCTGAGGAGCACGAGGAGCATTTGAGGACTGTTCTCCAGACTCTGAGGGAGAAGGAGTTGTATGCGAAGTTGAAGAAGTGTGAGTTCTGGTTGGATCAGGTGGTATTCTTGGGACACGTTGTCTCCAAGGATGGTATCTCCGTAGATCCGGAGAAGATTAGAGCTATTACTGAGTGGGCCAGGCCTACTAATGTTGGAGAGATTCGTAGCTTCCTTGGATTAGCGGGCTACTATCGTAAGTTTGTGGAGGGCTTCTCCAAGCTAGTGATCCCTTTGACTCGTCTACTGCAGAAGGATGTGAAGTTCGAGTGGAGTGAGGCATGTGAGCTGTGTTTTCAGGAGCTGCAGAGGAGGTTGACGTCTGCGCCGATTCTGACCCTTCCAGAGGGTAATGAGGGTCTGGAGGTTTTCTGTGATGCGTCCCATAAGGGACTTGGGTGTGTGCTGATGCAGCATGGGAAGGTAGTAGCATATGGCTCTCGTCAGTTGAAGCCATATGAGAAGAACTATCCGACCCACGACCTGGAGTTAGCTGCTGTGGTGTTTGCGTTGAAGATTTGGAGGCACTACTTGTATGGGGCAGCGTGCAAAGTTTATACGGACCACAAGAGCCTCAAGTATCTGTTCACTCAGAAGGAGTTGAACTTGAGGCAGAGGAGGTGGCTGGAGTTGCTGCACGACTATGATCTTGAGATTCTCTACCATCCTGGTAGGGCGAAAGTAGTTGCTGATGCGCTCAGTAGGAGGGGTCCGTCTGGGAAAGTTTGTGCTTTGTTTGGTGTGCAGAGGTTTGCTCTCGAGTTGCAGTGTATGGGTGTCTGGGTCGTTCGTCCAGAGAGGTCTGGCATGTTAGCAGCATTGCAGATTCAGCCTACCTTGATTGTCCGGATCAAGGCCAGTCAGGAGCACGATGTCAGTTAGTGTAAGATCAGAGAGAGTGTTGCTGCTGGTCAGGAGTCTGAGTTCCGGGTTTCAGAGGATGGGCCTGAGGTTCAGAGACCGTGTTTGTGTGCCTGCAGACGACGCCTTGAGGCGGGAGATTATGCAGGAGGCTCTTGGAGCCCCGTACTCGGTACACCCAGGAGGTGTGAAGATGTACCGGGACCTACGTGAGACATTCTGGTGGAGCAACATGAAGAGGGATATTTCAGACTTTGTATCCAGATGTCGGACCTGTCAGCAGGTCAAAGCAAAGCATCAGAGGCCAGCTGGTTTGCTTCAGCCTCTTCCCGTTCCGGAGTGGAAGTGGGAGAGCGTCGGTATGGATTTTGTCATGGGACTACCCAAGACTCCGAGGGGTTTTCATGCAGTTTGGGTGATAGTGGACCGGCTCATGAAGAGCGCTCACTTCCTGCCTGTCAGGAAGACTTACAGTTTGCACTGCTTGGCTCAGTTATATATGGATGAGATAGTTCGTCTGCACGGAGTTCCAGCTTCGATTGTGTCTGACAGAGATCCGCGTTTCAAGTCTAGATTCTGGCAGAGTTTGCACCAGGCTATGGGGACGAAGTTGTCTTTCAGTTCAGCTTATCATCCTCAGTCAGATGGTCAGACAGAGAGGACGAATCAGGTCCTTGAGGACATGCTCAGAGCATGTGTGTTGGACTTCGGGGGCAGCTGGGATCAGCACGTTGCATTGATAGAGTTTTCATATAATAATAGCTTCCAGACCAGTATCGGGATGGCTCCGTTTGAGGCCTTGTATGGCAGGAGATGCAGGTCACCCACCTGTTGGGATGATCTGATGGAGAGAGCCGTGATTGGTCCAGACTTGGTCCAGGATGCTGTGGGCAAGATTCAGTCTATCAGGGAGCGCTTGCTTGTGGCCCAGAGTCGTCAGAAGAGCTACGCCGATCAGAGGAGACGACCTCTAGAGTTTGAGGTGGGCGACCATGTATATCTAAAGGTTTCTCCAGTTCGAGGAGTTGTCCGGTTTGGGAGGAGAGGCAAGCTTAGCCCTCGCTTTGTGGGTCTTTTTGAGATCCTGGAGAGGATCGGACCGGTTGCCTACCGTCTAGCTTTGCCACCGTCGTTGGCTGGTGTTCACATATTGTTCCATGTGTCTATGCTGAGGAAGTATATTCCGGACCCATCTCATGTGATTGACTTCAGTCCGCTTTAGTTGAGGGAGGACTTCACATTCGAGGTAGTTCCTTCGAGGGTTTTAGCGCGGGATGTCCGCAAGCTCAGGAGTAAGACCATGCCCTTGGTGAAGGTGCAGTGGTCAGGTCAGTCAGAGGAGGAGGCGACCTGGGATGTCGAAAGCGAAGTGCGCTCCAAGTTTCCCGCCCTTTTCGAGCAGTAGCTATGTTTTAATTTCGAGGACGATATTCTTTTAAAGGGGGAGGTGATGTTATAACCCAAAGTTCGTAGCGTTTTATTTCGTTTGTTGTAATTCTAAGTTGGCTTTTGTTACGTAGGACATGGGAGTCCTTTTTATATAAGCAGAGGGACAAGGTGGACTTTTCCCTTCTTATGAATTTTGGTAAGTATTAATTAACTCTTTGGTTAATTAATTCTCACGCTCTACACCACGATCAGATCGTTCTCTCATTTGACAGTTCCCAGCCTTCTTCTTTCTCTTCTCTCTCAGCGCCGTTCCTTCTCTCGATCAGTCAAGCCCCATTATTCTACTGTCAAGGTTCCACTGCGGATTTCCAGTCTTTGCGAATTGCCGGTGTGGAGGGTGATTTTTCGGTATAGTGGGGTCTGTCTAAATATGGTCTGAATGAAAAGTCAAGATCCTAGAAATGCCATTCTGTGGAGGGTGAAAACCCGTTATTCTGGCATCCCTCAAATACCTACTACATCGTCCGTCTTTCCCAGAAAGCACAAGGGGAATGCTAGTGAGCACTACACCCGCTCTCAATGGGCTCCACACGGACTTATGCCTCTATAAGGCGGAATTGACTAGAGTCGCCACCTAGTTTGACCTAAAAACTAGGAAAGGAAGAGAAGGGTGGGTTCTAAGAAACCGTTAGTTGACTCTGAGATTGTTCCCTATGGATAGGACTTATCTGGTCGCGTCAGAGATTCTATTGTGGGTTCGTACTGGGTTACACCCCTTAGAAGTGGCAACGACCACGACTTCGGATTGGTGCCCGAGGAAACCTCAATCTCCAATTGTCGAGATTACCTTCTTTCAAAACCTTATTAAAGAGATTCATTTAAAAGCCAAGGATAGGATTAGGACAGGAAGAGAGAAAGAGAGTGGATGAGGCGAGCTTTTCTGCCAAGCTAGCGCCAAGAAGAAGAATCAGTGAATTCGGATGAGTATATAACGAAGGTTTGGGGAAAGTATAAGGTTAAGTGAATATACAAGATTTGGAGTATGACAGTTTGAAGTTTGTGGGAACCGAAGAAGGTTAGAGTGTTTTGAGAGATATAAGAGCCACCTCAGAAGGGGAAAGGGTTTTTTGTTTGGAATGGGGTCGCACCCTATGTAGGTTGCCTACGTACTCAACTCCCTGTTGAGATCAGACCTCACGTAGTTCAAGTATGTTTGGGTTTTGGAAGTTTTGATGTTTGTGGAGCTTGAGGATATTTGTAGTGTTTGAGATTTAGAAGGATTCAAAGTTTCAAGAAGTTTCGGGTTTTGGGAGGTTAGAGTCTGTGAGACGCCCAGGTCTGTGAGACATTGAAATCTCAAAATGATTGAGTCTGTGAGACACTCAGGTCTGTGAGACATTCGAGTTCGTGAGATGTTCGAGTCTATGAGACGCTCGGGTCTGTAAGACTTTGGAAGTTTAAATGAAGTTGGAATTTGTAAGGGGATTTGAGTTTAATGCAAGTTGGAGTTTGAATGATGATTTGGGTATGAAGTGATTTGGAGTTTTGAAGATGATTTGAGTGTGTGAGGCAATTGGTATTTGAATAAAGATCCCGAGTTTTTTAAATTTGAGGTTTGAAGGCGATTGAGGAAAATCGTTTTATTGTAAAAGGGCGGATAATCCCAAGGGATTACCCTATGTACCCCCTCGAACACGACACTTAATTAATGGTAAGTGCCGAGGCTCGAAAGATGGGGCAATGAATTTATGTCGAAATATAGGATTTAAAGAGAAGTATCATGAATGAGATACTCTCAGTCAAACCCTAATAACGTCTCTAACTCCCGGGTTTAAAACATTAAAAGCCAAAAATACTGAAATCGAGTGGAAGGGAGTTAGACGATTCTAAAATCCTGACTGCAACTAGGAAGGCCGTTACTTCCATAGCGCCCCGCCTTGTAGAAATTTAGGCTGCAATTAGGGGAGGTTTGTCACCCTAATGCCCCGCCTAAAGAGATCCAGACTGCGACAAGGGAGGTTATGACCCAGTGCCCCACCTCGGATTTTTATTTTGGGAAGGGAGGCAAGCGATGATCTAACCATGGGTGAAATGTTTTTGAAGGGGTTAGACATTTCTTGCTCCCTGAAAACGGTTTATTTATTTTTTTTAGTTAAGAAGAACTAAGTTTGGAAACTTTTGAAGTTGTTCGGAATTCTCTGTAAAGAAGCGCTGATTTTGAGAAATGTTTTAGGAGAAAACTTTCTGTATATGTGAGAAGAACTTTCTGCATTTTGAGAAGAGTTTTCTGTGATGTGAGAAAAGTTTTTACTTTAAAATTCCACAAAATGGTTTCTTTCAGATCTGAGAAAACTTGATGAAGTTTGGATAAAATAGTTGCTTGAAATTTGAGAAAAGAGATTTTTTTTTGGGAAAATTACAAGCCCCGCCCATGATGTTTGGCACAATTACACACTCCACCCACGTGGTTTCACAAATTACTTTCCCCACCCATGTGGTTTCCCTCTTTTTACATCCAGCAACTTTTCTAATTTTTGTTCAATTCAAAAGATGCTTAAACGTTGTCCAAAATTGATGAAACTTTACATGGATGATGCTAAAGTGATATATTTTGATCTTATGTCAAATCCGAAGTTTTTTAAGCTTAAATGTGACCCGTGGGACCCAATGAAACATGTGACATGTTCATTGGGTCCCACATGTCACATTTAAGCTTAAAAAACTTTAGATTTCTCACTGGACCAAAATATAACACTTTAACATCGTCTATGTAAAGTTTCATCAATTTTGGATGACGTTTAAGCATCTTTTGACTTGAACAAAAATTAAAAAAGTTGCTGGATGTAAAAAGTGGGAAACCACATGGGTGGGGAAAGTAATTTGTGAAACCACATGGGTGAAGTGTGTAATTGCACCAAACGTCATGGGTGGGGCTTGTAATTTTCCCTTTTTTTTTAGTTTGAAAGATAATATAGATGAATTGAAATTGGGTTTTGGATTGAAAAAGGATTGAATGGAAATGGATTGGGTTCAAAAAAGATAGAATTGAAATGGATTGGGTCCAATTGAATTTGATTTGAATTTGGGCCGAGATTGGAAGACGGACCAGGTCAAAGTTGGGCTTGGTCAAAGTCCGGGTCAAATGGACTGGTCAGACTTGGGTCAGTCGGTCAAGGTCAAAGCGGGCCGGTCAAAGGCCAAGTGGGCTTGGTTTGGGCTTTTGGGTCGAAATGGGTTCGGTTTGGGGCTTTTTATTTGGGCTAAAGATTGTTTTTTGGCTAAAATGGACTTTGGGCCTTTTATATGGGCTAAAGATTGTTTTTGGGTTAAAATGGGCATTGGGCCTTATCATTTGGGTTTGATTTGGGCTTGGACTTGGGCCTTGTTTGGGCTTGGGCCGATTGGGTTGTTTGGTCCGATTTGGATTTGAACTTGGGCCTTGTTGGCTTATGTTGAGTTATGGGCCGAATTGGTTTTGGGTCTCAAATGGGTTTGGGCCTCGAATTGGGCTTTGGAATAGGCCTCGAATTGGGTTTTGGAATAGGCCTCGAATTGGGCTTTGGAATAGGCCTCGAATTGGGCTTTGGAATAGGCCTCGAATTGGGCTTGGGCTTGGTAATGGGCCGATTAGGGTTGGGCTTGGTAATGGGCTGATTGGGGCTTATTGGGCCATACCTGGACTTTGGGCCAGAATTGGGCTTATTGGGCCTTGCTTTGAGGGGTAGTGGGCCGGATAGAGTGGCTGGTCGGGCTTGGATTGGGCCGGGCTGAGTAGTGGGCCGGGCCTGGATTTTGGGCCAATTTTAGAAGTGGGCTGGTCTAAGAAGTGGTCTTGATGGAATTGGGCCCTGATTTAGAGATTGGGCTTTGAAAATGGATTTCTAAAAATGGGCTAGAAAATTTGAAACTATTAGGAGCTAGTGGGCTTAAGTCATATCTGAATAAAATTAACTGGATTTACAAGTGGATTGGATTTTTGTTGATTGTATATTTTATTCTGAAATTAGGGGATGATTTGGGAAGTTTTAAGGAAAACGGGTATTCCTCACATGGACCGTGTCTAGGACCCGTATGCATTGAGGATACCCAAATCTAGAGCTTTTCTAAAAATGGGCCTCAAAAGTCCACTAAGAGGGCAACCTAATAGGCTTTCTAGGGCCACCAGTTCTATCAAAACCGAAAGAACAATAAACAATAAATCGTACAGTATAAACAGCAAGGCAATAAACCAATAAGCAATGAAGCGAATTATTCAAACTTCCAGCATTGAAGAAACAAGAACTATCAAGTCTCAAATTGATTATCAAAAATCATGTCAAGGGTTAAATCAGCTAGAAGCAAGATAATGTCAAAATCCACATCAGTATGCAAAGGGAGACGATTAACAAGTGAGACGATTATCAAAGTGGGCCGGGCCTGGGAAGACATCCAGATATGCGCAGGAGCAGATTATCAAAGTGTAATTAGGAATAACCGACCAATTGAGTTTCCAAACCCATGGGAAGCCACCGTGAAGCCTCAAATTCGCAAATCCAACCCATGTGTAAAAGTCTGAACAGCTACAATATGCATCTTCGTCTCAAGTCCAATGATTAAACATGTACCTCGGTCAAGACATAAACCCAAAAGCAGTGAGCACACTAACGGTAGTATGTAAGCTGAAATCATAAAAAATCCACACCGAACTCCCAGGGCAGAGAGAAATAGAAAACCGATATTAAACCAGATCTGCAACATGTGTCAATGGTCCAAATCGACAGGTCTGATTCAAGGGAACAGATTGATAACGCAAAAGCCATCAAGTAATATCAATTCATAATGAAAGTGTAGGATGTACAGAAGCAACAAAACCACAAATGAGTTTCAAAGCTTACTGCCAGTAATAAGCAATCGAATAGAGGCCAATGACATGGCCGAAATCAAACTACACGAGTGACCACAAAAAAGGGTTTCACGACCCAGAGCAACTGAAGGGCAAAGAATCAATTTGAACAGAACCATATTTCAACCGCACCGGGTGGGAATCAATCGCAGTATAGCCAGAGAATAGTAGAGCAGCAGTTTAGTTTAATCCCTTGCACAATCACATATAGCGTGATTAATTTCTGATCCGGATCTATGCACAGATGATCACTCAAATTCCCTCAAGAGTCTAGCAGTCATTCAAAGCAAGTAAGAACAAAATCCAGATTACACAAGGAGGTTCACTTCGGTCTGAATCAGACCTCGGCAACGAGATGAACTCAAACCAGTCAGCAAATTGAAAATCATATAGACTAGAACAATTTATCTATATAAACAACGATTCAAAAGGATAATAAGACGAGAAACTTCACAACATTATTTTCAGTGTTCAACCGGTAACTGGTGACTATCGATGAATGATCTTCTGATCACTGGAGCTCCGTCAACGTTGGCACTGATGACCGGGGAGGAATAGAAGCCGGCGAAGCACAGCCGAAAAGGATGAACCTCGGGCGTTTCGAGAGTGAGAAGTAGAATGAACAGAGGTGCGAATATTGTTCCTTCTTGGCTAGTTTGGATTGTGTAATTAAGGAGAGGGAAGAAGATGGTCGATCTACACAGATGAAGGAGAAGGAGGCGGCGATTTGAAGAGAGGATAGAGGGGTTAGGGTAGAGGTAAAAAAAATAAAATTCGATGAAGTAACAGAGGTAGAAGATGACGGTGTCAGCTTGCTCACGGTGTTTTTTCACTGAGGAAGATCGATGGAGGTATATAGGAGTCAAGTTGAGTCTGAGAATTGAAATCGAACAGGGAGGAAAAAAACAATGTCGGAGAAGAGGGTCAGGCGTCGACCGATGGAGGTAGAAGAGGACTTCGTCGTCGATCTGCCCCCCTGAGAGATACTCCGGTCCTGGATTTTAAAGATGAAGGGGGCCAGAAGAAGGTTGAATTCTTCGGCGGGAGAACGAACAGTCGTGGGTTTGCTCGTCTTTTATGAAGTGTGTCGGCTGGCTCCTCTAAGATTTTTCTTTTGAGAAAGAAAGCAAAAGGATGGGCATTAGAGGATGGTCGGAGACAAGATTCGCAGTCGCCATTTCCCCTGGAAGGATGAAAGCGTGCCCGGATTGTTAATGGAGTTCGCGGCCTTCAAAATGACTGCAGGTTTGAAGTACCGAGGAGCCAACGAGAGAAGATTGGGGGAATTAATCGGTTCTCTCAAGAACCCACCCCATACTGCAGTGCTTCTTTTCTTTGTTTTTTTTGTAAATGTTCATCGGGACTGGAGTGGAGCAGTGGACCGAGACAAACAACAAAACAGAAGTGAAATAATAAAAAGAGTAAAGGCCATACACAGGTAGGTATTAAAAAAAATGATTTTTGCTACTACTGGGATTCAAACCCGATATTCCCCACACCGCTCCTGTGTACTTAACCAGTTGAGCTGTAGAAAATTTCAGTAGATAACCGTAGATAGTGAAACAAAAGTCGAATTGCAAGCTAAACGAGAAATAAAAAAATGCCTTAGCTAGGGATCGAACCCAGAACCATTGGGTTACATGGAGAGTATGCTAACCGGCTATGCTGAGTCGGAAATCAATATCTTCACGAGAGAAAATAATACTAAAGTTTCAGCCCAGACTGGGTTTAAAACCGGATTATTGTTTGAAAACTCATTTTTGGAAAATCGTGTTTTTATGAAATGCTTTGAAAAAGGTTATAAAATGACGGTTTCGTTATGGCACGCACGCTAGTATGTTTTGAAAAAGAAAGGCGACGACCCCTCTTATTATTTCGAAATTTGCTTAATGGGGTGAGAATTTTTGGTGTCTACAGCCGGTTCTTCGAGGTAGAGTTGTGATTGATCTCTCTTTGATTCTTCGGTTCCTGAGTTTTCCCCATTCTGATTGCCCTCTGCCATTTGAATTGATACAGCGTTCACTCTTGCGTCCCTGTTAATTCTCTTCTGCGAGTGGCTCCGTCTGTGATTTCGACATCGGATTCAGGTGAGGGTTCTGTTGCAGTGTTGGGTTGCAGTTTCAGTTTTGGGGTTTAGTTGCGTTTCTGATTTAGGGTTGCAATTGTGTTCTGTTCAGAGGTTGTGCAGCATTTTGGATTGTGTCACCGGTTTGCTTTTCGGATTCTGCTGTGTTGGCCTGGACTCTGCTATTCAGATTGTGGTTCGTCTGCTGTTAATCCGAGGTAGGTGGCTTATGGATTCGGCTAGTGTGTTCGGCCTTGGGGAGTTTCGTTCTGGTTCTGAATTCTGAATGCGTTCTGTCTTTGGATTGTGAATTGTGTTTGTGAACTGTCTGTTTAACACCGTTTTAATGCTTACAAACCCCCAAGGTTGTTTTCTGCAAAGTAATAATGTTTTGACATTGTTTTGGTGCCTCTGTTTGTGTGAAAATCGTCTCTGTTCACTGTGTTTTTCGGCGTGTCCGAACTTCCGTCCGACCTTGGAAGTTCGGACATGCATCGTTGCGCTTTAAATCTTCTGGAGTTTTCGCTGTGTCCGAACTTCTGTCCAAGCTTTGAAGTTCGGACACAACCTTCTGTATTCTCTGATTTTACCTCGACTTGTGTCCGAACATGGATGTCCGGACACAAGTTCGGACTTTGCGCGTGTCTGATTTCTGAAGAACGCCCGAACATCTGTCCGACCTTTGATGTTCGGACACCTCTGTCTCTACTACTGTTTTAAGGTTCGACCTGTGTCCGCACTTCATAGTTCGGACACATGTTCGGACATCTGTCTGATTTTGACTTCTGAGTCTCGACTCGTGTCCGAACATTGATGTCCGGACATAAGTTCGGACATGCCTCTGTTTGACCGTAACTTGCCCGTTTGGGCTCCGTTTTGACTTCCGTCTGCGGGGTTGGATTCCCCTTCTGATTTCCAAGCTATCTTATGTGCTTTCTGGTGCCTTTGGTGCACACATGCTTAATGGTTTTAAGCTTCTGTTTTGGGACCTAGTTATCTCTGTGTCTGAACCTTTGGATGGATGGTCTCGCTGTCTCGTAGCGCGCTATGTAGGATCCTTCTGTTCACGGGTGATGTTCCCCGTTCTGTTCACGGGTGTTTTTCACCTGTTCTGTTTACGAGTGAGGTTTCCTCGTTCTGTTCACAAGTTAGTTGCTTGTTCTGTCTGTATGCTGTGATCAACTAGTGTCCCGCTCTGTTTTCTGCTTCTGTCTGCTTTTGGCTCTGTTTAGTCCTCAATTGTATGGACTTTTGTTCTGCTTTCCGACATGCTTATAGATTCCGTCTATTTCCTTCTGATTTGATAATGTTTCTGTAAAATGTTTTGAGCATGCTGGTTGATGAAGTTTGTGATCTACTGGGCATAGTTGTGTGCTCATTCCCCTACTTATCTAACATTGCAGATTGATCGACGAGGATCACTTTGCTCAGCTCTGGAGTTTAGTTTGTTTTGTTATTTCGTTCTTGGAGACTTTGTATTTGAATTAGAGCCTTTGGGCCTCTTCAGATAGCTCTTGCTTTTGATATTCGTTTTGGTGGGTTCTGTTATGACTTTGAGACATTGCGACATCATTTTGGTTTATACTTTATTCAAGTATTCGTTTGGGCCTTATTTGATTATCTGTATAAGTCTGTTTATTAGAGCCTTGCGTTATTATGTAATAATACGCGGCGTGTAATACCCCTAACTCCTAGGCCAGTGTTTGGGGGTGTTACAGCTGAGCCCCTGGGGGGCCAGCCTTTCTCTTCTTTTTCCTATTTCAGGTACAAGGAGCTGGAAGCCGTTCGAGAGTAGGACGGGGTAGTCGTTTGTACATGGGTAGTCATTTAAGTTGTATATGTACAGTAGGTGTAGTAAGACCGAAATTGTTATCGGCATTAGTTTGTAAATACTCGGTACAGTTGGAAGGTATGTGTATGTTTTTCGTTGTTAATGGAAAGGGATAGTAATGTGTAGTCGCTCGGGAATCCAGACCATCAGACCGATACAGTGTATGTGTAATAGCCTTGTTAGCCACGTGGGTGGTTAACGGCGTGTAACACCAACGAGTTAAGTAATGTGATGAAGTATGTTTTCCGCTGCAGTTTGTTGTTAAGTGTGTTAATGTTGGATGGGGTGTTACAGTTTAGCCCTAATTTATTTTGAAGGGTAAAATTAACTAAGTAAGAATTAACTCATCTTTGGTTTAGAGGGTTATTGTAACACCCCTACTACGCACTTAACATTAGACGAAAACGCAGCGGAAAAATAACTAAACAATAACTAAACGATTCGGTGCTACAACGCCGTCAACCACCCATGTGGTTAACAAGGCAGAATAAATACAAGTGTACCGGTCTGATGATCAGACTCCCAAGCATTAGGTACTAACATCAACCATATATACATAACCAACATACCGAGTATTTAATACAAACTGTCACTGTATACTGTACATATGACTCCACTGTCATCTGTAACACGAACAGTACCAAAATATAATGCCACGGGAGCACAGGCGCATCCCGGGCTCAACATCTGAAATAACCAAAAGTACATCTGCAGCCTAGAACCTACAGCCACTCTGCTTCCTCGATCCTCATCCTGCAGTAAAAATATGGAGCCCCCGAGGGGGTCAGCAACCCTTGGCTGGTATGGTTAACGCGCAGCCCATCGGCTACCGGGATACGTTTAACTAATTGCTATGATGACATGGCATTCATTTTAACATATACATATGGCATAGCAACATTATTGCATAGCACAACATCACATACACAGTGGATTTATTTTCCACAATAACAAACCAAAAAGGTTAAACAACATAAGAAGCCTAGAGAATGGTTCACTCTCATGTTAAGATTGTTACACACACTCATTACCGTTCTGTTATTCGAACGAGTAACTTAAGTCACAGATGGTTCGGATATTGTGACCCAAACACACCACACAAACACATGTTCCCACTAAACCGATCATAAGTCAGAATAGGTAAGCTTTGGAGGAAGCTAGCGGGAGATCGAACGCCAAATGAAGGAGAACAATCTTAACAACATAAGAGTCGAATCTGATTCAGATATCTACTCTTAAACTTACATGCATGACCGGACAACCGGATTCCTCACTTCCCAGTTAGCACTTGTTAGAAGTTCAACTTTTAAACTTAACAAACAATTCACAACAAGTGGTAAGTCATGTTAGGCGCACACAAGGGAAATGAGTCACATCATAACATCACTATAATATGAACAAGTGTAAACTCATTACATGATTATGTCTTATAAAGTCATAAACACACAGAAAAACAAACAACACACAAGCCGGTGTAAACCGGTAGGCAACAGATTGCAAGAAAACCATACCTTGGTCCTTGCTTCGATTGATTTCCACCGTAGGTCACTCCTATACATGTTTAAGAATGTCGGTTAATTACTTACTTAACTTCAAATTTACTAAGTGTTTAACATGGTTATACGACATGTTTTAATGCCCAAACTATTCCTTGGCTACTTAGATTATACCCCCTAGGGTTAACTACTTGACCCATTCTTGTTTGTTATTTTTTTTTACAAGTTTAGGTCCGACCGAACTTACCAACCAACCTTACACAAGGTCGGTCCATTCCAGAACATATTACCGTCAAAATTTTCTACTCCGACCGACCTTGTAAGTTTGGTCGCATGTTTGGTCAATTCCCGAGAGTTTCTTCCCTTTGAAAATTCAGGCCCGACCGATCTTGGAAAGTCCGGTCGCAAGATCGGTCGATTCCCGAGACTCACCCACGTACAAAGATTTAGGCATGACCGAACTTGTAAGTCCGGTCCCAAGTTCGGTCTATTCCAGAGACTCAATCCGTACTAAAAATCCATGCCCGACCGACCTTGCAAGTCCGGTCCCCAAGGTCGGTCCATTCCAGAAACCATTTCTCGCAGGGTAAACTGGGCTCGACCGATCTTGGCAAGTTCGGTCGCAAGATCGGTCTGCTCGAGACCCTTATTTTCCATTGCCCATTTAACTCCAAACTTCACCTCATATATCCTAGTATGTCCTAACCTTATTTGGGTACTTCAAACACACCTTAAGACCTCCTTAAAACTCCTTAAATCACTCTCTAAATTCCTCCTCAAGCATTTACACAAATTCTTATAAAAAGGTTTACACTTATAATGTTTTTCACTAAGTTCTATGTGGTGTTTCATACCTATAACTCCCACTATTCCCAAATGTTTTCTCACCACTACAACATCATCTCCCAAGCATCTTTTCTTCCTAACCAACTCCTTGAACATCTTTACAAGTTATAGCTCCCCATGCAACAAATCACTTCATCCTTATTCACCAACATTGCACAAGTCCTAAACACAATCTCACCATGATCTTGAAATGTCCCAAAACATTCTTTTGCATTCTAAATCTTCTAGAACATTGCCTAAGCCCTTTTTACATCTTAAAACACCTTAATGCATGTTTCTTTCACTAGTAAAGCACTTAACCATTCTAAGCACTTCCTAACTTACCAAAACTCATTTTAAACACCTAAAGCTCCTTATACATTATCTAAATTTCGACATGGGTTCTCCTAGAACATTACCAAGCCAAAACACATTGTTTTCACCATTAAACAATCAAGAACACTAAAATCCATCAAGCAAATTCTTATACACAAAACTTCACTCATTTAGCACTACATCACAATATAGTGCATAATTTAAATTGCTTGGCACTTAGGCCCTTAAATAACATGGCTCTTAGGCCCTTAAGATGCATAAATCATAAACACTGAATTTCCCACATTATATTTGCCTTTGACCTGCAAATACACCCAACAATACATATGCCTTTTACTAAGCCCTTGAGAGCATTTTACTAAGTCATTCACCATTGGCTCCTTAAATCATTTTAACAAGCAATATAAACTCATTTCTCCTGAGACTTTAAACCACATAAGGTTAGCACATTTACCTCGTTTCCTCACAACTTCTTTCTTGTTTCCTTGACTAAATCGGCAAGGCTTTTAGTTGCTTGTCAACTTCTAAACATTATACAAATGATAAAATGAGTATACAAGCTTTATGCTTCATCTCATTGTAAACCCTAGATTATACATTGTTTTTAAAAACATTAAGATAGTTGTTTTACCTTAGAACTTGAAGAGAGTTTGAATATATATCAAGAGAGGACTCCACCTAGTCCATGAAAGGTTGGAATGAAGCTAGAACAAAGCAACATAAGGACACCATTAAGGGTGATTTTCGGACAACACAAAAACATGAGGGAAACGTCATTTTTCTTTGAGTTTCCTTACCTTGAAGCAAAGGAGAACAATAATATGTGAAAAGATGAGCTCAAGCTCCTCCCATGGAGATTCCTCTTGGCACCAAAATGGAGCTCTTGAAGTTTTGAAAGGATAGAATTGAAGAGCTTGATGAGAGGAAGAGAGTGGTGGTCTTATAATTTGATTTGGCAAAGTGAGCTAGGAGATATAAGTGATCAAAGATGGAGAATGATGGTGGTGGTGGTGTTGCTGTAGCAAAACTGTAGAAGAGAGCAAGGAGGAAGGTAGAAGACGTGGGAAATGAAGAGAAATGAGAGAATGAAGATTGGTATTGCTTTTAGGAGATATTTATGTGTTAAAGTAAATAGTAACTATTAGTCATCATTTGTTACTTAATAAACTAACATGAGTGGTGACTCATTACCATAAAAACTGGCCCCCTTTATGTTACTAAGGGCATTTTAGTCCTTGTTGGCCAATTTAATTACTTATATAAACATATGTTACAAACTAGCTTATTTAGTTACTATTCATAAAAACAAGGCACATAGATGTGAAATTTTTGATTTCCCATTGATATAGACTTCCAAATTTGATACTAAGTAGTACACATATTAATTAAAGAGTAATGATGGACATTTAGCCATTCAAAACTCATTTACAAGACAATTTTTCAAAAATGTGCTTTAAGACTCCTTAAAGCACATTTTGTGTTTTAACTTGTTTTCAAGCTTGGTTTTCTTTGGTAATTGGTTTAATATGTTCATTAGTATATAAATAAGGTCTTGGTAAGCTCATTAGGTCTTAACCAAGCTCATCCCAAGCTTAGAGCACATTTTAGCCCTAATTGACTTTAAGGTACTTATTTGTGTTTTCTATGATTTAAATTGTTTACTAATGTTTCTAAGACTCTTTTTAGTCTTAATATACCTTATTTTAATGTTTAAACAACATACTAAGGTTTGGGGTATTTCAGTTATTATCGTTGTTCTAAAAGACAACTATGGCATAAGAAGAGTTGCTAACAAATCTAGGTAGGTTGGGTGATTGCCAAATTCCCAAAGTACTTCTCCATCCAATCCATTAAACTATCACCTTTAGTTTATTTGTTGTTGTTGCAATTACTCATCCAACACAATCGAGCTTGCCGCCGGCTAAACCCCAATTTATTGTTTTTATTTCAATTACTAATTATCGAGACTAGGAAGTTAGGACCAATTTCCTTGTGGATACGACACTTGTTGTACTACACCGATTAGGTGCACTTGCCTATTCCTTAAATTTATTTATGTACCTTGTTATATAGTTTCTGTACAACACTAATGCAAAGGAGTAGAGAACAATGAGTTTTTCTTGAATCTTTTTACCTTAGATGAAAGAGGAGGTGCTCTAGCTCCATAAAATCCATTTTTCTCTTCAAATGGTGCTCTACCCATGGAGATGAACTTCATCCTTTTGAGATTTTGAAAAGAGAGGAATGTAGCTCTTGATGAGAGGAGCAAGAATATGTATTTTGTTTTTTATTTGGAGCATGGTTGAAGCTTGGGCAAGAGGAGGAAGAAGGAGTAGCCATGGAAGCTGCTCAAAATCGCCAGCCAGGAATGGGGAGGAGGAAAAATCGGTGGGAAGAAGATAGGAATGAGAGAGAAGAGAGAAATGAGAGGAGAGAGGGGGAGAAGACCCTTTTTTTTTTTACTTTTTTCATCTTTCTTCCTTTTCTTTTCTAGCTAGTTAATACTTTCTCCGTTCCTTCTTAACCGTCCTGTTTACTATTTGGACATGTCGTTTGAATTCAATATTTAACATATAAGATGATATAATTTTATAAATTTAAGTTTTGTAGTTGATTCCTTATGTGATAAGCTATACATTATAAAAATTAATTTTATTAAATTATTTTATCTTAAATATTTAATATTGAAGTGGAAAAACGTGCCAAAAAGCAAACAAGACTGGCAAAGTGGGACGGAGGTAGTAATAGAGAGGGGATCTGATTTATCTGCTAAAAACCGGCCCCCTATGTACATTTAAGCTGGGGCATTTTTCGTCTTTTTACAAGCAACGCTCCTAAACTCCCGGTTTTGGTACTATTCACTAACTGGGCCCGTTTTCCAGATTTTTCTCGTTTCTTTGATTTTAATGTTTCTTAAGCTCCTATTAATGTTTAATTATAGTTATATAGTCAACTTTAAATTTTACGGGTCTGTTTGACCCCTTAAAGTCATGTTTTCAGAATTTCTCGAAAAACGTGCTTTAAGGCTTCATTAGCGTTTTAACCCATTATTTGGATCCGTTTTCTTCGGGAATTGTTCCCGCATACTATTTAGGTGTAATTAAGCCTTAGGAATCCGTCAAGGACCCTAGTCGAGGTCGTATACCTCCTATAGTTGCGTAACACTCGTTTTTATGTTTTACACTCTTTAAGCGTTTTTGCTTTTCTTTTGGCTTTTTTTTTCACCAATATTCTTTAGGCACTATTAGGCCCTTAAGTATCATACTAGAATGATTTAATCACCATTTTTAGGTTTGGGGTATTTCACTTCCGAATTCTTTCCTTGATTTACCTCAGCTCATTTTCTTCATTTTTACTTGTTCATTCAGTTCATATAACAATACCTTCAAGAACTAGAATGAATCATGCCAAAGATATCATTTTTGGTGTTTTTCATAAGGTAACTTCTAGCCATTTTCCACCTTGTCTTACCGGTTTTATTCTCTAGTTGGAATGATGTTTTTAACACCTAGTTGTGCTTCAAATGTTCAGGCATGAGCAACCCTACCTAAGTCTACCATTATCAAGGTAAAATCAAGTTAAACTAAGCTTGATTTAGTCCTAAATTACCCTTAATGTTAAGATGACTAATACCCATCTTTTTCATTGCTTAAATGGTGGCAAAATTGTTGTACAACCTTGGTATGTTTCTGTCCAGAATTGAAGAGATCAAGCTTAACTACAAACTTGTTTTAGTAAGCTATTATCTCCTTAATGGCATACCTTAACTTACTCTATATATGAAACATGCACAAAAACTAACCTAAGCATATATTTTAATCTAGCCGTGAGCTGTTGGAAGAGTTTGGCAAAATTAATTGCCTATAAAACAAGTAAGTATACTAATCTTACATATTATAAGTTTTATGTCATTTTTTACACATAAAAATAAAGCCGTGACCTTACAAGGTTAATTGTGACCAAACTATATATTAAAAGGTTGCATGACATTTTAGGCTAGTTAACCTAATGCTTAAATGACATATAATGTCATGTGAATTAATTAAATGACAAAAATATAATTTTAGAAACATTAGGAAAAACTATACTATAAAGCCGTAACCATATGTTATATTTGTGACATTTATATGTAATAATTATTATATGTTAAATGTTGTAATAAGGCCATGTACATTAGGCCATTTGATTTTATGTTATATTAAGGTTAAAATGAATTTAAGGTAATAATAAATATTACTGAGTACATTTAAGGGTTAGTTTGTAATTAAAATAAATTTTGGAGGCTAAGTATTAATTATAGCCGAAATTTAGGTTTTAACAGCTATTAAAGTGAATTTTATAAAGTTTTATAAAATTTGGGGTCAAAATGTAATTTTTTGAAAGTTTGGGTCAAAATTGTAATTTAAGTGAACTATGGTCAAACCGACAGCCTATGGGTCAACCTTGACCATTTTATGTGCTTTGACCAAAATAAATACCTTAAATATTAAACTATGAACTTATAGTAACATTATGACTTAAATGTAAAATTTACAAAACTTGTGGGGTAAGAGTTGAAATTACCAAAAATTCTGGGTTTGGATAGTTAATATAACAGTTTATATCATCTTTATAAAGTTCGGTGATTTTTGGAATATTATAAAAGGTTGTAATAAGAAAAGTGTATAATATATAGTTTTAATGACATTAGAAAGTATATAATATAAATTGTGGTCAATATGTAAATAAAGAAAGAAATTGGGCTGGAAACGAATTTATATAAGACCAAGGGTCTGTTTGCATTTATAGAACATTAAAACTATAAGTTATCCAAATTACAAGTATTAATATGATATAACATAAGCTATATGTGACATACTATAATATTTGTGGTAAGAATGTAAATATAGAAAATATATTGTACTGGAAAAATTAAACCAAACAGACCTAAGGTCTGTTTTGTAATTTAGGGTAAATAAGATCATGGGTTATAACATATGATAGGCATGACATTATATTAAATGTGGTAATATTGTAATAATAGAAAATATGAGGAGTTGATAAAAATCAGAATTATAATGTGTATGCCTTTCGGCAATAATATAGTTTTTATCAAAACTATAGGTTATAATATTTAATGAGGTAAAAATATCATATTATATGGTATAATGATATAAATGTAACATTGTATAAAATTATGGTCAAAACATAATTAATAAAACTTAAGGGCTGTGGCGTAAATAATAGTTGTTTGGAAAATGAATTTTAAGCTATAGTTTACAGTGATATAAATACTATGGTTATTATATAGTATTAATGTGATTAAATGAAACAATTATCATTAATAATATTCACATGAAATAATGTGACAATTATTGAGAAAATGGAATTTATAAAATAAGGATAGTATTGAATAAACCTTAGGAGCTATAATCATATGATATAAGTGATGCATAATATTGAGATAAAGTTCTTAATATAAGTGGTATAATATAATGCTACAAATGGAAATAATCATCTTACCTAAGATGATAAAATGTTACACATAATATAAGAGTGTAATTCATGAAATATATATATGTATAAGTATATATAATATATATATATATAATGCGTAAGCATATGTGAGAGTATATATAAGATAAGTATATGGTATAGTTGGAAACTATAATATAAAAGAGTAAATGTTATTACATTAGTGAATTTATAAAGTACAAGTTATTTAGTTTGAAATTAAATATAACTTGTTACAAGCCTTGTATGTTATAATACATTGTACTATAATGAATGGTAAAATAATAATACCATATAACATTAGTGCATGCATTCATGCAACTATAGACTATATGCCTAAGTTTAAATAAGAACAATATTAATGCATATAATGAATTATAAACATTAGTATACAAGTATAAAATATCACATGAATTACATGCAACTATAGTTTATAAATGTATACTTGTATACCTGACCAAACTGGTAATAATATTTATATACTTACGAATATTGTGAGATATAATGGAATAAAACCTAACATTCGAAAACGCTAAAACCAAAACGTTTTATACGAACCGACTCGTTCCATTAGACCCGGACGACAGTGATGACTACGAGTAACGAGTTTTACGTAACGATACTTTAAACAATTAACTGTCAAAATCCGGGGATGAAATGTCGGGATTATTAGTGTTATTCGGATGTACCGAGTTTAATTAAGTCATGTGGATTGACTTATAGTGTTATCTATGTTTAGATCGTATGACAAACAGAGGCGCCCAACGAGCTAGGGTTTTGCGCATCCTTGGTCTGAGGTGTACGGTATGTGGACGGTTTGATCTTAGATGTCCTGAGGGCTTCCTCGGGCTCAGATATGTTTGATGTATAACGTGTGTAAACATATATATGTTTGTGTGAAATCTTATGTGATGTTTAATTGTTTCTTTTCTTGCATTATTTATTTATGCGCGAACGTCCTTTGGGACTAATACTATATGGACTATAGATTGACTTATATAAACATACATATGCGGTCAATGTGATGTGATTGATGTTGTTTAATATAACACACTTAGTATTACAATTATGTATATAATAACATAAGTAAAACACTTAGGTACGAGATACGATATTATCGGTCTCTAAAGCATGGCTCTTGAACATGAATATGACCTAGCTTACTTCTAGGTATGCGTAAGATCCTTAGGGCAGCTAAATGATGAATAAATTCTCCATAACCTAAGATTATACTTTAGGAAATCGATTAACTATTTAATCACATATTGGAGGATTGGTGTATGAAGAAAAACCCAGTGTAGTCTCGGACTAATTGGCTGCGCATAGAGATCTCTTGAGTGTTTACCCGGATCGGGTTCTACTCTAGTTAAGTCCATACGAGCCTACATAGATTGTTGGCCAGTTTGTACCGCTGCTGGTACCCGGCTTCCTGCCACAAACTAAATAACACCTTTTAGGCAAAGAAGAAGTCTCGAGGTCTTATATCTTTGGCCAGAGTGCACTACTGTTGGTGCCACCAGGACGATTGTCCATAAATAAATACAATTACGGGTTGTCCTAACTTGACATCCACATACGATGAGTTTGTAATGTGATGAGGACCCGGGGTCGTTTGTGATGAATGAATACAAGACTATTACTTAACGACTACGTGATTATCGTTTTTTATGATTAAATGTGTTATGTATGTGTTGTTGTGTGTGAATTGTAGTGAATGCCTTAATTGTTTCACATTACCGTCACTCATGTTTCTGCTGCTTTAATATACCTGTACACCGATAAAAGCATGTAACAAATCTAATATAATGGCGGACATAAAGACTAAGTGTTATACCCAAAATTTCAACCGCCCGGAAGAGGGTCTCTACTAATAGGCTAGTAGCGAGGGTTCCCAGTTCGATCAGCACATTTCAGAGTACTAGGGACAGCTTAGTCATCTCCAGGGGCATTTTTGTAGTTTTTCAAGGTTCCTTAGCCCCCTATAGGCTTTACCTCTCCTCCAAATAAGGGTAAAATCAGTTCAAATGCTTTGAAATTTTAACCCATGATAGAGGATGACATTAGAAGCGTAATGGCGTTGGAATTTTGATTTTTTTTTAATTTCTAATAATTTTCTAGCAATTTCTGATTGAATCTGATGAGAAATTGAATTTAAAAATATTCCAATATCCCAAACAATTCGATTCCACTTTAGAAAAATCAGAAATACCATCCTTTACCCATGTGTAAAATTTTATAATCAAATTCCTTTTGGAGGCCCTTGAGCTAAAACGTCGGTAAATCTCGGTTTTTACCAGATTTTTCAATCTTTAAGAACGCCTATATAAGGAACCTTATCCAATGATCAAATCAGAACCTCAAGAACCCTAGACTCTCAAAGAAGGCAGCCATCTCATTCTCTTCAAGTTTTGAACTCCAGAGCCACAATCAAACACCGAAATCTCACCAAAATCAACACCAAAACATATTTTTCAACTCCTACAACATCATCCATCATCAAACCCTCACCAAAACAGCACCAAAATGTGAAGAACAACAAGGAGTCAGAAGCTCGGTTCGAAGTTCTTCCGGATCCGCCATCAACGAGGCCTCCGAAGAATCCCGACGTGAAGAAACACCATGAATCTGAATGTAAAACAGGTTATAATTCTACTTTTATAACTCCCCACAACCTTATTAACTCTCTGTTAAATTTTAGGCTGAAACCAACCCTTTTCGGCTTCTGTATTGCTAATTACTTTTGCTTCTGCCTTGTTACTTGCTTGTCAAGTTTCGTGCATAATTCGACTTCAAACTGCAATATTTCAATTACTAACGTATTGTATACCTTTCAGGCTACACACATAATTTTTTAGCCGAAACACCGTCGGGAACCACCAGAAAACCCCTGTCCGTGGGTGGTCCGGGACCTCGGACCTATGGTCTGGACCACGGACGGGTTGTCCGTGGCCACGGACGGCGGCAGGATTTTAAAATTTTAAAAAATTTAGGTTTTTGCTGAACAATGTTCGGGCCCACGACATCCTGTCCGTGGCCCCGGACTTTTCAAATTTTCGTTTTCTGTTTAATTCGACTTTATTTCACATAGGTTAACTAGGGTCCGTGGTTACGGACAATAGGTCCGTGGCTACGGACAAAAACAAAATTTAACCTAATTCTGCCTCCGAAACCCTAGTTTAGGTAATTTCAACTTTCACTTTTATTTTCTGTCAAAAAATGCTAAAAACACAAAAAAACAGAAGCTGGCGCACTTAGGTTAAAATGACTCGTAATAAGCCATAATTAAACTAAGTAGAGGAAAAACAACTTCTAGAGGTAATGAAAGTAATTGAACCCTAAATAAGTTGTATACCAAGCCCCCAAACCCGAACTCTCCTTTCCTAATTTGCTCTAGGTTAAAATTAGGTGGCGACTCATAATAGGTTCCAGTGAGCTAGCTTAGGTTTTAATAATTATTGTTATGTGACATAGTTATTAATCTTAGGTTATAAGTGGACCTAAAACCCGGTTAGATCCTAATCAGCTTTAATCAACATAGGATAGGGTTTAAAATCGAGGCTCACAGACTGGCGACTCTGCTAGGGACAAAATTCTTAATTTAACTTGTTTAATTTGAAAAAAGAGGGCTTAACTCGAAAATGTTTATTTATGGCTTTATTACTCTGTTTGTTTACTTTCACGCGCACTTTATTTTTTTGCACCTTTGCATCATATGAGAGCGAGAGTCCACGCGAACCGATTTCACCCCGGGACCCATTTAAGGGTCCCCTCTCAGGGACTCACACCTTTTAGGTGATGTGAATAAGTGGGGGAAAAGAGGAGGGTGTCGTCTAACCACACCCCCTTAATACCTGGGCTTTAGCCCCAAGCATTTTCCTGCCAGTATCCTTACCTAGCCCTTTGTTTGGTCAGTCAAAGACCCGACCGTAGACGCACACCTTCAGGTGATGTGAAAAACAGTGGGGAAGCCTAAAGAGAATAGCGTGCAAGCCCTATTCCTTTGTGGCAACCTGGGCCCATGCCCCAAGCACCTCACCGGATCGATCCATACCCGGTTTGATTTAAACGTCTAGTGAGGACATGTTGAATTTGTGTGGGCCTTGTTTGCTTGTATGATTGGCCCACTACCCAGCCTAGAGATTGATAGGAACTTCTCCTACATCAACCTAGCCTAACCCGAATTGGCTGCTCTATTTGTTTGCGGCCCAGAGGTCCTGTTTGGTTTAATATTGTAACACCCCATCTCGATCCAATCGTGGTTATCACAAACTTATCACCATATATACAAACTCTGCAGCGGATTCAAATACATTCCAGGACCTTGCCACGGTCTGACTAAAGAATATACCGAACATTAGTACATACAAATCTTAACCCAATACATATCCTTCTTACAAACCCCTCACAACCTATACACTTTACTAACTCAAATTGCCATACGAGTGTACATGCACAACTCGTAGGCCATGCTTAACCCGTAACGCTTGTACCCCTTCTTACTCTCGCGACGGCCGCCTCCTGACGTTCACCTGTGTAGTAAAACAGCCCCCAAAGGGGGTCAGCACGAATGCGGGTACGATCCTCTCATGGCCCCCAAGCTAACGTGGCTACGACGACTAGTTGTCGATAGCTTGGAGGTTGATTAGATGCACAACATAATAGTAAATGCTGTAAACAATAATCCAAATATGAACAATCAAAGTTCAAACATAACGAACAACTTAAATGCGTTCCCTTAATTAGAGAGTTTATTATTTAACTCCTTAAGTAATGTTCCCACTTGATCTTAGACCATCCTTATCTTACCTCAATCTTAGTCTTGCCTTAATCTTAGAATCAACCATCCTTTATTAAGGAGTGGATGTAGCTTATCTTAGTCTTAATAATACAAACCATCCTTTAAAGAGGAATGGTTGCAACTTATCTTAACATTACCTTAATCTTAACCTAAACTTATTCTCAGTATACAAACCGTTCCTGGAAGGGAATGGTTGTAGCTTAATTTCAAACCTGGGATTTAGGTGATCCCACCGCACCATCTTAATGCCACCTACCCTGGACGGAAGTCCAGCGTAGCTGAGCCGGCAACCGGCCCTAGGCTACAAGTCCGAAGACAAGTCCTTAAGGAAGTCGAATCTGCTATAGCTACCGACCCCCTTTCCTTAGCATGCATGACCGGAGTCAGTCCCGGGTTCCTCACTCCCCCCTTAAGTTCCAGTTAGTAGTAGTCTCAAGACCATGTTTATTGGTAAACCTCTTTCGGTTAATATCAAACTTACATTAGGGAGTGTTCCTTAGTCTCACTCAATTCCTTACTAAACGTTGGTTAGTAAGTTCTCACGGTATGTTGTGTTAGTTTTCAAACATCACACAACAATACAATAACATAATATTCCGGTTGCATGCTTTATCTTGTTTAGTGAGCACACAAAACAATAGCACACAAGCCGAGGGCACCTCGTTAGCAAGCAGGTCACAAGAAGAACTGTACCGTTCACCGTTGGTCATTCGGTTGCTTACTCTCCTCTGGAGTCCAAATTCTTAAACCCTAAACATTCATTCAATTTTAGGTTGTTAATTACTTTTCCAATAAAGCTAAGTTACTTACTCACTTAGTCACTAATGATCCCCATCTACACCACTTAAGTTCTTATAAACTTAATCTTAAGTGAATCACTTATCCTCATAACTTATACTTATTCACCCACTTAATTATCATTGTTACCCACCAACATGTCTTAAACAACCTTATATCATCATTACATGTCAATCCCCACCATTGGATATCATTTCCTAACCTTAAACAAAGTTTTTGGTCAAAACAGCACCGCGTCCGAACTTGTGTCCGAGCTTACCAAGTTCGGACGCAAGTCGAGACTCAAAAGGGTGCAACCAGACTGTGTCCGAACATGTGTCCGAACTTCCCTAAGTTTGGACATAGGTCGAGGAAAAATCAAAGGAAGAATTTCAAGTGTCCGAACATCTAAGTCCGGACGGTAGTTCGGACTCTGGTCGAGACTCAAAAATTTTAATCGCAACAGGGAATGTCCGAGCTTCCAAATTCGGACGAAAGTTCGGACATGCCAGAATATTCATCTTCTACACCCTTAAACAGTTATCTCCTTTCTTGCAAAAATGCCCAACTCTTCCACAAGTGTCCCTTTATGTCTTAATACCATATAGACACTTAAACTCACCTTAGAACATCCTTTAAAACCTCCTTAACCATTTTCTCAACCCTTACAAGAATTTCTAACACTTGTTACTTATTTCCTTATTTTTCCAACATGTAATCTTTGTCTAAAACTCTAACCATCCAAAGTGTTTCCTTCCCAATCAATGTAACTTCTCCCTAGCATTATTGCATCCCCTCTTCGCTTGCCAAACCTTCCAAGGTTATCTTGCATGTCCATGCACAATTCCTTTCTTTTCCTTTTTCTACTCATCACCTAAACTCATGAACTTACCTATGCATTTCTCCCCATCTTCTTAGCACCTTAACCTTGTTCTTCTTTACCTTAACTATCCTACACCCTCCTTGGACATTTCCATCTCCTTTTACTCACTTACTCACCATTCTCATGATCATACGCTCTTTTACATTCCTAGTCATTTTCCTTGACATTTGACAACATTCTCCCACACCTTTCTCTTCCATCACCTAAGTCCTCTCATTACCATCAAAACTAAACCTCATTAGTCCACTACTAGCATCATCACACTTACACAAGCTTCTCAAAACTCTCATTGTTATATTCCCTAGTTCATACCTAAATTATCTTAAAGCATTATACACCTTCTCCTCCAAATTTGCACGAGTCTTACCATTCCTCTTACCATGACTTTGGTGTGTTCAATACACCCACCAATCTTCTAATCCTTCTGAGACAACTCTAGATCATTCTCATCCTCAAAAACTCCTTAGTTAACTCATTTCCACTCAAATTCCTTTTAATGATCCCAAGTGAATCCTAGGTCATATTAATTCACCACCATCACCTAAACACTCATTTCTACTCAAATTTCACCATAGCTTCTCTAGTATCTTATCATGCCCAAACACATTATTTTTCCTCATTCAACCATCTCACCCACATCAAGTTCTTTCTCATCATGCCTCATCACCCAACCCAACTCATTCACAACAACTCAATATATTGCAATAATCTTAAATTGCATAGCACTAAGGCTCTTAAATGGCATGGCTCTTAGGCCCTTAAATAACTTAAGCTTAAACACTGAATTTCCCACATATAAAGCTTTCAACCTGCAAATACACCCATCAATCTCATAGTAGTTATAATGCTCTTAAAACTCATCTTAAACTTATATTATCAACTCATTCCCATTGGCTCCTTAGTCACAAGTTCATAAGTTTTTTTAAGTTCTTTTTCTTAGGTTATACAACCCAACACACAATGTAAGCTCTAAGCCACATTGGTACCCACCTAAACTCATCCCTTAAAACTTAGACCACCATTAGGTAAGCATTTTACCTTGTTTTCTCAAGCTTATCTTAACTTCCTCCTTTGACCTTTTTCCCTTGGGAATCTCGGCCACCATCTTAACTTCCCTTGCCAATGTTCTAATCAATATTCAATGACTCTCATGAGTGCTAAATAATTCACTAACCTTAAGGAGTAAACCCTAGGTTGAAAATGTGTTTTAAGGTATTAAATTGAATATTTTACCTTGGATTCTCAAAACAAGCTTGGATATGAATCAAGTAGGACCTCCTCTAGCCCTTGGAGAATAGAATCAAGCTACAAAAATGGATAAAACAAGGCTCCATGAGTGATGATTTTCGGCCATCTAAGAAAAAGGATGGAAAGTTGATTTTTCTTTCATTTTCCTTACCTAGAATGAATGGAGAAGATAATGAACACCTCAAGCTAGCTTTTCCTCCTCCAATGGTGATTTCCCATGGCTCCAAAATGAGGCTTTTCAGATTTTGAAAAGATAGGAAGCAAGGTCTTGGTCTAACTAAGAGATATAGGTGCTTAGTTTTTGATTTGGAGCTAAAATGAGTAAGTTGTTGACAAAGCAAGGTGGTGGTGCCATGGGTGCTGCTTGGAGACGGTTTAGAACAGAGAAGAGGAAGAAAATGGAAGAAGAAGAGAAATGAAGAAGAGAGGAGAGTAGGTTAATATAAGGTATTTTACTTTAATAAAGCAAATAGTACTCCTTTTACTTATCTCTTCTTTTCTTCCTTATTTGATGAAGTCTATGGTGACTCACCCTTAGAAAACCGGCCCCCCCATTATAACCAAGATATTTATGGTCTTGGTTGACCAACTAATTGACTTATATTGATTAAAACTTAAACTAGTCACTATTTGGCACTATTCATAAATTAGTGCACATATTCGTGAAATTTTTGATTTCCCATTGATTTAGGCTTCCTAATGTGATACTAATTAGTACACATGTTGATTAAGATGTAATCATAGGCATTTAGCCACTCAAAACCCATTTCTAAGACAATTTCTCAAAAAGGTGCTTTAAGGAGTCTTAAAGCACATTTTGTGTTTAAGCTTGTTTTTGAGCTTGGTTTTCTTTGATAATTGATTTAAAATGTCCATTATCATATTACTAAAGTCTTATAATGGTATTTGGGTGCTAATCAAAGTCACTCCAAGCTTAGAGCATGTTTTTGCCCAAATTGCCCTTAAGGCACTTTCTTGTGTTTTCCTTGGTTTAAATTGTCTACCAATCTTTCTAAGGCATATTATAGCCTTAATACATCATAATTTGATGTTTACTTACCATACTTAGGTTTGGGGTATTTCAATCTACCCCCCTTAAAAGAACTTTGTCCCCAAAGTTCTCATGCACCTTATCTTATTAGAATACATGTCTTACCTCATTCCATAGATCATATAGATCATAATTATGTATACTTAAACTCATTGGATCATTAGATCCACCATATGCTTATACTTAAATATCACACAACATGCTTAAGCATGTATAGCACTCAAAATTCTCTTTGTTTCTTTTGATGATTAAAACATTCACATAATTTCCAACGTATTCTCCCATGTCACCGGTCCGTAGACAATGGCTCATTCGTCCTCATCACCATGGGCCAGAATATAAAACACTCTGCTCTCCCCATGTCACCGGTCCGAAGACAAAGGCTCGTGCGTCCTCGACTTCATGGGCGAGACTCAGTAAAAAGGTAATCCTTTTTACGAGGTCATGTGAGGAATAACTCCTCTAATTAAAAATACAATCAACTCCAATTTCATTTTATCCTAATGCCTCTATCCTTAGCGTGATTTAATTGTGACCACTGGGAGGGAGTTTCAGGAATCATCCAACCCTGATGTGATCAGCATCAATGTAGAACTATCCTTCCACCCCAATTTGTGTTCGGTTTCCCTTGATCCCTAGAAAATCAAGTTCCACCTCCCACGTCATTTTCAAACATCCAAATAATTCACTCATGTCCAATTTTCTATCTTTTTAGTCTTTCTAATCGTAATCAATACATCTCCAAAGTGTGGACTCAGTCCATCAAACATTCCCGATTCATCTCTTAGTACTCACCCCAGGGCTTAAATTCCTACTAAGTTCTATAACTGTCCCAAACCAATTCTCACCATCTTATATCTCATAGCATTACAATTTCCTTCCTCATACTCATGTCAAATTGTATCTCATAATGTTATCTTATTTTATCACACACATAGTCTCATATCGACTCATACCTCATATATTCCTAATTTCTTAAGTCTCCTTAATCATCTTCCTTAATTCTCTTAACTTGTACTCACACCGGAGTTAACAAGATAAGTACTTAATATGTATTGTATTCACATCTTCTGTGTGCAATAACCATGATTTATCTCAAAATGTTTATGTAAAACATATTCTCAAATTATTTTGTGCTATGCACACCGTAGTTTATGTACTCAGTACACAAACATACGCTAAGCGGTTTTCGCTCTACCCCCCTTAAAATGGATTACGCCCACGTAATCAACACCACATCATTCTTGAACATCGGTTCAAGGTGTCTAATTCTCACCAAGCATTCTAGCTTCCATGTCATCTATCTCACTTAAAATTCGATCAGAAATGATTTAGTCTCTGTATCGAGGATTCTTACGGTACTTATACCATTTTCTTAACTTAGTTTGGTCTAATCTCAAAGGTACTGATCTGCTAGCTTCCGCTGCGCGACTCTGATAATCTTAGGCTTAACTGCCTTTCTAATCGTTCATAGTATTGTATATCCTTCTGTCTCCTTACAGTTTAGGAATATTGGTCTCTCAGTGGACACGTGTTATCCTTTATATACACGGCCTTAATGAGTTGTAACTCGTCTATCCATTCTCCTTGAAGATCTTATGTTCATTGTAACACCCCAACTACTAACAACACACTTAACAACACCTTGCAGCGGAAATCACAACTCACAACATAACTTAACTCCTTGGTGTTACACGCCGTTAGCCACCCACGTGGCTAACAAGGCTAACATACATACATTGTACCGGTCTGATGGACTAAACTCCCGAGCAACTACACATAAATCCCGTTCCACGTCCAACGATCATTATACACTTACATTACAATGTACCGAGTATCTTCCAACTAACGCCGATACAAATTCGGTCTTACTACACCTACAATACATCCACGATTCTCATGACTACCACGTACAAATAACTACCCCGTCCTACTCTCGAACGGCTTCCAGCTCCTTGTACCTGAAACAGGAAAGAGAAGAAAGGGTGGCCCCCCAGGGGCTCAGCACCGTTGCTGGTATGGTAATCCCGCAGCCCGCATGCTACCGGGCCACACACAACTAATTGTCGTCTTAGCATGCGATTGATTTTATTTGAACATACACAACTACACACATACTTCATGCTTAAAAGCAAACATCCATTAGTAGGACACAAACACAAGATTAGCACATACAACATAACCATACACTTCACTTGGTAACATACACACAGCTTAGTTCCATTCTTCTTAGAGAACATAAACTTACTTAGGGAGTGCCGGGGTGATAGAAGCCCGAGCACAACATACATACATTTTCTTTACTTAGGTGTGGCGGCCTCATATAGGACCGATCACACCTTACACAATTTCCCCGAGCTCCAATAATGATGAGGTAGGTAAGCCTTGGTTAAGCTTGTGGGTGGTTGTAATTCAAGGAGGAAAAACAACCGTAACATAATAAAGAGGGATTCGAAGCCAACTTAGGCATCAACACCTTACCAACATTACACATGATTTCCCCCTAACCCGATTGGAAGTTGGGTAGGTAAGCTTTGGCTAAGCTAATGGGAGGTCGAAATCCAATGAAGGAAAACAACCCTAACATAACAGGATGGGAGTTAATTCACATATATACATCAACTCCCAAACAACACGCGCGACCGGAACGACCGGATTCCTCACCATACATAACATATACATATTAGTTAAAGGTTCCTTTATGGAACTTATCACACACACACACTCACATAGTGATACTAACTCTGTTAGACACATAAGGGAAGTAACACCCCTTTTTAACAAACATGGATAACTGTATCCGATAACAACAACACACATAACAAAGTCACATACTTCATACATAGTCACAACATACACATACGCACGGATAGCCGTAGTTAGTACGTTCCCGTGGGTTGGGACGTTTATTCTGAATACCGGTCTCTTATGTGGCCCTAGAGTCGGTTAGCTATGGTTTAACACATAATTAAGGTTAAACGGTATCGGAATTAATTACACCACAATAATAAATTACTATAAACTCATTTCATGCTTTATCTTGCAAGGTGGCAAACACACAGAAAAACACATTGGCATACAAGCCGGTGTAATCCGGTAGGACACAGGTTGCAAGAAAACCATACCTTACACCATGGGTTACTCTATCATGTCCCCGAGGATTTACTCCAACGCGTCACCTCACGCTCCCCGTGTAGCTTCCGAACAACTGGTATTATTTCAAATGTTTCCATCAACATTAAAATCTTAAGGTATGTAACTTCCATTACTTCCGTACATAACCCCGTTGTCCCATTATCCTTAACTTATTTATGTTATTTTAAGCTCGCAACTTACACATTAACTCTCACACTTGTTTATACTTCCAATGGCCTTTAAAACTCATCAAACAAGGCCTAATCAACATCTAAAACCATTACCATTCACTTCCCCACCATAACAACCCTTAAAAAACACTTTCCGGACACTTTTTAACATGGTCCGGGTTTGTGTCCGGGGTTACAAACCCGGACCAACCCTGGAAAACGCTTTCTGGACATTTTTCTATGTGGTCCGGGTTTGTGTCCGGGTTTACAAACCCGGACCACCCCCTGGGATGGCCTTCTGCCATGTTTTTGCTATGGTCCGGGTTTGCATACCGATTTGCAAACCCGGACCACCTCTGGAACTATCAAAATTTATAGTTTTTGATCAGTTTTCAACCCCTAATTCACCTCTAATCATTTCCTAAACTTTCCATATGTTTCCTACATGTTTACACACACTAAAACACTCCTTAGATACTCCTAAAACGTTGGTCCAATTCACCACCCAATTCTTGTTCAAATTCACAACATTTTCTATTCCCTCTGATGCATTATGCACAGCAGTGCATTTAAACTTCTTTAGACATTTCACAACCTTCCACCAACCTTACTAAATCCACCAATAACCATTACAATCATTCCTACATAAAATCACTCCTAAAACCCACATTCACTCCTTGTTTCACAAGTTATAAACACTACTTCTTTTCTAGCATTTTTAAGCTCCTCATATGTAATTGCTACAGATTTTCATCCTTCTCTTCCTAGTTTCCAAATACCATTTCAAGTCTATTAAACCACTCTACTCAACACTATAAACACCAAGGTTCTCCCATTCACCAAGCCATCATCAAAACATTCATTTTCCACCAAAATTTCACCATAACTCCGTTGCTTTTCTAGCATTGTCCAAAACTCATCTTACCACCAAATTTTCATCCACATTCATCCTAATCTAGCCACACCCACAAGGGGTCCTACTAGCATACATAATTCCATAAAACCTCCTCAAACAACGTTATCAACATATATGCTCAATTTACTTGGCTTTAAGGCCTTAAACTCAAACAACAATTCACAACTTCCTACAACCTCATTAAAATACATTGCCTCACTTATTTTGGGTTCATTATTTACGTTACTCATTCCCAAAACCTAAAGCAATATAAAACAAGCCTTAAGGTAGATTTCTTACCTTAATTTCACAAGTCTCTCATTAATTCTCCTCTTGCTCCTCTTCTCTTCATAATCGGTCAAGAGGGAATGGAGTTTCAAAACTCAATCCCAACATTCAAGAAACACAAAATACATTCCATTAATTGTCTAAACCCTTAGGAAATTTTAATTCAATCAAAGGGCTTAAAACACAAAGTTAGGGTTTTACCTTTGGAGATTTTTGAGAGGGGTTCTCACCCTTGAACCAAGAAGGGAATTACTCCACCATTTAAAGCTTGGAGAATATCTCAAACAAGGAAGAAAAGCTAGTCATTACAAGAGCCAAAATCGACCAAGGTGGAAAAATGGAGAAAACATGACTTTTTCATGGATATTTTTACCTTGAATGAAAGAGGAGCCTCCAAGCTTCAAGAATATGTAATTTTCTCTTCAAATGGGATATACCCATGGAGATGAACTTCCACCAATGGAGATTTTGAAAAGATAGAAATGAAGCCCTTGATGAGAGGAGTTCAAATATGTAATTTATTTTTGATTTGGAGTAGTAATGTGGCCTAGGTGAGCAAGGGAGTGTGGGCTGCCATGGAAGGAAGCTCAAAATCGCTTCCAGTAGAAGAGTGGAAGAAGAAATTGGCAGAGGAAGAAGAAAAAGAGAGAGACAGTACGTGAGGGGAAAAAATGAGAGGAGAGAGGGAGAAAAGCTACTTTACACCTTTTTGCTTTTCCTTTTGTTTTTTTTCTTTCTTTTAGCCAATTAGCTAGTTTACAAATTAAGAGAGGGAGTGTTGACTACTAATAAAAACCGGCCCACATGTATATGTAAGCTGGAGCGTTTTTCGTCTTTTACAGAAAACACTCGTTAATTTACCCGGTTTAGCACTATTCACTAACCGGGCCCGTTTTTCGGATTTTTCTCGTTTCTTTAATTTTAATAGCTCTTAGTCATCCATTAATGTTTAATTATAGTTATATAATCAACTATAATTTTTACGGGGTCGTTTGACTATTTAAAGTCACGTTTTCGAGTTTTCTCGAAAAACGCGCTTTAAGACTCCGTTTGCGTTTTAACGCATTATCTGGATCCGTTTTCTTCTGGAATTATTTTTTTCACATGTTCTTAGTGTGTAACTAGGGTATAAAAAAATATATTTATAACCCTAGTGAAGGTTATATACCTCCTAAAATAATTAAATATGCGTTTTCACGTTTTGTGACTTTTACGCATTTTCTTTTTCTTTTTGGTTTTTATTTCTTCACCAATGATCTTAAGGACTTAATTAGCCTTTAAAAATCATAATTACACAATTAATTAACATATTAAGGTTTGGGGTATTTCAATCTACCCCCCTTAAAAGAACTTCGTCCTCGAAGTTCACACTTCCCAAGCATCATTTGAATTAGAACACGGGGATTACTTGTAAAATAAAACTTCCATTACCCACATACTTTACATCACAACCTCGGACTTAACGGTCCGGGTAACATATCCGCATCCATACATAACATAACATACTTATATGATAACCTCAGACTCAACGGTCCGGGTATCTTAACAACATTGTACTTGCATAACAACCCTCAGACTCTCAGGTCTGGGTAGCATAACAACCTTTCAGAACTTAACCACATTAGGACTCAAGGTCAAAATAATAATTATTACACATACCACACAACATGTCATAGCATGTATATCAACCAGAAATTCCTTTTCCATCTCTTCATGGGTTCGAGACCCATGTTGAGTACATATACACTGTGATCCCGCAGAACCGGTCGCGATGGACACTCTGGTCCCCGTTCTTTTGGGAGATCAAAACAATTGCATACATCTTTAAAATATACTTCTCATGTCACCGGTCCGAAGACAAAGGCTCATACGTCCTCAGCTCGTGAGCAAGTAATACGAAAATACTCTATATGAGGTTAAGTAGAATGAAATCCTTTATTGGAAAATACCAGTTGAAAATCCTTTTTACAAGGTCAAGTAAAAGTAGTCCTTCCTTTGAAAATACCACTTAAGAATCTTAGAATATTAATTGAAGTCTTGAAAATACCAATTGAAAATCTGAAACCACCAACTTAAAATTCTTTGAAAACACAATACAACTCCAAGTCCAATTATTGCTAACTGCATCTTATTCTTGATGTGGTTATTTGTGACCACTTATAGGGAGTTTCAAGATCATCCACTAATGTGATCAGCATCAGTGTTGAACTATCTTTCCACCCCAATTTGTGTTCGGCTTCCCTTGATCTCATGATAATCAAGTTTCACCTCCCACTTCATTTTCAAACAACAACTAATTCAAGCATATACCATTTTCTATCTTTTAATCCATCTAGTCATAATCATTACATCTCCAAGGGATAGAACTCCGTCTATCAATCATCCTCCAAATTCAACTTAATCCAAGTTACCTAGGGAATTTAATTCTTACTAGGTTCTGTATTGGTGTCATACCTCTCCATAAATCACAACACTGTATATATACACATATCTATATATATTTTTTTTATCAAAGTATAATACACAATATTACATTTGATATCATATGACCATATACTGTCGGGGTTTTAGTTCCCCGGGAGTTTTTCTACTCCCTTACACTTATACTTTCACATACATCCGTTAACACAATAAACACACTTATCACAATGGTATTCGCATCTTCTGTGCGCAATTACCACAATTACACCATGAATGAATGTGTATGTTTATGTAACACACACACCAATCATCAAAACAAATTATTTTGTGCTATGCACACCATTGTTCACGTACACTTGTACGGTAAAACACACTAAACGGTTTCGCGCTCTACCCCCCTTAAAAGGGATTACGCCCACGTAATCAATCACTTAACCACTGGTTTGTAACGTCCTACCGTCGTGAAGTGATTTATCTCCACGCGGTTTATTACACAATGTGTTCTGGTTTGAGGGTCTTAGCCATATTGGCGGTTTAGTCCCTAACCAAGAATTCTCCTTAGAGCTTATTTAATTCATAACCAGTTTCGATTCTGGCCTGTGAAACTTCTAGGCGTTAATAATTGCCATTCACTCATGTTCACAACGCACATCCAACTCTTGAATCGCTGGCTCACTAGTTTCTGCTGCGCGACTCTTGATAACTTCGAGCTTAGTTTGCCCCCTTCATTATTCTTACTGTATTGTATATCTTCGATTATCACCTTCATCTTGGTAATATTTCTCAACCGACGCGTGGTATTTCTTACCAAGAGCGAGTTCGGTGAGTTACAAACTTTCTATTTACTTCCATATAATTTACTGTATTCCACACTGATTTACTTAATTTCTTCCGACTTACTGTCGGTTACGTTTGAGCTACTACCTATTGTGTAGTACTCTGTCGTTTATTTCCAACACTTGAGGTATATTCCATACCGATATTTAACAATCGTGTTATTGTAGTCACTTATGCCAATCAAGTACCCTTTGATTGGTACGACCGTGCTTCTCTTATGCATCGGTTTTATCACACCATAATTCTTGTTCCTCCATCACAATTGACATTACCCAAACTTCCTAGCTATCACACTCGATCATTACCGCGCAAGTGCAATACCAAAACACTCAGTCATACAGAGTGCAGAGGCGTAAACTCTTGACAGTAAATCTCTTATGCGATTGCAATAGGAATTCACACTGTGTTCCTTATCACATAGTACCGACCATTGGCTTATTGCCCAGTCGGTTTGTTATCACTTACCTTGTATGCCCATTGAGTTTCACTCATAACTAGTCTTATTTGCCACATTATTATTTAACAATACTTATGCAACGGTCGCTTACTGCGCACCGTGCTCTTACTCATTGTATAACATTAACTTACACTGCATCCGCTATTATTTAGCTTCCGCTATTACACTGTGTTTTGCCACTTATTCGGCTGACTGCTGAATACTCTACTCTTCGAGCCTCTATGCTCCTTGAGCGTTGTTCATTACACATCTAGCATCCCACATATGGTGGTTGCCATTAGGCTTATCACTCTTTCCGTCTGCACAACTGGTACGACTTCTTTTAGATACAATCTTCGTAGTAACAACTGGTCAACTCTTAACACATTCTCTGAATTTAGTTCACATAACTACCGCTGTTGCGGTCTCACAATATCAAGAGGTGTCCCCACACTTTAAGCAGTGGTTCGTTATCCGCTTACTTACTTATATAACGTAAACTTCTGTGATCAATAACATTTTCTTAACACATTCGATTTGTGGCTTTTAAGCCTTATTGCCTCGAGCTCTGCCCGTTGTAGGCTGTCCACACACATTACATGGTTTAGATTGGTATTGGGCTCCATGACAAGGTCGTAGTATCACGGTTCCTTTCATGGGATGCCCCTTCAAGGATGTCAGACTTCCCTCTGACGACTTGTGTTTAAACTTGGTGTTAATTTCAGCCTTTGCGTTTCTGTCACGTATCTTGTTCAACCATTGTTGACCCAAACACCCTTTTAAGGATAACTCCTGGGTGTTATTAGGTTATGCCTTTTCATCTGGCTTGCACTCATTGGTATGTTTAATTTCTACTTCGCCCCGCGTTCTTTGCTGGGTTGAATATTCTCCTTAGTGAGATTGATATCTCTAGTGATCATCTCGGGAGTCTCATCCCGATCATTGCACATTAACATATCCATAGTAGGCATCTGCCTCACCATATATAGGCTGGGTACTTACTCCAGCTATTGTGTTCATCCATCCAGATCCTTAAGACATATGCGATGTCTTTACTTACTAGTCAGTGCACTTCACACTTCTAGATTCTTAAACATTTCCTCGCAATAACTCACTAATCCCTTTAGTCCTCTTAACTTAACTGGGTTCCTTTACTTCAACCATTCGATGGTAGTTTATTACTTTTGTCTGACTTTTACTTCGGACCGTAGTATGGAGTCGACTACTTCCCGTGTTCCAGACTCCACTCGTATACATACATGGGGTATCCTACTGATACATTGCTACTTACCCGACTACCCCATAAGAAGGTTTGTCAGGCCCACAAGCTCCTATCGGAGTGCGGTCGTCCCACATTACTGTTGGTACACTCGTAGTGTCCGTCATACGCCTAGGTGAAGTATTCTGTTGTCAACTTCTCTTATATTATCCTGTGATAATATGCATTCCATGCTTCCCGAACTTAATCAAGGGAAATGTATCCACTATTGTATTATTATGAACTCAATCCATTCCTCGGGTTGTTACCCTTGGGTTTACCGGTTTCCATCCGGTTATTTAAAAGTAACTGGGTAAAACTTACCTACCATGTGGCACTGAGGCCCGTGTAGGTCTTCTGGTTTGGTTTAAAGAAAAAGTCGAATTGAAATAAATGGGTTTGAAAGAAAATCTGGTTTTGAAAAAGGTTTTGAAAATGGATTTAAGTTGAAAGAAAAATTCTCCTGGTTTTACAACGTTTCCTTGCCTTAACCGAGTCTAGCTTCCTGCTGACTGGTGTATTTCCAAGTACTGAGGTCAGGCTATTAAGCCCTTCCACGGTTATGATAATCCCACTTAACTTCATGGTACTTTACTAAGTACCGGTAGTTGTTTAAAATTTTCCGTACAGCCTTGTCATAGCAGCACTTGCCATGGCAAGTGCGCCATGCTAGCTGGTTATCGGTTCAATACACATTGGTTGCGGTATTGTTTTCATCCGCACTAATATCAGTGGCCTTGCTGGCCCTTACTTGATCTTGCAGCCTTAACAATAAATTTTCTGGGTACCTCTCACTGTCTTCACATGATAACCATTGACTAGGGTGTTTCCCTTTTCTGGGAGACCCCCTTTTCTTAGTATTGTATCCTCCTCGTACTACGTTGTAGTTCCTTAATCGGTTGGTATACCGTTGCTATGTTAGTTAACATTGATCCCGTAGACACTCGTCTCGGGTTTCATTACTCACTTCTCCACTGTTGCACGATGCGTTGCAAGCTGGTTGTTCTCGACTGCTCCATGTCGACCCAGGTTGCCGGAAATTCTATTCCTTTAAGCATAAGATTCTTCACTTTTCGCTATTAAATGCGGCAAACATTGTTCAGATGGAAACCGTCTTCGGGATTCACACCTTTCGGAATCTACCGTATGACAGGTTCTCCATACTTACAGAGGTAAATATCAACTGCCAGATCGGGTTTTCCCGAGTAAGAGATGACTCCCATCTCTCTGGCGTTCTTCCCAAGTTATAAAATAGGGTTTGTGGAGGGCGGGATGGATATTGTAGGTATCCAGTACACACTGGCATTTCCTAACTAGCGTACTTCTCACGCTATCACTCAACCCTTAACCCAAAGTACTATACTCTTAACTCGGTACTTCCTAAGCTCGGTAATTCAGTCATCAGAGCGATACTTCGCTCTGATACCACTTTTTGTAACACCCCAACTACAACAACACACTTAACAACACTTGCAGCGGAAAATCACACTCACAACATAACTTAACTCCTTGGTGTTACACGCCGTTAGCCACCCACGTGGCTAACAAGGCTAACATACATACATCGTACCGGTCTGATGGACTAAACTCCCGAGCAACTACACATTAATCCCGTTCCATGTTCAACATCATTATACACTTACATTACAATGTACCGAGTATCCCAACTAACGCCGATACAATTTCGGTCTTACTACACCTACAACATCCACAATTTCATGACTACCCACATACAAAACTACCCCGTCCTACTCTCGAACGGCCTCCAGTTCCTTGTACCTGAAACAGGAAAGAAAGAAAGGGTGGCCCCCAGGGGCTCAGCACCTTTGCTGGTATGGTAATCCCGCAGCCCGCATGCTACCGGGCCACGCACAACTAATTGTCGTCTTAGCATGCGATTGATTTTATTTAAACATACACAACTACACACATACTTCATGCTTAAAAGCAACATCCATTAGTAGACACAAACACATTAGCACACACAACATAACCATACACTTCACTTGAATACACACAACTTAGTTCCATTCTTCTTAGAGAACATAAACTTTACTTAGTGCCGGGGTGATAGAAGCCCGAGCACAACATACATACATTTTCTTTACTTAGGTGTGGCGGCCTCATATAGGACCGATCACACCTTACACAATTTCCCCCTAGCTCCAATAATGATGAGGTAGGTAAGCCTTGGTTAAGCTTGTGGGTGGTTGTAATTCAAGGAGGAAAAACAACCGTAACATAATAAAGAGGGAGTCGAAGCGAACTTAGGCATCAACACCCTACCAACATTACACATGATTTCCCCCTAACCCGATTGGATTGGGTAGGTAAGCTTTGGCTAAGCTAGTGGGAGGTCGAAATCCAATGAAGGAAACAACCCTAACATAACAGGATGGGAGTTAATTCACATATATACATCAACTCCCAAACAACACGCGCGACCGGAACGACCGGATTCCTCACCATACATAACATATACTATTAGTTAAGGTTCCTTTATGGAACTTATCACATACATCACATAGTGTTACTAACTCGTTAGACACAGGAGAACACCCTTTTAACAAACATGGATAACTGTATCCATAACAACAACACACAACAAGTCACATACATCACACAAGTCACAACATACACTAACGCACGGATAGCCGTAGTTAGAACGTTCCCGTGGGTTGGGACGTTTATTCCGAATACCGATCTCTTATGTGAACCTAAGGTCGGTTAACTATTATTTAACACATAATTAAGGTTAAGCGGTATCGGAATTAATTACGCCACAATAATGAATTACTATAAACTCATTTCATGCTTTATCTTGCAAGGTGGCAAACACACAGAAAAACACATTGGCATACAAGCCGGTGTAATCCGGTAGGACACAGGTTGCAAGAAAACCATACCTTACACCATGGGTTACTCTACCGTGTCCCGAGGATTACTCCAACGCGTCACCTCACGCTCCCCGGGTAGTTCCAACAACTGGTATTATTTCAAATGTTTTTCAACAAAAATCTTACGGTATGTAACTTCTATTACTCCCGTACTTAACCCCGTTGTCCCATTATCCTTAACTTATTTATGTGATTTTAAGTTCGCAACAACATTAACTCTCACACTTGTTTATACTTCCAATGGCCTTTAAAACTCATCAAACAAGGCCTAATCAACATCTAAAACCATTACCATTCACTTCCCCACATAACAACCTTAAAACACTTCTGGTAAGTTTTTATGGTCCGGGTTTGTGTCCGGGGTTACAAACCCGGACCAACCACGGAACTTTCTGGACATTTTTCATGTGGTCCGGGTTTGTGTCCGGGTTTACAAACCCGGACCACCCCCTGGGATGGTCTTCTGCCATGTTTTTGCTATGGTCCGGGTTTGCGTACCGATTTGCAAACCCGGACCACCTCTGGAACTGTCAAAATTTACAGTTTTTGATCAGTTTTCAACCCCTAATTCACCTCTAATCATTTCCTAAACTTTCCACATGTTTCCTACATGTTTAACACACTAAAACACTCCTTAAATACTCCTAAAACGTTGGTCCAATTCACCACCCAATTCTTGTTCAAATTCACAACATTTTCTATTCCCTCTGATGCATTATGCACAGTGCATTTAAACTTCTTTAGACGTTTCACAACCTTCCACCAACCTTACTAAATCCACCAATAACCATTACAATCATTCCTACATAAAATCACTCCCAAAACCCACATTCACTCCTTGTTTCACAAGTTATAAACGCTAATTCTTTTCTAGCATTTTAAGCTCCTCATATGTAATTGCTACAGATTTTCATCCTTCTCTTCCTAGTTCCCAAATACCATTTCAAGTCTATTAAACCACTCTACTCAACACTATAAACACCAAGGTTCTCCCATTCACCAAGCCATCATCACACTCATTTTCTACCAAAATTTCGCCATAACTCCGTTGCTTTTCTAGCATTGTCCAAAACTCATCTTACCACCAAATTTTCATCCACATTCATGCTAATCTAGCCACACCCACAAGGGGTCCTACCAGCATACATAATTCCATAAAACCTCCTCAAACAACGTTATCAACATATATGCTCAATTTACTTGGCTCTAAGGCCTTAAACTCAAACAACAATTCACAACTTCCTACACCTCATTAAATACATTGCCTCACTTATTTTGGGTTCATTATTTACGTTACCCATTCCCAAAACCTAAGGCAATATAAAACAAGCCTTAAGGTAGATTTCTTACCTTAATTTCACAAGTCTCTCATTAATTCTCCTCTTGCTCCTCATCTCCTCATAATCGGTCAAGAAGGAAAGGAGTTTCAAAACTCCATCCCAACATTCAAGAAACACAAAATACATTCCATTAATTGTCTAAACCCTTAGGAAATTTTAATTCAATCAAAGTGCTTAAAACACAAAGTTAGGGTTTTACCTTTGGAGATTTTTAAGAGGGGTTCTCACCCTTGAACCAAGAAGGGAATTACTCCACCATTTAAATCTTGGAGAATATCCCAAACAAGGAAGAAAAGCTAGTCATTACAAGAGCCAAAATCGGCCAAGGTGGAAAAATGGAGAAAACATGACTTTCTCATGGATATTTTTACCTTGAATGAAAGAGGAGCCTCCAAGCTTCAAGAATATGTAATTTTCTCTTCAAATGGGATATACCCATGGAGATGAACTTCCACCAATGGAGATTTTGAAAAGATAGAAATGAGCCCTTGATGAGAGGAGTTCAAATATGTAATTTATTTTTGATTTGGAGTAGTAATGTGGCCTAGGTGAGCAAGGGAGTGTGGGCTGCCATGGAAGGAAGAAAATCGCTTCCAGTAGAAGAGTGGAAGAAGAATCGGCAGAGGAAGAAGAAAAAGAGAGAGACAGTATGTGAGGGGAAAAAAATGAGAGGAGAGGGAGGGAAAAAGCTACTTTACACCTTTTTGCTTTTCCTTTTGTTTTTGTTTTCTTTCCTTTAGCCAATTAGATATTTTACAAATTAAGAGAGGGGAGTGTTGACTACTAATAAAAACCGGCCCACATGTATATGTAAGCTGGAGCGTTTTTCGTCTTTTACAGAAAACACTCGTTAATTTACCCGGTTTAGCACTATTTACTAACCGGGCCCGTTTTTCGGATTTTTCTCGTTTCTTTAATTTTAATAGCTCTTAGTCATCCATTAATGTTTAATTATAGTTATATAATCAACTAATTTTTACGGGGTCGTTTGACTATTTAAAGTCACGTTTTCGAGTTTTCTCGAAAAACGCGCTTTAAGACTCCGTTAGCGTTTTAACGCATTATCTGGATCCGTTTTCTTCTGGAATTATTTTTTTCACATGTTCTTAGTGTGTAAATAGGGTATAAAAAAATATTTGTAACCCTAGTGTAGGTTATATACCTCCTAAAATAATTAAATATGCGTTTTCACGTTTTGTGACCTTTACGCATTTTCTTTTTCTTTTTGGTTTTTATTTCTTCACCAATGATCTTAAGGACTTAATTAGCCTTTGAAAATCATAATTACACAATTAATTAACATATTAAGGTTTTGGGTATTTCATTCATACTCTTAGTGTTTTCTCGAATGTCTAAATTGTTCTCTCCAACTGACCTTTGGTCTGAGGATGACCCTTAATCTGAAACTACTGTTTAGTGCTTATTGTGCTTTACAGCCTTATCCTTAACACTTTAAGACATGTCCAATGTCTGTGCTTAACAATCCGTGCTTTCGCACTTCATAGTCCTTAATTATTTGTTCTCTGATTCCTTTGTGTGTTGGTTCAACTGAATTCTTCTCTTCGACTGTTTGTGGTAGTAGCTGCTCTTGTCTGATCTTGCGTCGTGTCCGTGGTACAGAGTCGACTACTTCCCGTGTTCCTTACACCACTCGTCTACATGCATGGGGTACCTTACTGGTACATTACTACTTATCCGATTAACTCATAAATGAGCGTGTCAGGCCTGCAAGCCCCGGTGGGGTGCAGTCGTCCCACGTCTCATTTTAGTAAACTCATAGTGTCCGTCACACGTTTAGCTATTGCTAATTATGAAGTATTCTGTTGTCGATCTCCTCTTTCATCGTTCCATAATAACATTTATTGTTCTTCTTGAAGTTAATCAAGGGAAATCCATTTACTGTGTTCTTGGGTATGGTATGCTCTAGCTCCTTTCTGTATTCCGTATTGACTCAATTTCTTAGTAGCTTAGGTCTCTTTCCATAGAGCCTCTTATCTTCTTTCTCATATATATTCTACTAGGAATGCACTTCCAGTTCCTTAAGGAATCGGTAGTGTGCCTTCTGTGTACTCTTACCAAACCAGGTCCAGACTACTGGCATCAATGCACAGTTCGTCTACCATCTTATTTCCTTACTTATATTGGTCTTAACTCATAAATCTCATTGCCTCTGTGTCAATATTTGACGGCTCATACCTAACGGTCGCTTACCGCGCACCACGACTTAATCCCCCTTATATAACTATTGTACTCACGACCACTACTACCGTGGTAGTTGGCCCTTACCATGTTGCCCATTGATGGTGCAACCTCTTACTCACTTATTCTAATGTCTTACCTTATACTCAATCCCTTCTTGGTGTAAACACACTAGGAGTTCTTTCATTCCGGTGTATGGCGGTTGTCATACCGTGCTGTAATATGGTTGCCTCTTAATACGAAGGCGTTCTGCTCTTATCTCAGATTCGTAAGTAGGCTAATTTCTCTTGCTTTCTTTCATCCTTAGTGATGTTATCTACCATGTAATTCTACCGGTTACTAAAGAAGTCATCCACTGAATCACAAGCTCCACGGAGCATTGGTCACTTGACGTGCCATGATGTGCACTCTCAATGTGTATCTCTGACGATCGCTAATTCTTACATCCCGGGTGTTGGATATGGGGTCTATCTCTGCAACCTTCCTTATTACTCAAGCGTATCTGATATGTTCTAAGGTAATCTTAAGGTTTACATTTTCATTCCCTAACAACAGCGTATTGCATCTCTAATAAGTGAAAGCCCTTTTTGAGGGGTCTATTCCCACTCTTGGCCCCCATCCTGAAAGGCATGGTTCGTTCTCCGCCCCTGCCAATGTACTATCTCATTATTCTCATTGGTGCTTTTTCCCTGGCAATATTTTCCACAATTTAAGTTATAGGTTTGGTAACCGTTCATATCTACGAATTGTAGTTCCTTCGTGGCTTAAACAAGCTCTCTTGTAACTTACTGCGCCTCGAGCTCTGATGTGGTTAACATCCTTGGCTCGTAGGCTCTTAGTGCTTAATGTCTCAGTTCATTATTTGTACTCTTACTCACCTGTAGGTCATTCTTAAAGGTTTTTGTTTCCTTGAACACTATCCACCGCTAGATTACATAATAAATGTAGTATTGGGTTTCATGGCTAGTTGTTGCGTCCTGCTTCCCGCTATGGAAGTTTATTCAGGCGTTCTGAGGTTACTTAGTGTCTTTGACAATACAGTCGCTTTATTAGACTTATGTCTTTTAGCAAATAAGGATAAGTTGGTATTAGGCTTTTGCCTTACGGTGTCCAAGTTGGATATCATCTTGTCATCTTATACTTTCATCTCAACGCTTCATTCAACTTCCGTTGACTATGCCACCCGTTGATGATCATTCATACTTGGGTGTTAATGAGTTAAACAAACAGTATTAACTGTCATTCATCAGTTGTTCGGCTCGACTATGCCCGCTCTGTGGGGGTAGTCCTCTGAGCTTTCCTTTTCCAGGGTTGTACGTCTTTAATCCTTAGTAGGTTATAGCTTACGTTTACTTCTTTTATCCTTGTTTTCTGGGGTTTTTTTTCCATCATCTTCATTGTAGAATGTTTGTTATTAGTATTCTTAATGGTCACTTTGGGAGTCTTGTCCCGCTTTCGTTGGAAGTCGTTGCGTTAACCATCTCAGTCGTATCTTACAATACATCCCCTGTATATTATTGCTTATATAGTGTTTTGCTCGGATTCTGAGCGATCTCTTAGGTTTTCCTCTTGGAGTTCGAGATTGGTGTTCTTACCGTACCATCGGTTGTTGTTGCAGTAGGTTATACTGTTGCTATATTTATATGGTTAAATATTTTGTCCAAGTTCTGCTCCCGGCTGACTGGTGTGTCACCTCATCTCATCATGGTCAGGCCGTCAGGCCTTTCCAAGGTCTTATTTTTCTGTTCTTATTGATTTACAATCCGGTATTAATATGTGTTACAACTGTAGCGTACTCCTATCTTGCCATGATGGCTTTCCGTGTAGCTTAACCGTGGTAGCACTTGCTATGGCAAGTGCGCCATGCAGGATGGGCTATTGGTACAAAGTACACTGGTAGTGATACTTCCTTCTAGTTTCCAAGTAATTGGTAGTCCTCGGGACTCCTTCGATAATCTCTTATTTTGGATAACTGACCATCCGGCAGTTTCCTTGTTGTTTGGCAGTACTGTCATTCATCAGGGCGTTCCTCTTCCTGAGGGAACCCCTTATTATTTTCTTATGTCTTAATCCTCGCTCCCGTCTTCACGTATTTTGTTGTGGTTACTAAGTAATGATTCTCTTTTAGGCACTACATCGTAGTCCTATTTTGGTATTCAATTTGTATGAGTTTCTACCGTTGTCCGCGTTATGTTGGCCAGGTTTTGTAACCTTCCTCATTGTATGGGGTTTGGAGTTCCCGTTTCTAACTGGACTTTCCAGTAATCTCAATCCTCATGCTTTGTATTATTCTACTGTTATGCTCCTTCGGACCACTGTCCGGTACTCATGTCGCTTCCCCTTTTCCTTTCTATTGCACCCGTAGTGCTTTCCTTATCATTGGTATGGTGGGTTATTTCGACTGCGTAGCATGTCGACCTATGTTGCCGGTAATTACCGTTCCCTTATTGACAGAATTCCATAGGTAGCGCCTGTTTCTCTGTTGCGCTCCATTAAAAACCTCCAAGTTCTCTGTAACTGTTGTGCAACAAGAGGTTTCTCGTATTGCTTACTGTTAGCTAACTGCCAGATCGGGTTTCCCCGAGTAAGAGAAGGCTTTCTCCTCTCTGGCGTTTGTTCCACATATTCAGGGTTAGGGATGTGGAGGGCGGGTCTAGGTACTATGGATATCCGGTAAACACCGGGAAGTCCTGACTAACGCACCTCTCACTCTATCTCTTAACCCTTAACCCATAACTCAATCTCAACCTCAATATTCTCCTAAGTTCGGTAATTCTTGTCTTCAGAGCGTAACTACGCTCTGATACCACTTTTGTAACACCCCATCTCGATCCAATCATGGTTATCACAAACTTATCACCATATATACAAACTCTGCAGCGGATTCAAATACATTCCAGGACCTTGCCACGGTCTGACTACAGAATATACCGAACTTTAGTACATACAAATCTTTACCCAATACTTATCCTTCTTACAAACCCCTCACAACCTATACACTTTACTAACTCAAATTGCCATACGAGTGTACATGCACAACTTGTAGGCCACGCTTAACCCGTAATGCTTGTACCCCTTCTTACTCTCGCGACGGCCGCCTCCTGACGTTCACCTGTGTAGTAAAAACAGCCCCCAAAGGGGGTCAGCACGAATGCTGGTACGATCCTCTCATGTCCCCCAAGCTAACGTGGCTACGACGACTAGTTGTCGATAGCATGGAGGTTGATTAGATGCACAACATAATAGTAAATGCTGTAAACAACAATCCAAATATGAACAATCAAAGTTCAAATATAACGAACGACTTAAATGCGTTCCCTTAATTAGAGAGTTTATTATTTAACTCCTTAAGTAATGTTCCCACTTAATCTTAGACCATCCTTATCTTACCTCAATCTTAGTCTTGCCTTAATCTTAGAACCAACCATCCTTTATTAAGGAGTGGATGTAGCTTATCTTAGTCTTAATAATACAAACCATCCTTTAAAGAGGAATGGTTGCAACTTATCTTAACCTTACCTTAATCTTAACCTAAACTTATTCTCAGTATACAAACCGTTCCTGGAAGGGAATGGTTGTAGCTTAATTTCACACCTGGGATTTAGGTGATCCCACCGCACCATCTTAATGCCACCTACCCTGGACGGAAGTCCAGCGTAGCTGAGCCGGCAACCGGCCCTAGGCTACAAGTCCGAAGACAAGTCCTTAAGCGGAAGTCGAATCTGCTATAGATACCGACCCTCTTTCCTTAGCATGCATGACCGGAGTCAGTCCCGGGTTCCTCACTCCCCCCTTAAGTTCCAGTTAGTAGTAGTCTCAAGACCATGTTTATTGGTTAACCTCTTTCGGTTAATATCAAACTCACATTAGGGAGTGTTCCTTAGTCTCACTCAATTCCTTACTAAACGTTGGTTAGTAAGTTCTCACGGTATGTTGTGTTAGTTTTCAAACATCACACAACAATACAATAAACATAATATTCCGGTTGCATGCTTTATCTTGTTTAGTGAGCACACAAAAACAAATAGCACACAAGCCGAGGGACGCCTCGTTAGCAAGCAGGTCACAAGAAGAACTGTACCGTTCACCGTTGGTCGTTCAGTTGCTTACTCTCCTCTGGAGTCCAAATTCTCAAACCCTAAAACATTCATTCAATTTTAGGTTGTTAATTACTTTTCCAATAAAGCTAACTTACTTAACTCACTTAGTCACTAATGATCCCCATCTAACACCACTTAAGTTCTTATAAACTTAATCTTAAGTGAATCACTTCTCCTCATAACTTATACTTATTCACCCACTTAATTATCATTGTTACCCACCAAACATGTCTTAAACAACCTTATATCATCATTACATGTCAATCCCCACCATTGGATATCATTTCCTAACCTTAAACAAAGTTTTTGGTCAAAACAGCACCGCGTCCGAACTTGTGTCCGAGCTTACCAAGTTCGGACGCAAGTCGAGACTCAAAAGGGTGCAACCAGACGTGTGTCCGAACATGTGTCCGAACTTCCCTAAGTTCGGACATAGGTCGAGGAAAAATCAAGTGAAGAATTTCAAGTGTCCGAACATCTAAGTCCGGATGGTAGTTTGGACTCTGGTCGAGACTCAAAAATTCTAATCGCAACAGGGCATGTCCGAGCTTCCAAATTCAGACGGAAGTTCGGACAGGCCAAAATATTCATCTTTTACACCCTTAAACAGTTATCTCCTTTCTTGCAAAAATGCCCAACTCTTCCACAAGTGTCCCTTTATGTCTTAATACCATATAGACACTTAAACTCACCTTAGAACATCCTTTAAAACCTCCTTAACCATTTTCTCAACCCTTACAAGAATTTCTAACACTTGTTACTTATTTCCTTATTTTTCCAACATGTAATCTTTGTCTAAAACTCTAACCATCCAAAGTGTTTCCTTCCCAATCAATGTAACTTCTCCCTAGCATTATTGCATCCCCTCTTCGCTTGCCAAACCTTCCAAGGTTATCTTGCATGTCCATGCACAATTCCTTTCTTTTCCTTTTTCTACTCATCAACCTAAACTCATGAACTTACCTATGCATTTCTCCCCATCTTCTTAGCACCTTAACCTTGTTCTTCGTTACCTTAACTATCCTACACCCTCCTTGGACATTTCCATCTCCTTTTACTCACTTACTCACCATTCTCATGATCATACGCTCTTTTACATTCCTAGTCATTTTCCTTGACATTTGACAACATTCTCCCACACCTTTCTCTTCCATCACCTAAGTCCACTCATTACCATCAAAACTAAACCTCATTAGTCCACTACTAGCATCATCACACTTACACAAGCTTCGCAAATCTCTCATTGTTATATTCCCTAGTTCATACCTAAATTATCTTAAAGCATTATACACCTTCTCCTCCAAATTTGCACGAGTTTTACCATTCCTCTTACCATGACTTTGGTGTGTTCAATACACCCACCAATCTTCTAATCCTTCCTAGACAACTCTAGGTCATTCTCATCCTCAAAAACTCCTTAGTTAACTCATTTCCACTCAAATTCCTTTTAATGATCCCAAGTGAATCCTAGGTCATATTAATTCACCACCATCACCTAAACACTCATTTCTACTCAAATTTCACCATAGCTTCTCTAGTATCTTATCATGCCCAAACACATTATTTTTCCTCATTCAACCATCTCACCCACATCAAGTTCTTTCTCATCATGCCTCATCACCCAACCCAACTCATTCACAACAACTCAATATATTGTAATAATCTTAAATTGCATAGCACTAAGGCTCTTAAATGGCATGGCTCTTAGGCCCTTAAATAACTTAAGCTTAAACACTGAATTTCCCACATATAAAAGCTTTCAACCTGCAAATACACCCATCAATCTCATAGTAGTTATAATGCTCTTAAAACTCATCTTAAACTTATATTATCAACTCATTCCCATTGGCTCCTTAGTCACAAGTTCATAAGCTTGTTTAAGTTCTTTTTCTTAGGTTATACAACCCAACGCACAATGTAAGCTCTAAGCCACATTGGTACCCACCTAAACTCGTCCCTTAAAACTTAGACCACCATTAGGTAAGCATTTTACCTTGTTTTCTCAAGCTTATCTTAACTTCCTCCTTAGACCTTTTTCCCTTGGGAATCTCGGCCACCATCTTAACTTCCCTTGCCAATGTTCTAATCATTATCAATGACCTCATGAGTGCTAAATGTAACATAACTCTTATAGGAGTAAAACCAGGTTGAAATGTGTTTTAAGTATATTGCAGAATGTTTTTCCTGGATTCTCAAAAACAAGCTTGGATATGAATCAAGTAGGACCTCCTCTAGCCTTGTAGAATAGAACAAGCTAGAACATGGATAAAACAAGGCTCCATGAGTGATGATTTTCGCCATCTAGAGAAAAAGGATGGAAAGTTGATTTTCTTTCATTTTCATTTCCTACCTAGAATGAAGGAGAAGATAATGAACACCTCAAGCTAGCTTTTCCTCTCCAATGGTGATTTCCCATGACTCCAAAATGAGGCTTTTCAGATTTGAAAAGATAGGAAGCAAGGTCTTGGTCTAACTAAGAGATATATGTGCTTAGTTTTTGATTTGGAGCTAAAATGAGTAAGTTTTGACAAAGCAAGGTGGTGGGCCATGGTGCTGCTTGGAGACGGTTTAGAAAAGAGAGAAGAGGAAGAAAATCATGGAAGAAGAAGAGAAATGAAGAAGAGAGGAGAGGTAGGTTAATATAAGGTATTGACTTTAATAAGCAATTACTCCCTTTTACTTATCTCTTCTTTCTTCCTTATTTTGATGAAGTCCATGGACTCACCCTTAGAAAACCGCCCCCCCCATTATAACCAAGATATTTATGGTCTTGGTTTACTAACTAATTGACTTATATTGATTAAAACTTAAACTAGTCACTATTTGGCACTATTCACAAATTAGTGCACATATTCGTGAAATTTTTGATTTCCCATTGATTTAGGCTTCCTAATGTGATACTAATTAGTACACATGTTGATTAAGATGTAATCATAGGCATTTAGCCACTCAAAACCCATTTCTAAGACAATTTCTCAAAAAGGTGCTTTAAGGAGTCTTAAAGCACATTTTGTGTTAAGCTTGTTTTGAGCTTGGTTTTCTTTGATAATTGATTTAAAATGTCCATTAGCATATTACTAAAGTCTTATAATGGTATTTGGGTGCTAATCAAAGTCACTCCAAGCTTAGAGCACGTTTTGCCCAAATTGCCCTTAAGGCACTTTCTTGTGTTTTCCTTGGTTTAAATTGTCTACCAATCTTTCTAAGGCATATTCTAGCCTTACTACATCATAATTTGATGTTTACTTAGCATACTTAGGTTTGGGGTATTTCAAATATGTGAGTCATTTGGGCTTCGGCCCAAAAGCTTAGACTTAGGTGATTTCTCTTCTTGCCCAATTTGAATTATCCAATTAGTTCTAGGCCCATAAAAAAGAAATCCACCTGAACTTGAAATAACTCACAAGTCCTGAAAATAAAATCTTTTTCGCCTTAGCAACCATCTTCTCTAGCGCAAAAAAGTTAGGCCCATTTGTGATTTAGGGGCCATTCCAGCCCATGTGCTTTACCTCTAGCCCAAACACATTCTGGCCCAAGCGCCCAATTCTCAAAATATTCTTGCCCAAGAGCCACATTCTTCAAACATTTCTAGGCGCCTCCCTTCCAACTCATTTCGGGCCTCAATGCCTACTCACAATCTTCAAAACACTCTAGCTCAAGTGCCTTTCTTTCAGCCCAAACAAGTTTTTACCTAAAACTTCTTCACGGTCCAGAATTTTAGCTCAATCCACTTTTGTTTTCCAACAGATAAGCCCGAATCCCAAGTATGGCAGAGGGAGGAAACCCAGTTAGCATGGAGGCTCAGTTTGCAGCCTTAGAGCAAAGGTACATGGCCGCCTTAGATGCCATGGAACAGAAACATAGGTCCACCACTAATGACATGGAGGCTAAGTATGTCACTATCATCGAAGAGCTGAAAAGCAAAATCAATTCCCTTGAGGTTGTTCATCTGGAAAACATTTCAGGAAAGATTTCTAACTCTGGGAATGAGCGTGACTACATCGAAGTTAACTCTGTTGAGGCCCAGGGTGCACAAAGATTTGTAGGGCAAGTCGTCCCAGACCGCCAATTAACTGCAGAATTAAGGAAGACCCTGAAAAGGATCGAGCGCATGGAAAAAGCTAGCAAGCCAGTTGGTTTCGATTACTCTTCTATGGAATCGTGCCCCAAGGTTAATCTCCCTCTAAAGTTGAAGCTACCCACACTTGCTCTATACAAGGGTTCCTCATACCCACAGGTCCATCTAGCGATGTTCGATAGGGAAATGTCCATCCTCAGGTTGAATGACATGTAGAAGGCCAAGGTTTTCACCCGTTATCTCGATGAAATACCTCAACGTTGGTACTTGACTCAGAGGATGAACACCAAAACCTATGAAGAGGTTTGTGAGGCTTTCCTGCACCATTTCGAGTATGCTAAGAATCTTGAAGTCACTAGGTCCGATCTTGCCAGTACCCGGCAGGGAAACAGTGAATCAATGTCCGATTTCATCAAACGGTGGAGGATGAAGGCTGCTGCTATGCCTACGAAAATGGATGAGCAAGAACAGATTCGAATGATTGTGGACAATATGCAGAAGCAATACAACAACGAGCTGAGTTGCACATATTTCCCTAATTTTGACATGCTGATGGGGCAGGTAAGAGTCATGGAAGAAAAGATTCACAAAGCCGAGATGAAGCTAGGAGAACCCAGAGCTTAGAGTATGGGTGTCGGGACCTTTAAGTCAGGGTCAGCCAAAATAGTCTTAGCTTCACGACAGGGGAACAATGTGCGCCAGCTCAGTGTTTCAAAGCAGAGCACCAAGGCCACATCTCGACCTAGGCGGTTCCCTGCACCGAGGCAGTTTACCGACATCGGCCGACCCCTTAGTCAAGCACTCGTGAAGCTACAGGAGTTGGACATACTACAGCCTCTCACGCCTTGTCCCAGGGTTACCCAGTCCGGGGAGTACCTCAATCAGTTTTGCCAGTTCCATCAACTACCAGGGCACAGTAGTGACGAATGTAGGACGCTGAAGCATAAGATTGAAGACCTCATCGAACAAGGGCTCCAGTTTGTCGAGTAGGCTAGAGTCTAGTTGCATGTTGCTTTCTTAATTTTTCTTTAAAATTTTGTAAGGAGTTTGTGATATTTCCATTTTAATGAGGTTTAGATGTTAGAATTTCAGTCTCTTGTCTTTTCAATTTACAATCTCAATAAAACAAAAAATGTTTGTTCGTTTTGCACCTTCAACCAAGTCATCTTTCAAAACTAATGTTCATGAAACGGTCATTTTCTGGCTATTGAATAAAATGATTTGTCTTTTTGTTTCTAAAAGGACGAACATGCCTAACCAAACACCACAAGTCACCCCATAATATCCTAACAACCCACAAAGAGGTTCAAGGTCCACATCTATCGAATTGTTGTCACAAACCCAAAATCAATACTGGGGGCAATCTAAGTTTAAGTTCGACATCTTTTGTCTTTTGTTTAAATGTGCGAACGAGTTTCCGAGTGAAAATCTCGCCAGAGTGTCTTGAGTGGAAAGACCATGAGCGAACGAGCGTGCCATTTTTGCACGACTCCAGTGAGACCACATTCAAAGGTGAGGTAAATGGCATAACTCCGACCGAAAGAGATAATTTGTATATTTACTCTTAGACCTGCGAAAAGTAACAAAGAACGGATACACAACTATTAGGGATGACGAAGCACCTAGGTACAGCACCACATAGCCAAAATCTTGTGAACCCTGACATTAAACCCTAGGCACCCCCGCCGAGCCTTTCATATATCCCCTTTTCGAAATTATGAATTCCACAAAATAACCCAGCCGATGATGAATTTCCAACCCGGTGACCAAAGGAAGCGAGAAGCCCGAGTCTCAAATAACATCTTCAACAATTCAAAGAAGCAGCGCTGCTATCAGTATGACGAAGTGATCCACAAATGGTCCCAGAGTGACACATGATCCGAAGAGCTCACATCAAAACAGCTCTCGAAGCCCGAAACCGGGAAACACAAGAACCCCGAAGGCAAAGTCAAGAAAGGATAAAACAAAAAGGCAAACCCGAAATGCCTCAAGGAAATCCGAATGATAAAAAGAGGAGAAATGGTGTAAAGGACGATTTCAAAAGTTTAAGTCCAGAAGCTCGAAAGCAACGTCAACATGAGACAGCTAGACGACCTCAAGGCAAGGAAGATGATTCTGAGAGAAGACACAGGGTACAGTTTTGGTCACCTCTTTAGCTCCACATACCTAAAATATCCCTCCAAGGTCCCGTTGTCTTTCATCACACCCCATGACCATGTTATAAGCTTTAAAGACTTCCGACTTGATAGTTGTGTGTCCAATCACGTGAAAGTAACAGATCAAATGCGTAAATCCATCAAATGTCGAATTCAATGGTCTAAAAGTTATGATCATGAGCGAGAAATGAGTGCAAACACCAAACACGTCAAGGGTAGGTTATGAAGCACCACATCAAAGTGTAAGCCTTGACCCTGTGAGGATGAGACTTGTTCGCACGTTTAATCAAAGAAAATACTGGGGGCAATCGATCGGAATGAACTCTAGCTCAGATTGTCCTAAGGAAAAATACTGGGGGCAATTGTTGGTTCCAACAATTGCCATGACAACACCAATTGAAAACCAAAGCCTGAGCACCATCATCCCACCACAGGCACACATAAGCCCTTGCCTCCACATTAAACACCTCATGCCCACATAAGCCCTTACCTCCGCATTAAACACCTCAGGCCCGCATAAGCCCTTACTTTCACATCATACACCACATAGGCCCACATAAGCCCTTACCTCCACACCACTACTACACGGGCCCACATAAGCCCTTGCCTACACATCACACACCACAGACACATATATGCCCTAATCACCACTCAAAAGATCTCCACATCAAACACCACACCCCACTGGTAGCATGTTCATGTCCTAGGAGATAAATTACAAGTCTGGAATCTTTATTCAGGAAATGATAATTTCACTTTCCTTTTCAGTAAATAGAATTTTCTTCAAACACTGCCACGTTTGGCACACGTTCTAGCAATGCCTTGCTTTGGACAATTTCCAATCCTCATCATTGCCATGTTTGGCACATTTTTCAACAGTTCCTTGTTTTGGACAAGCTTCCAACAAGCACTTTAGTTGCATTTTACAACTTCTGCATAAAACCTCAACATTGCCACGTTTGGCACCTTTTCCAACAATTTCCTGTTTTGAACAAGTATATTTCATACATTTTGATTGCATACACCTTATCATCATTGCCATGTTTGGCACTCCAGTAATCAGTTTTCATCATTTGCATAAGACCATCACCTCTGTAGTCTTACACCTTCCAGCATCTGAGTAGAAGAACTTACCCGAGTAGAAGAACTCACCCGAGTAGAAGAACTCATCCGAGTAGAAGAACTCACCAGAGTAGAAGAACTCACCAGAGTAGAAGAACTCACCCGAGTAGAAGAACTCATTAGAGTAGAAGAACTCACCCGAGTAACAAACTCACCTGAGTGGAAGAACTCGACCCCACACCAATTTTCGATCACTTATAGGTAGTCAACGCCTTAGAATAGCTTGACATCTTTTCATTCATTATAGGTAGTCAATGCCTTAGAATAGCTTGACATCTTTTCATTCATTATAGGTAGTCAACGCCTTAGAATAGCTTGACATCTTTTCATTCATTATAGGTAGTCAACGCCTTAGAATAGCTTGACATCATTTCATTCATCATAGGTAGTCAACGCCTTAGAATATCTTGACATCATCTCATTATAGGTAGTTGGTGCCTTAGAATAGTCCAACATTACTTCATTTTTATCCTTAGGTGGTCGACGCCTTAAAATCGCTCGACATCCCAACTTTAACTCATAGGTAGTCAGCGCCTTAGAACAGCTCGACACAACTTGTCGGATTTCAATTGCATGTGGGGTATTTTAAGATCCAAAATTTTGGGGTATCACTCAAGCATCAACCAGCCTTTTCATTTCCATTACAAAGTCTACTTGACGGGGGGCAATCTGTTATACCCAAAATTTTAACCCCCCCGGATGAGGGTCTCTACTAATAGGCTAGAAGCGAGGGTTCCCAGTTCGATCAACACATTTCAGAGTACTAGGGATAGCTTAGTCATCTCCAGGGGCATTTTCGTAATTTTTCAAGGTTCCTTAGCCCCCTATAGGCTTTCTCTCTCCTCCAAATAAGGGTCAAATCAATTTAAAATGCTTTAAAATTTTAAGCCATGATAGAGGATGACATTAGAAGCCTAATGGCGTTGGAATTTTGATTTTTCGAATTTCTAATAATTTTCTAGCAATTTCTGATTGAATCTGACGAGAAATTGAATTTAAAAATATTCCAATATCCCAAAAAATTCGATTCCACTTTAGAAAAATCAAAAATACCATCCTTTACCCATGTGTAAAATTTCATACTCAAATTCCTTATGGAGGCCCTTGAGCTAAAACGTTGGTAAATCTCGATTTTTACCAGATTGTTCAATATTTAAGAAGGCCTATATAAGGAACCTTATCCTATGATCAAATCAGAACCTCAAGAACCCTAGACTCTCAAACAAGGCAACCGTCTCATTCTCTTCATGTTTTGAACTCCAGAGCCATAATCAAACACCGAAATCTCACCAAAATCAACAGCAAAACATATTTTTCAACTCCTACAACAACATCCATCATCAAACCCTCACCAAAACAGCACCAAAATGTGAAGAACATCAAGAACAACAAGGAGTTAGAAGCTCGGTTCGAAGTTCTTCCGGATCCGCCATCAACGAGGCCTCCGAAGAATCCCGACGTCAAGAAACACCACAAATCTGAAGGTAAAACAAGTTATAATTCTACTTTTCTAACTCCCACAACCTTATTAACTCTCTGTTAAATTTTAGGCTGAAACCAACCCTTTTTGGCTTCTGTATTGCTAATTACTTTTGCTTCTGCCTTGTTACTTGCTTGTCAAGTTTCGTGCATAATTCGACTTCAAACAGCAATCTTTCAATTACTAACGTATTGTATACCTTTCAGGCTACACATACATAATTTTTTAGCCGAAAACACCATCGGAACCACCAGAAAACCCCTGTCCGTGGGTGGCTCGGGACCTCGGATCTATGGTCCGGGACCACGGACGGGTTGTCCGTGGCCACGGACGCCCACGGACGGCGGCAGGATTTTAAAATTTTAAAAAATTTAGTTTTGCTAAACAATGTCTGGGCCCACGGACATCCTGTCCGTGGCCCCGGACTTTTCAAATTTTTGTTTTCTATTTAATTCGACTTTTATTTTCACATAGGTTAACTAGGGTCCGTGGTTACAGACATTAGGTCTGTGGCTATGGACGAAAACAAAATTTAACCTAATTCTGCCTCCGAAACCCTAGTTTAGGTAATTTCTACTTTCACTTTTATTTTCTGTCAAAAATGCTAAAAAACACAAAAAAACAGAAGCTCGCGCACTTAGGTTAAAACGACTCGTAATAAGCCGTAATTAAACTAAGTAGAGGAAAAACGACTTCTAGGGGTAATGAAAGTAATTGAACCCTAAATAAGTTGTATACCAAGCCCCCGAACCCGAACTCTCCTTTCCTAATTTGCTCTAGGTTAAAATTAGGTGGCGACTCATAATAGGTTCCAGTGAGCTAGCTTAGGTTTTAATAATTATTGTTATGTGACATAGTTATTAATCTTAGGTTATAAGTGGACCTAAAACCCGGTTAGATCCTAATCAGCTTTAATCAACATAGGATAGGGTTTAAAATCGAGGCTCACACTAAGTGACTAATAGGGTCCAAACCTAGCATACACAGCGTTTATCGTTAAGCCTCTACGGCATTTTTGTAGGTTAATGATTATCGTTGAAGCCGAAGTGTGGGACCCGGGTAGTTAGGGTTTTGTTTTAATACCGCATGAGAATTCATATTGTATTATGGTAGATTTTAGTTTATTTTCCTAATGACGTTGTATACAAGCGGGAATGATTAGATGCTCACTTGTTGTTGACATTACTTTCAAATTTTAGTATGATGTATAGGTTAGTATCTCGTTATCACTGCGGTTATTTATATTATCAGTGTTATTTCATTATTATTCCATTTCTGCTTCTTTACTCGCATGGGCGAGTAATGGCATGTGACACCCAAGTGAGGTTTATTACTGTGTGACTTCACTAGTGAAACAGAAGCATTTAATTACGGTCCAAAACCATGTATAATTACAGTTCTGGACCTTAGTCTACGCGGGCGTCATTAAAGACGGCGACGTCTTTAATTACGGTTTAAAACCGTAATTAAAGGCCCTTTTCCGTCCCTCGTGTCATGGACTTTAGATTACGGTTATTTGTAAAACCGTAATCTAAAGTGTAGACTTTCGATTACGGGTTTACCAATAACCGTAATGTAAAGTGCATTTTTTTTACAAAGCAACACAATTGCAACAGAGCCAGAATTATAACAGATATGCAGCAGAGGGCATCAGCGCAACAGATGTGCAGAAACTGCACAATTCAAACACCTGAATCAAATAGCAACAACACAAATTCATTCTGCGCACAATTGGAATAGGAATAACATCTAATATACACCAGATCAAAAATCTGTTACAGTTGAATCTGTTACAGCAACAAAAAATATTCAATACAGCAGAATATGTTACAGCATCTAGCAATTCAGTAACTGTGATCATTTCAGTTTCATGCCACTACAAGATGTACAAAAAGCTAGCTAGTTAGTTTACCACCCAATTCTCATAAATAAGGCTGCCATGCTCTCTCTGACATGATACAAGTCTTTTGCATAGTAAGTCGAGGATTTGGCAAAATGCTCTTTAATCTGGAACAAGGAAAGGAATGGAACCCATAATGAGATTAAGATAAAGACACAAAAAATCTGCCGAAAATAATTAAATACAACATAGCGTTCGTATTACCTTGTCTCTAGAGTTCTAAAATGCAAGCAAGTACCCGCAGAACGCGTACATATAACACATCACGTAGTACCCGCAACTCCTAGAATCCTTTTGGGTAGGGCACTAAATCACCAAAATTCACAAATGTAAAACAATTGTATAAAGATAAGCAGCACGAATGAAATACATGAATTACCAAACCTTGATGTAATCGACGGTCATTTCAGCAAACTCTCCCTGAGTGGTTTTACTATAACAACTGTGACATATATTAACAAAAGCGTTAAGCAAAATGAACGAGTACATTAATTTTGGTTCAAAAACATACAAACAATTAAATAGTAATAAAATATTACATTTTGATTAAGTCTTCAGTGTTGAATTCTGTCCACTGTCCTAGTGGATCTAGAACGAGCAGAGTAGCGGTGGAAGTGTAGAAGATAAACAAAGCCCAGTGGTGGCTACAATTTCAAATACAAACTGAAATGAGAAATGAAGGTAAAAAAGTTAGCTAATTAGTATGTAATTTTACATCAGAACTCACGTTTGGTGATACGGCATTAGAATAAATAATTTATTCTGTTCATCAGCAACATTGAAGCAATGCTTCATGTATTCACAAAACCTCCCTGCGTCCCTATTGACTGAGTTGAACAATAAACGCTCCAGGCACACCGCAGTAATGGAGGTGATGTTCTTCTCATGACATCTCTCAAGTAGACCTCTATTATATCACATGTACTATCAAAAGTTAGCCAATGCAACTTCATAGATAATTATTCTATATGTTTTTACAGTATGAGGAAAGAACACTTACGTTAGATAAGCTTGAATAATGTTAATGTTCAGGTAATCTCCACACATCATCTCTCTGATGTCCCCAAAGTTGATCGCCGTGGTCATATATTCTTCATAGTGAAACAACGACTTTGGAAGCGTCATCATGAAGTTGATAGTTTGAGGTGACTTTGACATGATCTTGTCGTAGAGATTCATCTGACGAGGCCCCGGGACATTAATAAGTTTTTGTGGCAGTGCGAACTTACTTCTAGGCGTCTCAGAAGTCCTGGTGCAAGCCCAGACGGCCGCTGGATTCTTACTTTTCGTATCCCGATTCACTGGATTCTTACCCTTCACAGACAAACAATAAAGCATAAATGTAAAGATAATTACTAATTGATTGTTATAGTAACATTAAACATTTATCTAGAACATACCCTTGTACTTCTGACAGGATCCGCGGGTGTGCTGACCTCTTCTTCTTTGGGCCGGGATATGCGGCGAGGATGCTCAGGAATCTATAATGGATTATATTAGACAGTTAATGCTAAATAATGAATTTTATTAGATACTAAATGGTTGTCAAACAGTCTTACCTGATCGGTGACAACAATATAACATGCTGGCCAGGGCAATATGTCTCCCTTCGCTTCAATCAGCGCGCATTTGTTGTCAAACGCCATTGGAAGGTATGCATGCTCAAATCCATCAATTATAATTATCAGGTCTAAGGTCACACATGCGTAGAATGGGGGTAGACATACGAAATTGATGATCGTGAGTGGAACTGATGGCAACACCGTCCCGTAGGCCACATCTACAGGGTGCCCTTCTAATGGTATTTGGAGACGGCATTTTTTTTGCTCCTTTACTAAACATAGATAATACGTGAAATAAATAAGTGAGTCCAATATAATACTATTTAAATGACTTTATTTAAAGAGAAAAATAGTTAAACAAAGCTAACTTGGATGTTGGCAAACGGGTACGGGTCAGCGGCCGGAGCACAACTGGACGAGGAAGACGGTCGAGGAGGATCTTGCTGCTGCTGAGTAGTCGCATGTGCGATCGAATTCAACGCTTCCTGCAGCCTCTCCTCGAAAGCCCGGCGCTCAGCAGCCTGTTTCTCCTCATTAGCTTGGCGCTCAGCAGTAAACTTACGATCTACCATCGCCTCGATTTCAGCAGCTCTCATCTGACCCTTCCTAGCAGATGGCGGGAATACGTGCTTCTGACGTACTTCTCCCCCAAATCCTCTAACACGCCCCGGGTGATCCTTCTTCCCAAGCGCTTGATTGAGAGCGTCGTCTTGAGAAGGAGGAGCGTGTATATCTACTTCTCCTCTCTGCCGCTTCATACTGTCCAATTGTCAAAGAAGTTAGCACTACATTCAAGATCAACAAACACTTGACTATATAAGTAAATTATTAAACAGCTACTTAATTTCAAACACTTACAATTTGGTTAGCCAGCTGTTCCGTCTCAGCATGACGAAATATTCTCTTACAATTTGGTTAGAAGAAAGGTAAGTTGTATTAACCGTAGAGAAATATTTACAAGTACAAGAAATCAACTGCAACAAGCTGTAGCAAACAAGAATCACAACTTCGAATCTGCTAAGACATATATCTAGCAAACGGCCAAAGACTCTCAACTAATTTTGTATTTTAAAACTACACTACTATGTATTAATTGTAATACTAAATGCTAAGAATAAATAAATACAGCAATTTACAGTTTGGTTTGCAAAATTACCGTTACTAAGCACCGAAGTGGGCAAGTAGTGCAGAAATCAGCCCACAAACTAGGTTGCAATTAACCGTGAATCTGGGTGCAACACCCCAACTCAATCCAAACATGGTCTCGCAACTTAACAGCATATATATATACATAACACAGCGGAATTCTTTACACTCCAGGACCTTGCCACGGTCTGACTACAGAATATACCGAATATTAGTACATAACAACCTTAACCAAATACATATTCTTCTTACAAACCTCTCACATCCTATACATCTTACTAACTCAATTGCCATACGAGTGTACATGCACAACTCGTAGGCCACACTTAATCCTTAACACTTGTACCCCTTCTTACTCTCGCGACGGCCGCCTCCTGATGTTCACTCGTGTAGTAGAAACATCCCCCAAAGGGGGTCAGCACGAATGCTGGTACGATCCTCTCATGGCCCCCAAGCTAACGTGGCTACGACGACTAATTGTCGATAGCATGGATCCTCAAACCCTAAAACATTCATTCAATTTTAGGTTGTTAATTAATTTTCCAATAAAACTAACTTACTTAACTCACATAGTCACTAATGATCCTCATCTAACACCACTTAAGTTCTTATAAACTTAATCTTAAGTGAATCACTTCTCCTCATAACTTATACTTATTCACCCACTTAATTATCATTGTTACCCACCAAACATGTCGTAAACAACCTTATATCATCATTACATATCAATCCCCACCACTGGATATCATTTCCTAACCTTAAACAAAGTTTTTGGCCAAAACACCACCGCGTCCGAACTTGTGTCCGAGCTTACCAAGTTCGGACGCAAGTCGAGACTCAAAAGGGTGCAACCAGACGTGTGTCCGAACTTCCCTAAGTTCGGACATAGGTCGAGGAAAAATCAAAGGAAGAATTTCAAGTGTCCGAACATCTAAGTCCGGACGGTAGTTCGGACTCTAGTCGAGACTCAAAAATTTTAATCGCAACAGGGCATGTCCGAGCTTCCAAATTCGGACGGAAGTTCGGACAGGCCAGAATATTCTTCTTCTACACCCTTAAACACTTATCTCCTTTCTTGCAAAAATGCCCATCTCTCCCACAAGTGTCCCATTATGTCTTAATACCATATAGGCACTTAAACTCACCTTAGAACATCCTTTAAAACCTTCTTAACCATTTTCCCAATCCTTACAAGAATTTCTAACACTTGTTACTTATTTCCTTATTTTTCCAACATGTAATTTTTGTCTAAAACTCTAACTATCCAAAGTGTTTCCTTCCCAGTCAATATAACTCCTCCTTAACATCATTACATTCCATCTTTGCTTTGTTAAACCTTCCAAGGTCATCTTGCATGTCCATGCACAATTTCTCTTCTTTTCATTTGTTACTCATCACTCCTAAACTCTTGAGGTTACTTATACATTGCTTTCCATTACCTTAAAACCTTGACATGGTTCTTCATTTACCCTGACCATGTACCACCCTCCTTAGACATTTCCACCTCTTTTATGCATCTTATTCACCACCCCCATGATCATATGCTCTTTTACATTCCTAGTCATTTTCCTTGACATTTGACAACATTCTCGCACACCTTTCTCTTCCATCACCTAAGTCCACTCATTAACATCTAAACTAAACCTAATTAGTCCACTACTAGCATCATCACACTTACACAAGCTATCCAAACTCCTTATTGTTTTGTTCTCTAGTTCATACCTAAATCACCTTAAAGCATTATACACCTTTCCATCCAAATCTTTGCTCAAGTCTTAGCATTCCTCATCACATGATTTCGGTGTGTTTAATACACCCACCTAGCCTCTAATTCCTCCTAGACAACTCTAGGCCATTCTAAGCCTCAAGAACTCCTTAATTAACTCATTTCCACTCTAGTTCCTTCTAATGACTCCTAGTGAATCCTAGGTCATATCAACTCACCACCACCACCTAAACACTTAGTTTTCTACTCAAATTTTGCCATAGCTCCTCTAGTATATTCTCATGCCCAAATGCATTGTTTTTCTCACACAATAATCTCACACACACCAAGTCCTTTCTCATCTTATTTTCTCACCCAAAACAACTCAATCACATCAAACTCAATATATTGCAATAATCTTAAATTGCATAGCACTAAGGCTCTTAAATGACATGGCTCTTAGCCCCTTAAATGACTTAAACTTAAACACTGAATTTCCCACATAAAAAAAGCTTTCAACCTGCAAATACACCCATCAATCTCATAGTAGTTATAATGCTCTTAAAACTCCTCTAAAACTTATATTACTAACTCATTCCCATTGGCTCCTTAATCACAAGTTCATAAGCTTGTTTAAGTTCTTTTTCTTAGGTTATATAATCCAATACACAATGTAAGCTCTAGGCTACATTGGTACTCATCTAAAACTCATTCCTTAAAACTTAAACCACCATTAGGTAAGCATTTTACCTTGTTTTCTCAAGCTTATCTTAACTTCCTCCTTAGACCATCTTCTTGCATGAATCTCGGCCACCACTTAAACTTCCTTTGCCAATGTTCTAACCAATATTAAATGACTCACATGAGTACTAAACAATACACTAACCTCAAGGAATGAAAACCTAGGTTAGAAATGAGTTCTAAGGCATAAAAGTGGATGATTACCTTTGAAGTCTCAAAGTAGACTTGGGCATTGAATGAAATAGGACCTCCACTAGTCCTTGGTGAATAAATCAAGCTAGAAAAAGGCATAAAAACAAGGCCCCATGAGTAGTAATTTTCGGCCATGTGGAAGGAATGATGGAAACATGGTTTTTCTTACATTTTCTTTACCATAAGAGAATGGAGAAGCTAATGAGCTCTTCAAACTTGATTTTCCTCCATCAATGGAGTTTTCTCATGGCACCAAACTTGAGCTTTGAAAGATTTGAAAAGATAGAAAGATAGGTCTTGGCCTAGCTAAGAGAAATCTATACTTAGTTTTTGATTTGGAGCAAAGATGAACACTTGGTGAGCATTTGAAGGTGGAGCACCCATGGATGGAGCTCTCTCGGTTTTGGAGCAAGAGAAGGGAAGAAGAAACCGTGGGAAGAAGAAAAATGAAGAGAGAGAAGAAGAAAAGTAGGCTAATATAAGATATTTGCTTTATAAAAGTAAATAGTAACTCCTTTTACTTATCTCTTCTTTTCTTCCTTATTTGATGTAGTCTATGGTGACTCATCCTTAGAAAACCAGCCCCATCTTAAATAAGGCTAGTCATGGTCTTTGTTGACCAACTATTTAGCTTATATTGATTAAAACTTAAACTAGTCACTATTTGGCACTATTCACTAATTAGTGCACATATTTCTGAAATTTTTGACTTCCCATTGATTTAGGCTTCCTAATGTGATACTAATTAGTACACATGTTGATTAAAGAGTAATGATGGACATTTAGCCACTCAAAACTCAATTCTAAGACAATTTCTCAAAAATGTGCTTTAAGACTTCTTAAAGCACATTTTGTGTTTTAACTTGTTTTCAAGCTTGGTTTTCTTTGCTAATTGATTTAAAATGTCCATTAGCATATTACTAAAGTCTTATAATGGTATTTGGGTGCTAATCAAAGTCACTCCAAGCTTAGAGCACGTTTTTGCCCTGATTGCCCTTAAGGCACTTTCTTGTGTTTTCCTTGGTTTAAATTGTATACCAATCTTTCTAAGGCATATTCTAGCCTTACTACATCATAATTTGATGTTTACTTAGCATACTTAGGTTTGGGGTATTTCACTGGGCACAAATATATGAACAAGGTAAGAACATTTGCCATTACACTCTCAGGATTCAATAGAAATGAGGTTAGAACTTGCAATTGAAATGCATGTATATGAACAAAGTTAGAAAAAAATGACAGTCGATCGATCGCATACCTAGTACGCGATACAGACGTTGACGGTGAGACCAGTGGTAGATGGGTGGTGACCGGCGGTGATGGGAGTGACAAAGGTGATGGAAGCGACGGCGGCGGTGGCCGTTAGTAAGGTGACTGGAGAGAGGAGGCGATTTTAGTAAGGAAGATAGCACGAAAGAGAAGAAGAGTTACTGTAAACGTGCAGAGTAAACGGGAAAATGTTCTAGTTAAAAGGACTTTAGATTACGGTTTTCTTGTAAACCGTAATCTAAAGTCACACTTTAAATGACGGTTCCTAAAGCACCATAATCTAAAGTCTAACGAAATTAAAAAAAAGTGTGAATTTTTTTTGTCCTATGCTGGGCTTCAAACTCAAGATCGATGGTGTTGACTCATGTACCCACGACCATTATGCCATGAGTCTTATTCGATCAAACATATGTAACACATTAGTATAAAGTTCTCTTAAATCTAAAATAAGCTGGTAAGACGACGCCGTTCACTGTAATTTACATTACGCGCGGCGTCGAAAAAATCAAATAGTGCGGAAAATATTTGGCGTCAGGTCAAGACGACGTCGTTGACCATCAGTGGGCGGGGACTTTAGATGACGGTTATTAGTAAAATCGTAATCTAAAATCCGTTGACCGTAAAGCGCGCGTCAACACCGGACTTTAGATTACGGTTTTACTAATAACCGTCATCTAAAGTCCATTCTAAAATAGGCGCGCCTACCTCGAATCGATTATTGCTTACGGTTAATTCACTAAACATCGTTAATTAATTCAGGCCTTCCTATTAATTACAGTTTCTGGTAAAGCCGTGATTAATTCACCGTCATTAAATGCTTCCGTTCCACCAGTGCTTCCGCTGTGAGACGTTCTTAATTACATTACGAGAGTGACTATTACGTGATTTACGAGTGGGGTGTTACATGCCCATTGGGCAAGGGACCCAGGGAACCTGAAAATCCCTTTTGGACACCCGAATACTGTTGAGAAGGAGATTGATAAAAGAATACTTCATAAATTAGAACGAGTGACGAACACTACGAGTATACAAAACTTGATGTGGGACGACCGCACTCCATAGGAGCATATGGGTTTGACAGACTTATCTATTAGTTAGCCAAGTAAGTAGTAATTTATCAATAAGGTACCCCATATAAGTAGACGAGTAGTGTAAGGAACACGAGAAGTAGCCAACTCTGTACCAGGGTCAGTGATACAAACCCAGACAAGTGCAACCAATTACCTCGGATGAATTGATTAGAAGAGTTCCAGCTAAACCAACAACACTAGAAGAACCAAGAACCTTGAATATAATACAACCAAAGTCGTAACTCCACAGAGGAGTGATTAGTAAACAATAGTATTGGAGGAAATTATTTCCCGAAGACGAGAAAGCCAACGGTCAACTTAATGACAAAGACATGAAAACCCATTAAATGGGCGAGTAAATATGTGAAACCCTCATAAGGATTAGGATTTTGCTTATATTAGCACAATTCTTGCCACCCAGAAGGAACCTATTGAATGATGTGAATATGCTACCAAAAAAAGGACATCAAGAGTACTATCCTCCACGCTAAAAACATAACGCAATATCATATGATGTGACAATCACCATAAGCTCAAATCACAAGAGCCTTGGTACGTTTTCACCCAAATAGGGCTGAACATAAACACACGACTATACAATTAAAGAAAGGCAGAGCTAGTATACTAGTGGATGCCCTAAGCTAGAAAGCTAACATCATGATAACTAATAACCGTTAAATTGACTAGAATATGGTGCGCGCAGAAGCGACCATCATAGGCAACCATTAGAAACAAATACATTGGAAGAAGACAGACGAGAGAAACTTGCATAGAACCCAATGATGAGAAACAAAATTAAAGGCAGACTACGATAGTCTAGACCATTCAAGACTCCAAAATGCATACAGCGTTCAATGCTAAACAACTATGCAAGACATAAAAATGTATAAGTACATTCATAGTGAATCAATAAGGAAATGATATTAAATATACCTTGGGGCAAATGCCTCAATTGCAAAAAAGCATAACCGTATCAGATGCCGAACGATACAGAGCACAAATATAAGCACAATGAATGGACTTCCCTAGGCAGAAAGCGGGGTGAACCATACAAATATTGTTGCTAGACCGATATGGAAAATGTAACATACATCAACATGATGTACATAGTAAATACTACAACAAACATATTACTCTAGAACAAAACAACCTGGAGATACAGGATGACAAGGATTATCTCTGTGGACATATAGGCTGGTATGTTTCAATATTACAGAGACGAGTGTAAAGAACACTAAGTATTAATTTTAGTCAATGACATATAGGCTAGTATGTTTCGATCGGTATCTTTAATTATATGCTCGCACGATTAGATCTAATAATCCAAAACATCAAGATATACAACTTAGATCTAATCGTGCGTGCGTATAATTAAAGATACCGATCGATTATGATACTTTTGTTTCTAAAAGTATGAAAGACCATGTATAGCACCATCACATTGGAACGGGGTCAGCAATAATTTGATGCTAATATCCAACCTACAATATATTGATAAGAACGAAAAGGGCAAACTGAGCCCTATGTTCATGGGTCTGCACCCCATTATGGAGTGGAGTGGGCCCATTAGATTGAGTTTGGAAGAGCGCACAAAGTATTTCACGCCTTTTGGCTGAAAAATGTATGCGCCTCACCCTTCATATATTTTTAGAGCCCGAGTGGCTAGAGTTATACCCGTCTATCAGATATGAGGAGACTCCACTCCGGAGTTTCAATACGAAAACGAAGGAGACCAGAAACAAGACCATGAAAAAGGTCAAGATCCTTTGGTCGAACCATCAAGCGGAAGAAGCCACATGCGGGATGGAGAACTCTGTGAGAGCCAAGTATCCAGCGTTCTTTGCTTAGCTGCTGTTGTATACTTGTGGGGTACACGGACATAACCCTTTTTAAGGGGTGTAGAGCCTCCTGGAAGTACACATGTGTACACTATATTTTGGTGTGCGTATGTATGCGAGACATACCTAAAGTGTGCTCATTTGTATGTGTGAGTATGGGGGACATACTTAGCTGTGTAGTTAGTATGTGTCGGTATGCGAGGCATACTTAGTCATGTATTGGTATGTGCATTGGTGCACTTGTATGTGTGTCAGGTATCCTATGAGATACTTGGTTACATGTGTTCATACACTTGCTTATGATGTATTCTATGTGATATTTGTATGGTATTTTTATATGTATATTCATATACTTGACATAAAACATCAAACTTGTTAGCTCTGATGTGAGAATATAAGTAATGGGGAGTAGACACTTCAGCAATAATCATGATTTGTGACTCGGTATAAAACCGAGCATGTTTATGGGGTATTGTGATTTGTGACTCGGTAGGAAACTGAGTATAACAAAAATTGGATAAGTGACTTGGCATAAAACAGACGAGTAACCTAGTGGAAGTTCAATCCTCTAGGAGGTGAATGTGTGTTTAATTAAGGGAACTTAATTCCATGATTTAGGATGTATATACAATCCTTTATACATAAGACTAGATTAACTACACTTGTTAGACTTGTGTATCGACTGAACACAATGTGACAAAATTAAGAGATTATAAGATTAGAACTTGTTAAATAAATTGGTTGGTTGAAACTGATGTGGGAGATCAAACTTGATCCTGGTCACATCAAGAGAGACTAAACACAAATTTGGAAGGAAAGATAGTCTAACACTGTTGCTGATGTAACACCCCAACTACAACATCATACTTAACAACAAATTGCAGCGGAAACACAACTCAAAATTAACTTAATTCATTGGTGTTACACGCCGTTAACCACCCACGTGGCTAACAAGGCTAATACTTATACATTGCATCGGTCTAATGGACCAGATTCCCGAGCACCTACACAATACAACACTACTAGAAAATCCGTAATTAGCAACGGACAATTCCGTCTCTAATCTGTCGCTAAACTATATTAGCGACGGATTAGAGACTGAATTGTCCGTCGCTAATTACTTCGTCGCTAAATCAAAGTCGCGTCGGACGTCATTATCCGTCGCCAAATAGCAACGGATTAGAGACGGAATTGTCCGTCGTTAAACCCATATTTGCGACGGATTATAGACGGAATCATCCGTCGCTAAATTGGCGACGGAAATTTATTTTTTTCTAATTAATTATTAGCGACGGAATGTCCGTCACTAAACTGTTTTAATTTTAAAAAAATATTTAATATTTTAATTTGTAGAAATATTTTCACCTGTGAATGTGGACATATAACACATTTTATTCATATCCACCTTTAATATGCAATATCATAAAGAGTTGTACTCATTAATCCCACTAGCAGACCAAAAATAAATGTTCAGTCAACACAATCTCACCAAATAAGCAATACCATGAAGTAGTGCAATCAAATTTGATACAGACATAATTCAAGCTAATAAAGTCAAATGTCATATCTATCTAATACCCGCCCCCCAACCATGTCCATCCCCTGGACGATATCCCATTGGACCACCCGAACCACCTGAGCCATCATCTGGACCTCTAGGCCACTGACCCCATCCACCTGTACTAGAGCCAGCACCAGGATCACTGTACGGTCGACTTTGCTGAGAGGGAAACATTTGGGAGATCTGCGCTCGTATCATCCTCTGCATCTCCTCGCCGACATCTCCTGGCGCACGCTTCCCTCTCCAATATGAACCTGCCGCCTGTAATTTCATCGAACTTCTGACTCAGATCCTGCTCAATCTCCATCTTCATGGACTCGTATGTGCTATGGTCTTTGCCGGAAGCACGTGAGCTAGTGCCGGTGGAGTGAAATGAATCAGGGAAGTACGCCGGTGCTAGCTCGCCCACACCAGACCCTCTGCTTTCTGGATTTCCCTTCAACAGCCTTATAAAAAATTTCATTAGGGTCTACTGGTGTGGCTTGCAGAGATGGATCATCAGGAGTGGTTGACTCCTGAGTGGCAGCATCTAACGCTCTTCGTATTTATGCTTCATAATCATAACACAATGATATATATATATATAATTAGTACTCATCGCTAATGAATAAATTTCAATAATGTAATCAACTTAAATAAGTTAAATTAAAACACTTACAGCAGTGTCCTCAACCTTGGAGCATACAGGCACACTGTTTCCATGCTCATCCTTGCTCGAATGAGTGTGTATGAACATTGTGTAAGCATCTGGTTCTGTACCGTATTTCTTAGTCTACAAAAAAAACACTTGATTAAATTAGAAGCAACCTCTTAAAAAATTTGACAGAACCTCCCCTGTTTTTTTACATTTCCCACACATAAAAACTAGGATTGTTCAGTCAGAATCAGATAATGATTAATCAATCAACGCTTAAAAAAATCTGACATAACCTCCCCTGTTTTTATGCATTTGCCCACACATATACAATCTAATATTGCACATTGATAACAATCACAACTCACATAATGCATTCAAAGTTGCATTATCATATTCACATTCACATGTACTTGTATCCTGTTTCATATACACTTACAAAACAAAAAAACTCACCAGAACCCTCCGATGCTCCTTTATCGAGCGAGAACCGCATGCATG